>JAWWEX010000260.1:3678795-3741483 GCA_035583215.1 Arremon brunneinucha | reverse complement strand
ATATTATTAGAATTAGAATTATTTTTCTTATTATAATATCTTATAAGAATTATTTTACAGGAATAATAATTTTGGCAGCAAGCAATTATCACCTTCTACAGGACTGAGGCAGGCAGAGACTCCAGCACACAGTAGAAAGGAAATAGTGACTACAAGTGTTAACTTCATTTAAGATGTTTTATTCCTACATACACTTTTATGGATTTCAGAAGTGGGATCAATTTTCCCTTCCTGAATTCTGATTACGATAATTTTCTTTATTTATTTCTTTTCAAATGAGAATGCTACTGGCTTCCTTTGGCATATTTCTTGCTAATATGACTGCTCTGGTTATTGCAGTGGTACCTTCCATGTCCCTGACCACAATACAAGATGTTTCATTTACTTAAAGCTTTCTTGATGTTATCGAACTGAGAGAATTTACTTCAGTAGCCCTAGAAGCAATTCCAGGAATAAGACTTGATCCTCCACTCAATTATCTGTCCACATCCCATCAAACATCTGCAGCCAGGCTAAACAAAATGTAAGGACACCCAGGCCTCAGATCAGCCAGCAAATGTTATCTTGGAATTGACTTTTTTCCTCCTAATATAACAGGAATTAATGCCAGCAAGTCTCTGGCTGTATGGAAGCCAGGCTCACCTTCATGATTGCCAAGCTGTTTTACAGACTCAATTATCAGTCATTTTAATTCCACTACATTTCACCAAAAATGCAGAGGAGGACTCACATCTCAGCAGGGGATGCAATCCCAGTGTGGTCATGCAGAACAGCTTTGTCCTTAAAAGTTATTAGAGCCAGTCAGTGGGAGAAGGGAAATCAAATTAGCTTGTCTTAATTCAAAGACCTATTTTATTTCCATTGTCATTTGGCTTTTTGTAGTCATCAGCCTTATCAAACCATCACACTTGGATTATCTCTTTTTGCAAACATGGAAATTTACCTTCGGAAGTTTTTAACTAGTGAGCTCCTCAAATTTTATAAGTAGACTTTTCTACCTTCGTTTTGACATTGAATAATTTGGAAATAAATGAATAAATAAATATAAATCTAGGAAAAAAATATAAGTTATTAGAGCCCATCAGTGGGAGAAGAGAAATAAAAATAGCTTGTCTTAATTCAAAGCTCTATTTTATTTCCATTGTCATTTGGCTTTTTGTAATCATCAGCCTTATCAAACCATCACACTTGGATAATCTCTTTCACTTGATTTTGCAAACATGGAAATTTACCTTTGGAAGTTTTTTAACTAGTAAGCTCCTCAAATTTTATAAGTAGACTTTTCCACCTTCCTTTTGACATTGAATAATTTGGAAAAAGATATAGAAAGAGGGTTGGTTGTTTAGGGTGGTTTTTAGTTTATGGTGCACAGGCGTGAAGAAAATAAAGGCTGTCTATGAGTTCTGCCTGTGGTTTGGTGCATGATCAACCCCAACACCCCAGTTCCTCTCTGGGGGGCATAATAAAAGGTGAGAGATCTAAAATAAAAGCCCACATTGAGCAAAAGGGTTCACAAATTTGTTGGTTTAGTGAAGACATGGAGGGGGCGTGGGGGAAAGAAAAGCAGGCAGGATGATCTCAGCAATATGAACAAATCTAGTACAAGGAAAAAGAATGTGAGAGAATTTAAAGGAGGAAAAAATTGAAAGAGGAAAAATTTAAAAGAGGAAAAAATTTAAAAGAGGAAAAAATTACTGAAATGAAATAACTGTTAATGTTTCTTTATCAATACAGAAATCTGTGTGGTTATGCAGAAATATTATTGAGGAAACAGTGAACCTAATAATGCTATTTCTTCCTAGAAGAAGGACTTTGTGATATGTTTTGTCCCATCCTCCCCAAGCATAAACCCCTTTCTGGATAAAAAGAGTAAAGCTTGTAACATTGCAATAGCTCTGAGATTTTATTATTTTTCTTTTAATATTTTTAAGCACAAGAGTCCATCCATGGGAGCTTCTTTTCCCTTTTTCCAGCAGCTTTACAATGGTTTGGTTTAGTGTCTGAAGAAGAAATTATCCAGGCCTGGAGACAAAGCTGTTCAAAGCCACGTTTTTGATCATTTAAACATCAATACCACTGGCTACACAGAAACTCCTCCAAATCCTTTCACAGGGCTGGCAGGAAGCAAAGATAAATATTTTTCACAGCAGTGCTCTCCATTAAAACTCCTGCCTCCCAAAGGCAAGCTCATGTTTTGGGCTTGTCCTGTCCCAAAGAGATTTTGTCCCTGCCAGCCTCAAAGAGAAGCCAGGAATGTCTCCTGTGATCTCTGGGAGTGTAGATTGATTTTCCCAATGTAAAAATGTATTCTATTCAATGTAAAAATGGGATGAATGAAGCTTTATTGGGGGGGAAATATCTCATTTTTTCTCCTTTCATGTAAGGTCCTGGTCTTGCTTGCTTGTTCCAGCCATTTACCCGTGGTAAACTATGGGTTAGTCCAGGACAAATTTATTAACTGACCCTATTTAGTGTCTGGGTGAGTAACAGGCAACTCTGTGTAGGTGCAAGGCCAATCCCAATCAGAAATGTTCCAGGAATTTCTGCTTTCAGTGAAATATCTCTGCATTCAATGAACAAACCCAAGAACTCCAGTAAGTATGGTGGGTAAAAGTCCTGTAAAGAGAGAATTTTCCTTGCTCCTTGATTTCACCTAGCAGAGACAGACAAACCAGAACAGGAGCACTCCATGCAGTGTTTATTTCTCTCATGTAAGTGGTTTGAATTCCTCCATTTCTAAAATCAGGAGAAAATGGAAAATCAGGAGGAAAATGGAGCAAGCTCTGGGAATTTATTATCCAATGTTTCCTGCTTGTCCAGGGAATGTCACTGTGCACCCACCCTGGTTTCCTCCTTAATTTAATGACATCCATGGCACCTCCAGGGCACCAGGTAATGAAAGCTCCTCTGAGCAATTTCACCCCCATATTGTCTCCTGGCACATCCAAACAGCCTTAAAGCCCAACTGGAGCTCATCCTGGTCCTTCAAGTTAAAAAGCAAGTAACCATTGGCATAAATAAATAAATAAATAAATAAATAAATAAATAAATATTTTTTTCATTATCTCACCTACATGTATATGCATATATATTACACCAAAAAAAAAAAATACACTAACACATTAAGTGCCCAATGTGTCACTGTAGCACCAGGAGCATTAGATTTAATTAGGTAGCAAAAATAGAAAGTGGAGCCTGGTTAATAACTTCTAAAGCTGATCATAATTGGCTTATTAGTTGGAGATCAAGCAAAAAATACATTTCAGACATCAGTTTAAGTGAAGACTGAATAAATTATTCAAAATAACTTTGAGAATCAAATAATTAGACAAATAATATGTAAAGTCAATAAAGTGTGACCATCAACAAATGACAAATGGATGAACAATGGAACAGTATTATTCTTCTACTTCTACTCAGCTGCAGAGAGTTCCTGTGTATCCATCAGATTAATTGTTTATTCCAGTTATTACTTTGATTCAGATGTATGAGAAAGCAAAGCATTGATTCACTGCTGTCACGGGGTACTTAGTGCAGCAGTTTAAACAAAGCACGGCTCTCTCCATATATAATTCATGTTTATTAGAAATGTAAAGGAGAAGGAAAATGCTACAGGAGCTTGTGTGGGCTCAGCCAGCTAAATTTCTGTTGCTTTCTGAATGTAATAAATACAGTGTTTACCTGCAGAAATAACCAAACAGAAAATTCCTGCACTGAATAGGTGATTTCCAGAGGGAGAGACAATGTCATTAAAGGCATTCTCCAAACACTGATTGCTTCATTCTAAACTAAATCACATCATTTGGTATTTAAAAAACTGTCTGGATTTGCTGCTTCGTTCTTAATATGCTTGACGTATTTTCTTCCCAAATTTTCAAATGGATCCAGAATGTGCCCTGGATTATTTTTTGCTGGGATAGCAGAGATTTGGGGAATGCTCAGTGGTGGATCCTCCTCCTCTCAGGGCCCTGCTCCTCCCTTCCTGAGCTGTTGAAATTCCAAGAGAGCTCTGATTTAAAAACGGTGCTCAGGCCCTGCCACTCTCACAGCCCAGGCTGCAAGGCTGAGCTACATTTTGGTTTAAGGCTAGTAATATATCAGTGCTTATGTCAAATCTGCTTTAGAATTTTCAACTTGTGGTTTGCTCCATTTCATTAGCTGGTGTTTTTTGGTTTTTTTTTTTCCTTTCCCCCAGGTTAGAGCAGTGAGTTCTCTCCTTCCAGCAGTCTGTGATGCCTTCACTGGATGCTCCACGCCACTCTTTCAGCCTAATAAAAAGTAGAAAATCACTTGGGTTTGTTCTTCAATTACTTATTCACCAAGCAACTCTGAAAAGTGAAGTTCTAGGTATGTGATTCTAATTAGAATACTACTCCAATTACTAACTTGGAATCAGAATCCTGCTGTGCAGTATTCTAATATGAAATGTGCCCAAAGAAAGCAACAGAGGACAATGGAGAGTCCCTTTTCTTTAGTAACTTCAGCAAAATAATAGAGCCAGAACTCCAAGCCAGTCAGACAGTGAATTTCAGAGTGAAGGAGGGTGAGTAAATCCCTTGAAGGCACAATAATGATAGTGCTTGTTAAGGTCACCATTTTCACTTCAAACCGCAGCAACAGCCATTTAAAAAATAACTTTACAACCAAGAAGAACTAGGAAATAACTCAGTTCTGCAGTGTACTTAGAGATGTCACACCATGTCTGCAGAAAGAAAATCAACTCCCAAAGTAAATAATTTCAACACAAAACCTCATTTAGGCCACAGAGAATAATTGGCCAGAAATCCCAAATATTTTGGATAACAGAAGGGATCAGTCATCATCCATCCACCATTGTGTATAGGATGTGTGCTTTCAAAGGAATTGTTGCTGTGTTAATTCTTGCCTGTTTCTCTGCCTGCAAGGTCTTGAAAAAAATAATAAATCTGATCTTGAAATAAATAAGGTTTGAACTTCTCTTATGCTTTATTATAATTTTTAGCAGCTTAGGCTTGGTAAGACTCTTAGCATTTTAAATCTTAAAATACTGTCTTTAAGTAAGCATGTCTTTGCTGACCTGTCACCTTTAAGTTATTTGCAGGGAACTTTGATTAAGTAGCATTAACTAAGTCTTCTCCTTAAATTATTTGAAAAATGTAACTTTAAATAGGTCATTAAAAAAAAAAAAAAGAAAAAAGAAACAACTTCTGAGCTACTTTCCCTGAGTCTCTCCCCTATGGATTGTCTTAATAGGTAAAGCAGTGTCTGCATTTGCTGGAGGTTGCAGCCTTTACTGACAACAAAGTCAGTGTGTTCAGCAGACAGATTCCTACAGAGACCTCGGGCCTTTCATGTGGGACCTCTGTCTCCTGGAAATGATATTGTATTTTACACAAAAAAAAGCACCTTCCTCACTCCAGCTGTTCCAGCCCCTGAAAAATGTTGAGTTCTGCAGAACACACAACTCTGCAATAGTGTTTAATCAGTGGCTGAGGCAGCCCTCCCCAGCCCTGGATTGTGCTGGAAGGTTTTACATTACTTTTATCATTCTTATTGCCTCTAAGAACATCCTGTTACATGGAAAGATTTTTTGTGAATCGTGGAAAATATTTATTTTTCTGTATGACCAACCTGAAGCTCCATTTCTGTGTTTTCCCCTTGTGGCTGGGGTGAATAGCCAGTTCTAATAATTACAGTTATAATATTTTTCAAGCTCTGTGGCAATTTGCAAACACAGAGCATCATCCTTACACCCACCATGTAAAATGAATCTGCAAACTTGGCCTGGTCAGCCTGTGAAGGACATCAGTGCAATATGCTTTGAATGTTCTTTTCCAGCATAGTAGGAAAAGTTTGGGAGCAGAGTAGAGCAGAGTAGCATCTCTGTGCTCTCACATTCTCATTTTTGACAGTGGAATGGATTAAAAATCCCTGACACCATTTTTGTTTTTAATTTACAGAGAAAACATGGGCTAAAGACTTGAGCTCCTGCTATTTTTGTCAAGTTACTTTCCACAGTCAGTCTCCACTGGCAGACTGCAGTGACTGCTAAGGTGAGCAGATATCCATGGAGGCTTTTAAAACCCTGCCTGGAATCAGGTCCCTGCTCTGTCAATCTGGTGACCTGGAACTGAAAGGATCCTGTGACATTTTTAAGTCCCTCAATGCCAGGATCTCCTGAGAAATCCCTGGCAGCGAGGGAAGTCTGGGTGAAACACATTTTCATTAGCAAATACATTTCTGCTGCCTTTGAGAAGTGCATATCCAGCTGAAATCCAGTTTACAGGGCCGCTGTATCACAGGCACTGTTAGGTCATGCATTGGGGAGGAACCTGCAGCACAAACAAAGGCACTGGACACATTTACCTGCCCATGAAACACCCTTCCCCCTGGAACACCTGCAGCTGACCTTTCTGCTGTCCTTAGCTGGAAAAGGAGATGTTCCTGGGATTGTTTCAAGTGCAATCATTGCTGAACATGACATCTAGGGCTCAAGTGAAGGTGAGACACAGCAAGGCACCTTTTTCTTCCCATGCTCCTCATCCTCAGCCGTTCCCAAACAAAAACGACACCCAAGAACCTCTCCAGAGGCTGCAGCACAATTTCAGGCTGTGGGAAGTTTGAGCTGTTAAGAAGACTAGCACAGCACTAATAAAATCTAAACACTTATAGTCAAATCTTATTCCTGATGCTGCTAAATGGGAACTCACAGCTTAACATAATAGGCAATTTAGCATACAAATGTGCCCCATAAAAGCAAGGATGTTGGCAGTGCAAAACCATAAATGTTAACCTTTGGGCAAGCTGTTACAAATGTGCTACAGGCTCTTGCAGTTTTAATGAACTTGTTTGCACACACGAGGTTTATATTGTACCGAACACTGCGATGCACACACCGAGGAACACCTTCAAAAATTCAGATGTGTGGGAGCTCAGCAGGTCCCACTCCTCTGCCATCAGGGGTTTACAGAAGCAGGTGAATAAAATGGCCTTTGTGCCCTCAGAAATGTGATGGAGAAACAATGCATAACTCTCCTGATGGTGTTAGGGAATATAGGAAATATTTTTGTTAGAGAATATAGGAAATATTTTATAAGTACAAGTGTTGCAGTCAAGACTCATATCCTGGACGAGCACAGATGATGATGGATGTGATTTTTCTGAGTTGTAATTTCATTATTTTTTGGTAAGTTCCTGGAAAGGCACAAGTTGTTGAGAATGTGAGAAATCCATAGCAATTTCAACCCCAAACCAGGGCTAATAGTTGTCTTATGAACTAGTAGGCACCTGTGACCTTTCCTTGTAAGCAATTTGGCTTTGATGAATCAATGTCTAAGCATCCTCACAATCAAATAATCCTGCAGAGCAACCAAATTAAGTTGCTCCATTTCAGGGAAGCACTCGGGGGAAAAAAAAGACACATTTTCAAGCAGCTTTGCTAGCCCTGAACATTCACAATCCAGCCTTGGTGGTGGGCATGTTCTCAGCCCAAGTCTCTCACGTTTGTTGGCGTTGGAAGGCCACTTCGTTCCAAAGCAGAATTATTCAGAGCTGCTCTTTCAAGCAAAATGTGTGAAAGATGAATCATTAAAAATAAAAAGAGATGATGCCTCAGTCTTATCTGACTCCACTGCCAAATTTTCTTCACCTTACACCCTAGGATTGCTGCAGCCAAAATAAGGAGATTTCAGTTTGCATTCACAGAGTTTAACGGCGTCTACTGGAGATTCATAGCCAAGAACCTTCTCACTTGCTTATTCCTCCAAGGAAAGAAAAAAGAACTCAAAGAAATCTCTTCTTAATTGGCTCTGAAGTTCTTGTAGCTTGGCTAACAGCCTTAACAGCCAACAAAGCATGGAACTGGATTGTAAAGAGAATTCATGCAGAGACCAGGAAATACTTACCAGGTGTTTCTCACCTCACTAACAACTCATTTGCTCCCCTCTTGTTAATAGATGTATCTGTATACACAGGTAACAATCTGAGACTCCTGAGGATATAAGGCAAAGAGAAAATGTAGATTTTCATAACAACTTCCATTATTAAAAAGCCAAAAAATTATACATATGCATTAAATGTAAAGTTAAAGAGTAAAAGAGAAAATATATGGAGTTTAAAGTAAAGGAATTTTTCATTTTTAGACATACAGGCAGTGATAAAAGTTTCTCTAATGTTATCCTTCATTATGCAGTGCAGTGTATTAAATTGGGATCCAAAATATCAAAATATTCCACTTCATTGTTACTTACATACAAGCTCAGAAACAGAGTTTAATGTACAGTGTAAACTGAAAATCAGAGCTTCATTAATTAAAAAAAAAATTAATCTTCACTCATAAAAAATTATTTCATACTAGAACGATTCAATTGAATTAATGGAATTAATATTATTGTACCCTACTATGTCTGAAAAGCACTTAACACACACAGGTCTAAAAGACCGTGGTAGGTTTGATTTGCAGAACAGAACTTTACCTGCATGCTTGGTTGCTTTTGCTGCTCGCTATTATGTCATCTTACATGCTGTAAAATATGTCCTTGACATTAATTTTCTGTAGAAAACAAGCAGGAAAACTATTTGCATAACTGTAAAAACAAAACCCCTTCGAGTCATTAGCATTGAAAAATATTCTCTTGTGTTTAAGCCTGGCCTGAGCAATGTTCAGTTCAGTGCTTTCCAGGTCCAATTCCTGAGCTCAGCTTCATCAAGTCTAATGGTGCAAAGGTGATTATCTGTCTTCTGCTAAGTTCAGGAATGTAATAAAACTGGTTACATTAGGAAGACAATTTATTATCTGTACCATGGCAGAAAAAGGTAAAGAAAAGGTAATTTATGGTGGAGCTTTCTGTGCTTAATGTATTAGTTGCAGCAGAGGTTAAAACTTTCATCTTCTTGTACCTAAACTTGGAGAAATGAGAAATTCGAGACAGAACACGTGCAATAACATAGAAATTACACTTCTTTATTTATTCAGCAGATGGAGATCCATTCTTTTGGTGTTATTCCAGTCATATTTTGTTTTATGGTACAAAGACTTACCCTGAAGTACAGGAGGAAAATCCTTGGGGCTGCATTTTCTTTTTCAGGTTGTTGCCTTTTATGATCCCTTGGGAAAAACTGCTCAGCTGGATTGTGGCTCCACTTATGGCAAACGACAGAATCAGGCCAGGGATGGATTTCTCACTGCTCCTGTTAATCTGGGGAAGAATCAGGGCCAGCAGGATTTGGGGATAACAGGGAGCTCACAGACCTGGGATGGATGGCGCAGGAAGGACGACTCCTTCAAGCCTTGTTGTCTCCACCTTTCCTGAGAATGACCAGTAAGTCAAACAAAACAAACAGCAGGCATATTTTTCAGAGAGACATTTTCTGAAAATATCCCAGTGTTATTAGGAAAAAAAAACTTTTCCTTTTGCTGGTTTAGGAAGCCCAGCACTTCCTTTCCATATTGCACCTGTTGCAATTGCACTGCAAACATCCTCACACATCAGGGAAGAGCAAAGCTGAAATGCAGCAGTCTATCTTTGGCTCATTAAAGTAAAATTTAAACATTAAAGTAAAATTTATGGTTTTTTTTCTTTTCTCCCCATGTGCCAAAGTGTATTCCTGTCTTTGACCCTGTAGTGGTTTTTGTTTGCTAGTTTGAGATTTTATTAATTTTGAGATTTCTTGGTTAATGTACTAATGAGTGTAGAGGGTTTAGTGCTGGTTAATTACTAGTGTACTTCCTTTTTGTTGTGAGGAAGGCTTAGGAGAAAGGTAAAGTAGGCTCAAAACTTTAAAAGGGTATAGAGAGAAATATATTAACACTAACTAAAAGAAATATTAATAAGATTTAGAACAAAGCCTTCAGAATACTTCTCTCTCTACAACCTGTTATTTTTCACTGATAATGTAAAGAAACAAAACCTAAAATTTCAGTTAGTTTACTACTTCTAGAATTGTCTTTTTTTAGTTTACTTAGAGAGAGAAGTCTTTTTTGTAAATGTTATGGAGACTTCTTTACAATAAAAAAAATGTTCTCTTGTGAATAGCATTCTTCTGCCTGGCCATACCCCCAGCCTCTCTCACCCTTCAGATTCATGGAAATTATGAGGAGTCCCAGGGAGACTGAGGATGATTCCAGACTGAGCGTGATTGATCTGTCACTCAGGTTTTTAAATTCATTGCATTTGGTTGATTATCTACAAAGACATTTTCTTCATTTTGTTTCCTAAGTTAGCAGAAAAAAAAAGGCAAATTCTTAAAAATGCAAGGTGGTTGTCAGCTGTGAGAATTCTCTGCATTCACCCAAAACATCTCCATTCCAAATGTAGAAATTTTTCTTTGTTTTAAAGCAGATTGTGTGTTTGGACACCTGAATCCAACAGCTCTTTGACAAAAAGGATTTTTCTATCCCATTAGAATATCATTTCTTTGGTGTCAAAACACATCAATGACAAAATTAAGAGAAAAAAAATCAGTAAATATGTGTGATATCATAGTAGTGTGATTTCATACTGAAGTGCAGCAAAAAAAAGTCCATAGAGTGGACTATGCTTTAAATGACATTAAACTGGTGATGCCATTTCCTGAATATTACACAACATCCAGCCACTTCTGCAGTGGAAAATGAGGTTTCCCCAGCATGCAGCACCTCACTCCGCTCAAGATGCATCACCTTTCAAGCCAGAAACCTCCCCTGATTGAATTAGGTCCATTAAGAATTGAATCCCATGCATGGTTTATTAAATCACTTGATGAAATCAACCTGTGATTACAGAATAATGCACTGACATCCTTGCCTGGATTGCCTGCATCTTTCAGGAAGCCTGACTGTGGGTGCTTTCCTTACTGGAACTTTGGAATTAAGAATCTGTGGATCCCAATGGTACTGACATAACTGTGTGAATTTCCAGAGCCATAAGATTGGATTCACCTACATATATTCAGGAATATTGGCTTAAAATAAATTATTTTGCCCTGCATACCTGTTTTACTGCCAAGCATCCCTCAGTGACTCCTTTTCTAACACAACTCGATTTCTTTTTGCCCCCAAAGTTCTGATAATCACTTGCTGAGCTCCCCTATCTGCAGTTTGGCACCATTCAATCAAACACATTCATTTTGCTCATGCAAAAACCTCGCTGAGATTGGGCTTATCAGGGAAAGCCTTTCTGAATGTGCTTGGCTTCACTCTTATGGTCCCTTTTCAAGGCTCCTGTCCGTGTCCAGATATCCCAGAGCAGTGATAAATGGAGGCAGGGGTTGTTTATTACAAACATTTGCTATCTGGAATGTGCTGCCATCTCATTACAACGTGTTTCAGCTCCTGCATGGACAGGTCTCTTATTTACACTCAGCTTTATTCATGGAGGGAGCACTGATATTTGAGGCAGCAGAAAGCAGAGTGAAAGGACTCCATGTGTAATGCTGTTCAAATAATCCCTTTCCACCACTTTTAACAGCAGAAATTTATACCTCCATATCAAAAATTTTAAAATTTCTGATTTGAAGATCCTCAGGTAAAGATGTTAATGGTGAAAGCCTGGAACTGAGATAAAGTCCATGACAGTCTGGGTCATCTGAGCTTCTGGGAGCTGTCAGCCTGCCAGCACAGACAGTGAGAATTATGGATTGATTTTGATTCAGGCTCCCAAAGCAAATTCGGGGGCACTACAATACCATAAGGACTGCTGGACTCAGAAATTTCAGATTAAAAAGTACAACACATCTGTTACTCTGCCCTGGTCTCTATAATGTCACTTGTGATATAAATGAACATGACAATTTGTACCCATATAGATCCACAGAGCCTCAGTGGAATACTCCCAGGTAGATAATCAGTGTATTTCTGTAAGCAACCCTTATTTTAGCTGTGCTCTCAGTGAGCTCTGTGGAGAACTAATTTTACTATCACATATAAAAAGCAATGAAACGATACTTAATTTCTGGGATTCCTTAAATAGATAAAGAAATTACTCTAAAAATAAAGTAAGAGCAAAATTCAGACCTGAAGTGCACCAGCTTCGTTCTCTGCTGCATTTGCAAACGCACAGCCAGCAGCTCAGGAGAAGGGATTATTCTCTTTTATTCTGGATTATTCTCTTTTACCTGGCATTTATTGACCACACTTTGCCTGGTTTTGGACACTTAGTACCTGAAAAAACTTATTTTTTTGAAGGGAGACAAAGCCAGACATTTCTGAGAGATTCCCAACAGGGCTCATGGCAATGGGCACAAGTTGGAGCAGAAGAAAGATGTTATTAACTTCAGCAGAAGTTTTGTCATGCTGAAGGTGGTCACATATTGGAGCAAGGGCCCAGAGAGGCTGTGAAATCTCCATTACTGGAGATATTCATTGCTCAAAAGCAGAAAGTGCTGAGCAACCTCACCAAATTAAGCCTTAATTTGAAGGGAGGAGAAGATGTTCAAAGTTCCTTTCCAACCTGCAATAGCTGATGTTCCTTGGCACCAGGATTGTGCATCTACACATAATTTGGTTCCTTTTATCCCCAACCACACTGTTCTCACCAGTTACAGATTTTCCCAGTGTTGTGGTTTGGGTTTTTTAACAGGGGCTGTGGTGCTGACTTTTCTGAGAAAACATCTGATTTCCAAAATAAGAATTTAATGACAGAAACATTCCTCACAAGACACCAAGTGACTAGCATTATTCTATATCACAGATTTCCAAGGAGGGTAATTCATGGCAAATACATTTTGCCCCTACTTCTCATGAGCCATTTCTTCAAGATCCCAATAAATGCTGTCAGAACATGGAGTAAACTGTTCCTGCAGAATGTGAGAAGTGCAATCTGTTCACATTACACTGTCCTGCTCTCCAAGGAGGAGAAAGGATTTGCTTCAGTAAAGAAGGCACTCTGTTATACAGCTTTTTCTTTTCCAGCCTCATATCTTATGTTTCAATGGGTAAACTCTGCAAGTCAGATTTATATTCGAGTCTAAAGTTATGTTTTGTTGCAGTAAAATCAGAGGAAGCAATGACAGGTTGATCTATGGAAGAGCAGGTGGGAACTGAGCAGACCTTATTAATCTTTTTCTCTACTTGGTGGCACTCAAGGGCCTTTAATGCACAGAGAGAACTTTATCTGTGCCATGTGAAGTTAACCTTGAACAGGACTTGGACTTCTAGAAGTAAAATTTATTTTTTCTGAGTTAATAACTTGCATTTTTTTGTTAATTCAGAGATTTTGGGAGCATCCTCTTGTCCTGTGTTCTCTGCCCAGCTGGGCATTTTGAATAATTTAATGTGGATTCCCTTCTGAGACAGCTCTTCCCATCTTGTACATCTGAGGCATCTTCCACTTCCCATGGTGGAACAGAGGCCTCTGGAACTAAAGTTTCAGGCACCTTATTGCACTCTCTGAGGCATTTTAACAATTTCACAGTGCATGGCAAAGAGCTTCATCTTCCTCTTGAAGCAACTTTGCTTCCATTTAAGGCACAAAAATTAATTGGGCTGAATACAGGCTGGTTTAAGCATACTCTGGAATCTTGTGGCTAAAACAATGGAGGGTGCTGTGCTCAAGCATTTGGAAGAACTGCCCTGTGGGTTTCTGTGGAAGGTTTTGTGTGAGGTACAAACAGAGACTGATGGGCCCCTGCTGGATCTCTATAGCTGCCCATCCAAGAGACCTGAGCATAAAGCTCAACTGAAAATGGGGTCAGAAACTACAAAATTCCCACTGCAGGTATGGTATAACCACCAACCATCTTTATCCATAATTCCATCCAGGAGAGGAAAACCTCCTCCCAGGTAGCACTAGTTTGTTTTTTATGCCAGATCTGCTTTTCTAACTGCATGAAAATGCTCAAGAGCAGAACAGAAATTGAAGACCTGTGAACCCACTGATTGTTGTTGTTGTCTTTTAGACAGAGTTTTGAAAAGAACATGCATTTACTGTCTTTAATGCCATTAAAAGAATTTAACAGGTTAATGCAATAAAATTTAATCATCTTGATTTGAGTGTGTCTGTGGTTGTTGCATTTACATGATGAAAGCGCTGTAAGGCTCATTATCTCAAATAAACTCCTCATTTTCTACTCACAGTTGCTGAAAGTGTTGTTCCAGACTCCGCAGCACCAAAATGAGCATTTCATTCACTCCTGCATGGTTACAGGTTCACAGCTGGGATCTCTGTGCCGTGGCTGCAGAGGAATCACATTGTTGTATTAATAAACTCTGGATTCACAAACCCCTGCAGATAAAAACAGCCACAGGTTCTGTGCTGTGCTTGCAGGGAGTCAGGGCTGGGCCAGGCCAGGCTCTGCCCAAGCTGTTCATGAACTGCTTTGGTTTTAACTCGGTTTTGCTGCAGCAGCACCCAAATTTCTTAACTGTGGTGTCTAACACACATCAGGTATTTCTGTGCCCCCTTTGGAAACAATTCAGCCCTGCTCCAGGTCTGCCTTTCTCTAGCTGGACTCTGAATACACATTTTATTTCCTAACTGCAGAAATGAGGATGGGATTTTTGAACCAACCAACTGGAGAAGGAGTGGGTTATCCTGAGCCCTTTTTTGTTGTTTTTTTTGGCAAGCCAAGAAGAAATGTTACAATAAAAAGGAAAATCCTTTCCTTAGGATTTTTTTCCTCCTGAGAAGCTGGGAGGCCTCAGGAACAAAATGCAAACAATGGTTATCTGCTGCTGTGGAATGCAACAGGTGCATCTGGGATTGGTCTCATGTGGTTGTTTCTAATTAATGGCCAATCACAGTCAGCTGGCTTGGACTCTCTGTCTGACACACAAACCTTTGTTATTCATTCCTTTCTATTCTTAGCTTAGCTAGCCTTCTGAGAACCTTTTCTTCTATTCTTTTAACATAGTTTTAATGTAATATTTATAATAAAATAATAAATCAAGCCTTCTGAAACATGGAGTCAAATCCTTGTCTCTTCCCTCATCCTCAGACCCCTGTGACCACCGTCACACTCCTGTGCATGCAAGTCTATCAAGGCAAAAGAGTGACTTTTAGCAGGTGAGAAAGCAGATTTTTATCTCAGATTGCGCTGGTGCAGCTCCCACACTGGGGTGTTGCACTGTAACAACTGCAGTCAGTCACTCAGCTGCACGGAATTGTCCTGAATATCTGACAAACAAACCCAGCATCCCCTCAGAACACACAAACTCCTGGGACAGAACAAACCCAGGCACCTCTGGGGGCTCAGGAGGGGCTCTGTGCTCTGCTGCAGCCCAGGGGTCTCTCCCAATAATGGGAATTTCCAAGATGAGGACACAGATTTGTTTTTCCAGCCCTTCCCCTGAGACCTGAATGAATATTAGTGGAGAAAGTGAATATTAGTGGAGCAGGTGTCACTTAGTTTGTTATGTCAGAAGGTGGACCCATTATTATCTTTGGTGACAGTAGCCAAGTTAAATTTAGTCCATGCTACATTTCGTGGGAGGACTGTTAGTCTAAACAAAAATGTGTCTTTTCTTAAAAAAGAAAATTGCAATTTTCCCTCTGTAATTTCTTAGTTGTATGCTGAATTATTTCCTTTTAAAATTAATTGTCATTAAACAACTATTGCACACACAGGACACACAAATACCACAGGAGATGGAGTGACTTGCTAATAAAAACAAAAAAGGAAAAGGAAATAGATGTGTTCATCTGTCAATCAATAAACTAAACAGATGTCATCAAACTTTAAGAGAATAACCTTTTTTTACTGTTGTCTGAACCACACTTGATCTTGTTCTTCACAGTTCTAACAATCATATAACAATCAATTGTATAAATTTACTAGAACCATGACAAGCAAAAGCAGTCTCAAGCCCCTAACAATTTAATTTCAGACAGCAGCCAAATATCCTTATGCTGTTATCAAAATCATTAATATGCTACACGAACACAGGAGCAACAAAAATTCCTCATTTATTCTCCCTGCACACCAGCAGGATTAATGTCAAATACTCTCCAGCTTCCCAAATAAAAGGTTTCTTGTTTTTCATGTGATAAATGAGAAACAAATCTCAGCCTGAACTTTTTCATCAGCTGATTATTTTACATTGTGATTTGTATTTTTTTGACAGGCCCGAGTTCCAGGTGGACCAGAGGTAACTCCAGTCACCCATCCGTGCTGGCAGGGAGGCAGCAGAGGAATACAAAACTGCACAAAATGCTAATTCTCATTATTCTGCAAAATCCAGCCGTTCCATACCGTGCCCTACGAGTTCCAGTTGTGACCTGATTCCATTAAAATAAAACCAGGATATGTGTTAAAAGGTTTTCTGCTGCTCTTTAGGATATTTCTTTTCTGCTTCAGAGACCTGTAATAACCTGAAATAAGCACTCTTGTTTGCACATTTCCGGGGACAGTCCATGGATGCACATTTCCAGGGACTGTGTGGAGGAGCACCCACACCTCTGTTTGCTCCCTTTGTAAAGAATAAAAAATCAGCTCTCCCTCTCCAGCCCCCAGAAACCTGCAGAGGCTCTATTAACACATGCTCTCCCTTCATTTGGGGGTTCATTTTCACGCCCAGAGTCTCCAATTTTGGACCTAACCCTGGCACGAGCAAAAAAATAAAACCTAGAAGCAATAAATTGTGATACAAATTCAGATCATTAACCCAGAATCAAACCCATCATTTATTGCTGTGTAAGAGATTCTCTTTGCCAGATCTGGGAGGCACAGCCAGGAAAACCAAAAAGAGCCATTTTATATTGAGCAAAAGACCAAATCCTTCACTCTTACTGCCTTACAAACTGTACTCCACAAGAATATTTTTATGCAGAGAGAATCCCTGTCTAGAGTAAAGGAAATCAATTATTTATGCAGAGGTTTTTTTCAGGTAATTTTGCTGTTCTTCAGAGATCAGACTAGAATGGTAAAGAGGAATAATTTTAAGCTAAGGAGTCTTAAGGCTTCTCTGCTATGAATTCCCAACTTTATCCATTTTCTCTTGCAAGCAATAGAATTTTGCTTTGAAATAAATTCCCCTCTACTGTCATCTCCCTTCTTTGGGGAGCGTTTAAGGCAGTTTTAAGTCACATTCTGCATATTCACCAGGAGGGAAAAAGTTATCTGTGAATTTGCTAATGCTGAGCCTAACACCTGGAAAATGGAATAAAGTTCTCTACCAACCATTGCCAGAGACAGGGCTGCAGATTCCAATTCAGCTGCACCAGATAAACTGCTGTTTAGCAGCTGGGTGCAATATTTGGAATATTTAGAGAATCTACAATAGTCTGGAATAGAAATGGAAGTTTTTTCCCTTCTGACCCAGCAGCAAACCTCATCCCACAGTTCCAAGCTGACACATGGTAAATTTTTCATGGCTAAATATGTCAGAGCTGACCTCCACACTGAGGAATCCAAAGAACTCCACCTGGTGATAATGGACATTTTGGCTTAGGTGCAAATGGTGAAACATTCATGATAAAAATGTCCCAGACAAAGCTCCCGAGGGAATTTCACAGAACATGGGACAAGTCCTGCCCTCGTGCTCAGGGCTTTCTGTGCCCCAAATCAGTGCCCACACCTTCTGAGCAATCTCAGCTGGTTTTTAATCAGCCAGCATCCAGCCCTGCAGACTGGCTGCTCCCCAGGCAGCCCTGTGTGGTTTTACATTTCCCCTCTATTCATTACACAGCGATTTTGGAGTCTAATCTCTCCCCAGAGCAGCAGCACTGACAGGCTCGTGCAGTCACCTCTGCTGTCTTTCCCAGGGTGAAGAGCCCTGTTTTCTTCTAATTGTTGTGTTTTTCTTGAAGTTATTTAGTGGTTCTGGAAATGCTTCACCATTGGCAAAGATACAGAAATTCGGGGTTCTTTAAACCTCCAATACTGTAGTGGATGATCTCAACTCTTTTCCTCCTCACAAACCTGAAAAAGGCTTTTGCACCATTCTAGTGCTGGTTTGCCCAAGTGGGAAAATCCAAGTCTGAATCCTAAACTTTTATTTCTATTAACTGTGTTTTGTGCACATTTAGAGATAATTTCCTGCAAAAAGAGGAGTGATAGGAAGAGGACTTCAATGGCATTCATGGTATCCTCTCCCACAGATGTCATTTGATTTATCAGACAAACCACCCTAAATAGGTTGCACTTGGAAGCATTTATTGTTTCTATTGTACGATATACTGACTATATAGGTCTGCAATTAAATAAATTAAACATTGGCCCCGTTAAATTCACAAGCTGAACAGATCAGTTACATTTGCTAAACACGAGAGTCTCTATGACAACTAATTGGATTGTATCTGGAATTTATTGACTTGTAATTAGGCTGTACTGGTTTGTGTGCAGCAAACAGCTCCCACCACGAGAGGCATCTGCTGTGATCAGGGATCAGCACATCAGAGCAGATGGGGCTCCATGGAGAGCATATTGGGATTTGTGTACATTGCAATGCATTCTAGCAGTTTACATGCTCAAATGTACACATGAAGTTACAGAACTCTATTAAATAAACCTCATTTTTATGTCCTCCAGCTACAGATCCTGTCTGCTTGGAGAAGTAGTCAAGCCATTAGAAATGTTTATTTATGATTCTGGTTAGTCTGTTCTCGTGGTGTGCCCAAATGAAGCAGCTCCTTCCTCCTGGCTGTTACTGAAATGAAGATTCTCATTATGAATTTAACATGATCATGTTTTGCCTTTGATGTCTGTATTTACCTCTATTGGTACATCCAAGACAATCTGGTGTTGAGAGTCACCTGGAGGAGCTGGGAAGATGCTGGGTGTGACATGGTGCAAAACTGAGGTAACTGCCCTCAAAATGGAAGTTTTATTTTTCTATCAATTTCAATCTTCCATTTTTTCATATCATATTTTTATCAAGACTGTAAAAACATAGGCAGTTCTATAGTAGAGAAAAATCTAAGATTATCTAAGAACAAATTTAAGATGTTTTTAATTTTTTTTTCCTGTATGTTTAGAACCATGTTTTTTTTTTTCCATATGTTTAGAGCAGAGTCAGCTTTGGACTATTTCCACTGCCAAAACTGTTAAAAATCCCTCTGAATAAAGTGCTCCTCAGTATTGGCAGGTCAATTATTAAAAGTGTATTGATCAGTACACAGTATGTACAGGATTATAATTACTGAAACAATTAGGTTTTACTTTATGCTACTCTATATATAATTATGTAGGTAAGGTTTAGTTGATTACTTCTGAAAAAAAAAAAGATTTATTTGAGTACAGGGGTTATATGAGGCTGATTTCAATTAAACACTCAGTGCCCTCACATTTTATGGGAAGCACCTGATGCCCTGTTAAAATAAAACAAATTGATTGAGACTATATATATGTACTGTAACAAGTTCTTAATGAGGAACTGCCTGCTCCTCAGTGGGGTTGGGAATCTGTTTTATGGCTGTCTCTGGTCTTTATGGACTTCTCTTTTGTCCCTCTGGTCTTATTCTGAAGATTTGCAATTCATTAGTAAAAAACCCTGTAAACACCTTCATGTCTTCTCCTTGGATTGGCAAACCTCCCCCTTCTTGGTGTTTGCCATTACTGTTCTCAGAAACTTGCTAAATTCTCAGAAATCACTCAGATCTTGATATCCAAGGAATGGCTACATGTGACTCCTGGTTTGGCAGAAAAGCAGTTTCATCTCGCCTTCTATGCTTTGAACAGTTCAGAACCTTTTAGAAACTATTCTCAGCACAATTTTGTCTCCTTTTTCACACAAGTCTATTGGAGTGGAATTACCTCCACGTTTCCAGAGGCAAAAAAGAGGGCAGATATTAATGTAAACCCTTCAGTTTCTCCCTGGTGAGTAGAGGGGAGATGAAAAGTCAAAGACATTTTTTGGTTTGTGTGTATCTGTTTGCAAAGTCCTGGATCTGTGCAGAGTTGGTGATTCCAGGCTGGAAGCACCTGGTGGAATGCACAGAGATGCTCAGGATGGAGCTGGGCACCCTGAGCTGGAATGCTGAGCTGGAGCCATCCCTGACAATTCAGCTGGTGGAAATCCAGGGCAGTGGGCACCAAGGAGGATGTCCTGCAGCACTGGGTCACTCTCGGGGCTGCAGATGTGACAGTTTGCAAGGAAACAGGAAAATGAAGCTGTGGAGTTCATACTGAGATATTGAAATTAAACAGAACAGAGATGGAAGGGATCAGCTAGTTCATCCTGCTGACAATTCTGTAATGTTCCTCTGAGGATTAGCATATTGTTCAGCACGGTGTTAAATATTCCCTGCTAGGAGCTGCTTTTTTTTTTTCTTTCCTTGAGAGACCATTTAAGATAGAACAGGTCTTAGTATGAGGAAATAGCCTTGTCTGTAGCCTAAATATTCATATTTCTTAATTTTATCCTATTATGTCTGCTGGGACCATGACACACACTGCTCTGTCAAGTAACATCTCTCTTTAACTCCTTCAGCTCCTGAGGGCTGCTCCAGTGACTGCCACAGATTGTTCAGTCAGAAATCATTCCTGCTAAAGAGCTGTTGCCACACCTCACCTCTGGTTCCATGACCGGATTATCCTGCTGTCACTGCCATCCATTAGCATCATTTCAGCACCTCACGTGCTACAAACAAAACAGACTATCTGAAATTCATCACTGAAACAGCAACAGTGGGAGAACAAACTCCAGGGTGAGTTATTTTCTGTCAACTGTCATTTGCTTTAGAAGTTCTCATCAGTCTGCCACAATAAAGCATGAAATAGAAGACATACGTTCCTCTGAAAACATCCCCAAAGGTTCAAACTCAGAGATTCCTACTGTGCCAAATATCAGGCAGTCTGCCAAGAAGCTCAATTAGAATCTTTGACTAAATTAAGTAGCTCACAATCAAAGCATATAAATGAAAAAAAAGCCCCCTCCAAAAGAATGGCTTTCCTGGAGGTGTAACAAAGCCTTTCCTTCACTGCTCAAAATAAGTCTCAAATTATAGTGATGTTATTTGACTTCAGGAAGGCACAGATGTGTTAAGCATTTCATTGGGAATACAGTGTGGTTAGTTGGACAAGCATAAAACATACATAATTAATTTCACTCTTACTGTGCCTCTGCTCTTTAACATGATATTTGTTACCGTAGCAAAAGCAGCTTACCAAGCACCCTGTTTAACTGACAGCATTGAAGGGAATTGTTAAAAAAAAAAAAAAAAAATAAAGAAGAAAAATCTGGTTTCATTGCACTCTCAGAAATGCAGACTGGATGTCTGCATTTAGGGCTTTAAAGCAGACACAAGAAGAATGGCAGGTTCCTGCAGAGAAATGTGCCGCTGGTGATAAACAGCCCCAAAGCCAGTGGAGCAGATAATGCATTGCAGGTCAGAAACTGCACCCCTGACAATACTGCACATGCAGGTAATACAGCAAATGTCACTTCTGAAGGGGGCAATGCTTTCTCTGCTGCTACATCCTCGACAAATTGTACTACATAGCTCAGTTAGTTGCTGACACAGAGGCATGAAGGAGTTTTAGGTAGCAGAAAATGCAATGACAGGCTGAACAAGACAGACCCCCCCCCAAATCAAAAACATCCAGTAAAATTAACAGCCCAGCTCTCATCAGCAATATAAACCAAACAGTAAATCATCTTAGATTGTAATGTAACTTATAAAAAGTAATTATTCTTTATGGCTCTGTATTAAAAGATTAAGCCCCCTAGACAGAAAGGCATCAGACCTTAATAAGGTTAAAAATAGCTTGCTTGTTTGCTTTTAGTCTTGACACATTTTATCCTTTATGTGCAGGATTTTTAACAGCACATTTCACTTTAATGGATGCAGTGGAATTCATCTGTGTTGTTCATAATTCTTAGTTACACACATCTTGACTTACACCTTTCCAGGGATGACATTAACTCATTCATTCTTATCAGGCTGGAAAGGGAAGGAGACAGAGACCCTGCCCAAAATCATCCTGGCACTGCTACAGCATTCCTGAATTTCCCTCACATGCTCAATCTCCCAGGCCATGCTTCCTCCTCCTCATCATCATCCTCCTGGATTATTGAGGAAAACCAGACTCAAGTGTTACAAACTGATTGAGAAAAGGCTCTAATTAAGTTTGTCACCTGGACCAGGCTGGGATGGGCGAGCACATCAGAAGTCACAACCTGAGTGCAGAAGCCCCCTTACACACCTGGGGCGGGTGCAGGAGCCTCCAGCTCCGAGCAGAAGAACTAAAAAGGCTCCATGACCACGCTCTAATGGTTGCACTGGCAATCTGCAGCCTAGTCCTGTACCTATTAACCCACACACTCACAGAAACACCATCATCAGGCACAGTTAATGCACAAGTAATGGAACTCGTCTGAATGAGTCTCCCAGCCATAGCTCTGGTCATGCTCGCCTTGCCGTCCTTACGCATCCTCTACATGACAGACGAAATCAACGAACCCAATCTGACCCTAAAAGCCATCGGCCACCAAGGATACTGAACCTATGAACACATTGACCTTAAAGATTTAACTCTCGAATCCTACATAAACAACGACAGACTTGCCCTTAGGACATTTCTGTCTTCTAGAAGTTGACCACCGTGTTGTCATCCCCATAAACTTTTCTATCCGTGTCATTGTCACTGCTGACCACGTCCCTCACTCAGGAGCTGTTCTAGCCTGCGTGTAAAAACCGATGCAATCCCAGGACGCCGCAGCCAAATTTCTTTCCTTGCCTCCCAACCAGGTGTTTTCTGCTCCGAGCTCCTCACCATCCTCCTGGGTTACTGAGGAAAGCCAGACTCCAGCGTTACAAAGCTGAAAGCACTGATTGAGATAAGGCCCTAATTAAGTTTGTCACCAGGCTTTCCCAGGGCTGAGTGAGCACATCAGAAGTCACAACCTGAGTGCTCAAGCCCCCTCACACACCTGGGGTGGGAGCAGGAGCCTCCAGCTCCGAGCAGGGTGGGCTGGAGAGAAGCCCTGCCAATTAAACAGACCCCCTAAAGCCCCAGAGCAGCCTAAGGAACCAATTGTAAAGAACTTCCTTTTGTTGTACGCACCACGCAGCTTCCAGATTAGCTACCCAGGAAACTGCTCCATTCAGGAGAACGTTTGTGAGCAGAATTATGCTAAAATGCAGAAATATTTTCAGTGGTGGAGGATGGTTTTGTATAATGAGTCCCTTCTTGATGAGCTGACATTTTTCCTTTCAGGTCTGGAGCCAAGGAAAAAACCTGGAATATTTTTTTTGAATCATCACTTGTCTTAGCCAGCAGGAAACTCTACTGGTGACTTACTGGTCCAGGCTTGTGCTCAAAGTTTTAAAGATCAGAAAATCTGACTGAGACAGAGTTTGGGAAATCATCTACTGCAGCACAATAGGGCACAGTTAGCATTTCTCTTTGCTATCCCACAATCAAACAAGTATGAGCTCTTGGTTTCCCAGTGAAGAAGGGTAACAGAATTTAGGTAGATTTTGTTAAAAATTCATGCTATCATCCATGGACAGTTTGAGTGCTGACAGGAGTGAATCAAATCATTTTGGAACCCAGCAATTCAATAATTTTGGCGGGTTTCTAAATCCTTATCCCACAAATCCAACACCTGAATGACACCCAAGACAAGGCATAAACACCCAAGACAAGGCATAAACACCCAAGACAAGGCATAAACACCCACATTTACCTACAAACCACAATGAGGAGGCAGATCTGTGCTGGTTTGTGACAGGGTTCAGCAGTCATTAGTGAAGGGCAATTTTTTTGTGCACTCTCCTTTAAATTTTTAAGAATCTGCTTCAGTTTAATGCCTTCATTTTTGGTTGAGAGGTTCCTGCCCACATTCAGAACAACTCAGTGCAACACTCTTCTTTGTGCCACCCCTTTTTTACCTTCCCAAGCTCATAAACTTTCCATTACTGAAAAAAGAAACCCTCATGTTCCTTAAGTTACTGCAAACTTGCAAAGCCTGGCATGTCAAATTCAAATAAGAAATCCATGATGTGACAACAGCAGATGAAAGTAGCAAACTGTAAATATGACAGCTGTCTGTGACAGTGGTCCTGTCAAGTGCTGAGCTGATGGTTCATGGATATGTTGATGCAGGGCCAGGTAAAAAATCACTCTTCCTGACAGAAAATGCCTCTAAATAGTTCACAGCTGAAATCCAACTCTGCCTTAATTTACACATGCCTAGCTGATGTCAACCTTTGGAAAATACCTGAAATATTATTTTCCCTGCCTTTAAAGGCAGAAATTATAAATTAACAGCACAGAAACAGTGGGAAATTCTTTAAAGGAGAAAGGACAATTTCTTTTGGCAAATTTTGAAAGGAACATTTCAGAGCAGGCCCATACTGGAGTGTCAGGATAGTCAAGAATCCAGAACTGGCCTTCCCAAAGGCGTGATCATGCAGAGGTTCCTGGCAGAAGATCCCAAAACAGCTGGATGGATTTCTCCATCCTTTTTATCATAGCCATGGACATTGTGATATTTAATGAAAATCCCTTTGGCAGGATTTTTTCTCCTGAAAAGCCTCAGAAAAGAAATGTCAACAACAATTATCTGCTGCTGTAAAATATGGCAGGTGCATCTTTGATTGGTCTCACGTAGATTGGTTTTACTTGATGACCAATCATGGTCCAGCTGTGTCAAACTCCGAGCAGTCATGAGTTTTTAATATTTATTCCTTTCTAACCTTCTGATGTCTTTTTCGTCTTTCTTATATATAGTTTTAGTATATGATTTCAATATAATATACTATAATGTAATTATATAATATACTATAATGTAATAATATAATATACTATAATATACTATAATGTAATAATATAATATACTATAATGTAATAATGTAATAATATAATGTAATGTAATGTAATATAATACAATATATATCAACTTTCTAAAACACAGAGTCAAGATTCTCATTTCTTCCCTCGTCCTAGAAACCCTCAAACACCCCCACAGCTACCACTGATCCCTGAAGTGAAGGAATCTCAAATCCTGCTCTCTTTCCTAGTTTCCAATGGAATATTTGCAAGGTGGGCAACAGAATTTTCTGTATGTCTGTCAAAGATTCTGACTGTGAAAATGTGAGAGCACAAACCATGGGCTGGTTTGGGGTGAGCCCAGCTCTGCTCTGCCCTTTGTGCTTCGGAGGGTAAAAATCTGCCCCTGCCTGCTCTAAACGCACCGCAGAGCCCAAAGGATCCCGTTAGGACAGGAGGCATTGCAAAGCAGATGACAAAACTAAACCCATGTCATCTTACAGGGAGATTTGTGTCCCTTTCAAAGGGAAATGGAGCTCAGTTTAACACCAGGCAGGTACAAGCTGAGAGCCTCTTGTCACCCTGATAAAGCTGTCTCACATTGTGATGTGATGAGATTAAAAGCTAGAAACGTTCCCATCAAAATTGTTTAAATTAACAATTTTGATGGGAAAGAATCTAAAAAATTAACAATTTTTATTGGAAAAAATGCAAAATTTACCCAAAAAAAGAGCAAAAATAATTGCCTGATAAAATCCCCGCCCTGACTAATCACCTCTAGCTCATTTTCAGGTGAAGCCAGTTGATATTTTCTCTTACACAGCTTCCAGAATGACCTTGCACCTTTTCTGCTTTTCCAGCTCCTTGCCGGGCATGGGGCATTATTTAGACAGGAGGCACCCAGCAGCCCGAGCTGTTTGTACCTCCATGTGCAACCTGCGAAATGCTTTTCTTTGTTCACACACAGCCTAGGCGATTGCTTTGATAGCAACAGTTCACACTGCTACAAAGAAAAAAAACTTAAGAGGATGAGAAAGATTTGAAACATTCCTGAGTGAAATCTGAAGGGTTTTAGCAGGATAACGACTTCTTTTCCTCGCTGAGGGGAGCCTGTAAGGGATCCTCGCAGTGAGAGATTTGTCATGTATCAGGCAAGGCAATGAAAGAGCCGGCTTTTACCTCCGGAAAAAACTTGAAAACCTCTTCTGTCTGCAACCCCCGTTGATATTTCCCCACCAAAACATTGATTTGTGTTCTTTTTTCTCCGCAGCTTGAGATGCAGGCTGGCTGAACAGCCCGGGACTCTGCACGTGGACCTTGTGGCTGGAACTGCACCATCATTTTTAAATTTTTTATCTGTTTCTCGAGCAGAACCTCGGTTTGCCTCTCAGAAATGGGATATCAGCCATGCATCTCCCTGAGCTCTGAATGCAGCCGACCTTTTCCAGGTTCCTCGCTGGCATGAATCCACTGTTTCCCAGAATCCCAAACTTTTGGGCAGTTTCTGAACAGAAACTTTGCACAGACTTGGCAAATGGGTTTGGAAAAACAAATAGCTCTCGCTTAAAAAAATTACAACAAAGGTATCAAGATGAAAAATTTCTGATCTTATTTCTTTGACCTGCTGTGCTGACTGGAAAAATTCCTTGTGTTGGGAAAGATGAGCTGGAGGTGAATGAATTAAGGAGCGAGGATTCTCCCTTTTTCCTTTTTAAAGTTTTATATTTCTGGTCTCCACTACTCTTCTCTGAATATCTGGCAGGACTCTCCTTTTAAAAAAGCAAGATCCTACTGCTACAGAAGTCTGAAAAGATTCTTCAGCTGTCCAAAATCAGATGTCCAGGAGTGTAGTTCTGCATTAATCTACAAGCTGCCAGTCCTAAAAGGGCAGCAGTGTGCTGACAGCAAGATGTTCTCCCAAAATTTCCTAATCATTCTGAGCTTGTAAAAAGCTGTGTTGCAGAACTGTGTTACACCAAAATACGATCTCAAATTTTGCTCCATTTTTTCACCAGCAAATCTAAGTGGAAATTTACCAATAAGTCACGACCCCACAAATCTCTGGTTTTGGTCCCTGATGCAGTTTAATCAGTTGGTATAAACAATAATAAATAATAGGTGCACACTGAGCATACAAATCCTTGGAATCATTGTAATTTCCAGGGAATGTGCAAAGCCTGTGCAGAGGAGGGATGGGAATAGCAAGCACTCAGGATCAAGAACACTGTGTGCTTTCTGAAGGTCATTTGGTTTCCTCTCTCCCATTATTAAGTTTAATAATTTATACTCTTTAAGCTATTTCTGCTTTCTTTTTATATCTCTTGCTTAAACAATGAGATTTAGGTCTTTGTTTAGGCTTTCTGAACATAAAACCATGTCTGATCTCCACAGTCTTTCTATTTTCCACCTGACTTTAATGCATTAGAACTTTTCTGCTCATTATTCTGACCATGGAAGGAAGTATAGCAGCTTGAATTCATGCAGCCTGTCTTGTGGTTTTGGTGTTTTGTTGGATTTTTTTGGAGGGCAAGAAGAGAGGAAATCCTCTGCCTTTGGGAGAAGGTGTTTATGTATTTTTTATTCTCTGGAAATCCTATAAGTGAATGATTAGAAAGCCATGTTTCCATTCATTTTGGTCCCCAGACAAAAATAATCTAAGCTTACTAAAATAAAAGAACACTGAGAAGTGCATAGCCTCTGTGTGACAGTTAAGATGTGTGGACACACTAACTCATGGATTTAGTGTGCCTTGAACAGAGTTAAATCTGATAGAAAGCAGCTTTTCTGCCAGATCTGTAGCATTTTATAAACCACAGCCTCAATGGCAATGGGTTATAAACCTGGATTTACTGCAAGTGAAGTGAAGCAGATCCTGGCCTTGACCTCCAGCTGCTTCTGAGGGGTTCTTAGTGCACCTGGTCTGAATAAGGGGGAATTCCTCATTGGGAGCAGTGTGGCTGGGGCTGAGGGGCAGAGCAGGAGCCTGGATTGTCCCTGCTAAATTCACAGGGTGCTCAGCATTCAGCACTGCTCCAGCAGGGGAATTTCACACAGAATGGAGCCATTTTACTGATTAGGGAGCATCAACACCCAGAGTCCCAGTTTGCCAGGAGTCCTGTTCCACCAGCCAGTCTTTTGTTCCTGCTGGTTCCAAAGACATCCTGACACCATCACCTTCCACCAATCCTTTCTATGTTTCCCCCAAGAAGATTTTTTATCCAGAACCTCATACCACTGAACTACGGATATTTACTGAAACTCTGAGATATCTCCAAGGTACAACTCCTCCTATGTTCTCTGTGAGGAAATATTCCCCTGTGCCTGGGTAACCCACAGCCTGATTTGGGGACAGATTATCCCTGCTAAATTCACAGGGTGCTCACCATTCAGCACTGCTCCAGCAGGAGAATTTCACACAGAATGGAGCCATTTTACTTGATTAGGGAGCATCAACATCCAGATTCCCAGCTTGTCAGGAGTCCTGCTCTACCAGCCAATCTTATGTTCCTACTGGTTCCAAAGACATCCTGACCCCATCACCTTCTACCAATCCTTTCTGTGTTTCCCCCAAAAGAGTTTTTATCCAGAATCTCATAACACCGAGCTTGGAAGATTTACTGCAGCTCTGAGACATCTCCAAGGTACAACTCCTCCTATGTTCCCTGTACTGAAATATTCCCCTGTGCCTGGGCAACCCACAGCCTGATTTGGGGACAGATTATCCCTGCTCAGTATCCAGCATTGCTCCAGGAGGAGAATTTCAACTTTCACTCAGAATGAAGCCATTTTGGTTGATCAGGGAACATCACCATCCAGATTCTCAGTTTGTCAGGAGTCCTGTTCCCCCAGGCAGACTTATGTTCCTACTGGTTCCAAAGACATCCTGACAGCATCATCTTCCAGCAATCCTTTCTATGTTCTCCCCAAGAAGAATTTTTATCCAGAACCTCATAACACTGAACTATGATGATTTACTGTAGCTCCAAGGTACAACTCCTCCTATGTTCCCTGTACTGAAATATTCCCCTGTGCCTGGGCAACCCACAGCCTGATTTGGGGACAGATTATCCCTGCTCAGTATCCAGCATTGCTCCAGGAGGAGAATTTCAACTTTCACTCAGAATGAAGCCATTTTAATTGATTAGGGAACATCGCCATCCAGATTCTCAGCCTGTCAGGAGTCCTGCTCCCCCAGGCAGCCTGTGCATCTCCAGAGCCAGGGCAGGAGTCTGGCTGGGCAGGAGCAGGGAGGGAGCAGCCCCTGCCCTGCCAGCTGAGGGATTTTCCTTGTCTGAGATAAACTCAAGGATGGAGAGGAGCAGAAGCCCCAGCAGAGCAGGTGGAGCACACACAGAGCAAGGAGGAGCTGCTGCTTTCCACACTGACAATGTCACAGCAAACAGCAGCAGATCCTGCACTGCTGCAGCCACAGACATCACCAAACACCCTGCAACAACTGACAGGTAAATTTTGGAACCCACAGCACACACAGACAGCTGATAGCACCTGACAGGAGAGGGATGGTCCTGCTGACTTCCTGAGTTTTTCCAGACCAATTTCTCTATCCCTACATCACAGGCTTCTTTTATATTTTGGCATTAGATGCCAAAAGAAAATATAGTATTGAAAAATATATTTCTTTTCAGTCTTTGCTGTCTTTTTTACTTCTTCCTTCATACTTGTCTCCAGAGAAAGAATTCAACCATTTTACATAGATAAGCAAGGGACCTGACTTCAGTTATGTTTTATGGCTTCAAATTCCACAGATAGTCTTCAGCATAGTCCCTGGAATAACACTGCTAAACACTTCAGTGATTCTGACAGCTTCCCAGCTATCACTTGCTATTGCTTTCACAACTGAAAATCAAAGTTGTTACCCATAAAATATGAATGATAAACACAAATTGTAGCCTCCCACATGTTCTGGGCTTTCTCAGAGAGCACAGTGCACCAGGGAGGGGTCAAACTGCTGCTTGTCCTCATTGCTGCTGTGGCACTCACCCCTGGGCAGCCAGAACTGCACTGGGATGCTGTCCTGGGAGGAAATGAAGGAGCTGATGCCTGGAGAGGCTGGGCAGAGTTAGAATAAAGTGGGGATTTATGGAAAGACCTCAATGGAACACCTTGGTCAGTACAAGAGCCCAGCCAGGGCTATACCCAAGATGGACAACGGGTCCATTTTCCCCCTTTTATAACTTTTATAATTTTCCCACTTTTATAACTTTTGGTCCATTTCCATATTGGGGTTCATTGCCCAATTCCAGCTCCAGGTTCTGCAGTCCCACCCTCTCAGTTTGCTCTCCTCAATTTGCCATTTTTTACACTTTTTGGGCTGAAGCTGCAGTGCTGTCCTTGGTTCTGGGCTGGAAAAGGATTGTTCTGTGTGCCTGAGCTGTGAGGAGAGCTGCTGACACTCTATCTGGAGTTCAGACTTACACACCAATGCAGTGCAGAGGCTGGGAAATATAACACAATATGTGAAAGCTCAAACTGAAGGCATCAGAATCAGGAAGAAAAAGGCAAAGGCTCCTCATCAACCCCTCATTAGCAGAGTGAGGAGTGGCCTCAGTGCAGGCAGGAGTGGGGCTCAGAGCTAGTGAGAGAGGGATGCAGCATTTCCTGACATTCAGGGCAAAGCTGAGCTCTCAGGAATGGTGCTGGGTCTCTCCCTCCTTCACTGAGAGAGAAACCTGAAATATAGATTTCCAAATTTTAAATGGAAGAAAAACAGCCTCTTTTATTTTAATAGGCACCAAGCATAATGGATTATAAAATAATCCCTGACTTAATGCAAGACGTTTACAAGGCAGAAAATTGGAATACAAGACATGTTTGAGACCTTTCCTAAAATTGTAACAATTTATTAGTATTTTTTTTTTTTTAGTTTCAAATTGAGACCATTTCTGGTTTTACTTCTGCTGGAACACAGAGTATTTCCCTTCCTTAACCACTTGATGACATACTAGTCCTGTAGGCTTCCCTAAAACACATCAGTGGCTTTGCTGAGTGGGAGAGGTGAGGGAGGTGGTGTGGCAGCAACCAAGGGGTTCAGTACAAAAATATTACAGCAACACAGACTGTTTGTTTAGAATAGAATGTTCCACATGCACCAATCCTCCCAGAAATCTCTACAGATACAAATGCAGCCTTGCAGATAGATTTTTTTTTAACCCATTTCTGCAAGTACTTACACAGGTTCATATATATATATATATATATATACACACACACACATACATGTAGAAAATATATTATATTTTCTACATATATGTATATATATATACATATATATAAATTTATTTTACATAAATGTATATATACATTTATGTAGAAAAAAGTTTATGTAGAATGTTCCACACACACCAATCCCTCCAGAAACCTCTACAGATATAGATACACGTGCAGCCTTGCAGATAGATTTTTTTACCTATTTTTGCCAGGTTCATATATATATATATATATTTGAAAATATATATATTTAACTGGAGCTTTATGTAGAAAAAGGTTTATGTGGAAAAAAGAAAAGCATATGCTGTTACTTGTACTGCTAAGAGAACATATTTTAAATTAATTCTGCTCCAAGAGCCCTCAGTGAAGGGAAGGTGTAACTTGAGGCAGAATCCTGCAGGGTTGGTGGGTGCTCTCGTTACCTTCCCAAGACAGAAAATGTTCATAATTTCATTTTGCTGCTGCTGGAGCTTTGGTCTGATGCACCTGAGGGCCATTCCAGGGAGCACAAAGGAGATGTTACATCCAGCCCTGGTTTGGACGCTGGAAATGGGAAAAGTCAGTAGGAATTCCAAAATGTGATCAATAACGTCCAGGAAAATGTATTGCTGTACTCAAACCCATAGGATTGTACCTCTCTCAGTGTAAGACTCCATCTTTGGAGTTTAGTTGTTTGTGCATTTTCTCTCTCTCTCTTTTTTTTTTTAATTAATATTTTTGGTGGGTTTGCCAAAACTGAACCACCTCCAAAGAGACCCAAGTAACCCTGAGCGATGCTGTAAACCCCAAAACCACGTGTTGCTGCAGCACTATCCCAAATGTCTCCGTTCCAGCACCCCCATGCCATGCTGGAGCCCATTTAACACCCTCCAGGCCATCGTTGTGCTCACGGGGATGGCAGAGCTGCAGAGGGGCATTGCAGGAGACGCCTGCAGCTGCAATACCAGGCTCCAGTCAATGGAAACACTGCCATGCACAATTTGCTCCTCTACTCCAAACCACATTTATACAACCTCACACCCCTATTATCCAATTAATCCAAAAATTAAAACTTCCTTCACCTATTCTGTTTGCTGTTGGGGGATTTAACATTATGATGATCATACAACACCTTTAAGCATGCAAACACATTTTTGTAAAGCAAATTCTTTAATCTTTCCAAGGTTCCAGATGGCAGGACCAATTTTTCAAATTTTTTTAAAAGACTGTAGGGAAGCTACTGTACAAGTCTGCTAGTTTGCTGCAGTTTTAACATCTTCTGTAGAAGTGTTGGAAGAGCAAAGGCTTTCCTGACAGGAGCAAAATGCATATGAAGGAAGAGCAGAAATAAAAGGGAACAGTTCAGGAAGTTCAGATTAATTTGCTGGTTGAGGCTCTTAGTACCAGACACATTTATATGAATTTCATTCAGCTGTCATGGGCTTGCCACTGATTTCTCACCAATTTTTTCTCTCATTAATTTTATTGCCTTTTATTTTATTATTTATTGTATAAAGAGTACATCTGAGAGTTACTAACCTCCTATTAGAGTCATTAATTTCAGAGACATCAAGAAATGCCTTTTATTTCTCAGAAAACGATGACATTTCTTAATGAAATCCCAAAACTGGTGGGTGCAAATGAAAATCTCAAATTTACTAACCTGAATTTTGTTTTTTTTTTTTTCTTTAAGAGAAAAATAAAGATCGATTTTTTAAAATCTTTGCCTGCACCTGAAAAAAAAAAAGAGGAAAAAGGAAGCAGGTATTGCTAGTGAATAATCTGAATTAGGATGGAAAGGAATTGAAGACATTAGTGACATGCTTTTAGAACAAAAGATGACTTTTCAAAGTGGCCACTGCTCAGGGACAGGAGAGGAATTGGTGGTGAGGGAAACCCTGCAGCAGCCCCAGAGCAGCAGCCAGGAGCCACCAATGGTGAGAGACAAAATCCTGCCAGATTTTGGCTCCCCCCCTGCCCCAGACCCTTCAGAGGAGCTCTGGCACTGCTGCCCTGCATTTGAGGAGAAATCAGGAGCTTTTGGTGCTGGAGAACAAACCCAGCAGGAGTCGGGAGGCGATGAGCACACACGACCTCTAATTTGGAGAGGAAAATCAGATTTAGCAATGAAATGGAGCTGCCAAAGCCTCTCCTGCAGGCCAAAGTCTCCAACTGCTTTATCAGTGTTTTGTGGGAAATGAACACAAGTCTGGGATGGGGATGAGCTGGCAGCAGGGTGGTGCTGAGCATTTCAATGGGCTCAGGGATATTTGATTTGATAGGAGACTGCAGTTATTTATCTGGAACACAGACTGGCACATGCATGCTTGCACACACTCAAAGCACAAAGATAAAGTGACATTTAGAGGAGTTTGGGGCGTGTTGAGTGATTCCTGCCAATCTGGAGCCAGGGCTGCCCACCGGGCCTGCAAGCTCTGTCTATCAAATGAACCTCTCTGCCTTTCAGTGGAGGAGGTTTTAGGACTGACTAAAAGACAAAACCATCTATCAGAGTTTTGCACAAATAAGCTAAAAAGAGATCAAGAAATGACCCAAAAACTAATCACCTGAGCTCTGTAGAGTTTTAGCATTACTTAATCCACCTGTAATCTTACTTCAGAGTCTCTCTTCCTAACCCCAGTTTAATCCTTGGCTATTCCCCCTTTAACGCACAAATATTTAAACCTCACAAATATCACCAACACTTCCTTCACTGGGAAGATCAGTACCAAGCTATTCCTGAACTTTTCACACCAATCCCAAAGCCATGCCCAGCAAAAAGCATCAGCATCACCAATGCAATCATTCAGCACTGAGCCAATCCCTCCTGCTAGCAAGAAAGCATCTCTAATTGAATTTTCCCCAACTGGCTACTTTGTTTTATGCCAAACCCAATATAAACTGTTATTTCTGTCTAGGTACATGAATCTGGGATGCAGAGCTTATTGTTAACCAAAAGAACATAATGCTCTCTGCCTGAGGAGCTGTTTTGGGTAAGTTCTGACTAGAGATATGGACAATATGTTAGAAAGATTTGGTGCATTACAGCAAATAAATAGCTGTAAAGTAAGCAGTTTTTATTCCAAGTTCATTTAATCTTTAAATAAAGCAAAGTTGAATAAATATAGGCTTTTGGTTTTTTTTTTCTTCCTTCAAAGAAGAATCTCTTTATGAAGAAAACCCTGAATTGGCATTTTTGCTTCAATTGGAACTTAGAGCAGGGAAGCAAATCTTCTGTGGCTTTAATCTGAAACATTAGGGCTTGAAGTCTGAACAACTGTTTACTATTCCCCTATCTGATAAAACTTCAGCACCCCAGGGAAACTAATTTAAAAGGAAGACCTGAGATCAAGATAAGCTTGGGCAAATCTAAAAGCAGCCATCCAAAATGAAAGTGAGAGTTTCAGTTTACTTGATAAATCTCTATCTGAACAGCAGTGTTGTAATTAATGAACAATGAGGGAGGGAGGACCACAATAACCACTTCAAATCCCTCGACTCATAACTCACCAGACATGAAGAAAACTGCTTTCAGGGTCATTGTGTGTTTTATCCTACGCTGGAAAGAAAAGTGTGCCCAAAGAATTAGTTAAGGGAAAATGAGGGGATAAAAAAGGCAGTGAAAGTTGCTAAATGGAGCTTTGATCTCTTTGACTAACTTGAACTAATTGTCAAGGTGTTTGGGGGTAAATTTTATTCTTCTTAGTCAATACATTATCACTTAGACTGTGGGGAAGTTGGAGTTATAAAGCCCCAACTCAGCAGAATATTTAAGTCTCTAATTAAATCTTTCCCTATTCAGCAAAGTGCCTGACATTATATAGACTATTGTAATGAAAAATTCGGAAAAATGACCTTTTAGGGAAATCAAATTAAATAGCAATGGGGAAATAAGCATATTTTACTATATTCAAACATGCTTCCATTTTCTTAAAGATCTTAAAAATGTTTTAGCCTTCCCTAAAGCTTGTTGGGCAGGGTGAGGAACCTACTAAAAATGAAATGCTGATAAAGCTTTGGGAGTTTGAACACAGTAAGTCAACCACACAAGAGTTTATGAAACAACAAGCATAAAGCCTTTTAAAAATCTATAATTCCAATACATCTACTCCAAGAGAAGCATTCAAGAGAAGCCAAATTCTTTATCTATGATCTCTCTGACAGAAAGAGAGGCAACTCTTATTCCAAAACCCTCAAAAAGAAAAAAAAAAATTCAGAAAAGCCCCCAAATCTGTCTGGAGCTGAAATAACTATACAGGAGATGATTCTGGGACATTTTTTACCTTATGAACAATATCAAATGACAAGAACTAAACCATACTCATCTATGACTTTTAATGAAAGTCTAATGGAAAACTCACAGCAGTGAACAACCATTGACTTAAAATCACTGAGCACTGGGAAAGGACAAATTCAGTACCAAATTTCAGGCCACCAAGATAGATGTAGAGAAATAACTTGTCTGGAAGTCAGATTTCTATAGAAACTGTAAGGAAAAACAAATTAACAGACATCTGGACAGAAATAATGTACTTTGAGAGAGTCTACGTGCTTTGTCTTACAGGAAACTGCACCTTACAAACACAAAAATTCTCCCCAAAAATTATCTTGCGGGAAAAACCTTACAAACAGAAAAATTCTCCCCGAAGGTCACATCTGTGCGGTTAAAGTGCTCCAATTAATAAAAGTTTATATGGATTTCTAAAAGGATTTCAACAAATTTCTCCATTGAGGCTTTGCTGAGAAGGAGCTGAGAAGCTGAGGCATGAGAGGAAATGCCAGGGGTTAATGAGGGCTTGCACATATTTAAAAGAAAAAACGAAAACAAAACAAACAAAACAAACCAAACCAAACAAGCACCAACAAAAAAATAAAACAAACAAACAAAACATTAAACCAAAACCCCAGGTTCTGAGGTGAGTGTTTTAATTCAGGACCAAGACACTGGGGTGTTATAAACAGTGAAAACACCAGCTCAGCACCAGCCTGAACAAATCAGATATGAATAATTTTATAACAAGATAAAGCACCACAAGCAATCCATGATTCATGGACATCTTGTTACTGCACCCAGCTCAGATCCTTTCACCTCAAAGGACAGCCCGGACCTGAAAGGGTTCCAAGGAGCCACGAGAATGATGAAAGGTGGGAAAAGGCTTCTCTGAGGAATGATCAAGTGAGGGAAGCTCCTGTGTGTGCTTTGGATGCACAGAGATCTGTGAGTGCCACAGGGAAGGTGCTTTGGTCACTTTGCCATCTTCTCCTCTTTGTCTACCAAACCTGTCACAACCTTCACTACCTTCCTACAACAGAGATCTCTGTTGTGCTTCTTTTTCTGTAATGTACAGAGATATTCCACAAAGAGGAGAGAGAATTTCTGTGTATTACAGGGCCTGACAGCAGACTGATGAAACACACACTATGCAGCCACTTGTGTTTTCCTTTAGTAACACTCCCACTGAAGAAAAGCTGGAACAGAAAGGGATTAAATAAGTAAAAATGCCCTAAATTTTTTTAGAAACGCCTCCACAGTGAGTGGGTAGCTCCTTCTGTGAGACTGCTATTCACCCTATTTCAGGCTCTTTCCTCAGACATGTATTGTATTAAATTAATCTTAGGGGAAATAAAACAGCCCAGAAGACTCATTCTGATCTCTTTTTGTCTTTCCAAAGCTCCTCCAACCTTTTTATTTTTTATTTTTTTTTTATTTTGGCAAAGATCTTTCTAACATGATTTTGAGATTTTATGTCAATAGAAGAGTTGAGGAAGCTCATAACAGGAAATTTACAGTTTATGATAAATCTGCTCCTAGATTTCATATTGTCTATTTGCTGTGTCAGCTGCTGCATCAGAAACAAAGCAGAATTGCAATGATACCACCCCAAGCTCTCTGTTCTCTTGCTTTCCAAGGACATACCCTAAACAGCCCCTCTCACTGAGCCCTCATACTCACAAAGGGAATGTTGAACCCCGAACACTGATCATAACAAAAAAAAATAGCAAATTAGAAAAATATCAACATTACTAAATTAATAATTTCAAATTAAGATCAGTTTGGGAGTCTTGGTTGTTTTTTTTTTTCCTGCCAGGAGTATTGAGAAATTCTTACAAGAATTTCCTCTCCAGTAATGGGAATCACGAGCAGGCAAAACATGCAGAAAGAAACAGGGAAATGCTAAGCAGGATATTCAAATCTCACACAGCCTATTTCTGTTAATGCTTTTATTCAAATCTACAGCATGTGTAGTAATGAAGAGATGTATTATAGGCTTACCAATAGGATTCATGAAATCACAGAATAATTCGGGCTGGAAGGGACCTCTGGAGCTCCTGCAGCAGATCAGGCTGCTCAGCCTGGCCTAAGACAGAGATCCCCACCTGTGACACCTTGTCCAGGCTCTGACCCCTCACATGGTAAAATACTCTTGGGTTTATTGTCTGCTGTGGCTCAGCTTTTCCCCTCTGCATTTCCTAAAATACTCTGGCGCTGTCTGCTCCAGATCTTCCCATCCCACAGCTGTGGGCAGCAATAAATAAATAAATTCACCCCTTTGTTTTCTCTTCCAAATGCCAAACAAACTGATTTCTTTGACTGTCCCAAAGACAGAATAAAGGTTTGATAGTGAAGGAACACCCAATAACCAGAATTAAATGTCATTCCTTTGGGGTGATCCCTCAGCTTACACAGACTTGGGTCCTTAACACAGCTTTGTGATAGAAGCACTCTTGGATCTTTAGCACAGCTTTGGGATAGAAGCACACTTCAGCCCAGCTTGAGAGGAGCAGAACAAAGTCAAAATCAGAGAAAGAAAACTCTCCAAAGTTTGTGTTTTCAAGTGAAATTGGTGCCTGGAAGGAGGCTCCAGGCCCTCTCACCCCTTCCTGGGCATCCCCCTCACCCAATGGCAATATCGGCGCTCACCTGCCAGGGCTCAGCTCCCACAGCACCAGGATCCAGATCCAGCTGTCCCTGCAGGCCCTTTTCATTCAAATCCACTCAGGAGTCACCCAATGAGCACAGCCTGCCCATCCCAGCCCACCTGGGCGCTGCAGAACCTTCTGGAAGCTCCCAGAAGCAGCTGAAAGCAGCGGCCTTGTTCTCAGCAAAGCAATCACATTGAAAACGCAGAACCAGAAGCAAACAAGTGACTGAATGAACAACTTCTGATCAGATATAAACAAAAAATAACTGAGAGGGAGGGGCATGAGGTGCTGGAACAGGAGGTGAACGAGGCCCAAGCAGCCCAGTCAAACCTTAACTCTACCAGAGATGGCCAGATGGAGCCCAGGTGTTCCTTCCAACCAGCTGAAGAATCCTTCCCTGATTACACCAGTGCAAGCCCACAGACTCAGCAGTGCCACCTTCACTGCCATCCAGACCTTTGGTCCATCACCTGAGGGGTGGGTGGCTGTGACCAGGGACCACAGGGAGGCTGTGGTGGCCACAAGCCCCAGCTCTGACTCACCAGGCCAGGCACAGCCCAGTGAGGCACCAAGAAAATGCTGCAGTGGGCACAGCACCCCCTCCTGCACCTCCCTCAGGATCCAACCTTTGGTGGCTGCAGCCCCTGCTGAGCTGACACCGTTGCTGTCTTTAATAAAAACCACAGGGGATTTCTCTGAGGGTTTGCTGTTGTCCCCTTGAACCCATTAAGCTCCAAGCAGTGACAGCAGCTGTAGGCAGGAGTGCCAGACATGAACTGCAGCCACCTCCATTGCCATGCTCTGAACTCTTTGCTAGTTCTGTTCCAGTTCTTTGATGGGCAATTAATTCCTCTTCACCTGTCAGACACCACTCATCATTTTCTAATACACTTCTAATCACTCCACTTTTGGGTTTATTACCACTTTGCCACTGCAGAGTGACAAGGACCCAAGGAACCTGTGGCTGCAGGGTGGATGCAGGTCCTGGATTGATTTAAGCTTGGCTGGACAAACCTGTGCTGCTGCTAAGGCTGCTCATGAGGCAGGATCCCAGATTTTTAGCTCTTCTGAAAGTCCCAAGGCAGCTGTTGCTCCTGTGGTCACTCAGGGAGATGGGTGATGCTGTTTGTGCCTGAGAAATGAGCTGCACTGTCAGGTGTCCGTGGCTGCTGAGTGTGGGACATCTCCTGCTGCAGCTGTGACGGATGCTGGGCAGGATGGAGGGACGTTCTTGTGGGACCTGGCATACGAGAGCTCTCAGAATTAAAAATAGCTGCCCTCCTCAGACCTGGGAGATCCAGCAGGAAAGAAATGAGTGAGGACAGGATAATGTCACCCTGATGATTCCTGCCATGTTCTACAGCTGGACCAATTAGATTTTATGACTGACTGATAAGACAGGAGAGTGTGATATTTTTTCCCTCAGCATTGTCGATGCTTTTTGTTCTCTATATCCTACTTAAATCAGTTTTTACAAATGATTTTTATGAGGCTTTGAATCCCTCCCAAATTACACGATCAGGATAGACCAAACTCATCCTGAAAAGGGGTTCTGTGCCAGGCAGCCCTTCCTTCATGCAGCCAGAGCTCCTTCTGTGCAGCTGCCAAACTCAGCCTGGACCAGGGATCACATCCACGCTTGCCAGACACTGATCTCAAAATCAAAGCACACCAAGAGAGCAGAGCACTGTAAAAAAATATTGTAATTTTATCCAGAGCTCTTCTTGTATGAAAAATGCACTACAGATGAAGAAATTACTTGGTTTAATATTCACCCTGAAAATTCTGACAGGAAAAACGTGATGTGAAGGATACTAACAGATGCCTACTATGCAGGGCAAGGTATACTCAAACTACTGAGCACAGGAAGGAAGTTAATCTTCAAAGTAATCATTCATTTTACTAACTAATAGTAAATACATTTTATTTTTGATAGTAGTGAGAGATATATGAAATAAAAGATATAGAATAAATTAAGATATATTTTCAATGCTGTAAAAGAAACCCTATGCATTTAGTACAGGATTCAAGGTCCACTGAAGGCTGATGAAAATCTTTTGGTCAGCTTCACTGGATGTGGGTTCTGACAGCTCAGGCCCTGAAAATTCCAGCACCCAGCAAAACATATGAATAAAGATTCCAGATTTAAAAGGGATAATCTATATTTCACTCCAGGTTATTCCCAGAAAATAATCTGGATAAAAAATGTTCCTAACCTTTTATCTGCAGCATTCTGCCAGCCCAATCACTCAAACCCTGCCACGTTTGAAACAAGGAAATGTTTTGTCAGACGGCTCTCAAGCAGCAGCAGAGGTTTTATCACAGCCTTGAAATGGAAAGTGATACTGCTGCTCAAACCTGGTCCTGCTCACATAAATCTCCTGGCATTACTGAGGCTGCCCTTCCAGTGCATTCCTGCAGCTTTTAGGAGATTTATGATGAATACATGTAGATGGAAAAACAAATGAGATTGAACAGAAGATGTGACAAATGCATTCTCTGTGCCTCTGCTTTGACCTGCTCACTCCGTATTGAAAAAGAGCTTGTCACTGTGTGCATAAATACAGATATTCTGTCACTTATGGAGTACACAGCTTAAACAATTTGTAAGGGCACCTGTGAAGGCATGTAAACATGATCAGAGTTGAGTAGAAAAATATAACAACACTTAAGTGACTCTCTTACATCTCAATAAATCTGATGGAGCTCAGTGTGTACTTAATGTTCCTAGATTAATGCTCAATTCTGAAGGAAATTGGCATATTCTCCAGGCAGAAGTTACTTTTTTTCAAGATTATTGCAGATTTTTGCAATGTTTTTGAATCACAACCAGAAAAATATCTTTATTCCAGAGATGTGGCACATAAAGTTAATGGGAATATTGGTATTTGGGGACATTTTGTTCCTCCAGGACAGAACAAAAGGGGTTTGTAAATCCTGAAGCTCCAGATTGTGGCTTTTCTCTAAGGAAAATACTATCTGAGATGAAAATATTCTCTTGCTTTTTACTCTTTTTGTCACAAAATACAAAACACATTTGGTTCCAACAGATGGCCAGTGAATTCCATGAAAAAAAAACCCCATTGATTTCAACAAGAGTTGGACCAGGTTTGAGGTCTCAGACTTGCTGCTTGATTTGAGCATTAATTTGGATTCTCTGGTAATAGGATCACAGGTCGAGGAATGCCTGCCAAATCTCAGATTCCCAAATGGCATCTGCAGCTCCAAATCCTGTTCAGGAGTGTAATACTTCCACGTGGTTGATGTTGTTTAAATTAAACATAGCTGTGTGATTGATTGAGTAGCACAGAGGTTACACAGATATTAGAATATAGGAAATATCAGCACTGGTTTCAGGCTCACATAAAGGCTCTTCCAAACTATTCTAGCACTGTCTTTCTGAAGCAACATTCTGTTATTTTTTAGATTTTGAAATGTTATTTGTCTGTCCTCTTGAAGATATCTTTCTCCCTTCCTACCTGTCTTTGAGAAAATGTTGTTTGTAGTGAAATACTGGGAAATCAGGAATTTACAGAATGGGCAAACTGAACTGAGAAGGGAAACTTGATTACCCCAAAGATTTGAGACTGGATCACTGAACCAGTGAGGAGTAGAATCACAAACTCTAATTCTTTGCTTTACTTCCTTGTGAAGAATATAATTGTAATTATAATTACCAACCTGTAATTGGTCTATCTGAATCCAGGAGAATGTATTCAATAAAAAACATCTAAAGGAAAGGACAATCTGAACATGACCAGAACTTGGGAGCCCTCTGTTTGCAAGGACAAGATTTTGCAGATGCATTGCGAAATGTGGCACAGCTACTTTTAGGGATTTTTTTGTTATTTTTTTTTCCCCCAAAGAAAGCTGCTGGGGAACGCAAATATCTGTGAGGGCTATGGCATAAACAGCACTCTGTGGAAAACTGGGGTGCTGTAGTGAAAAATTCCTGAAGCAGCGCCAGAAACCTCATTGCCATGAATGGATTGCAACAGGGAGGAAGGAAATTCTGGCTGCAGGAGCTGCTTTTAATTAATTGCCTGGGATCTCGTTGCTGCCTTGCCCTTGGTGCTGTCACTCAGTGGCTGGAAGCGCTGCCAGCCCAGCAGCTCTGCCTCTCTCCCAACGAGTGGTGGCATTTCCCCTGCTCTCTGCACAGCTGTTCAGGGAGTGCCAGCCTGCAGCTCCAGAGAGGGAGGGAGGCACAATTCTGCTGCTCAGGAGCACAGCCCTATCTGCGTCCCCTGGAACGTGCAACACCTGCCCCAACAGCTGCTCACAGCAACAGGAACATTCCTGTAGCAGGCTGCTTAAGGCTAACAGAGTGCCAAAACCTACCCTGGGTCTTTTTGCCTCTGCAAAGAAATAATAAATATATATATTTAAAAATATCTATTCAAAAATAATATATTTAATATATGCTGGAACAGGAATATATATTAAAAATATTTTAAAATATATTTTAAAATATTTAAAATAAATTTAAAATATATATATTTAAAATATATATAAATATCTATATTTAAAAATATAGATATTTATTATTATTAAAAATATTATATTTTTAACATAATATATAAAGTGATTAAAAAAAAGAATAAAAAATCCCATTTCCCGTAATGAAAACAGGGCAGTTAATATGACTGGAAGTTCTTTCTGTTATGTTGCGAACATTGTATTCGCAATATTCAATTTGAGTACAAGCTGCACTATTTGAGGGTCTTTGAATAATTCAGGTGCATTCATTTACTCTTGATTAGTGGATCAGCTTCTTCAAAAGGTAAGTATTTATTTTATTTTATGACATGTAGCATTAATAATGTATTACCTTTCTCACAAGCCGCTTTTAAAGGAAGCAATGAAAATTTGCAAGGAGACAAGAGTTCTGAGCAGATATTAAAAACCATGGAGTCACTTAAGCTGTCATTTTGGAAATTGTTCCAGCTGCTGTTTCCCAGGGAGGAAAAAGGCAATCTGGATAATGCAGAGGAGTGAATAACCTGGGCTGAGCAGATGAGGCAGTGACAGAATTACAGCACTGCTTGCTGCACTAAATGACAGTGAGGCACTCCAATTCCCTGCCTTCCCAGGGATGGGAATCTCTTTGGAGAAAATCTTCAGCCATTCTTCTGCAGCAGCACAAGGATTATCAAATACTGTTGGGAAACTGCAGTGGGAAAAGGCCAAATGAAATTACTGCGACAAGTAGTGATGTTAGTTATGGCAAATGAAAAATAAATCACATCTGCAAAGTCTGAGGTCCTGAAAGCTTGCATTCAAAGGGGAGGAAAGCTCTGGCAGGGACAGCTGGACAGAGTAACTTGACTATAAAAGTTATGTTAATATAAATTTTAATGCTAATTTCATTCCATTACAGCATTCAACTCCTAAGACTTCATGGTAGCTTTAGAAACCAGAATCTGCTTTGTTGACAGTTTCCCTATTGCCTTCATTTCCTTGAGCACTCAGCTTAACTGGTTTCTCTTAATTTCAGTTGTTGATAATTATATTAAAATTAGAAAGGCTCAATTACCTTTTCTATCCTAATTTCTAGCATCACATTTAAATTACTCTAGAATGCAAGCTCCCTTAAATAGAAATTGAGAGCTACATCTGTTTCCATTTTTGCTAAAATCATTTCATTTGTTGCTGAAATTGTGGTAGTTGCATGGAAAGGCCAGGAAGGAACAAACTGCCACAGTATTCAAAGATATTACCAGGAATTTATGACATTCTCCATCTTTTTTACCTCTGCTGCTTAAGGACAGAAGTGTGGGATGTAACACTGGTTTGTACAAATCACCTTTGTCAGTGTTATTTCAATACATATCATTTCCCATAGTAATAATACTATTACAAATTAACACATTTCAGGAGTATAATGCATTTTTACTGCACAATTTTCTGCAATAAACAGACAGTTTCTTTTTTTTAAAATTTAAATAAACAAGGTTACAATAACCTTGATTAATTCAGGTCTTTTATTAAACAATATAGTTAAAATCTACTTATGTAAAACTTCTTAGACTTATGCTGAACAACCAAAGCCTCCCTAGAGGGTCTGCATTCAATTGATCACTTAATTTTAAACCCTTCATGGTAACTGAAAGTTACGGAATGAATAGTCCCAAATTCAGCCTGTTTAAATTGGTGTTCATAAACTGAGCAAAAATTCCTGTGCAGAATAATCTGTGAGCCTTTAGTTATTACAGCTGCCACAGACTCTACTTAAGAAAATGCCAAATCAAGTTATAAAATCTGCATGAAATACTATATGAATATGGAACTTTATCAAGTACCTGCACTTCCAGGTAAGAAGTGTAATGCAGCTGTATAAAAGAATAATTTTCCTACTCTGGATATGAACTTTCTGCACTAAAATCACAAGAAGTTCCTTGAATTTATATCTGTTTTTATGATATTTTCATGTCACACCTGGTCTGTGAAGGTAACTATGGCTGAGCAACTAAAGGTTTGGAGAAAATTCCTTCGGAAGGTGAATAACTCACAGTAAGAAAATTTTGGGGTAGTTAAAAAGATTTATGATACAAGGAGTAAAGTTGAGGGAAAATGATTTAGAGATATAAAAAACTACAGAGTGCACGTTTACTTTACTGTGCATGTTTATGTCCAGCTGAGCTGAGAACCAGGTAAAGGCAACTCTGACATTATTTCCTTCATATCACACCCACACTTTTACTGCCTGTACATATTTCCCATCTTAAACTTGTATCTCAGGTCTTTTATCCTTGAAGAACTGCTACTAAAGATGTTTTTCAGACTAAAATCCTCATTGCATCTGGCACAAACTCCCCACCACTGGTGTTACTACAGCTGGAGTTACTTTAATTAAGTTTTTGCCAACTGCAGCCAAATATGACCTTATCTAATAGGTGTTCCTGGCAATCATGAGGTGAGATCCTTTCTGGGAAGCAGAAATTTGCCAAATCTGGCAGCAAATCCTAATTCCAGTGCCACGAGCTGCAGCATGTGAGACAGATACGCTGGACAGGGCAGCTGCTCCGGAGCCACAGGCTTTTGGCAGCTCATTCCTGGCCAGGTGGAGAACATGCAGGGTTGACACACTAAAAGAATAGAAGAAAAGGTTCTCATCAGGAGGCTGGCTAAGAATAGAATAGCAAAGAATCATAACAAAAGCTTCTGTCCTGGACAGAGAGTCCGAGCCAGCTGACTGTGATTGGCCATTAATTAGAAACAACCCCATGAGACCAATCCCAGATGCACCTGTTGCATTCCACAGCAGCAGATAACCATTGTTTGCATTTTGTTCCTGAGGTCTCTCAGCTTCTCAGGAGGAAAAATCCTAAGGAAAGGATTTTCCGTAAAAGATGTCTGTGACAGACTCATTGGTTTTAGCCATCTAAAAGGCAGACATCTTATTTTCCAGCTTCTCTCTTCTCTGAGGTGAACATGAGGAGGTTCTGAAATTCCCCAGATAAACAAATTACCCCTACATGTTCCTTTTCCCCTGAGCTTAGAGATTCTTTAGACAATGAACTTGGAAAAAAAAGCTCTCTAAAATTACAGATGATGTAGCAATCTTTGGCTATTGTGTCTAATTAAAAGTACACAGATTTTTTTCCTTCCAATATGTAATAGGCAAATGTGCATTTATTTCTTTTTTTGTTTGTATTCAGCCTGCTGGGTAGATTTCCTTCCATTGTAATTAGATTCAGGTACTCACATCAGCTGTTCTACATAGAGTAAACATTAAGATTCCTGAATTTTCATTACATCTCTTATATTCAATGAATCATTTATATGCAAATTTACTCAAATTTTACAGCATAAATCTTCAATATTAGTGTTTTGTAGTCCTTTCTTTGAATTTTAGTGGCATATTTTGAGGGAATATCAGACAAGCACTGCCAAAACAGTAATAGGCTTCAATAACTGCCTTTTGTAGACTGAAGTGACAGCTTTGAGGTTGGAAAATTTTATCTTTTCTTTAATATTCAGTAGTTTTACACTGACAAGAAACGCATTTTTGAGTCAATAGGCTGAAATCTGATAAGAAGCATTTAAAAACCCAGGTAGATTGATTGTGTGCCATCATTGCAGGAGAGTGACTCCAGCTAACAAAAAGGCTCAATCTTCCCCTGCCTCACGGTGACAATTCTGCTTTATGGGGAAGGAGCTGTGCAGCACATTATCTGCAGCACATAAGCTGCAAATGTGACCCTTTAGATTCTTTTTTTGCTGCCTTTAAAGCGCTTGTTTAGAATTTCACAGACTTGTTTTCTTTGCCAATTTCCCCGGCATCATTTTTACGAGTCAGCTCAGGCGGTTTTTCCTTTTCAGATGTCAAGGCCCTGCATTCCATTTCCTACATTACCAGGCAGGCACGGTGCTAAATGTCTCTGCTGCAATTGAAACAAACAAACATCAGCGTGGATGTGCCAAGGCAGGAAGCTCTGACTCTGTGCACGCCTCCATAGGATGGGGAATATTTTTAGATTATGTGTAGTAACTAGCATGATACCCAGTGCTGACATTTGTCTCTCATTCAGAGATGAACTCTGAAAACAATGATAATTACATTTGGAGTGTTTACACTTATATGTATCTTTCTTTTTTTTTTCATCAAATTTCAGTTTTTAAAGCATTCTGGTCTCTCCACTTCCAATCACTTCAAAGCATTTGCTTTTGCACAGCAACAGCAAGAGTCCCTTTATATTTTCTAGAAATGAGGCTGTAAGATTTCCTGAGCCTTTTTAAAGAGGACTCAAAGTATTCCAAGTAGGTCTCCTTTATCATTACAGGTCTTGATTATATTGATTTTAACAGATATTTCTATGCAAACCAAAAATTTTACATATCTATAAAATGCTAATGAATAAAATTAGCATTTCACTGCAGACAGCCCAGTGCATCTCAGTGTACCTGTTAGCTGGAAAAAATGTTCATTTTTTTGCTTTCCTGTATCTTTTTTCCCCAAAAATATTCAAAGTATTCACCTTTCTTCCCATCTACTCACCCCTCTTATAATCACTTCATTTTTCAGGCTGATTTTAACTTCTCTCTGCACTCAGGAGCTCGATCTACACAGCAGAGAAGAAAAACTTCACATCCTTTCTAGAAGAGAAATGTGGAAAGTTTAGACAAGCTTTTGGGCACAGCCTTTTATCATCTCTGGTAACTAAACAACAACTCAAGCCAAGCACAGGTTAAAAGCAATTTCTCTTAGTTTAATCTCATTATGTTAATCAACTCTTTTACTACATGCATAACAGCTGCAGTGCCAATGAATAACTTCATTTCAGTGCCTTATAAAATGTTATTTTTTTTCTTTGCACATCCTCCTCATCTGCTCTAGAACAACCACAGCTGGTGGCTTACAGCTATGGGTTAAAATCCAGCACAGAGCTCCCAGGCACCTCATTCATCTGTCTCTTGGATGGATGTGCTCAGAAACTTCCCTTTTATAAACAAAGACTTGATCCTGGTGGAGAAAAAGAGTGAGAAATATTATATACTAGAAAATTTTAAAGTTTAGAATATAGTAAAATATATAATGCTGAGATAGAAGTTTTGAAACAGTAGTTTTTCTTCACCTTCTTCATAGGTTTGAGTAGTATTGTATAATTAGACAAAAAAGTCCACATTATGAGACATGAGTAATTAGTTATTAAGTTAAAAGTAAAAATAATTTAAGTTTCATTTCTTAGTTAAGTAGTTTTTCCTTAAAAGACCTTACAAAAATAGATAGGGAGCCATTTTGCAGCTTATTGGTAAAATACTGTAAAACTCATAGAAAGAGAGAAAAAGATGGAGAGAAGAGGAAGAAAAAGAAAAGCACCAATTCCATACTGAAAAGCAGAATGCACGGAGACACAGATTTTAATTTCTGCTCTGAATTAAATATGAAGACCAAGCTGTGACATCCTAAACACATCTACTGTTAGAGCTTTAGCTTTAAGCATTAAATTAGCACCAACAAAAGACATCTAAATCATGAAAGTAATAAAAATAAAAGTGGAAATACATTATTAGTGTCACTGCAGTTATCAGACATGCTCTGTTTTCATACTGGAATAGGAATGCAACGACCAGGACACAAAGGATACATCTTGGAGAAAGGCTTTTTTGGAAGCAGAGTCCACAAGTATCTTCTTAAAATATGAATTTCATGAGCACTCAAGGGAGGAGAGCTGTTTTCTGGCTCCTTTCCTCTTCTGATTTGCATGTGGCACTTCTGAGGAGGAGCAGACTCAGGCTCAGCCCTAGGGCCACACCTGGAAAAACCTGGGGAAAAGACAAAAAAGCTAAAATTTCATATGGGCAGCACATCTCCAAAACTGCCTGCTGCTGAAACAAATGTTCTATCTTAAACAAATGTTCTATTTTAAACAAATCCATGTGCATGTTCCAGCCAGACCTTACCTCAGCCCAAATTACCTACCAGGAGCTGAAGTCCTTCCTACAGGCAAGAGATGTTTTTTGAGCACTTTGGTGAAAATATTGCATTTTGTAGGGCTGGCCAGCAAATCCCTGGGATTCAGGAGTTTCCACCTTGCCAGCAGAAGGATGGGAGCACAATTCTGCAATTCCCCTGCAGCTCTGCAGTGACACCAGTGACAAAATTCTGCACCTCTTCAGGTGCTGCACATTTCTGCCTTGCTCTATTCTTGTTTGATCAGATCTCTGAAATTCCACACTTTCCTTGCCCCAAAATATTGCCAACTTCATCCAAACCAGGGAAAACCTTCATCTCCATACATTTTCATCCATTCTCTTAATTTGGAGGTTGAATATATTATCTAGCCTAGCAACTGATGTGTCAGCAGTTATTGGCTCTAAGGGAATCTACTCGTGCACAGTTCTGATGCCAAAATAAATAATGTTTTCCTGCTTGAAAGGGTCCTGCAGACGTAAAAGCCATAACTGCATCAAAGAATAAGATATTACTGCCTTAGTGTCAGGCCAGCAAGAGCTGCTCTTTAAATATGGACTAAAATAAGATAGAAAAATGCATAAAATGTTGTTTCATTAGTTCCTCGTTTGATGGTTATTTCTTTATATCACATTCATGGTGAGAGGATAATCCCTTTAGCTCAACAACAACTCATTAACCATGTTGTCTCAATTAGAAATTGCTTCTTTTCTAACAAAGCAAACACCATAAACACTCCTGCCTCCAGCTCATAATGATTTTCTATAAGTAAATGTATCAGAGGCACAGTGCAAAGGGGGAGCTTGGTACAAAGAGAAATGGCACAGAAATGGAAGATATTTCTGAGCATACAAAGCTCAATTGCTCTACACATTGTGTGAGTATTTTTGTTGCTTACCAAAGACCTTCTACTCAGGTTCATGAAGCAACTGCAAATAAAGTTAAATTTTCTTGACTTTCTGACACTTTGGGGCTTCCCAGTAAAAGAAAATTTGGAAAGGTCCCACTCAAAAATAGGAGAAAAGCATAGCTGGGGGAATACTTTTAAAGAACTCATGTTCCAGAAACCCAAAGAAAACAGTGCAAATGAGGAAACTGCTTTTGTGGATCTAGTTTATTAATAAGCATTGTAATTAACAAGACAACATGCTGTACAGAAACCTGAAATAGAACTACTGCAAATTGACTGGACTTCAAATGCTGCTGGACTGTAGTATATGGTGCCAGCTGCATCATTTGTAGAGTGTGGTTAGGGCTGTTTCAATACACAGACACACACTGCTCACTCTCAGATCCTGTAGTATGCCACAGAGCAGGGAGATTTCCCAGAAATACAAACTCAAATATTTACAAGAAATCATCAATCTCTTTCTTCACTAGGGATAACATAAGTTATACACAATTTTCCTATGTATACCAAATAAAATCTTTGCCTTCAACTTTACTTTGTGTCTGCACAAACCAATTCCTTCCCTTTTATTTACCCAGCTAAATCAGGGTAGTAAACTGCAGTGTGATCATTTAATCGCTTCTCATTGATTAAGGGTCGGTATTCAACCTGCAAAAGGAAAACATGAGAAATCAAATAAAGCCAAGCTTAAATTCTCCAACTTTAAAACCTCAGCTTGACTCCAACAACCTTGAGCTAATCAAGCATTACCAGTGGAAATGTCCAGGCTCTGCCTTGGGCTGGACCATGCTGGGAGCAGGGGAATGGTGGTGGCTTTGTGTCCCCATGGATTGCAGCTTGCTCAGGGCACCACAGAGCTAAATTCCCTTTTCTGATGGAAATCCCATCAGATCCAGGCCCAGGGATGCCAAGGCTGGGCTCAGCACCACGGGGCTGATGCTGTGTGGAGCTGCCACTCATGAACCCCCAGGTGCCATTAGCACGGGCTCATTGCCATGCTAATTAGCTAAATGACCTGCATCCAGCCAGCTCCTACCCCAGAGCAGGTGCTCTGCAGGCTCTGCCTGGCCAGGCACACTGCTCAATTATTCTTTAGAATTAAGTTACACTTCAGAATGCAGCACAGCTCAGGAAAACAAAGAAACAGCATCTCTCACTTCAAACTGTTTGACTCGGGTCTTTCTTTTAGCATTTTTTTGTTGTTTGTTTGTTTTTTATTTTAGCACAGACTGCTTTACAAAATGGAAATAATCCTTTTTGCAACACTCAGGAGTGAAGCAAGCGTGAGTTTGGAGGGGGAATAATCTAGGCTCGACTGTGTGACACATCACTTTGAAGGCAAAGGTTTTCCTTTATTGTTACACAGTATGGAACAAATCTAATCATGTAACTAGCATTGTACTGTATATTGTATATAGAATTGTTTTCTCCACAAATGCACACAAGTAAGATAAAATAAGTTATATGACTAAAAAAGGAAAAAAAATACACAAAAATATACAGTCTATGTACTAGATAAATTATTTATATATATGGCAAGATGTGTAACGAGTCTCTAGTAACATTGTTCCTCTGGATACTGACGTGCTACTCAGAAAAGTGTATTTTTATATATTAGAGTTATAATATATAAAAATGAGGGAACAATTTATCTCCTGATAGAATGTGTATTTACAAGTAATTGTTCTGGATCTTGTTGACTGACTTTCAGAATATCAAACACATTTCCATGGATATAATGTTTAATATTTATAATCAGACTCATTGTCATAATGCTTTTTGTTTAAGTTAATTTTTACTGTTTGGTTTGGGTGTTTCATTGGGTTTTTATTTGTTTGTTTTCAAAGGAAGGGGCAGGGTTAAGTACTTCTCTATCTTAGGCAAAAAAACAAAGTAACCCCTAAATATTTAAATTAAGCGAAGTTTGTTGGGTTTTTTTCCCTTATCAATGAAAAAAACCAAACCACTAATTCTGGGTCCTTCACCTTTTCTTATAAAAATCCTAAAATTTTAGAAATAAATTCCTTGCCAAGAAATTTCAGTTACAATTTTCATTCCCAAAAGAACTGTTGCAGGTGAAAAAACAAGAAAAAAAAAAAAAAAAGGAGAGTTTTCCAATGGAGCTGCCAATTCTGTAAACATTTGGTATAGCCTCATCTGTACTAAAAACTAAAAACCTCTGCTTAAATAGCAGGAATTACTGCCAGCATTATTCTAAATTTGCACAATTAGTGTGTTTGGTAAATCTGTGTAAACTCCAGATAAGCTCATTTTTTGCATATCCCTGAAAATTACTGCTGAATTCTCTCCTCCTGATGTCTCCAAAGCAAACAAAGGGCTTTGTATACATTAGGTATGAATTAATTTGTCAATTTTTTAATTGTCTCAGAATTGGAAATGAGATGTGTCAGTACCCAAAGGATTGTGATTTTTTTTTCCAGGATTTACATGCAACTGGAAGCCAGTGTGCCACATCTTTTCTAAACATTATTGAAAACTACTTTAAAAAAAAAAAAAAAGGAAAGCAAAGAAAGTACACCATTAGATAATCTGATGTCCATTAATTAAACCCTATCAGTAGGTTAAAAGTGAAGTTTTTTTTTTTTTATATTTTGCACATAAAATCTAAATGTGGTTTGAATAGATTTACAGTGGGGACAGCGATATATAAAGCTACTTATACCTGCTGGGCACATAAGAGAAGCTCTTTTAGCATTCATTGGAAACCCTCAACAACTTGAACTTCTGTAAATTTTACAAGCAGCTAATATTACAGCATTTTTACACACAGTTTGGTTTATAAATTACAGATTTAAGTTACATTATGAAGCCTACATAGAGTTCTACCCATAGGAAATATTCACACACTGTTTTTCCCCTCCATACAGCTTCGATTGTCTCACTTAATGTAGCAATAAAACAAAAAAGTTATGCATTTCCTTAAAGGAAAAATTTCTTGGTATGTACATACTGCAAATGATGAAATGGCTAAAGACCAACAAAGTACTAGAAGGAAATACTAGAGAAAATATATTTTTTTTCATCTAAGAGAGGAAACTCCTTTTCATCCACTGTGGAATTTACCAAGAGAATACATTCTCCAGTACACAGAAAAAAAATCCTTCCTCATTAAAGAGAATCACCTGGAGAGTTTTTAAAATAATATGATTAGGGTTTGCTTATATTAATCCAACTTCCATTACCTAGTTCCTTCTTTCTTTGCTGAGCACTATCAGTCATTCTCTAACAACTAATCCACAATGACAAGTACTTCTCAATCTAACAGGTTTGTGATGAAGTAACTAATGTGATAGTTAAACTTTTACTGGATACTTACAATAGGTGAACAGAGCTGTAAAAAAAGCCATACACATCACTATTAAATATTCTTTAAAACACCTGTAGCTTGCTGCCACGACATCACATCAGCCAAAAAATCTACCCCACTTCCTACTGTTTTCAGCAGTGCCCGTGTAATTTTCAACTAACAGGAACAGTAGCCAAGCAAGCTCTGCAAGACGAAAAAAAGACCAAAAAAAAGAGAGAAAAATAGACTTATGGCTTAAAAAACATAATAATATTGTTCCTTGAATTATTATAGAAAGGAAAATCTTGGAAATTAAAAAAAGTTGTTTGTTATTTGTTTCCATTTTTGATCTTGGATATCCTTTCATTGTCAGGTTGTTTATTTCACACAGAAAAGCCTAGTTGAGAGCTTTCTATTTCATCTATTGCATTCTTTCAGAGAATAAATACCTGTACATTGAGCCAATGAAAATTAAAATAAAAATCAGTTGTCACGTACATTCTCCTTCTTAATTATATAAAAGATGAATTTTGGTGGGAAGATATACCATCCTTCTGAAGAATTAGATTTTAGGATCTTATTAATTCTATTATGTCAAGCAATCAAATGAGAAATTGCTCACTTGATCTCTAAAGCTAAGCAAATGGAAGATGAAATCTATGAATATGCTATAAATTATAACAACAAAGAAAAATTTGAGTAAGCTATTTTTAGACTGCAATATTCCCCAAACCGTACTAAGGAACTGCCTTCAAAGGGAGAAAGAACTGCTGGCAGATATTTGCACTACATGGCCCATGTAAGAAAATGAACAGGATTTTGTTCTTCTTCTGATTGTTTCTGGGTTGTGGGTTCTCTTCCCCATTTTCTGGATTTCACCAAGAACTACAGTAAACACCTTTCAACCAGGTCCTAAGGATTTAGATTTTCTCTTTCAGCTTTAGGATTCTATATACACAAATATTCACAAGCCTAACGAGTTTGTACGCGCCCGAGGAGCGGCGCTAGGCCGTGACCATCCACAGTCACACTTAAAGCCTGAAATTGGGGATTTGCCACATCTGCACTCACAGCTGGTGCTCGTGTATAAACGTGGCGCTGCTGCCAGCCCCCGGCGCCGGGTGGGACGCGGCGAAGTTTGCCAGGGGGATGACCTTGACGGCGTCCTCGGCGGCGCAATGTCTTTCGCAGGTGTTGTAGAACTGGGGCCTGGGCCCTGCCTGGCCTTTGTCACTGTCGTCCTTTGGCAGGGGCCTCCCGAGAGTGTGGCGCCCCTCGGGCCTGGTGCCCCGGCCCCAGCCCGGCTGGAAGCCAAACGAGGGCAGGGAGGGGTTGGGCTGCTGGAACTGCGTCAGCGCCGGCGGCATCCAGCAGGTGTCGGAGTGGCCGAGGATGAGGCACTCCTGCGTGCAGTTCTCAGAGGCCTCGGCCAGAGCTTTCTGCAGGTTCACCTCGATAGCTGGGAGGGAGGAAGAACACAAGGCACCGTCAGGCGTGTGAGGGCAGACACACGGAGGGAATCAAGGTCAGCAAAGCAATCCCCATTTTACAATGATGGCCACAGCTGGGGAGGAGGCCTCAACAAAGCAATTCTCATCCTACAATGATGGCAACAGTTGAGGAGGCCTCAACAAAGCAATTCTCATCCTACAATGATGGCCACATTTTGGGAGGAAAAGGCCTCCTCAACAAAGCAATCCCCATCCTACAATGATGGCAACAGTTGAGGAGGAACCCTCAACAAAGCAATCCCCATTCTACACCAATGGGAATTCCATCCCATCCTCCTATTTTGAGAAGAAAGGCCTCCTCAACAAAGGACATTCCTGTCCTACAATGATGGCACAGCTGGGGAGGAAAAGGCCTCCTCAACAAAGCAATCCCTGTCCTACAATGATGGCCATGGTTTGGGAGGAAAAGGCCTCCAGGTGAAGAGCTTCAGTGGAAGTTCAGATGTTGGGAGGCCATAGTGTTGTCATACCATCATTAAAGCTTTATAATAAGCCCTTATACACTCGATTTTCTAGATCATACAACTGCTCAGGTTGGAAAACACTTCTCAGACCAGTGAGTCAAACCATTAACCCAGTGCCACCCCATTCACCACTAAAAAAACCCCCAAGTGCCACATCCACACACTTTTTGAACACTCCAAGGATGCTGAATCCATCACCTCCCTGAGCAGCCTCTTCCAAAGCTTTCTGACCCATTCAGTGAAGAATTTTTAGCTAATGTCCAATCTAAACCTCCTCTGGCACAACTTGACCATGACCTCTGGATCAGTCACCTAAAATAATATTTTCACTCCTTGCCACTTTCAATTTGCAATAAAGCTAAAAACTTTATAAAAATTAATACATTACTCTGTATAGAACTATTTAAAAGAAAAGAACTTTTTTTTTTTTTTTAAATATTCCCTTAAAACTGGATTTTTTTCATTGTTTTCCTTTGCTGAAGGTAAAAACTCCTAAATTGGGACCTAGCCAAAGATGATCCATTGGCCTCAAAGATGCACTCAAGAGTTATAAGAATGAAAGAGTGTAACAGCTATTTTAAAGAGAATTGATTTCTCCATGCATTCAATACTGGACACCTTGAAAAATCAAAGAATTCTAGCAAAAGAAGATGTAACTTCTATATTTTGCTAGTAATCAAAGCAGATTTCTTCAGTAGATGCAAGGTTTGTGCCCTTGAAAAAGGATTATAGAAATTTTAATTTGTTCAAAGGCAAAGTAAACTACTAAATCTGAAAGAAGTTCATATATAATACAAAAATATTCTTGATCTATTTCATTTAAATTGTGGCTTTAGCATGGTAGGTAAATTAAAAATTAATGGAATTAAATTTCTACACGATTCCTCAAAATGGTTTTAATATTGCAAGCGTTAATTTTATATTCTCTTCCTGTGTTAAATACACCAGAAGTACAGAAGAATATCTGATTGGGTATTTCCTTATGTTTTCTTCATAAAAATTCCCAATGAATGATACACACATATTTTTAATATCTGTCTTAATGAAAATAGCCTTTAAAATCAGATTCTGGCTCATAAGCACTGGGGAAGGAATGCCACAAAAATTACTTTTAGCAGTGAGAGTGCTGAGTAGGAGCCTCCCACCCCCTGAGTTTTATGTTTAAACAGATGCTGCATTTCTGTTTTAACAAATATTTTGCATGTTGGAGTCTGTGTAAAGCTGCAGAGCACAAACACTTATTTCCATGTTACATCTCAATACTAAAGAATTAAGTTTTTTCCTTCAGGCATTGAAATATATAATGCTGCTGTCCAAACCAGGATAAATTTTTTTAAAAATCTACCATTTTTAAGAAGACAGCTGGTTGCTTGTTATAGCATGAATGCTGTATTCTTGATTATTTCTCCTTCAGGATGCTGTATGTGTCAGCTAGAGGAGTGATTGTTTGTAAATGTTATTTTGGTGTATTGCTGGCATTTCAACATGTCCTCAGTCATTTTGCCTAAGTATTTTTCAGTTTAATCCTGACAAAGCTTTGGCACCTTGCTGCTGCAATACTAATCCACTTTTGATGGGCAGTAGGAGACATAAATATGGAAATAATTCAGTGGAGTCTATAGTTACTGCAAAAAAGAAAAGTTTCTAGTGGTAGATTAGTCTAATCTTTCTGTGTCCTTCTATCTGCTATTAGAGACATAAATTTAAGTATATACAAGTCCTTTAAGCTCTTTAATTATCCAGGTTTGCTTCTATTCTGATGAAGGCAATCCACTGAAATCAGGTACAACCTTGACAGTGTATGGAGTTATCCCCATTTTGTAGAGAAACTGATCTTTTTTGCATTAATTAAAAAACCCTTAAAATGCTGTAAATTCAGTTAAAATGTGAAACACACAAATATTTATTTGGAAATTATACTTATTTGTTTTGAGCTCTTCACAGCAAGTGGTTACAACACTTCTACTGTACCATTTTTCTCAAACTACAGTGAGAGAGTACACAAAGCTGAAACAGCAAAAGGAAGCATTTGACAATAAAAATCTAACATTTAACATTGGCCAAGGCAACTGTGGAAGAAAAAAGGTCACAAATAAAACAGCCTCCACAGCATTTCAAAGATCAGGACTGTAATTTTGTGCCACATGTTTTCAGACTACCTGGAGACTTGGAACACATTGCCATGTTAAGAATAAGAGTATTCTTAAACTTAGAGTCTTGCTAATTCTGTTAAGAAAGAGATATTTTAATCTGAATTTTAGTTTTTTAAAAATAATAAAATAAATTTAAAAAAAAAAACACAAGAAAGAAACTCCCAAAGCTTTATAATTATCGTGGGTACAATCCAAAGATATGAATTCAAATTATTTTGTTTTAAAGTTGGGGTTTTCTAATACAAAAGTCATTTGTATGCAGGATTGTTTAGAAGAAACATCTTTTGTAGAAGTCATAATCTTTCTTTTAATCTTGTTTCAATACTGTTGTCAGAGTATGCTTTCATCAGTGCTTATGGTTAATATCATGTAAAATATACAGTTCTCCTTAACTTTGAAAAACAACTCTTCTAAGTCAAACAAACAAACAACTTCCCACACCCACAAAGCAGTGACTCTTGGAAAATAACTCAAACTGGAGCAAACTGTAGGAAAATGAATATTCACGGAGCATTATCTATTTTTTGCCTGCTCTTCCAGGCCATGAGATAGCTCTCCTTTTTGTCAAGCCCATTCTCTGTTTCCCTTCCACATCATTCCACACCTGTGGGAGATGTGGAGCTCAGTGCTCAGGTGCTCATTTATCAGGGGCTCTGCAAATTGACCACGGCACCTTCTGGCTGCTGCTCTTTAAGCTTCCTTCTATTTTGTTTCTTTGCAAGTGACAATCAAATATTCTGAAAGTTTCCCCCTCATTCCAAAGCAGTAGCGCAGGTGATTATTCTGCATAGTCTGATAAGTAATCAGGGGAAGGAAACACCTCTGACACCTGCCTCTACCCATCAAGGAAGAGAAAGTTCCAGCTGTCTCTGAATATTTTCAGAAGAAATGATGGTTCTTGCAAGTGAAATTCAGTGTCTGGTACCATCTTCTCACACAAGACATGACAGGTTTATAAATGGAAATAGGAGTTTGCATATTCCCCACATATTATGAATAAAGAGTATATTCCATTGAACTCTTAGCAGTCTGACTAATTTCTTACTTCACTCAGTTATAAATCCTCAATTTTAGATATTCTTTCCATACTACATGGAGACTCTTCAAACATGACATACAAATAATGCAAAAGAGAATTTTTAATTCATGTAATAGATCACACTCATGCACATGTGAGTTTACCACTTTGATTTGAACTCCACATTGTTTTAGGAATGCATTTTTTTTAATTGTCTGCAGAACTAAGAACACTTTTAAAGAAAGTGTCTGTCAGCTCTTAAGAAATGTTTAGATCACAACTGTCAAATATAACTAAAAGCACAACAGTTAAAAGACTTTCTTTATTGTTCCACAGTCTCATCATTTATGGTTCAAAACAGTTTTCAAGAATATTTACCTTCACTCACGAAAATGTGGAATTTCAGCCTTGCCAGGTAGCTATCCTTCAACAAAAACAGACACAAAAAATACCTAAAAAAGGTATTTTTTGTTTGTTTTGACCAGAGACTTCCTATGTTTTAAAGTCTGAGTGGGACTTTAGAGGTCCTAAATAAAGTGTTAATTCTCCTCTTTGCTTTTTGGAGATGAAAACTGAAGATCTCAACAGAGCTGCTCTCCTTCTCAGTCTACAAAATGTGGGACAATTCTGTGGCATTTCCAGCTTAATATCATGTTCCAGTTTTAAGACTGTTTCTCGTGGAAAATTCACAAAGTAAGACAGGCTGTTGGTACGAGTCTGTTACCAGCAGCCTCAGAATGTTGAAATTTACAATTATGGAATCATTTTCGTTGGGAAATACCTGTAAATCATTGAAGCACATACTTGGTGTACAGACAGCACACTTTCTTTTCTACCCTTTCCCTCCAGCCTTAGAAGAGACATGTACTACTAAAAGAACATCAAGAGAGTTTTCCTCTCTCTGCCATGAAAGTCCTCACTTGGCCACAGAACCACAGGCTGAAAAGGACTTTTGGTCTAACCCTCTGCTCATATCTGGATATGTTGGTTGAAAAAGAAGAGAGCAGCTTTTCCAAAAGGCAAGCTTTCAGAATTGTACATATCCCTTAAAAGAAAAAATCCAAATGTGCTGAAAGGAAGATGTGCTTCCCTAAGGGTTGGACAATCGAGAGCATGAGCTCCTGGAGAAGCCTTAGAAGATCTCCACCTTTACCCACACGTGTAGCAATGATCAAAAGACATTTGTAAATGCATTAATTGGCAAAGTACTCAGATTCATTGGAAGATCAGTACTCAGATTCATTAGAAGTTCAGAAACCACCAGACTGCACCATACCAATGCAGGTTTAGGGGCATTGAAACAGTGCCAAGAAAATTTCCTAACTAATTAAAAAAAAAAAAAAGGGAAAAACCTTAAACCACAGAATACAGAGTGCTTGAATCTTAAAGCCACGTAGCTGAAGCCTTAATGAAAAGCCAGTTTTGAATCTGACACATTTTGGATGCAAACCATCCAGTGTTACATTTAGAGCACTCTTGTTTCATAATAAAGCAAGCAACAATTAGCAAGCAATTAAGCAAATTGCCCATAATTATGCCATTGCTGAGCTATTTTTCATATTTTCACAACACAGCACATATATGAATACATGGCTTGCAGTGCCAACACTGTTCTGTCAGCAGCCAGAAGCGCCTCTCGTTTACTGCGGCGTTTCGCTTGAAGCAGCTCCCAGTGCAGCTCCAGCCCTCTCTGCCCAGCAGGAACCCCCAGAGTGATGGAGATGACAACCCCAACTCCCCCTCTCAGCCAGTGGTTCCTAAGGAATGGGTCAGGCTCCCCCAGCACGTTGTGCCCGTGTGTATTTACTAAATGTGGTAGTGAATCTGAGCAGGAACTCAAGCGTGATGTGGGGAAATTATCGTCAGGAATTGCCCTGGTGACCAAAAGTGGCCACTGGAGTAACATCAGTTAGAGGTCTCCACCACATGAGGAGAACAGAAATGTCATTAACAATAAAAAAGGGAGGGGGGAATAGTAGTTAGTGTAAACTGGGTTACTTTAATAAGGTCAGGAGGAAGAAGCTTGAATAGAGAAAACCTAAATGAGTGTTGCTATGATATACTCTAGCTTTTTGGTTTAATAATAAAATGCCTTTGGGAGGAGTTCCCTATGAATATTTTATTTCCTGAATACGTCTCAATAAATTAAAAACCTAAAAGAGTTACTTAAATTCTACCCCTTGGAACCTTTTTATTCAAAGAACAAGTAGGACACACCACTCTCTGATTTTCAGCTGGGTGTATAGAGCTTGCTTTGCTTGTGAGAAATCAGAGGAAGATTGATCCTCCAGATGTTCTGACTGAGGATGAGGGAAATCACATCTTTCTATGCTACCTAGACTTGCCAGATTGTGCTGGGTAGCTTGCAAGAATCAGCTCTGCTTCCATTCCAGTGAACAGTTTATATCCTAACAGTCATGGTTTTAATTTGAATTTAATCAGAAAAAATACTTCTCATGAAATCCAAATGATGGGATGAGGTAAGAGAATTTTGCACCTGAATTCAACAAGTCAAGCAAACATTATTGAAGATGGCCAAGGAAAGTTGGTGAGGAGAGAGAAAAGGGAGGAAAAGTGTCAGGGCAAGAGAGTCAGCCTCTGGTAATTCCTGTCTCATTAACTACTGCTGTGAAGTGAATCTTTCCCTCACAAACAATAGCCCACAAACACAGCACATTAATCTTTCATTTGGTTACCTCATTGCTATTCCGACCAGAACCTTAATCTTGTAATAATCATACCCAAGATATGGTCTAAAGGCAATGCTCCTGTAAAAAGTTCAGCTTCAATAATTACTGTTTTCCGCAGAAAAAGATTTCACACAAAAAGAAAAAAAAAAATAAAACAAACCAAAAGAAAAACACAACAAAGCCAAGCCCCCAAACCTCCTGCAAACTCTTTTTTTCAGCCTAATGAACATGGGTGTGACAGAGCACATGGCAGTGACCCTTATTGCTCTAACAGTCCAATTGAATTCATCTTTTAGGCCCATGTTTTGCTGATATTTATGGAAAAAAATATGGTCATTTACAAAGGCTGCATGTTTCTTGGCCTATAAAGTCTATATTGAGTTTTCAATGAGAATTTTAACTATAACTAGTAAAGTATAATGACCATCTAAAATGGATAACCTAAAATCTAATATATTGATTACAATACTGGCTAATACAACGTGCTTTATTTAATATTTAATTAACTGCTTCCCATTTGTACTGAACCTTCTTAATTATTAATACATGGTTCATTATTTAACATGGAATATAAATTCAAATTCAAATCAATTAAACAAGGTGAAACTACATAGTGAGAAATGGTTTATAGTCCAGCAATAACCTTTGACTTGGAAACATAGTAAAGAGTGAAATTTGCATTTTTTCCCCCATACCTGCAAAGATTATGCATTTTAAGTGATATATATTAAGCTCTGCTGCTGGTGTAAAATTCCTGTAATAAACACAACATCCTAGAATAATGTGCTGAATAAAAAGGGACTTCAGCTCTCACTTTTCAGAGAATTTACACAGAATATAACACTATACATAATTTTTCAGATTTAATTTTCAAATAAAATTATGTGTTCCCATGAAGGAAAGGCAGCTTATTGATTTCACTGAAAGTCACTAAATATCCCACAAGAGTGAGGATTCATAAAGAGAACTAAGAATCACTATGCATTCTACATTAACTCACTTAGGTGGGGAAACAGAAGAAAATACATTTCCTAAGCTTAGGCTGTGTAATCAAAAAAAATTCAGATACATCAATCAAAAATTCTGATACATCAGAACAAAGATCTGGGCTCGGAGATGGGATGAGTGTCAGAAAGAGATGCAGGGAAGGGAATTTCTGGGCAGGGCAGGGTCAGCAGCACTAACCCTGGATAAAGGACCCACATGAACACATCAATATCCTTTATCCCAGCTCATCCCAGATTCCTGTGTGCCAAGGAGCAGAGTGGGGGCTCAGCAGGGCCTGGGGGAGGAGGATGGGGATCAGCAGAAATTCCTGCTCAGTTCTCTTCACACACAGCAGCTCCTTCATGGGGAAAACCCCTCAAAAGTCTGGGTTTACATTACACCCTCTGTACACCTGATTCTCTTGGTGTTTCTCCATGCCAAATGGGGCTCTGCCTTCCTTTTTATTGACTTCACAGTAAAAAATAAACAAAAGTTTGATGGAAAGTAGAATGCTAAAAAAAAAATCTTTTAAATGAAGTAATTGAACAACTGTGGGCAATTGGTCACAGTTCAGACACTTAAATGAAACATTAATTTTCAAAAGGGAGTCATAAAATGCCCAAATGATCTGTGAGCTAGGAAACAGATATCTCCTGTAAGATAGCCAGTAAAAGTTGTTCTGAATTGTGTTTTCATCATCAGATATACACGAACAGAAATTTAAAGTCAAAGACCACTAGAGCAGCAACCAAAACACACCTACAACAGTTTAAAAATATTCTGTACCTTTTGTGGTGACTCCAACTGCATTTCAAGGGGAAAAAAACAAACAAACTATATTTCTTCATTAGAACATTAGCAAAACATTTTTTAAGATGAATACCCTATTTATTTTCAAATACTTCTAAACATTTTTACAATAATTACCTATGCTGATATCTAGGTAACATACTATGTTTTTTGAGTGCTGATAGCTATCGCATTTTATTGGAACATCAACAGTACTAATTCATTACAGCTGAATATATAAATAAAGCTTGCTGAGGGTTTTTTGACAAAACAATTTTCCCATCAAAAATGCAGTTTCAAGATTCAAATGCTTTGTGACAGTGCTGATTCACATCCCACTTGGGGTTATAAAGTGTGGTACCTGGTAGTTCCCATTTTCTCCATTCAATTCATTTTTCACTTATTTCTTTAAAATATGAGGCTCCTTCATATTATGAAGAAATGGTATTATTGAATGGAAGTGTTCTCTTTTCCCCAAAGCTGTCCCTCAGATTTTACATTTCACAATAAATATCAATCCAGGTTATGATTCTGGGAAACAGCACTGCTTATATTCCATGGCATCAGCAGCATGGCCTAACAGCAATCACAGCTATTCCCTGTCACAGACATCTTTTATGGAAAATCCTTTCCTTAGGATTTTCCCTCCTGAGAAGCTGGGAGGCCTCAGGAACAAAATGCAAACAATGGTTATCTGCTGCT
>JAWWEX010000260.1:3630779-3672512 GCA_035583215.1 Arremon brunneinucha | reverse complement strand
CATATTATATCATATTATATCATATTATATCATATTATATCATATTATATTCAAAGCATACCTGTTGGAGAAGGGGTGATGTCCTTGGCACTCAAAGAAACCCAAATGACAAAACCTGATAGCAAAAATTCAGTTTTCTCCCTCCACCAAACAAGTGGTGCCCATTTCAAAATGTACAACAAAATATGGGAATATTAAAGAGCTGTCTTTCATTATCATTACTAAATCTAACCAAATAGAACATCAAAAAACCATGAATACACTTAACACAGTCTTCCCATGATGAAGAGCTCATTATTTTAATAAACCGCTAAAAATCAGAGAATTTTATGTGCTTTGATGATTTCTTACAGTGCCAAAACTTTCCAAAAGATCTATCTTAAAATTTAGCACTAACTGTAATGCAATAAAACGTAACGATTCCATAAAATTTTACATGATAAACCAATTCTAGAAATTCCTCAAAGCGCTTCTCGGAATCAAACTTTAATTCATATTTAAAACAGACTGGACTGTAGCTACAACCGTTCCCACTGTAAAATCCCATTATTTTTATGTAAGTTAAAATAGATTGGCCCTGGTGCAATGAGGCATGTGCAGATCCATCAGTGTTGCTCAGAACTGTGCTGTTGTTACCCCTGGCTGATGAGCGGTTTGCTCTGCAGCATTTTTTCCCTGTGTGTTCCTGCCTTGGGTTGTGCCCTTTTCTCCCTACAGACAGACAGACAGACAGACAGTCTCTACAGACAGGCTGCACCTTCCATCTCCTTTCCAAGGACAGAGAATGGGAATGAAGAGAGGGGAAGGGTGTTGGAACTCTGGTTGCTGAGAATTTGAGACTTTCTGTGCTGACCCCCAAGAGAACATTGCCTTTGGCAACAAGGAGAACAGGACAAAAATCTGCTGTTGAGCTAGAGTTTTTGGGTACTTTAAAGTGACATAATTGTTTAAAACTCTCACGAGTATATTCATCTTCATCAGAATGGCTTCATTCAACAATTCATCTTCAAGAATGGCTTTCCTAAATTGTAAATTACAAACAAATGTACCTGCTCCTCCTAAATGGTGACTTTTGAAATATCTTTGCCACGTTACTCAAATTTCCCTGGACGAGCTCGCACCCCTTTTCACAAGGAAGAGCCTTCAGAGGAACTAAGAAGCACATGAAAATGGGTTAGGGCTTGGCATTTCCTGAGAGTAGGGATTAGATCAATATCATTATGGAGCAGAGAGTGTAAATGGGCTTGAGGACAGCTCCAAAGCAGGAGGAGGAGAAGGGCTGTCCAGCTGCCAACAAAAGAGCTTTGCACTTGGCCCCTGCACTTGTGACAACTTGAAAAGTAAGAGCTCTGAAGTGAATGGTCATATTCTCATTTTCCAGAGAAAAAAGAGGGGGAAAAAGCAGATATTAATATATCTATCCTTTCATGAAAGAGAAAAGGGAAGAGGGGAAAGGCAGGTGCTCTCCAAAGGAGCTCTGGTCCATCAGGTTTTAATGCCAGGCTTTTCATTGTGAGTTTCCATCCTCACAGTAACAAGGTGCTGGCCACCCCAGAGGGAAGCTCTGCAAGCTGCATTTTCTAATTTGGACTCCAAGTACCCACTAGAAAGGCCATTTGTCCAAAGATTTTTAGGTGCAGTTACTTCAGAAGTTCCACAGCTCACAGCAAGCATCCTGAATGCAGGCTTCTCTCTCCAGCACAAAAAATCCCCAAAAAACTCTTAGAAAACATTCACAACTAAACCACAACTAAGTTAGGGCTTATAACTTTTGCTGGTCCCGCCAGCCTGCCTGGAAGGGTAATTAAAAGGTGCCAAAAAATGAAAATAAGTATTAAAATGATTGGCCAGATCACACAGATTAGAGCACATATTCAAATCAAAGCTGGTAATTGCTGTATTCCAGTCAATTAATAGGGTGGTACAAAAAGCTCTTGAAAAAGAACACAAATATCTGATAGAGCTTAAGAGTACCAGTGACTGTGAAATGATGCATTAAAGGTAAATAAGCTGTTCCAATAATTACCTTTTAGAACATGCACTGGTCTGTATGGTACCAGAATGTGACAATGACAATGTGACAATCCCGTACTGCTCACTCTGGGATTCAGTGATTTCTCCTCTGGCATATATGGCAAATTCTCTCACTCACCAGACTTGCATTGTTCATCACAGATACTTTTATTTTATGCACAGTTTATCATATTACCAAATATAGATGAAGGAAAACAATTGGCTCTCTGAAGGGGCAGTCAGAAAAAAATTGTATAAATTCAGATTCTTTAGATAGCTGTGATACTTTGAATTGAGTGTGTGAGCTCTCAAGAATATGTTACTCCTTGTAAATTATTGGTCCAGTGTTCTTTATTTTTTGAATAATATTTTCTTTTTTCATTTAAGTTGCTGTTTTATCTTTTCCAACAAAAAGAAATGAAGAAAGGAGCAAAAAAGCCACAGGGGACCTAAAATGTCATGAGGCAAAAATTTTCAACAATCTCCTTTAAGCAAAGACTTGATCTTTATATTTTCTCCACTTCATAACAAAGCTGGATAATACATGCAGAAATGTTCATTAGATCCTCAAAAGACAAGCTCTTATGAACCTGATAGTACTAAAATATTACCTTGCCAAATGGTTCACCATGGCCATAACACCACATTAAATGCATTCCACTGGCTTGTTATTGCCATGCTGAATGATCAATGGAAAATCACTGAACATGTTCTGTGGCTGGGGAAATAAATCTGCTCAGAGAGCACTCTTGGTTTCCAGTCAGCCAAATCTGGAATCTGGCTGCCATCTGATATATTAGGCAAAAAACAAGAGTCATCCTTATATTTATATATCTATTTATTTATAACAATCCAAACTACCCATGCTTTTCTAAAATTGGGTCAAAATCTCAAATCCTGAAACACAGTTCTGCTTCTGTACATGAATCCCAGTGACAGTTCCTGCCAATCATTGTGTGCATTTTCTGCCCTGAAACTTGGTGGACAAGCCACAAATTATACTGGGAAGGAAGAAACAGGTTAAATTAAATTATCCCTTGAAATCATGGGTTTTTGCATGGCCTGTGGTTTGTTTTTTTTGTTTTTTTTTTTTTTTAGGTTTTTTTTTGGGGTGTTTTTTGTTGTTTTTTTTTTTTACAGAAAAACAAGATGATTAACAAAAAGTTGTCTTATTTATGTTAATTATCAATCTATCATAATTCTGAGAAGACCAGTTGCTGGAGAGGTGCTGACAAGATGGAAGAAGAATGGATAAAGGAATAAAAATAATCCCATAGGAAGTGATTGGGATATTTCCTTAGCTACAATTTACTGATATTTGTATGGGAAAAAAAAGAATGGCTAAAGGGATAAAATTAAACCCATAGGAAGTGATTGGGATATTTCCTTAGCTACAATTTACAGACATTTTTATGAAAAATAAAAAGAAAATTCTTTTGCATTACGCAAAAGAATAATTTTTTCAGTATTTAGGAGTCTGTTTAAAGGTAAGACTTTTCAGACTACTTTTCATAAACCCATCAGCACTGCTAAAGCACCATTTGAATTTCATTGTTACTTTTAGAGAAGACAAAATGTCATTTCACAAGGTGATTGATTACAGATACAAAAATATTAAGCCGTATAGAGAATGAAGAGATTTCAGGTCACAAAATTTAATTGTCTAATTCACTGATTATTTCTTCTTCTTTGCCTTTTCTCCCCACTGTCTCTGCCCTCCTCTCCCCCTCCCAAGCCAGAGCAGGGCTGGGCCCTTCTGTTTAGTCAGCAGCCAATTACAACTCCTCAGGAGCAGTTTTTCATCCCAAGGCAATTTGGTAATCTTACACTGATTAATTAAAGCCGGGTCTCTAAACAAACTGCTGGAGCTCCTGCATGCAGAGCTTGCATATCTAATCCAGATAACAGGATAAGCAACGTGGCTGCCAAAGTTCACCCAGAAATGAAAACAAGAGCCCTGCGTTCATTCTGCTTTGTGCAGTCTCTAAACAAAGACCAAGTTGTACTTCTAGGTACAAAATCTAATCTGCATTTAAATAGAATTTCTCCAAATAATAAACAAAAGCCTGAAGCAACAGTTTTACAGCGAGTCTTGCTGCTAGTGCACTGTCTAATCCCTCTATCTCTGTCTGTAATCCCTTCTACCCTTGTGTTTTAATTTCCTTGCCAGTTTATTGAGGCATCTTGGCAGAGTTCACACGAGCAGCAGCCACTCTGCCCTGCCCCAAATTTCCTCAAATCTGACCCCAAAGCTGCTCCAACTTTGGGTGGTCAGCAGCTCAAGGAAACTCAGATTTATCCAAACAAGGGGAGGTTATTTACCCCAAGACAGAGGACAAGGATGGCCAGTGGCAGCATGGAAATTCCCAAAAAAAGAGGTTTAGGTTTAAAACACCAGCGTGCCAAATGCTGGAGATTATTTTATTAAAATCTTCTGGCACAGAGAAGTTTTCAGATGCTACTTTGATTCTCAATATTTTGTATTTTTAAGCAACAGATCTGATACTACCTGCAGCACCCACCTCTCCTATTGCTTTCCCTCAAAAGAATTATTTGAATATTTCAGTGCAGAAATTAAAAGGTACTCCCCACCCCACCAAAAAAAGGGGGCTCTGTTCTAAATTTAAAAACAATGAAGGAACTCATTATTAAATGAAAAGATACCCCAGAGGAAAGGACAGAAGGATAGAATTAGCATTCTAGATGAGATTTGCCAGATTCTCAGATATAAAGAAAGTTACTACCAGATGAGCAATATCCAATTTAATTCAGGCAGCTCTGCTTTAATACAGGTCACTGCTAATTAGACAAATCCCCACTAGATTTGTCTACCTGATTCCCACTTCACTCCTGATGTTGACAGACCATCAGCACACCAGCCTGTAAAATATTTTCTCACTGCAAATCCAACAAATTTGACCTCTAACTCCGTTGCATTATTAGATGTTGTTCTGGGCTGACTTGTTCTCCAAAGGGCCAAGGGGACCCGGCTGCCTTTGAACCAGCACAGTTTGCAGTCACAGGGATCATCTTGTTTACAGGACTCAACAATATCGATTTTTCCTTTTTTTTCTTTTTTTTCTGCTGAAAACAGAGTTATAACTCCCAATTTTTGAAAGCCATTTTTTGATTTGAAGAAAGAGAGATAAGTTAGGAGTCAGTTTTCCTCCAGACTGCAGCACTTATTCACGTTCAAGGAGGAAAAACACCAATATTAAGGATTCTGTAAAAGAACATGATAAGCTCCTTTGGTAAGCAGGAAAAAAAAAAATCCCAAACCAATTATTCTCTCAAGGAAACATTCTCTTTATGAATCAAAGCTATGTGCCAATAAGTATTTCTTATTAAGTAGAAGACTCTTGTTCAGGGTAGGAGATGGACACTGCATAAATTGAGTGTTAAACTGAATGAGAAAATGGTTGGAGGCAGACAAGAAATTGAATAAAAGGAATAAAAAAAAAACAAGCACCAACCTTTCCACTTCACAGCTAAAGACAGCAAGTTAAATTAGAAAAGGATATACAGTAATCTTTTATTATCGATGGATTAATAATATATTTATCAGAGACAAAATCAACTTTGCATCATTATAATGCCATAGGGACAATAAACTGAGCAGCAGAAAATGAAATCCAAAGATCAAGCATGATGTCACACTTAGAGAACATTTTATAGAGCTGCATTCATGATTTTTGCATCTTCAGGATTCATGTTTTGAGGCTTTTAATCTCAAGCTTCACAGGTAGAAGCCTCTTTTCAAAATGAAAGTCTTGCCAGATGATCAGAAAACAGATCCTGATCAAGTGGCATGAAAACAAAAGGGGAAAACTACAAACTAGAACTGAGAATCATCAGCTCGGAAAAATTAGAAAATTGTGAGTACAAAAGCCTTTGGCCTACACAGAAAAAAGTTTTAACTCCTCCATATTATAATCCCTTAGAAACAAGTTTACCCACATAATAACAAAGTTTCCTGTAGGTATTTTGCAATTTTTACTGGAAAAAAAAATCCCAATATTACCAGTTTCTCCTTAAAGAGTCACACAGTACAAATAAAGGCACTCATAAAGTCAATTGGAAGTCAAAAGTAAATAAGAGTTGAAGAGAAATAATTAAACTGTGCAGTAGGAACGATTAATCCATGAGAGTCCCCAGCACAGGTAAGGTGCTGATCTGGCTTGGACAGTGGAGAATAGATCTAAAAAACCCCTAATTAGCTGGAATTAAGTGGTCACCTCCCTTAATTGGAAGGAAGAAGGGATGCAAACTTCAAGAGAAGAGGGAAAGTTGGTGTTTAGGGCAAGGAGGAGGAGGCTGCCTGTGGCTCTGGGTTTGGATTGCACCTCTCCCTGCTGGCACACCCAGGCTGGCACACCCAGGCTGGCACTTCCCAGGCTGGTACATCCAGATTGGCACACCCTAGGCTGGCACATCCCAGGCTGGCACACCCAGGCTGGCACACCCAGGCTGGCACACCCAGGCTGGCACATCCAGGATGGCACACCCAGGATGGCACATCCAGGCTGGCACACCCGAGGCTGGCACATCCAGATTGGCACATCCAGGATGGCACATCCAGATTGGCACATCCAGGATGGCACATCCAGATTGGCACACCCTAGGCTGGCACATCCAGGCTGGCACATCCAGGATGGCACACCCAGGCTGGCACATCCAGGATGACACATCCAGGCTGGCACATCCAGGCTGGCACATCCAGGCTGGCACACCCTAGGCTGGCACACCCAGGCTGGCACACCCAGGCTGGCACATCCAGGCTGGCACATCCAGGATTGCACCTCTCCCTCCTGGCACACCCAGGCTGGCACACCCAGGCTGGCACACCCAGACTGGCGCATCCAGGCTGGCACATCCAGCAGGGAATGCCAGGGCTGGGGGCACTTCCAGCAAGGCCAAAGCTGAGGATGAAGAGCTGGCTCTGCCCATCCACTGCCATGAAATGAGCACTGACTCCTTCCAAACCACTCAGGTTCAGCCACACGGACAGGGTGGAAATCAGAATTCTGATTTGGGACTGCTGGGCCAGTGGCCCCACCAATAAATGGGTATTGTGTGAATTTCTGAGGAGAGCTGTCAGCAACGTTCATTTATCCCTGGTGCAATTCAGTTTTACCTGGCATGGCTGTGAGAGTGTCCTGGAGCAGGGACAAGCAGGAGTGCTACAGCACCACCCCAGCACCATGCCAAAGCCATTCCATCTCCACATCAGCTTTCTTTATTTTGGTGTGGAGAATGCACAACTTTGGCATCACTCCAAAAAGAAAAAAAAAAAGATTTGATATCTAAGGAACGCAGTTTAAAATGTACCACTCACCTTTGATCACTTTTTTTAAAATTCAGTTTGTTGTGAGCATAAATCACCTTTCCTGCCAATCTTCCTGGTACACACGGGGGTGCCATGGCAACTATCACAGCCTCCAAACCCTGTGCTCCTGAAACACACAGCTGGGTGATGGAAGGATTGCCATCTGCAAATCCACAGATCTGCAATCACCCCTTCGCCATGGCTAAACACTATCAATAATTATACCATGGATTTTTATAGAGACAATACCAGCAACAACCACAGAAATTCAAACATGGCTTTTCCAGTTCAGCTCTATCAAGATATCCAGCCTTACAAGTCTCTTAAGAAACTGAGTAATTAATTACATTGCCTTCCATGTAGTGAGGAACTGCCAGGAAGCAGACTTAAAACTTGGATTCTGTTTTAATTTATTTTATTTATGGGCACAAGTGAGGCTTTCAGGTAACTTAATACAAAATAAAGTGGACTGTGAATGCTGAAAGAAAAGTAGATTTAAAACAGAGGTAGATTTAAGTAGAACAGGTACTTAAAACCAAAGAATTGCCTGAAAACAAAGCAACCACAAGCCAAGGGAAGAGGAGAGCAGGAATATTCCATCCCTGATAGCCCACAGCCTGAGATAGGTGGGATGAACCATGTGCTAAAATATCTCTTCACACAAACTTTTTACACTCATCTCACATCCTTTTAAAACCATCTGAATCCCCAAAAACCCATACTTTAAAAGACTCTAAAGTTTATTTTTAAAATGTACTTCTGGTTTAAGTCAGGTGAGAGGAAACACAGAACAAGTTCTGCTGAGAACTGTTCTTGTTTTGCCTGAATTTGCTTTTTTCCCCTCCACCCAAAATAGTTTTAAAGTGTTCAGAACAATGAGATTTCCTCAGCTTTCTTACCCTGGGCAGGGATTTATCTCTGGGTTACAGGATTGCAGAGGAATTATTCAGATAATAAAAGAGAAGGTCAGAGATTTATAAACAATGGCAAAACAGCTCAACCATTTGATCCACACTTTTCTAATGGTCATCACTATAGGGCTTATTTTGTTATTATGTGCCATTCTTCCCAAAATATCCAGAAAAAAACCACAGCTCAGCTTGCCCTTGAAATATTTTCCTTTTCCATTTTAACAAAACTTAGGAGTTTCTGAACATTTCTCTGCTTTGTATTCCACGGGGCTGCACATTTGCTGAGCAGCTGAAGCCCTGAAGGAGAATCCTTTGGCCATATATTCCCTTTATAAATCCCCAGCTGATGCAGTTTACAATACTCCTCTGAACGCCTGACTCTCATTTCCAAAGCTCAGAAGGGAACTCGTAGCCAGTGCCAGGCTCTTATGAACACCAAAGGATATTTCCATTTGATTAAGGCTCCTACTTTATTCTCCACATTTGAGCACAGAGAGCAGGAGTGGCTTTTTCTTCTTTTTCTCCTCAATATTGCAGGGTTTTTTTTGTTTTCAGTGCAAGCTACTGGCATAAAATATTTAACTGGAAATGGGAATCTATAGATTACATATGGAATAAATGGAAAGGCACAAAATTAATTCTCAAAGGGCTGGTTAAACTGCATCTGAACTCTCCAAAAGCACAGATCTGCTATGTATTCAAACACCACTGTGATTGGTGCTTTAAAAACCAGAGGAGTTCCCTAAACTTATCTTCTTCTGTTTGAAATTTTAGATTTTTTTGCACGTGTTGTAGTTCACTTGTTTCACCCAGCTCACATAAACCCCAGGCACTGCTTGCCAATGCACATGTACAGTAAATCCACTGTGCACCCACCTGCAAAACCAGGGACAATTAACAAGAAATAACTAAGGTAGCAGTGTTTTATTATTGCAGGGCCAGACTCATGAAAATTATCAAGAATTTAATTAATGATTTTGCTATCCTGTGCATGACAACGGCCATTCATTAAAATATAATCAGCAGGAATACATGGGCACATGGTAGATCCCAATGATGAGAGGTTTGAGGTGAGCCCTGAGCTGTGGCACAGCAGTGGTGGCTCCTGTGAGGCCTTTTGGGGACTACCTAAACACAGAGGCCAGACAAAATTAAAATAATAAAAAACATTTGTATTACTGAAGGGCCTTCAGGTACATTTGGGGCAGACAAAGCCACCCAGGGCCTACACCCAAAAATGGACCACAGGTTTTCACACTTTTATAAGTTTGGTCCATTTGCATATTGGGGATTAATCTTCCAATTACAGCCTCAGGTAATGAAGTCATTGACCCCAAATTTGCTCCCCCAAACTCACTTTTGTTTCCATCTCTCAGGGCCTGAGGCAGTGAGGAGTCCTTGGTTCCCAGCCTGGAGAGGAATTGTTGTGTCTGCCCAAAATGGGAAATGCTTTCATTCAATAACACCTTATTATTTATCGAAAAGCATTTGGCTATGTCAGAGTTTGCCAAATGTAATAATTAGGTGTCATGCCCCCATAGAAATGTAAGCAATGCGACAGCCACTAATGGAGAAAGAATTGAAAGCTAAGTAAAAAAAATAATGAATCAATGGAACAGCCAGAGATTCAACAGAGGAATCCCAATGTCTGCTCTAAATACACTTCTGGTGGAATTTGTCTAAGGTCTCAGATCACTTGTAGATGAGACTTTTGGTTTTCTGAACTGTAGATTGTGGACATTTGGCAAAGATCTGAGTCAGTGCTAATGAATCCTGCAGCACGAACAGCCAACCCCCGTGTTTGGCCTGAACTTTAAGACACTCGTTGCCATCTCCTTGCAGACATGACATTATGAGAACCCCTCACAAATTAGCTTACAGAACAGAAAATAAAACTGAGTTTACCCTTTGGAAAGACAGAGTTCACGGTCTTCAGGTGCTGGGAGTAGAAACTGGAGCTGAAAAGAGGCCAAATTGCTTTAACATTTAACCAATTTGGGTGACGCGGGCTGAAGTCCACGGTCACAATGAACTAAGTGAAATATAAAGGAAACTTAATTCTCCCATTTTGTTCCACTGAAAAATGGCTTTCTGGTAAAGCACAGTTAATCACAGTGAGGAAATGACATGTCATAGCCATGGCACAATTGTGACAGCACTGCTGCTGCTAATTTATGAACTCTGGGACCATTTGTGATCCTCTTCTTTGTACTAAATCAGAGGTTGGAGGCCAGACTACTCCAGGTTTGTGTGTGATTTTGCTTTGACAGGCACCTCATGCAGAATATCCTTATAAAATGAAGATATCTATTATCATTTTGGAAGTTTGGGAACAAAAACGTTAGGCTAATTGAACTACATATTATTGCATGGCTAAAGTTTGGTGGGGAGCCCTTTTGTTTTTTTTTTTTTTCTTTTTTGTTTCAAAAGTTTAAAAAAGTGTCCTTCCTAGCAAAAAGCACACCAAGAAATACCATCTAGAGGAAAAAGAATAATTTTTGATTGATCCAGGACACACTTTGCCCTAATGATGTTATTCTTTTACTTTCTAGGAAGCTGCTTAGTGAAGAAAGGAAAGGCACACTTGAACAAAAAAGTTTCTTGCAAAGTTATTTCATTTCCCACAGATGAATCTGTGTAATGAAGACCTTTTTGCTACTTCATGTACTGGCTAATGAGAAAAAGACATCCCAGCTTTTAAATCCAATTGCACTTTAGCTGACCTACGGCTCTATTCATACAGAGGTAGATGGGGAAAGGTAACAATTCCCACCTGACCCAAAATTTCAAGACAGTTATACATTTCAAAGCATTTTCTGAGTAGTATTTCTAGGAAAGTGAGCAATAAATGCATTTCTGCTGATCTCTGCATTTCTTTCTGATGAAAATAAGTGCAGGAATACACATGATATATATGAGAATTCCGTGCTTTGGGAAGCACTGGATCCAAAAGGCTGAATTCCACAGTTATTGAGCAGGGGAAGCTCCCCTCTCATGCTCCAAGCAGAACCACCCCATTTTCTGCTTGAAATAAACAAAACCCAGCCCTCAACCTGCTGATAAAAAATCACTCCAGCAAAAGAGGTGTAGCAATGATCACATAAAAATACCTCTGGCCTATAGCTGCCATGCTGTGACTTAGATGGTGTCTTAAAAAGAAAGAGGAAGAATAATCGTGTTTGTTGGAGATGTAACATAATTCTGAAGGAATTGAAATTGTTGCCTCTGTATGTGGTAGGCTTAAACAATATTTAAGCGGCTGTTATTCCACTTTGGAAATCTGTTCTGCTGTGTGTTCTGTTGAATTAGATCAAGAATAAATTTGGATGAAGATAAAGTGCCAGCTCCATCAGTGAGAGTGGAACAGAGATCACACTCGAGTCAGAGGAATGAAAAGAATGATTAAATGAGGCCTACGTGCTTTCTGTGAGACGTACGGCTGGAGGCTCTTTTATGTGAAATGACTTCAAAGCTACCTTGTGAGAGTACATTAAAAATAAAATAGCACCCAGAAAATATACGGGAGGGCAGAATTTTAACCCTGAAAGTTTCTGCTTTTCTTGGTAAATTACAGATAACGCTCATCAGCTGTACTTGAGCCACTTCTCCTCCACGAGCTCGGCAGTGGCAGCCAGGAGTGTTGTGACAGTCCAGCTCTCCAAGTGGCACAGAGAGAGCCTGGAAAAGTGTCAGGGACATTGTCTGAAAGGCACAGCGATTGTAGGGACAAATCTCTACGTGCAGCAGCCCCCTACCACCCACACTGTAATAAAGATAACCCTTCAATGCACACCAGACACCAAACTGTGCTTTCTAATCTCTGCTGCTGACTTTACAGACTGATATTTGTGCATTTAAATGCTCCAGTGCCTCCTGTTGCTGCATCCAGGCTGTGTTACACGTGGGCATTGCTGGGAGAGAAGGTGCTCTGTCCTTGTTAAAGGACACAGCTGGTGTGCAAGCCTTGTTTTCATCCTGTGTGATTTTATCATGATGGCTGCACACTCAGGAAGCAAAAAGAAAAAGTTGGGTTTTAGGTTTGTGATGGGAGCCCTTGCTGAGATTTTTCAGCCAAGATGCTGCATCTTTAACAGACATTAATATTGATTTCATGCCACACTATTTGCTCCACACCATATCCGTGGTAGCTTAGGTGTTTCATATCTTAGATGTCTCTTCACAAGTTACTCTTTTACAGAGCTATGACCTATTCAGGGATGGATCTGGGGTAACTCTGGGTGAGGGGAGCCACCTTTCCTGCTCCCTCTTCCCTTCCAGCCTCCCCTCCACTGTGCCCCTGGGGCCCCTTGGCTCTGATGGGGAGGGGAAGGAAAGGGGACAGGGACACCCCAGATCTGCTCTGTTTGCACTGCCAGGGGCATTGGGAGCCATGGCTCTGCTGCCTTAGGATTGGAGCTTTTATATTTTTAAATTATTTGTGATCCTGCAGCTCTTTAGTGCATAATTCTAAACTCCATGCGCAGTGTGAGCTGCTGCTCTCCCAGTTTGGGCAGACACAACAATTCCTCTCCAGGCTGGGCACCAAGGACACCTCACTGCCTCAGGGCCTGAGATGGAAACAAAAGTGAGCAGCAAACTTGGGGTCAATGACTTCATTACCTGAAGCTGTAATTGGAACATTAACCCCCAATATGCAAATGGCCCAAACTTATAAAAGTGTGAAAAGCCCTGACCTGTTGTTCATTTTAGGTGTAGCCCCTTGGTGGCTTTGTCTGCCCAAAACGTACCAGAAGGCTCTTTAATAAATAGAACTGCTTTTTATTCCCTTAATTCTGTCTGGCCCCTGTTTTAGGGTGGCCCCAAAAGGCATCACCTCCCCTGTGTGCAGGGGGCACAGAGACACCTGAGCCTCCCCTCAGGGCTGGGCTGGCACCAGGTCCCTGTGCTGAGGCTCCTGAGAGGATCACACCCAGCTGAGCCTGTGCAAAACCGGGATTTACTGACAGCACTGATAAATTATTGCTCACCATCACCAACAAACTCCAGCCTTCCAGAGTGAAGGCTTTGCTGTGCCTAACAGTTGGGAAACCCTTATATTTCATTCTGACTTCTGCTGAAATGGTGAAATAGAGATTTTGCTGGGTCAACAAATGCATAATACCATGCCTGTCCAGATCCCTTTTTTTTTTGGCAGATGTTAATATCTGCTGATATACAGACAGGATAATTTTAAATTCATGAATTCTATGAAATTATATACATTATTTACTGATTTATATTTTTTAGAAAAAAAAGTTATTTCAAGATCCATTATTTATACCTTCTGCAGTGTTTCACTCAGCTATATATCTGGCATGTATAAGTAAAGTGGGTACAGGTGGATTTATACAGGTAAATTTTTAGGAATTACAAAGCCTTGGTTATGGGTAAGATACTTTCAACAGCTCCTGCATGCTAAGTATGTTTTACTGCCAAATGCACAGTCGGAGTGTTTATAAGTGAAATTGCAGTATCAACTAACACACTGACAGCTTCATTATTAGCATGACATTTTGGAGTCTATTTAGAATTCAAGTTCAGCTGAAATTAATAAAATATTTCACGTACTTACAAAGTGGCCCGAACTATCCTATCATGGCCACATTTAAAACTTTTGATGGACAATAAGTTGTAATGTCTCTTCAGTGAAAAAAAATAAATCTCTGTGTGCAATTACTTTACACAGATTTGGTGCTTCGTCTAAAAATGAAAGGTGAAGGGTGGTTAAAGCACAAGCAGCCTGAAATTTTTACAGTGACAATTCTGAATTTTCAGCGTCTGAGGCAATTCAAACTGAAAAGCAATTTTACTCCTACATTTACCTTCAAAAGGTATTTTACAATAGTAACTTTCAATTTGTAAGCCAATCTGAGCCCATTATTGCTTATAGGGCACGGCAGCATTTTTGTTAACCCTTCGGTGCTGTGAAGAATTGGTGACTTCTGGATCTGAGGGGGGATGGCAGCACTGCTCATTTTGGAGAACCAGACCTGTGGAACAGCACCTGCCTGAAATTGGTGGCTCCAGGAGTCCCTTAGTGAATATTTTGCAGAGAAAAGGAGAGCAGGAAAAATTAAGAAGTTTTTCCTTCTTCTGTGCTTTGGGTGCTGACATCAACTTGGACAAGAGCTTCATGAAACAAAGAGGGAAAAATATTTTCATGCGCTGAGAATAAGTCTGGACCAGTCCCAACTTTACCCATGTTCCTTACCAGCAGGAGAAAAACATAAGAAACTCTTTATTATTCTACATTTTCCTCATCTGAGTTCCATTTGTTAAAGACTGCACTTTTTTGGGCAGTGGTTTGTGAATTTTCGCAAATTTTTTTGATTTTTTGTGAATTTTTTGTGATTTTTTGTGAATTTTTCTCCCACCTCCTGATCTCCTGCATGTAACAACCTCTGTGTTAAAAGACACCACATTTACAGAAATTAGGCTTCTGAACTCCTCCTAGATCTTCTGATGCTTTTTTTTGGGTGCCCGTGTAAATCTGCACACTACATAAATACAGGAAATAAACCCCAAAATTAAGTTATTTACTCTTGAACTGTAATAAAACATCAAATTAGGCACCTGCTATGTTTTTAGATCACTATTACTTATAATTTATTGCTAACTATGGATTGGAGGGGAGTGGAGAGCAAAGAAGAGCTAGAAGGGGAGGATTTACAAAACAATTCCATTTGTCACTATTTTTTAAAGTCCATGAACTTGAAGGCAATTTCCAAAAGAATTTTCTCCCTTACAAGTTAAATCCTTTTTCTCCTCCTTCTGTTCCAGTGCTGTTAACAAAAAGCAGCTCATAAATCAAACTTTAATCAAGCTGAAAATCCCAGTTTTATTTCTTCACTTCCCTAGGGGGTCAGAGCATTTTGCAGAATCTTTTATTTTCTGAACTTCTCCTCTTCAGAACTTCTGTTTGCTGCTTGCTTTCTCTCCTAATAAAATTATTTTCATTTAGGATTACCACCCTCCTCTCCTCCCTGACATTGCACTTGCTTCTTCAGCCTCCTGTGATTGAAAGTATTTAAAGCCCTGCAACTTAATTGGAAGAAACATGATTGTAAGGGATTAGCAACCCCTCAATTCAATATACAGAATTATGTTTACACAGCCAAGGACAGATTAATCTGTTATTTCTCTAATTTTTTTCTGGTGTTTTCCTGGCTTTTGACTTCAAATCTTTATAACCTAAGAGCACATTCAAGCAGGACAACTGGTGGAAGCTCAGGACATTGTCAGTACCAGCTCACACTGTGAATGGGGATTGTGCTGAATTCACTTCCAGTATTATTTATTTTGTAATATTCTTATTTATTTTCAATTCCATGCTCTCTATTTGGGGAAGTAACAGCCTGCTGTACAGTTTAACTGACACAGCTGATTTAACAAATCTTGAAACGACTCCTGGATTACTTTACCTTGGAATGAAAAATGACTTTTTCCTTTTAATCTGCAGTTAACAAAACATTGATTTGGAACAAATAGGCACTGATTTAAAATTTGGACTAGACCATAAAATTTTTAACCCCCATTTTTTGTTACCATTTATAAATATAGGTAAAATGCTAGACTTGAGGCACTGCAGTCTCTTTGAGGTTTATTTAGGAGCAGAGCAGGGGCAGGAATGAATAAAACCAGAGAGCTGCCTTTGGATAGCACGATAAGAGGAACTCAACCAGGGTAAGCAAATGAAAGAACATTTCCTGTGAGACTGCCTTATGAGATTTCCAGAATGACTAAGATTGTCTTTAAGGTGATAAGCCAAGTTTCAGACTGCAGTTTAGTGAATCACTTCCCAGGAATGAACAGAATCACGCCGATGGCATTCAGCACAAATCAATGGTGAAGGACAGGAAAGCCCCCCAGCTAACACTTATCAAAATCTGCCTCTTTTGCTTCATCCTGTTACCCTGCTTGTTCTCTTTCATGGCATGATGGAGAGAGCTCTGGGCTGCGAGAGGTGAATAAAAGAGAAAACTTCTTCAAACAGTGAAACTTCCCAATTCAACCTGTGGTAAAGCCAGGCATTCCAGATACGGAATTTAATTTCTTTTAAACTTACTTCACTACTCAACAAAAAAGATAAAAGTCCTGGAAGAGAGTAAAGAGACAGTTTTACACAGGAGGCACCTTCCTTATTTCTTTTAAACAAGGAGCTATTTTCCTCCAAAACAAAAGCTCTGAGTAAAGCAATCAAGCTGATATATCTGCAAAAACTGCCCTGAATCAAAGTGCCATTCCAAGTGGATATTTTAATAGCACAGACTCCCAACACAAAGCTCAGGATTGGATTTCCTGTCATGTGGAAGTGGGGGTGTCTGGGTGACAGGCAGCTTTTGGGATGGAATGCTTTAAATGCTCCAACTGTATGGAGCATGCACACAAATATCAGAGCAGAAAATAAGCAATCCATGTAAATTAGTGCTAAATTATAATGAGGGGCTGCTTGGCCTCTGCTCAGGGTTTAGCAGTGAAGTATTGAAGGCTCCCTGCTATTCTGCTTCTAAAGGTCTGAGGTGTCTCCAGGCAGCTTCTGTGCTTTACTGATTATGATGAACAGTTTAATTTTTTATTTTATTTTGCTGATTTTCTATTGACAATTAATATTTGGGGGCAATTTGAGCTACCCTAACAGTAATAAACATTAATTGTCCAGCAATCTTTCCATGTGCAAGGCCTTTGAAGTCAAGATCATCTTGCTTGGATAAGACAAGTGAAAACCCACAGCAAGGTCCCAGTCTCCAGAACTGATGCACCACAAGGTTTTGCTGCCTAAAAAATTTCTTTTGGTTCATAAAAGTCACTGTAATCAATTTGGATGAAAAGTCTTTACACTTGATTTAAGTAGGCTAAATTGCTCTGTTCAATCAGTAACATAAACAAGAAAATAAACAATACAACCCCCCCTGAACTCATTACTCATGCATTTTCATTTTTTTTACTTTGTTTTTTGTCTCATTCTTCAAACAGACTTTCGGTACAGTAACTTCAAGTGTGACAAATAAGGGATTAACTCTTTGAGGAAGTGCTGTTAACTCAGCATTGAATGTCACGAGTTCACCCTTCTCCACAAGTTTCGGCTGCTTTATAAAATTCTGCTACACCCTTAAAAATTAATTCTCAGTGCAATTACCCACATTAGGAGCTGAATACCTCCGCTGGAAATGCTGCACACCTGAGCGGGTGCTGGGTTTTGGGGTGCTCTGTGCAGAGCTGGGCTGTGTGGAGGAGGCTGCGCAGCTCAGGGAGGGCTCAATGGGCTGTGCAGACCCTGCTCCCCATCACTGCCAGGTGGGAACAGGGATTTCCATGGCTGGGCTGTGCTCTGGAGGAATGGGAGCTCCTTTAATGCGTCCTTCACACAGCAGATGGCTCGTGAAATCTCCGTCGTGCTTGGGGAGCTTTGGAAAGGCCTGGACAGATTTGTTGCCCGCTGCTTTAGCCACAGAATGAAGATATATACCCACACCAAAAGCAGCCCAAAAATCAGTTGTAATAGCAATTGCTCATATATAATCTGGGTAATAATAATATGATAATATAATCTGAGTTATACAATAATATGATCTGAGTTTGTCTGAAATTACAGAAATACTTGGTTTCAGTTAACTAATGAGGTTTGCTGTGACACTAAGAAATTTTGCACTCAAATAAAATCTATTCCATAATCCTCTAAAACCTTGTTTTCCCACAGAAAAGAAAACATAAAATGTTACAACATATATTTACAATCACAAGGAGTATTTCAAACACACATTCATAAGGAGTATTTCAAACACAGCTTCCCCCAATTCTTTATGGGCTGCACTGTGTACAAACAATTGGGATATCTGTAAGTACAGAAAGGTGAAACCAAAGTTTCTCAGCTGAGATCAAATCCTTGTAAATCCTGGGACCCCTCTGACATTTACTAATGTATTTTCTCATGTGCCATCAATCAGTTTGTAACTTTAAGCCATTTTTTTCTTTGTTATTATTGTACCAGAGTGGAACCTTGAGGCAACACTGTTTTAAATTGTTTACTTCTTCTTAGCCTGGCTTTAGTTTCTTATCAAGTTTCTAATCCAAAGCAATAATTTAGCTGACAATTCATGACAACTCCTTTTCTATTAATCTGTCAGAGACTTTAATCTTTTAATATTTCAAGGAATTATTTGAAAAAGGTGCAATGTATCTGTTATTCAATCAACAAACAAGAAATCCTAAAGAACCAGGATGGGGAAATATGCTATTATAGAGGCCATGCAGACACAATTTAGTTTTTTTTAGAATTCTTTTCTAAAAGAATTTTAGAAGGTTTTAGATTTTTTTGAAACATTTTGCCAACATGTTTTGTCATTTTGAAATGATAATTTCCAGAATTTTGTAAAACCTTGATGCTGCAGCTGCCACCTTCTTCCTTCCACCATTTATTTGGATGCAAACATCTTTTGTTAACAGCTTGCTCGTGTTCATGTGTTCCTTCAGAATCCAGAGATCTGTAAATTCTGTGCGTAGAGATTTTTTACACTCCTCTGACATGCTCTGGCACCTCCATTTTTGGCTCAGGTTCTAACGGCAGTGGAATAATGCAAGTAAATAATCAATTTTTCACCACCACATGATTCTCAACTCTGCTCTCTGCTTCCCAGTGTTCTGCCAGAGTTGCTGATTCTTTTACAGTTTTCACATTTCTGATTAATCCAGCCCAGGATGTGTTTTCTACCTGTTTTTGGTACTCTCTCTGGTTGTTCCACTCTTTCTTACTTGGCTTGTACAAATTTTTATTGACTTCAATAGGCGAAATTTCCATTTCCTTATGGAAAGAAACTTATTTCAGAACCTACTGCCAAGACCTTTTGAACCAATACAGAAAAAAAATAAATAATTCCAGCGTTCCCTTTTTGTACCTTCTGATATTCCTCTTTTGCCAGGAAGGAAGGTCTGAGAAAAGCATGCACATTTTACAGCCCTATCTAATAATGAAAATATTATGTTCACAGAACATTTAATAAAATACTCTGAGATTTGAGTCTTTGCTGTAATTCATACCTGAACCTTCCACACTGAGTGGCTGCCAAGACCCACAAAGGGAAAGCTGAAGGCTGCAGATGCTGTGGTTGAGTTTTCACATTTGATTCATTGTCTGGCCCTCCCCAAGCCCTTTGAAAAGGCTCCAAAATGAGTTTTTACACAACTAAACCACAGCTGCAACTGACTGGAAAATAGAGGGAAAGGTGGGTGCCCAGCTAATGGTCAGGAGGAGTCAGAGGAACAAAGCTGGCAGCACTAATGGCTTCTAAAGGTACCCAGAATTTCAGCCCAACTTTGGGGTGCTTCTATTGATGCCTTTGCAGGGTACCAGTCAAATAAAAAACTTGTGCTTTACAATATTATAAATATTTTTCTAAAATGTAATACCCTTCAAGGTCCTTGAAGCCTTAGCATGAGTTAGCATGCTGGCCATAGAAAATAATTCAAATTTGACTGCATCAATTATGTTAGTCAGCTAAGATTTTAAAGTGGGAATAAATAGCATGATATTACACATATAAATACAGATAAGCATTTTAATCATACAATAATTCTGCTGAAGAAGTTCCTCTCCTGAGAACATGAAACATTTTGAAAGAGGATTTTTATCTACTGGTCCTACCATCACTACACAACATTAGCTGCTCCTCAATCACAGAGAGTCTAAATCACATTGAATAAACCCCACAAAGTATTTCCATTAGTAATAACTTCCCAATATCCTGCCCCACACAATGGCAATGATCATCAGATTCAGCTATCAAATAACAAACATTCTGATACCACAGTTCTGTAAAAGTTTACTTTGAATTAAAATACTACAGAACCAGACAGTGTTATACACAATCTGCATTTCTCATTACTTTGTCTGACAAGGAGAAAAATAAATCTGAAACAACATTTAAAATGTTTTAAATGTATATGTATATATAAATAGTTTGTCCCTCATCAGTGACTTTTCTCCTCCTTGACCTTATTTTCCCAGAGAAGAGCTAGGATTTCTTTTTTAACTGTTTTAGCTTTTGCCATACAAGATTTCTAAGAGCCACATTCAGGAAATTGGGTTTGTGCATCATGGCAGGTCTGGCATGTGAGGAAATCTGCTACATGCTGGATTTTCCCCCCTATGCCTGTCCAAAAATACACAGCACAATTTCCATCCCATCATTTCAGCTAAGAAGAAAATCTGACAATTTATTACAGTCCTCCTGTGCCAGATAATAGTCCAATTGATGGTATGTGACAGAGCAGCTTAACTTCAAGAGCCAGAGCTTCTTCATATAACTGCTGTCACTTTTGCTTTTCTCAACTTCACCTCAGCAACTGATTTTTCCTTGCTGCTGTTTTAATTTTGATATGTCTTGTTTCCTCAGGAGGTTGCCAAGAAAGTGGATAAAAAAGAGGCTGATGCAAAATACTCTGCATAAGGTGCCCCATCTCCCCTCTAATGCAGCCACAGAGAAGAATGTGCAGATATTTGCCAGACACCTGATGTAGACAAACAAATGTCTATAAAGTATAAAAAACTTAAAGTATAAAAACTTAAAGTATAAAAAACTTTTTATTTTCCCTTGGAAAAGTGTCAACCTGCCTGCACATCTCCCCTGTAAAATCTGTTAATTATTCCAGACCAAGGGCAGCTTGCTACTGCACCTAAATTTGCCCGTGCATGAGTTACTCTGCAGCCACAACCAAGATTTATAACAAAGAAATTTATCAGTGTAAATAAGGTGGAAATGATCAACAGAAGACCCAGAAGTTTTGAAACTTTTGGAGGAGATTGGTACAAGTTAAGGACTCAATTTCTATACACTCTGTCCTGTCAGTTCAGGATTTTAGGAGTGTGCCCCATTGTTTAATGGATTTATAGCACTGAGATATCCCAATATCAGATGGATGAATCCCCATGCCCAAAGACCATTGTTTAATGGATTTATAGCACTGAGATATCCCAATATCAGATAGATGGATCCCCATGCCCGAAGACCATTGTTTAATGTATTTATAGCACTGAGATATCCCAATGTCAGATGGATGGATCCCTGTGCCTAAAGACCATTGTTTAATGTATTTATAGCACTGAGATATCCCAATTTCAGATGGGTGCATCCCCATGCCCAAAGACCATTGTTTAATGCATTATACAACACTGACATATCCCAATATCAGATAGATGGATCCCCATGCCCAAAGACCATTGTTTAATGTATTTATAGCACTGATATATTCCAATGTCAGACTGGTATATTCCCATGCCCAAAGACCATTGTTTAATGTATTTATAGCACTGAGATATCCCAGTGTGAGATGGATGGATCCCCATGCCCAAAGACCATTGTTTAATGGATTTATAGCACTGAGATATCCCAATATCAGATGGATGGATCCCCATGCCCAAAGACCATTTTTTAATGTATTTATAGCACTGATATATCCCAATGTCAGACTGGTATATTCCCATGCTCAAAGACCGTTGTTTAATGGATTTATAACACTGATATATCGCAATGTCAGAGGGATGTAACCCCATGCCTAAAGACCATTGTTTAATGTATTTATAGCACTGATATATCCCAATGTCAGATGGGTGCATCCCCATGCCCAAAGACCATTGTTTAATGGATTTATAGCACTGATATATCCCAATATCAGATGAATGGATCCCCATGCCCAAAGACCATTGTTTAATGCATTTATAGCACTGAGATATCCCAATATCAGATGGATGGATCCCCATGCCCAAAGACCATTGTTTAATGTATTTATAGCACTGAGATATCCCAATATCAGATGGATGGATCCCCACGCCCAAAGACCCTGAGCACAGTGGGGCTGGCAGTGGCCAAGCAGGAGATTTCACTGCCCTGACTGGGAGCTCAGGAACTCTGTGGAATTGGAAATACCCTGAAAGTGACTGCCCTGCTCATCTCCTGTTCTTGTGGAATTCTCCACACACAGTGATTTAAATGCATGGTCACCAACACCCCCAGGGTTTCCCCTCTGGTGAAAATTCTCCTTTTGGGATGCCTGCCTCATTTGCAAAATAAATCAGCGAGAACAAAGCAATTACGAGTAAAGCAGAATTTTTAATTTACCTATTTGTAAAATAAATAGTGGCAATAGTAGAAATTAATTGTGGAACACCAAGCAGCTCAATCCTTTTCATATCAAAAATGAAGTTAACTGGAGATTCTGCAGATACTGAATGACTAAATCTGCATTATGAGTTAATGACTAAATCTGCACTATAAGTTAATGCACATATTTAGGTTTTTATCATGTTTAAGATATTTACCTTCATAAGGACCCAAAAAGTAATGTACAGTGGAACTGAACTTTTACATCAAATATTGGAGTATCTCAGATGCAAATAAAACAAAAGTTAATTAACCTCTTTTAAGGTTATACGTGAACTTTTGTGATACTGAAATTAAGTTTTTTGGTTTTTTTAATAGTGGTTTGCTTTAAATATTGTGGAGAATTTTTTTATGGCTTTATTTAAGAAACTTTTTAAGCAGAAAAAAAACGCTAGAATCCTTCACTGATGCTAGCTTTTCCCTCTGAAATAGTAGAACAGCCTGCAATTTGAATCTCATGTTACTGGATGATTTTGAAATCTATTATTACATTCAAGCTTTTAATGACAAAGCACTTTCGAAGAGATCCATGGACCATGCCACGTTCCCTGCATATTTGAAAGAAGTAACAAGAGCACTTCTTTGCAATACTTAAAAGTTCTTTTTTTTTTTCTTTTTTCTTTTCTTTGAACAAAAGAAAGGATTTTTCTTGTAGAATTATGTTCTTCTTATAATGTTCCCTAGCTTCAAGTCTCCTCAAGCCCAGGTGCATTTAAACAATCAAACTGTGATTTGCTAACACAAAATAAAGGCACGATCTGATTGTGCTTCAGAGACAGTGCTGGCATCTCCCCTTCCACTCCTATCTCTGCTCTGCCACTCCAAAATAGTCTGGGGCAGCTGCCAGGCCAGACAAAGCCAGGCAATGCTCAGGACCTATTCAGACTCTAGAAAAAAAAAATTAAAGTTGTCCTTTCTAATTCTGTGTCTTTTATAACCATCCTCAATCAAAGGGGGGTTTAAATTATGTATTTATACACAACTTAAACAACATGGGAATAAAGCTTCACTGTTAAACATACATAAGTGGGGATCATAATTCAATAGAGCCCTCATTAAATTAATGCATAATTTAATACAGCACAGATATCAACAACAAAATTCAAAAGCACTGGTATTTTTATTAAATCTGAGCCCCTGAGTGTTTGGGAAGTAATATAAAATTAAAAGCTTTTTAACCTTAGCTCCTCTAGTAGTCTCAACTATTTCACTGTTAGCCTGAGAATTCAATCCAAAAATCTACTGAAAGTCACTGGAAGTGCTTTGCTGAATTAAACAAAGAGAAAAGCACAAAATTTCTTGGATCAATTAAGTCACATTGCAATGTGTGTAAGGTTGAACCAGAGAAGAGCAGCTAATTCTGTCAGCAGGGTTCACCCTTGCACCTTGCTCTGAGTTTCCACACATGCTAACTCATCTCCAAAATCCCTCTTGGACTGCAGACAAAAGATCTCCCACAGATGAAATCTGGGATTTTCCATGAGCAAACATGGCAGAGGATGCATCAGGCATCACTCCTCCCAGCTCAGCCTTCAAAATGGGCTTCCAGAACCACCCTCAAGCACCATCTGCATGCTTCACACACCCTACTGTCCTGCTATAAAAATACATCCACATTTCTCTCTGAATCTCTGGAAAACAGCTACCAAATACCCACAGAAAAGGAATGTTTTGGGAGAACATTGGGTGAGTTGTGTCTCCTTGGGACCGTGGGCCTCAAAGCATCCCAAAGGACTACTTGGCCACTCAGGAATGGAACAGCTTTGTGTTTCCTGCCTAGAGCCCTTAAAAACCCTGGTTAAAACAAAAAAAACAAAATTCCAAAGTCTTGATTAAGGTTCTCTAATGAGAGCTGGATAGGTCCCATGTGAGGCAAATCAGGAAGGATTGGGGATGCTGCACTCATGGGGATGTGACTATTTATGGGACAGCTGCCCAAGAAAGCCCAGCTGTGGGCTCAGAGCAATGAGGCTGGATTCAGCCCTGAACAGGCACAAGATCATGCCCACAACTGGATTAAAACAAAGAAACAACTTCTAAATAATTATAAAACAAACCACAACACCCCTCAGTGTAGGCATAGCCACTGATGCACACACAAGACCAGAGCTCAGTGGAATCTCTCATATGCAGCCAAGTGAACCAAGAATCAGCTTTTTCTACTCAATGCTTAAAATGTGAATCACTGACTTCGTCATTCTCCTCTCCCCCATAAAAATCTTCTCTTGTCATCAATAATTGGAAGAGATACCTTTGGTAGGGCTATAGATGCTGACACACCCAGGGTGTTCAGACATTAATGCCAGTTTTAAAAATGAGGTTCTGGTTCAGCATCTGTTGATGGAGAATGTGTCCAAATATTTGTAGATCATCTTGCAACCCTCTGATTTCAAGGTAAGCTGTTCTTGTCTGCCGTGTCCTGATCCATAATAACTCTGATCCAAACTCAACACTTCCCAAAAATCCAAAGTGTTTTTAATGAATTCAAGCAAACCCACACCCCTCTAAGAGCTGACTTTTTGGGTTAAATTTTTCAAGTCAGCATTAAATAAACTAAATTTACCCTGGAGGAGTTGTTTAAGCTCCAAATTCCGAGCCCTGAACCAGGATGGCCACAGTTAGGAACTATTAACTCCCAAACTGAATCACAGGGCTCCAAGGACCGGAGGCTTCACACACCATATGTGCTGTGAAGGTGTCCTAAAAGAAGGGATTATGGGGTGTTTTGAGTAAAAAAAGGAGTGAAAAAGAGAGCGTACAAGCATGCACTGTCACTGTTTCCCCCAGTGAATTAAAATAAAATCTCACTTATAGTTCAGATAACTCAATCCTATTGTTTCTTTACTAATCTATTGTGCAATTCTTCAAGCATCCACTAATTCAAGATAGAATTTTCACCAAAATTTCTAGCCCAGTTTCCACCATTTTCTACTTGTCAAAGGTGTGCTGACCTTCATTAACAATAATATTAACAATAATAGCAACTTTTTTGAATAGATGCAAAATGGGGATGCACTTGGGGAATAACTTCAGGCATCTCCTTATTCCTCCTTCAAAACTCCTCCAGTCTAAATAAGGGCACGTTCTGTGTAAGAGGGGGATAGAAAAGGTCCAAACTTTAATAAATTATTAAAAAAACCTTCATAGATTTTCTGATACCCTCTTAATCCCAGCAGCAGAGGTTCCCTCCAGCAGAGCTGAAGGCTCCTTAGCTTTGCCTTTGCTGTCACTGCTCCTGAGTGGGCGATAATTTGTCACTAAACGTTGGCTGCTGCCTAAAGCTTGACGGGCAATCTCAACACATCACAGCCCCCTGTCAGATCCTGGAGCAGCCCTCCATCTCCCAAGGCAGCCAGATGATCAAAAATCTTCAAGACGACACATGTTCATCCTAGAACTCCTTGTCAGGAGGAATGGCCAGCACAGATCAAAGCACTCATCCATCTAATCCCAAATCCTGTCTTCAGCAGTGACGTTTTAAGTAAAGAACCCAAAACTCTTCATTCAGGAGACAAATCTATGCTGTGAAAAGTGTCCTTCTCACTACGAGTGCCAAAAGACTGTTTATGCAAGGAAGCATAAGATCTGTAATCCTTTCAATACTCTGACATAATTTAAATACTAATCATTTCAAGTAGAGTGTTATTTTATTCTTATTAATGTTCAGATCAGGGTGCCATATGGCAATGAGTGATGCAGATTAATCATTAGTCCCAGGATAAAAACAAGTTCTCTGTGCTGATTCTGAACTGGCCAGTTTTCCATTTCTCTGCTCTTCCTCCTGAAAGATTTTAGAAAATACTCTCCCCTTATCTTCCACGATCCCATGTCACAGCTTTAGCACCTCCCAAAATCCAAACCTTCCCCTTCCATTAGGAGATTTCAATGAACTAAAATAAAGGCTGGGCTAGGATGCTGAAAAATAAACTGGGGGTTGTTTCATTGGGATGTGTAATAGGCTAAAAGTGAGGTGAGAGTGAGCAGTTTGCAGTTGGGAGATTATAGGGAGATAAGGTGAAAACATGGCAGGTGGGAGAGCAGACCAGCAGGTCCTACAGATGGGACCTACATCTGTCCTTACATCTGTCTCACACCTGGCATCCCCTCCAAGTTATCTCTACCTTCTCTATTATTTTACTATTTGTTCCTTTCAGTCCTCCCCTGTCGGAAATTTCACCCTTTAATTTGTTCCGAGGGATTCTGAAATGCTCAAATGCAGCATTAATGGGGAACATACAAGTGCAAATATATGCATGAACAAATTAGGCCTGAAGTGTTTTTGTGAGTGAGAGTTGCACTGTAAAATAAAGTTATAAAAGATGAAAAGAAATGCGGGCAACTGACAGGGTATGGGTTTTTTTTTTTTGCTTGTTTGGTTGGTCCTGTTTTGATTTTTTCAATGGGAGGAAGTTATATGATTGAAAGACAAAATTTCTAGTCACATCCTTGATTATCTACTGGTTTTGGGGTTTTTTGTGTAAGCCCTTTGGCATTACAAGCAATGCTCCATTTCTGCACAGTGCCTGATACATCTTGGAGGCTATTATTAATAATAGATAATCCAGCTAGATTTGCAAATTATTCTTTTTCCATTTATTATACCTGCTCTGGCAAGCTTGACAGACTAAAATATTCACTTAAATGATTCCTTGATTTACCAGAATGTAGCAGGTCAACATAGGCCAAAAACTTACATTCATATTTTAAACTGGCCTCCCTAAACTGGAAAAGGTATTTAATTAAAACACCAAATCTCACTTTATTCCAGATAACTCATAAACATCCATTAGGAAGTTTATTCCTCACCCCCTGTTAGTGTGGGATTTGCTTCTTGGCTACTGCATGGCTCATTAAATTCCTGTTTTTCTCCTTGCTGCTGACAGGTGAGTTGGGCCATGCTGTAATTAAGGACAGTGTTAACAGCTGTACCAGAGACATTTCAGTGAGGCTCAGTCGTGCTAAAACACCTGAATTAAGGTGTTCCATGAACTCAGTGGCTGCCATTCTTCAATAGATGGGACAAAACAGACATCCAGCAGCAGCAATATTACTGCTAGATAGCCAGTTGCTATCTATATTGTTGCTAGATTGCCATTCAGCCAACAAATACTGGCCATTCTACATTTTAAATGGGAAAATTATCATTCTTTAGCATGGAGATTTACTCTTGAAACAGTGCCTTGGATCTGAACAAATTTGTACTCTAAATGGAGCCCTACAGATGAGAAATAAGTGAATAATTTCCAAATTTAGTCATCAAACGTCCATAATGAAATTATTCTCTTTCTGTAGGAACATAAGAGAATGTCTGTGTATGTGGATTATCAGAGAAGGGACTACCCACTGGGAAAATATAGAGATAACAATCCTGAAATACAACAGAAAGGGACAAAAAATCCCAGAAATGAGGGGGGGAAAAGAGAAATTACAATCTAAATGTACCTGTTAAATGCAGAGGAATTGTCAAAAGAAAAAACAAGGAACTTAAAAATGTTAACTCAGGTAAGAAGGGTTCTAATTAGAAATCATTCATTAAATGGTCAATGTTAGCTTTTATCTTAACGAAATACAAAATGAAATAAATGAAATCTACGGAGATGCTTAGGGGTGAAAGTTTGCAATCAGTCTTCATAATTATTTGTCAATTAAGTTTGTAATAGATAAGAACAAAATGCATTGAACACAGCTGCTCTCAAGCAGTGACTCCATTACAACCCACACAGAGTAAATCCTGCTGCTTTACCCTCTTCCCCTTTAGAGTGTGACACTTTGCTGTGTTTGTAAATCATCTCAGTAAAGAAAGAACACATTACTATAGTTTTGCTCTGCAAAAGTCACTGCACAAAAAATCTGACTACATATCATGTCAGTTTTTGCTTTGCAGACAAAAGTGATAGGTGCATTGCTTATACAAGGATCACGACAAGCACATCAAATAAACTTCATTTTTCATGGAGTAAACTGACAGTGACATTTCATATGGGGAACAGGGGACAGATTTTCAAATCTATGGAAATCGTTGACAGCTTAGATGCAAAAAACAGGCTGGGGTACCATAGATGTGTCAGGGAAGAATAAAATCAAACTTTTTCATAGACAATAGGAAAGATTTTAAAATTTACATATTTATAGGCTTGTTCACTTACTCTATAGCAAAGGGAATAATCACCATATTTTCTCAAATCAATCAGTAATTCATTATATCTTCTAGTCTGTTTTAAAAAGGAGTGATGTAACACCCTAGAAGTTCAGGTGAAAGATTTCTCATGTTTTGCCTTTAGAACTTAAAATAATAAATCAAATTAATTAAAGACAATCACCTTTAATTGAATAACAATTCATTTTCAGTTCTGTGGGGCAAAGAGATGAGAGCTTTATAAAATCCATAAAGGCAATTTCTGCAAGATGATATCAGTGTCTTCACCTCAGTCCCTGGAAAGTAATTGGAGTAATACACTGAACAAAGAGAAAGTTTAGATTTCCATTGCACTGTGTGGAAGCCAAATTACTCCAGAATCCTAAATACAAATTAATGCAAATAGTGCTGTTTCCCTATGTCACAACATCATTTGGGTGGTGTAAAGCAAAGAAGAAAGAAAATCAGATTGAAATGGAATTTGGAAGTGAAACAGTAATAGCAGCTTATGGATCTCAGAACTTCCTGTATGTTATGCTTTATTAAGATTTTGAAAATTTTAATTTAAAGGATTCTATTTCTTCTGTTTCCAAAGATAAACCCTCTCCTGCACAAGGACTCGTGGCTGTCTTGTTTGTTCACAACCCAAGTGAAACAGCAAGACACCTCCCAAGGCATGAACAGCCCCTGCTCATCTGAATAGAATGTTAACATCCAAATGCAATTTTCACAGATTAAATATTAATAGGTGTATGGATAGTTTGCTCCAAACAAAAATTAGCTGCTGCTTTATTCTGTAAAGCTGCTAATTCAGGATACAGCACAGCCAGGGTCTCCAGGAGCCTGCAGCAGAAGATGGTGTGAGCAGTGGATATAAGCACTGACAGTGGGTGTTTATAAGAGAACACTCTCAATAAAATAAACATGCTGAACGTTAAGAAAGATTTCACAGAATAACTCTGCACAGTTTGTGTTTAGCCCCTTGCATGTGACAGCCCATTATCTTACAGTACCTTAGTCCTGCAATTATGTTAATTCCTGTAATGATAATGCCAATCAGTATGGAAGATCTGCATATTGAAAAAACCCCAAGTATCCAGATCACACTCTATGTGTCATTCCAATATTTTATAAGATTTGCTTACACACAGACCCAGAGTTCAAGGCAGGAGAAATCATTCTTCAGGATTAAATATATTGCAAGGCTTGAATTGATTCTGTCATCATTCCAAAATTGCCAATGAGGAAGTGGAAATTATTTCCCTACTCCATGCAGGGAATTCCACTTTAGACACTTGGACTGTTCTCATGAATCAGGAAATCAAAATGTTCCCTCCCCACACTCCTAGGCACTCTGCAATATCTATTTTATTGTATTTGCATGTTGATGTCAGAAACTTTTATTTTTTTCCCCAAGGAAAGAAATTCAGATATAGTTTGAATTATTCAGAGAAACAAGTCAGAAAAGCAGCACTTGGTGTAGTGCATAAAAACATGACTATTATAATTCCATAAAAAAAAAAAAAAAGCAATGCTTGAATTACTTCCTGCCTGAAATAAGCTTTGAACATGCAGAAATAAACTATTTTTTGTTGTTCAAGTCCTCTGTGATGATTTTCTCTTCCACACAGACTGAAGAAACCCAAAAGTCATCACTTTCCTGGTAAAGACATGGAGGTGGATGGTAAAGGAGATGACACAGACTAAGTTCACCCAGTTTTGGATATCAGACTGATAACTGATTCTGTAGATAAAGGAGATGTGGTAGAACCAACCCATCTGAACCTTAAAGTATTTGACATACATAGGAAACTTTGAGTTAATCTGCAGAAAGTGGTAGTAAAAGAATTGTAAAAAGAGATAAAAAGTAGCTTAAATATTACAAAACAAACATTGCAAAGGGGAAAAAATGAACAGGGGGGTAAGAGTCTTCTTCTCCAGTGCTAATGGCTTCCATAAAAAAGGAGGTGCTGGTGGGAGGAAACTGAGAGCCACCAGCTCAAAGGGCACTGGAACACCAAACGTGGAGAATGAGGTGACCTTGAGAAGGATGGCAAAATGAAATTTAGCACTATTAAAATTTAAGTGCACTAATAACAGGGAATGGTAGCCCAGGGGGCAGATCATGGGAGAAGTTACAAGATGAAAATATCCTTGGAATGCTAATTAACAGGATGACTGCATCCCCAAATTCTTCCACCCCAGCAACTTCCATTTCCTCCCACATACTTCTTTTTAATGCCTCCATTTTCCCACCTCTTTTTCAGAGTATCCCTTTCCTCTTACAGTATATGCATTTATAGAATTCCAGAGGGGTTCCTGACTGGGAGAGAATGGGTCTCCACAGAACCACCCCAGCTGCTCCTCTCTCTAAACATTCCCAGTAAACGTGATGATGAGAGATAAATGCACTTTCCTGTTCTGTACAGGCATTTTTGGAATTTTTCTATAGATATCGGGAGGGATTCATGCTCTAATTCAATACATGAGGGTCTTATCAAAGGGTTTGCACAATTCTTGTAAACAGCAATTAAAAAAATGAAGTTAGATAGATATGGGTGTAGAAAATTACTGAAGCTGGCTAGTGAAAGGTGAACTCTGCAAAAAGCAGGCTAAAGGATGCTTGCTCCTTTGCCTAACAACATGAATTCCAAAATACATTGTTTTTTAGGTTCTTTTAGATGAATCAGAAGAATAAAAATTAGCAAATTAAAAGAATAATGTTGGTACAAAACAAATGCCATGAATAAATTGGCACAGAAATTAGAAAACTTAAGAACCATTAAAGGAATTTGATAGCTCCAAGCAGTCATAAGAATCATTTTTAAGACAGAGCCTGACATAAAAGATATTATGTGATATGGTTGCCAGAAACAGAGGCTGATTTTGTTTACACAGAAGAGTTCTGTGCTCATAACTCTGAATTTGGCAAACTGCTTGTGCTTAAAATACATGACACACTTTAATCACAGGGATCTTTCTTGGTATATAGAAGAATAGTCACATAAGACATTTACTTTAAAATATTTATATAAATATTATATAAAATATTTATATATTCAGGCAGGCTTTAGCCAGAAAAAAAAACCACATTAGATCCTTATGTCAATAATTCTACATAAAAAACCATTTGTGAGTTGCTATTGTTTTATGAAAGAAAATATGGCTATTATATACAAATACATATATATATAGATATGTGTGCAGGTTTTTGCACAAAACTGCATTTGAACAATGTGGGTACTTGGAAAATAACCATAGACATTCTTTGGTCTTATTCTGCATCTAATTTAGCAACCATCAAAACTATTTGTTGTTATAACTATGAAGAAGAAAACTTCAGTGAGCTATTAGCTGGTCTATTAATTGCACTGACACCACTTTGGAAAATAACCACAGACATTCTTTGGTCTTATTCTGCATCCAGCTTTGCAACCAAAAAAACCTATTTGCTGCAACTATGAACAAGAAAACTTCAGTGGGCTGTTAGCTGTTCTGTTAATTGTACTGACACCACTTCTTCCAGGAGTGGAGGGGCCAATTGTGCCATTCCCATTGAAAAGTTCTCTATTCCAACTGAAAATTCCCTCTTCCAACAAAACCAGCAGGGGTGGCTGGAAGTTCTGCAGAGAGGAGCAGGAGGAGGACACAGAGCTCCCATCCCTGTCCCACTCCATGCTCTGCAACTCACAGGGCCTTCAATGTGGGCTCTATTTTATCTCCAAGTTTAAAAAAACACAACAAAACCTCTTGGGAATGCTAAAAGAAGATGTGATATGTGATGCAACCAATGCACATGGCCCTGAGATTTCAGAATGTGTTTGTTTTGCAAAGAGGCATCTCCTGCGAGCGCATTAATTCTGAGAACGGGTCTTACATTGCTGTAGATCAAACTAGCTAGAGACAAAAATTTAAGTTAAATATGTATGGCCCCAGAAAGAAAATATTTTATTTTAAACAAAGATTAGTTTTTAAGAAGATGGCTTCATGCTGTTCACGTATAGTTCAAGCCTTCCCTTATTATATAAAAATAAAAAATGTTGATTCCTTCGGATGGCTTGTCAGTGTGTGTCAGTTTGGGATGTTTATGATAAAATGTCAACAAAAAGCTGCAGTATATCAGGCCCCTTGTGTTTTAGCCCATTTAGTGCTTATGGTTCTATCTCAGTAACTCTGTACATAAAAAAATGCATAATATTTTTTCCACTTGATAAGTCTACACTTAAGGGATCCTGGTGTATTGAAACAGTTATGCATGCCCTGCAGGTTACTTATTTCTTTTTTCCCCCTCCTATTTCCAGATCCTCTTTTAGTTTTGTTTTTAACAGAATTTAAAATTAAGTTTTTTTAGAGCAGATAAAACAGCCAAGTGCTCACTGATGCTTTTAGGAAAATCCCTCTTTTGAATGCAAAAGCTGTTGCAGTTCCAGCAGATCACACAGGAAAGTCTAACAAGCTTCTGGAGAAGCACTGAGCTTTTTTTTTTTTATTATTATTATTCCAGTCAGTCAACTGACAACAGCTCCAACCCGGTTAGAAATCCTTTAAACTGCACTTCAGAAATCACCATCACAATTGCTACTAATTGGCAGTTTTGCTGGCAGGCTCAGGGAAAGAAAAGCAGCAGAGACTGGAGGGGCCATGGGGAGAGGGAATGCTGTCAGGAATGCTCTCCCAGAGCAGGGCTGAGCATTCCTGAGGCTTCTGGAGAAAATAAAACATCTCATGCTCCATCCATACCTGTGTGAACAGGGCAGCATCCCCCTGGGCACAAAAGGTGGGAATCATTTAGGAAAGATTGCTAAAATATGATTTTAAATGGTTACTCTTGAACCTTGCTGTTGCAGGTTGCCTTTTATTGCTTTTCTAGCTGACTGTGGGAAGGAAAACAATGCAGCCAGGGTGAAAGCAAGCCATGAGCTGCAGAAATCTGAGCTGGGAGAGGATTAAACCCCAGAATGATTTGTTTAATATTTTAGAAGCCTTTGTCTGGGTCTCCATGAGACTCTTAAATCTGTGCTTTGATTGCAGTCCATAGCCCAGCCCCAAGCCCAGCCTTCCTGGGTGCAAACACATTCACACAGCTCCTGTGCTCTTCACTGAAAATGCAAAACCATTTCCACAAACTGCTAATCCCAAGACTTTGTTTCAATCGTTTTTGATTCCTAATGGTACGTTAGGACCACAAAAACAGCATCCAGATTTTTGTTAGGAGCTTTTTGTGAGCCATTTATCTCGAGAAAAAGCAGGCCTTGACTGGTGCTCAGGCAAAAGCATTTGCAGTGAGTGAAACCTGCAGAAAGGATGTAAATTACAGAAGCAATTGCTCTGCTGACTGTGCCATATAATGGATTTCCCACTGGGTGGCAATTAAAGGATTGTGGCATTCCTTTCTTGAAAAGCTCTGCTGCAAGACAGCCAAACACAGGGATGCAGGTTTGCACTTCATTTGGAAGTCCCATCCCAGCTGGATACACACAATATTCCCCATAACTGTGGGATTGCTGAGGCTGTTGGGCTGCCTGGGCAGGTGAAGTGCACAAATCAAATCAACCTGTCCACCAAGCTCAAAGAACACCAAATAAATTATTGTACTTATTTCCCATATTAATGGACAAATCGCATTTTCCCAATTTGAGAACATTTTGTCCCTGCTGGAAGCTCTCAATGCCAGATGTGCAATAGCTGGAGGATATTCCTGCAGCAAGACCAAGACCTGCACCCACTGCTCAGAATTCTTTACCATTTTCCCTAAAGGTGGCTTAGTGAGATTAAAGCCTGCAAAGTTCACTTTATGGTGAACAGGTGGAGAGTTGGAGCTCCAGCTCCCCCTCAGTTCCTGCCTGTGAGCCACGGAAAAATTCATCCTGAGGATCCAAAAAGCAGCTGGGTTTGTCAGAGGGCTGGCCCTGAGCTGGGTCACTGCACAGCAGAGGAAACATCTGGCACATCCCTCTCAGGACCAGGAAAATGCAGCCTGGAATTTGGAATGTTCCTTGGATCCGTCTCACCTGGATGAAAATCCAAATTTCCTCACCATGGGGATAATGAATCAGTGAAAGGGAAAATCAGGTACCTAAGGCTCTATTTCACCTACTGAAAAAAACTATTAAACCAACCTAAAATTTACTGTTAATGTAGATGTCAGAAGGGTTAAAAACAACAACAAAAAAAAGCAGTATCAAAACCCCACAACCAACCCAAAACCTCTTGGCATTTCTGGATAATTATGTAAAAATTGAACTCTTCTGATTATTAAAGGTTAATACGTTCTTGTCAATATACAATATATTTTGGGTAAATATTGTGAGATATGATGGTTTTGTGCTAGTCTAAGCCAGAAAAACTATTGTTTTTTTAATATGTTGGGAAAAAAATTAAACTGCTTATTTTTTCCTTACAGTTGCTGGCAGCAATAAATATGTTTTCTACTTACTGATTTATTTATTGTTCTGTCAAAATAAGAACATTTGAAGTATTTCCGCACTAAATATATTCAACTTATCAAAAATCATCTACGGAATGAGAATTGTCAGAATAAAATTAGCAAGATTTTCTTTTAGTGCAAGTCATAACAAACAGAGCTTTGTATTTGGCACAATATAAATCTTGCTTTAAAATCAAAATTTAACCTTTAAATAAACTGCAGAAGGAAAAAGTGGAATCCTGTTTTTCTGAAGAGGAATTTAGGAACAATGTGTTGTTTTGCATATAATCTTAATTAATGGAAATGTCTGTACAACGATAATTACGAGACCCATATTTGATTGATACCTGATATTCAAGTGAAAAATGAGTAATTCTGTGTTTTTGGAAAAGGAAGTGGTTTAATTTTTCTGTTCAGCATGTTAGCCAACAGCAGTAAGGACATGTAGTATGAGAATTAACACCCACTGGCTTTTTTGTTTAAATAAATCTCTACACTTTCCACTGCCAAGTGGAAAAGAGGAAATGAATTAATTACAAAATCTTAACAGAAATTTTCACCAAATTGAGCTCCTAAAGTGACTTTAATCAGTCTTTTAGTTTGCTAGCAAAGACTTCTGCAAGTAAAATGGCCAAACTGAGAGATGCTTAAGAGAGGCAGTGATTGAATCAGAGCAGTTTCCCTCTCTGGGAGTGATCAGTCAGCTCAGGAGAGCTGGGCTATACCTGATCTCCAGCACACCTGATTTTCCTAAATGCCAGGTTACAAAATGCAGCTTTTCCTGTCTATCATCTGGAGTAAAAGTAGCCCTAAATGCAGATTTAATTTTAGTTGCAGTTGCTGGTGGCTCATGGAACCTCTCACAGATTTCCCAGGTCCCTGCTGCACAGCCATGCCAGGTGGACAAGAACCAAACATTGCTTGAAATGGTCAAAACCCTGGAATGGAAAACCCTGGACTTTTATTGTAGTGAATGCCTGAATCAGCTGAAGTTCAGATCATGTCACAGCATCAGATGGACTCCAACCTGTGCAGAGAGCAGCCCTGATGCCAGATGGGTTTGGCAATAGTGCATAGAGCAGTGATACAAATTAGGATGGGGAAATCTGACACTGAAACCTTTCTGTCTTCATGATTTGGTCCATTCTCCTCTTCCAATTAAGCCGACAGTGGAATGATTTGGAATGGTTAATTCTTGTTATCTCTAAAAAATGCTGTGTCCTTAACTCTTCCCTTATTTCACAGGTACAAGAACATTGGGCTGACTCCATTTCAGCTATGAATTATTGTGTAGCCATGAATTATTGCCCATCACCACCCCATGGTCTGAGTGACATCCTTCAATTTAAGACCCACACCCAGGATAACACAGAAGTGGAAATCTCACTGGAATAACGAATCCTTCAGCTGGCAGAGTAACCCCATTTTTGGGAAATGAAGACGTTCTTACAGACACTTCAAGATGCATTTTAAGAAGGACAACACTGTACTCGAGTTGTATGCCTAATTTGCAGTGCAAAGATAAGAAATCAACTGCTTGTTCTCGACTCATATTTTCAATGAGCTTGTTATTTGCTCTGCTCAGTGTTTATGCAAGAAAAATTGCTCATTGAAAAGTAAAGTAGAAAAGAACAAAGAAAAAACATTTTTAGCTTAATTTTAATTTGTGCATGCTGGGCAAACAGCATGAATTTCCCTGTAAAAATTATGTTGAAATTGGAGCCATTGAGCTCGGGAGTGCTCAATCTCAGTTTTGCTTGTTTAACCAGTTCTTGATTTCTGAGCAAGTGAATCTAATGCACTCTGCTCGGAGATGTTTCTTACTGTATTTCATTACAGCTGCTGAGAATTTAAAGCAATTAGCTTTTCATGTTTTCCCTGTTTCTTTTTGTGTAGTGTTCCCTACCATGGGACTGCTCTTATTATCTTGAATGTTAAAGCTCATCAAATTTGTATCCTTGTTTGCCAGGCAGAAATTAGCTGTGAACTCTAGGAGCTGCTCTGGAGCTCTGCTCTGCACGTTCTGCCTGATTTCTGCAAATGCTGCTGCTCAGGGATCAGCTCCTGGGTTCCTGCCCTGCCTCAGGGCATCAGCAGATGTTCTCAGTTTTGGCAACTTCACGTGAATTTGGACACCAAACTCTGTGTCCTTGCTGCTGTCAAAGTTGTTTGAAGGAGCTTCCACACTCCAGAGCAGGACGTGGGTTCTAACTAGTGAGTTACACCTCTGAAATGGTACAAAATTCATTTTATTTTGCACTAATGGAGTGATATTTAACTTTGGATCAATCTATTCCCTGTCCCTGCCGTCCCCATATTTTGTGACCTCTTTTGATAACAATTCAGATATCAGCTTACACAAAACTTACATGCAATTGTCAGAAACTGAGAGGGGCATTTAATGATCTTAAAACATTCTCCCAAATTTTTCAGCACCATTCCCAATCCTGTCTGTGGCGTTCTGACTTTGTGCACTTGGCATCACAGAACCCAAACAGAATATCTTCATCTCTGGATAGGAACAAGATAGCCTGCACAATCAGCATCATTTCACAGAGATAAATCTTGACAGACACTTCAGTAGTTCCCAGCACTGGTGGTGATGAGCAGTGAGCTTGTACTCATTTTTGTTTTCTGCCACTTTCTGGATACACAAAAATATGTAGGCAATAAAACTAGCAGTTGATGAAAAAGTATGACTTTTCCAGTTGTAGGAATTTCCTATTTGACTCATGTTAAAGACATGAAAAGAGAAGCCTGAAAAATCTTTTCAGAATTCAAAACCCAATTTCTACCCTGCTCAATTTTTACTCCATCTCCAGCAGTTAACAACGAGCCAGTTCACTCTGGTGCTCTTTTTGTTACAGATGGTTTTTCTGTAGAAATGACCTGACTCTCCCTTAATCAGAATGTGCAGTAGACAAATGAAGCTGTCTAAGTGTAAATACTTCTTCAAGGCCGCTGAATGCCAAAGGAATTTAATCTTTCTGCCATTTGTGTGAGCAGTCCTGGGCTGAATTTCCTGGCATTGGGAGTGTGGGGATGGCAAATTTTGGCCCTGCAGAATCTGCCTGAGCCCTGATCCCCTCCATCTCTCATAACCAGGACAGTGCAGCCACCTCAGCTCCTGCCATTGTTTTACCAGTGATTTTTAGGAAATGGACTAAATTCTTCACACACTTGGAGATCCAAACACCCCTCTTGAAAAAGTTGAGTGTGGACATCCTTTACGTTTTATTTCACATATCCTACATTTTATTTCACATATTCTACATTTTATTCCACATATTCCCCAAGTTTGAGGGCGGACTTACGGTCCTTTTTTCTTAAGACTGCCATAAGGTTAAAACTTTAAAGCCTTTTTTTTGGGTTTTTTTTTTTGTGGAATACAGTGAGTGCTTTACATCTAAACCTCTGTTCTGACAGTAAGCTGAATCTGGTAATCTAACAGAGGCAAAAAGCAGTCTCAGCAGACATGCTCCAACCTTGTGCTCGACCATATTAAGAATTAATACTTAGTCTTGCCATACAACCCAGCTTTAATAAAGCCACCTAAATCCTCTTGGCTGCTGCTTTGACAGGGCAGCATCAATCGCAGCGCTGCGCTTTTGTATTTGCTAATTCAATAGGAGCCAGACAAGGCTCTCAGAGCTGCCTTTATGGGATAATGAGGCTTTTTACATAGTTTCAGTTTTTGCCATGTTGACAGAAAAAAATAAAAAAAAAAGCAAAAAAAAAGCATCTTTGAGAAGGATGGATTTTAAAAATATTTTCAGAATAAATGCTTCCTGCATATTAAATGCTTCTGATAGGAGCAGCTGTTTGAACTTTCTTTAGAACTATTTAGTGCATCCTCAGGAAAGGTGGGCTTGGGTTGTGCCTCCTTTTTGTATCTTCACTGCCCATTTTTGACAGAGGAGAAGCCTTAAAGTATCACCAGTTTAGGGTGAAGATAAATCTAAGATTTCTAACAGGCTTCTTGTGTCTCATATTCTTGCATTTTATATCATTTTCACATCTCTAAGACAATACTGCTACTTTTTGGCAGTTCCAATTACATTTTAATATTATAAAAGCACAAACCTACCTTTTTAGCTGAAGTGCATCTGAGTGGAAATGTAGAAGATGGCTTGGTGCTGGTCTGGTTAAACCTTGCCCAAAGAATTTGTCTCAAAGCTCCTCTGCCTGCTGGCCTGCCCAGGCTCACTGGAAAGGAGCCCCACAGCTCCTCACTTGACTACCTTACCCTGTCTTTAATTAATAATTAGTTTGATTAAGTAAGTAGATCTGGTAATTTTTTCTTTTCTCCCAAACACATTGGAATTCTGGATTTTTTTCAAATCCAGACTCCAAGGGTCACTGATCTGGCAATGCCAAGATTATATTTATGATCAGGGAAGATAATTTTCTAAATTTAATACTTTAAAGTAAGTTTGTTTTTTTTTCCCCACCCTTGAGGGTCTACTCTGAGGCTGCTTCCTTTTTTTATTTTTATTTTTTTTCCCCCCTCATTTATGGTGTTCTTTTCATTTCTTTTTCAGTGCATGCTTAGTTATGTTTGGATCTTGATTGGGAATTTTGACCTCTGAAGTATTTCAGCTTTAAAAATACCGGTAGTGATCAAAATAGTTCTGATTTGAAACTCATTAACATTTAATATTTAAAATCAAGAGTCTTTCAAGCCTGGCCTCAATCAGCAGTTCAAGGGCTATGGCAAAACTGTAGATTTTGTTGGATTTGTCCCGTAAATGAGTGCAAATATATCAGAATTTGCATTTTGTCCTGAATGCTGCAGCAAGTTCTGCCATGGTTAGATGATACAGAAATACAGAATTTATGCAAATAATGGACAAAATAAGCCATGGTACTGGGATTTGCTTAATGAGCTGTTCTGGCTTAATTGGAAATGCTCACTAACAGGTAACACTGTCTCAGCAACACCGCCTTTTGGTGTTTGAGTGCTTTTCCAGCATTCAGGGTTTTTAACATCAGAGCAGCTTCAGGTCCCACTGGCATCCCCAGGGAAGTTCAGGCCCAGCTGCCCCAGACTCTGCAGATTTCAGCTGGTTTTGCTCTCAGGGATGGTGACTTGCTTCCCCTCTGACTCTGTACTCTGACTCTTAACACCTCCTAAATATTGTTATATATAGTTTTTTGATGAAACATCACTTCAGAGGCTTTACCTTTGTGACATTCCTGCAACTAGTTGATCTTTGGAACTGCACAGAACAGCATTTATTAGGGGAAAAAAAAAAACAGAAAAAAACCCTAAAAAACAAAGACAAGTTAGGGATTCTAAAACAGCAATGGAAATTGAGAGAGTAACAACCTAGAGCCTCCTGTGTCATTCTTGAATTTTTGCTCACCCTGCTGACACAGACCTTGTCTCTGTAACCTGATAATTTAGCTGTTTCAAGCCCTGCATCTTTTGACATTTACTGAGGTCCTCAATTGATTTATCTCAGTTAAGTACATTCATACACTGACAGTTCTTAATCATTTTTTCTTATCTGCCCAGTCATGGCTGCACAACCCAATCTCTCTCAATCTTCCAAGAAAGGAATCACCACAAATCACAGCCCTTAGGTAACAACCCCAAAACTTAGTGAGAAAAAAACTGATTCACTTGTTATTTTTTTTTTTAAGTTTTCCTCACTTCTTGCCCAGTTTTGGAACCAACCTGAAGATCCCCCTGAACAAATTTGCTGTATAATAAAATTCAGCAGTGCTGCTGGCTCAATTTATGAGGTTAACTTGTGGAAAAACTTCCATAAACAGAATAATTTGACACTTTGCTCTTTCAGAGACAAGTGCTTCTGGCTGCAGTCAGGGCTGATGGAGCTGAAGCTGTCAGGGAGTTTGTCTCCTCTGATACCCAGGTGAATGTCGATGCCTGTTCACATTAAAACACATTTCTCATGCAACACAGAGCTGCTCAAAATGCGAGTTTGTCCCCTGCTGCTGCTGCTGAGCCATCCCTTCACTTCACACACTTTTGCCCAGGGCCATGCTGGTTTCTATTCATAAAGGCTTCACATCAGGGTCCCACTGCTGCCTAATTGCAGCTGGGAACTCGAAAGAGCGGCACTGTGGCTTTTTCTAATGGGTTGTGCTTGGAAATTCCCATGCATAACATCCTGTGGCAGGATTTCAGATTCCTGTCACACGCCAGAACTCGAGTCAGCCATTCCTGCTGTAATTGTGCTAACAGCAAATTGCCTGTTGCTGGCTTCTTTTTGCCCAGGAACCATTTGTAAAGCTATCGCAGAGTTTTCAAAGTAGAGGCATGACCATATTTTCACTAAATGTGGCTATATTTTTCCCTGCCCTGGAAGTACAGTGGGAATTGCCTTCCTCAGCCTCCTAATTGAGGGATTTAGTGACTCCTGCACCCAGCAGCGCTGCAGGTCACGGGCAGGGTGGGTTTACAGTCTTGGAGAACATCCCTGATCTCTGAATTCCTGTAATGGCACCAGATTGAGACAATTATCAGCATTTTTAACTCCATCACAGCGAGGTTTGTGACTTAGACATTAAAACAATCAGGCAGGGCTGAGCCCTGACATGAGAGCAACAACTCACAGAGCTCTGAGTGCTGGGCTGTGCACCCCAGAGAAGTCAGCAAAGCATTTCCCACTCCTGGTGTAGGGTCACAGACATCCTTTACGGAAAATCCTTCCCTTGGGATTGTTCCTCCTGAGAAGCTGAGAGGCCTCAGGAACAAATGTAAACATTGATTATCTGCTGCTGTGGAATGCAACAGGTGC
>JAWWEX010000260.1:3618372-3630679 GCA_035583215.1 Arremon brunneinucha | reverse complement strand
TAGTATAGTTTTAATGTAATATATATCATAAAATAATAAATCAGCCTTGTGAAACATGGAGTCAGATCCTCGTCTCTCCCCTCACCCTCAGACCCCTGTGAACAGTCACAGGTGTAGGACAAAGAAACAATCAGTGAGGACTCTGCCACCATCCTCACACCTGACCCTGCTCCCAAAGAGGGTTCTGACAAGGTGAAACCCCACTGTGACTGCTGCTAATTTCATGCAGCATTGTTGCCTTGTGATCTACACCCACCTCCAAGCACAATGAGGCTGTGATTGTCTTTGTGTTACACATCATCATTAAAGAAATTGAAAAATAGACTTTTTAAATACAAACATTGCACTCTGAACTTTGCTACTCAAGTGCTGGATGCACAAAATGACTGAAAAAAGCATAATATTTCTTTATGCCCGTCTAACTAGTGGCATAGTTTTGCTTTATAAACAGCAAATATGAGGAAAGGAATGGTGATAACATAAATTATCAAAAATATTTTATATTTTTTGTATTGTATTATCAACTCAATATCTGGTTAAACTAAATGAATTACTGCTAAGAGCTACAAGATTTTTTTAATATCAATAAATGGAAGCTGTACCAGAATTGCCCCATTTTGATGAGGTTAATATAATTAGATTTAAAAAAGCCCCTCATATTATAGGTAGACTTATTTGAAAACTTTACATTAAAAATTGTTTAAAGTTTAAAATTTAGAGGATAATCAAACTCAGAACTAATTTTTATGTAATCCTAAAAGAACTCCTAAAAGTGCATGTGACAACAGAAGGCAATTTTTTCATGTGCTGGAAAGCTTCTACTTAAAGATCTTATTTGTCTTCTGTCCCCAGCAACCTTTTACTTATGGCCAACAAGCTTTAGACATGTGATGTATAGCAGGAAACTCTAATACAATTAACATGCAGATATAATTCACTGAGAAAAAAAATTCTTGATAGATCTGGAGCACTTGAAGGTTATCTTGCTACACAATCACACATTAGAAATGCTAAACTGAATTTTTTTAAATTACAGTTTGCATTGTTCTTCTCTATTTGACTCGAAAATGTGTTTGTTCTCAGATTTCAATAGGGAAAAAGAACCACTTGTAATGCTGAGATTCATGTGTGACCCTCCTGGTTCCTCTCCTTTAAAGTGAATGGGGGCTAGAAAATGATTTTTACTGATCAGCTGGTTGATTCTATGAGAAACTCTATAGTGATTGTCAGTGGGATGTGTAAATGAACATAACAGAGTGCACTGAGGGTATGGTAAAACATTGTTAATCACACAGATGGAGCTGGACTTACAGGGAAAGGTAAAGGACAAAAGTAAAGCAACCAGAGCTGCTCCTTTACATCTCCAATTGCCAGATTGATTGAATTGACAGCCTTATTCACTTGTGTGCTTATTTCCACATTTCAGTGCCTGACCCTGGGTGTGAATCTGTGCCCATCCTACACCACCACATCCACCTGGAGTGGGAATTGCCTTTATTTGATCAAGTCCAGAGCCTCACCACTGCAATCATGCACTTCTAAAAGAGGCCCCTATTGTTCAAATGAATCCCTTCCCTTTCTGCATTTTACCTGCTGAACTCAATATATATCAGCACATTCAGCCATTTCAAAGGAAGTAGTTCTCCATCAAAATGCAGGGTTAAGTGGGACCAATCAATATAAAATATACAGCAGGGATAGGGAAAGAAAGTTCAGGTCAGATACTTTGAGAGACATAAAATGTCACAGTTAATTTTTCACTCATCTAGACTGAAAAGGAACTGCTGAATTATCTACGAAAGTGAACTAACTTTGATACTTTGACATAAATGCTGCATAACATTATCCAAAAGAGCAGAGCCTCTCCATTATTCCATTATTTACTCACCCACATGCAATATCCACTATCACAGATATAGGTGATATAGATATTTATATGTACAGAATCTCTGAGCCTCCCAAATGATAATTTTACAGGACAATGTTAATTTGGGGAAATAAAGAGGAAAATGTGTCCAGTGGAAGCAAAGGCTGTGTGTACAAAATGCTGCCTGGCTCTCTCTGCCAGGCCACCTCTGTAATGCTCCCACAAGTCAAGCAAAACTATTTCTGTGCCCAAAGTCTGGCCCACTGCAAAGCAAATCATTGTTTTCTACAATGCTAAACTTAATCAGCCAAATGAAATGAAATGAAATGAACTTCTGCCAGCAGCACTTCCTCTGAACTTTATTCGGCCGGCTCCGTTGCCAAATTGTTTTCCCAATCTTCAGCTGTTCCACTGACTGGTCTTTGAACAGCAACAGCCCCACTTGTTAAACTCCTTTGAAAGATTTTCTTTGGGTTTTGTTCCTCTCAAGTATTCACCTTCAGGCTTCTTGAAGCCAAATAAAAATAATTCCTGGCCCGTGGTGACGGCGACTCTCACACTGAACCTGCAAACACTTTGGCAAATTCTCTGCCCATCAACTTCAAATCAGACGTGTCCATCACCTCACAATGCAAAAATCTGAATGCTGCCAACCATTTCTAATGGCCTGACAACGTTTTGCCATCTTAGACCCCACACCAGTGATTTTTTCTCCTTTGTTTTTACTGAGACGTTTTCCTAACTTCTCCTGGTGGTAACTATGGTGACAGTGATGTGGATGAGGAATAAATCAAAATGTATCAGATAAGACAGAGCCCCAGCAATGTTCAGAGATTGTGTGGCTCGTGCTACCTTCATTTGCATTTAATAATTAATTATTCACATTAGGATTTCTCATATAGAGACACAAAAATGCTGGGACCCAACTGGCAGCCACCAAGTTTCTGCAGCCTTGAAAATGAATTCAGGATTGAATTACACACACACACACACATACAAAAAAAAAAAGCATCAGTCATACTAAGCACCCATCTGGAAATTAAATGTCAAAGATAAATGCAAGAGAGGGGAAAAAATCAAATGAGAAAAAGTCAGTGTGCTTTCAGGAAGACACAGTCTGTTCTGAACAAAATTACCAAAGAAATGAGATATTTGCTGAATACCAAACACTTGCTCTGAATTTTTTTTCATATCATGACCACCTAAATGTCTGTAAAACACAATCTTTTTGTAAACTCTCAAAATAAAAAAAAAGTATGTCATCTTTCAGGGGAATTCAACTCAGGAAAAAATCCCTACACTTCCATTTTACATCTTACAGATTGCACTATGTTGATTGATAAGGAAAACCTTAATCATTATATCTGCATATGAATATGTACTTTTCCTTCTGTTTCTTGAGTAGATTTCTGCCCTCCATGCACATCTAGCAAGGGATTCTCATTAGATAAGTGATTAAAAGGGCCACACTGAAAAATGCAAACTTCTATGTGACTTTCCAAAATGCAGCAAATAGCCAGATTTATATGCGAAAATCTAGCAAGCCCAGAGATAACAGATCTGAAAAAATGGCTAGGTAGAACCAGAACTCCAATTCCTTTGGAGAAAAATTAAGGGCTCCTCTCTGTATCATTTAATCCAGAGACTTCCTTCAAACTTTTTAAACTGCACCACCACTACTGACAATATCCAAAATTATCTGTGGGGAAATTCAAAATTCTGTGGGAAACAACCCCCATGAGCTGAGCACTGAGCAGGCTGAGAGAGCAGCTCTGGAGGGTCCTGGAGTTCCCAGCTGCTCCTCTGGGAGCTGTGGCACAGGCAAAGGAGCAGCAGGAACAGCTGGCAGCCCCATGGGCTCACATCCCACTGAGGGAAGTGTCTATCAGAGTTGTTTATTATTATTATTATTATTATTATTATTATTATTATTATTATTATTATTATTATTATTATTATTATATCATTACCATCATCATTATCATTATCATTATTAAAATATGTTATTATTATATGTTATTGTATTATTTTATAATTCATTAAATTTGATATTTTTATTTTATTATTTTTATTAATTTATTATTTATAATTTATTTTTATTTTTAATTTTATTATTATTTTTGTGGCTATTATTATTGCATCACCTGCTGGTGCTTTGGTGACCTGAGATCCCTGATCCCCTCCTCACACAGCTGATGTGGGAAATGGAATTCTTCCTAAAGTCAGCTCTCCCAGACACATTCTGTGGCACAGCATGCACACACATTATCTTTGTTTGATGGAGTTTATCAGCTGTTAGGTCACTTCTCATTTATCTCTAATGTGAAGCTGTAAAATCTTGAAAAATTCACATCAAATTCAAGTTTGGGGACCTTAATCCCAGCCTGTGCTGGGTGCAGGGGTCAAGCCCCACTTTTGTCAGCTCTTACCTCAGAAGGGGAGAAGCACAAGCACAAAGTAATGAGAAATAAATAGTTATGGAGCCGTGCCCATCCCTGAACAATTGTTTACTCCTGCTCTCCTCATTTCATTATGCACAAGCTGATGGCAGGATGAAGGGGCTGCTGTAATAAAATAACTTTCATGATCCCTTCCCCAATCTGCAAGTCTAAACAAGGTGAAGGTGTCATTGAGGGCTACACAGCAGCACCAGGGTTTCATGCTCTGCCTGGCCCAAACCTCTCTTATTTACTCCAGGTGAGAATTGATGGCTGATTCACACTCCATATGCCAGATTTGAACTTTTCTGTTTCCCACAATTCTTTAATCTGCACCAAATTCCAGTATTTGAGCCTTTGGTGCCTCAGTGATTTGTCCCTCTGCATGGAGCTGTCACAGCTCCTTTTTGTTTCACATCTGAGAGAAAATTACTGCAATTCTCAATGCAGTTTTGATTTCTTGGAGGTACCTGAGGATCAAGTGCAGATCAAATGCCTCGATCCAGCACAGCACTTTTTTTCCATAGAGCAGAAAACCATCCTTACAAATGCACTTGGTGAAAAAAGATTGGTAATTCCATTAATTTATTGGAAAAAATAAACAAACCAAAACCAACAAACTTAAATATGTATGACCAGATTTTGAAAAAGAGTAGGAAATACAAAAATATGCAATTTCCCTGAAATTTTAAGGAAACATTTACAGATCCCATAGTACAAAGGTGAAGTTCAGATTGTTCTTACTTTCAGTGACAATGTAAGACAGAAAATAAATTTTCTACCTAATTAGCAGGAAATTTCCTGAGATAGCCATTAGGGGAAAAGGCCTATGAAAGCAGTACCATAATCAATTAGCAGGGATGCATTCTTAATTAAGTTCAAGCATTGGGAATGGTATATGGTGCAATGTTACTACTGAGTTAATAATTTGTAAATAAGACTGGGGGTAGAAACTACAGAGTACAATTCTTATGGAGAATCCACTCTAAAAGCAATTATATATTATATTTATTTTAAATTTGGCATTTTATGACCTTTAACCTAAACTAATTAAACTCAGTAATAAGATTAGAAAACACAGCGTCTGTCCAGTATAGAAGCACTTAAAAAATTAACTTTGCTTCAGAAGTGACCAGCCAAAATCATTAGCATGAGAGCATCACTACAATGAAATATTTATTCAATTTCTGCTGAAGAAATGAAAGCAATTTTTAAATTATTTTCACCACATACAAGGAAGGAGTAGAAATATAAACATGTTTATTCTGCTGCTTCTTTAAGCACACAATTCCAGCATTCCCTGACACCCCTGTGATGGGTCTACCTCCGCCACAAGAACCCTTTTATTAAAAAAAACGTTACTGGGAATGACATTTTATAAAGTTTCACTGCTCTCAAAGCCTTTCTGGAGGAAAACACAATTTCTAATCTAAGAACCAGATTCTTTCTGGGGCTCTTTCCTGCAGGTACAAGAGAGCAGCCAAGAGCAGGAGTGACCTCCAGGCATTGCTCCAACAGGACTGTGCTGGACATCCCTGCTCTGCACATCCCTGCACATCCCTGCCCTTTGCAGCTTGCAGGGATGTCAGGGGCACACAAAAGCACTTCATGCTTTCCTCATTCTGCTGCGAAGGAGAACAAGGCTCCCCTTGGCTTTCCTATATAAATAAAGATCAAGAATAAAATATTTACTTACAAAGAGTGTTGTGCTGCTTTTCCAGTGGCGTTTCAATTTTCAGGCTGGGTGACCTTCAGAGGCTCTCTGCAGCCTCTGTGTTTCTGTGGTTCCAGTTTTTTATTTGCAATATTTCCTCCAATTTGGGGGAAGTTTAACACGCTGGCCATAAACTGTAACACCCTGATGGGAGAGGGGAGCTATGGAAAGTGGTGCTCACTGCTTAGTGTGCGAGCAGAAATGAAATCATATAAAGAATTTTCTACAACTCTGACTGGTTTTTATTCATGTCATCTCAGAGAAGAGGGAAAATGAAATTTTAATGTTAGATTTGTAGCTATTATCACATATCCAATGACAGATATGTAGATGAGTTTTCATATTCTGAGGAAGCCATTAGTCCATTCCACTTGCCTTTACTGGCACATCCTAAAATCAAAGGCTGGCTCCAGCCTTAGGGTTTATTTATATTGCAGTAGAGCTGAAATTACTAAATAATCATACATTAATGTCTGGAGGGTCGTTATTTAGCCAAATCAAGGCATGAAAAATAAGATTCCCCAACTCTGCAATACCTTTGGCTGTCAGGAGCACAGAGTGTGACAAACACACCAGGCAGCCACTGTCAGCTGGAACCACAATTTGGGCCCACACCTCTCCTTGGCTCACCCCAAGCCTCCACGTTTGCTAGGTGAGAAATTCCCAACATTGTTTCCTCTGTCTCTGAGAGGAAAAGCTCTCAAAATATGAATTGGTCTCCAGCTCTGTCAGCATGACAGAGCTCTGAGGCGTTTTCTGCATACCAATCCCTGGCTGTCATCACGTTTTGGCATAAAGCTGTTTGGGTGCCTGCTGTCCCAGCTCAGGCTGGGCTGTGTGTGACATGCAAACATCCTGTGCAAACACAATAAATCTGATGTGTCCAACCCCAGCTCTGCTTTGCATGCACAAAGGGTGGGAAATGTGACTCACCCTGGGAGTCTGATGCTGGGCTGGGGAGTCTTGGTGATTCCTTCAAGCCCTGAGCAGGGACCACAGGAACACGGAGTATAAATAGCAGCAGAGATAACTTTCTCTGGGGTTTCATTATTAATCTTGAATTCCGTCATGTTAACCATGGATTAAGTGGGGGAGGAAAGAGACTGCCCTGAGGCACCTGTAACTTCTGGCTCAATGTTTTAGTTTAGCTACCAACGCATACAAGAGGGTGCATTTTCAGGAAAAAAGAACATAATTATCAATTCACTTATTTCTGGAAGCAGAGGCACCTTCAGCAGTAAATTCTAAGCAGTAGCTACAGCTCATTGCTGAATGCCTCACGGGGGTGCCAGAACAAGCAGATCCCAGGCTGGATGCTTTGGCATGATCCTGCTGCTTTCCTCACTCAGCTCGTGAGGAGGCAGACTGGCAATTTGACAGGATTAGAACCTAATTTCACTTCAGCTTTTAGTCACCCATTCATTCTTTAGTATCTGATCAGGTAAAGAATGTGAAAAGTTACCAAAATAGCCAAAATACATGGAGTATTTTTATTAATTTCAGCCTCAGAGCCATTGCTTTTCAGTGTATTCTGCATTCAGAAATGTGTGCAGTAGTGGTCCTCACCAGTGAAGAAATGCATAGTTACATGTTAATTTGGAAGTCACTCATTCATATTCATGAAAAATTGCATATACAATATTGGATGTACCCTAGCCAAAGGCATCTATCCTCAGAATATGCCTTGTTAACTTTCCAAGGAAATGGGACCGGAAGATATTACCAGAGATGAAGCATCTGGTGAAGGAGCCATTTTTCCAAATGCCTCTGATTGAACTGCATTGCTCCAGCAGGTATGCAAGAGTGCACGCTGAATGCATTCTCAAAGTGACCCTGTCAAGCTCAGAGTGACTGCATCTTCTCCCCCTGAACTTTTGATCAAATGCTCATGATTACTTGCTGATTTTGTCAGAAACTCCATCCAGGCATGAACGCTGTACCCGCTGCAGCAAGGTCGCGATATCACAAGTTTCCACCCCACAAAATAACCTGCCTTTAACAGCTCATTTTTGCCATTGGAATGCATCCACGGGTGTTTTCTTTTTTACCCACAGGTTAGCAGATGCTCTGGTTGCCAGGGAATCCTAAGAACCCACGGAAGTGCAAAGGAGCATTCCCTATGCACAGCCTGGGGTGTGAAATGATCCAGGCAGCACATCCAGCCCTGGGACAGGGAGAGCTCCCATGCGCTGGTGGGGCTCAGTTTCTCACACCTCTAGCACTCTGAATATCCACTTCATCACTGCATTTATCCTATCAAAACACAAATTTGGGACAAATCAACCCCAGTATATTCTTGCCTCCTCTGCACATTGGTTTGTTGGATTGTACATACATTATATTAGCAGAGCATCTTGTTCAAAGCTGATATTCCCTCTTTAAACTTCTTTCCAGATTGTTTTTCTGACTCTTTTCTTTCAGTTCTAGAATAGGAGGAATGAGACAATTTAATTGTATTAAATAGACCTATGACAGTAGAGAGATATTTTTGAGACATCCCATATTTTACTTAGATTGTTCCTTCTTAGAATCTTAAGGGCTTATTCTTACTCCACTTGCACACTCAAGTTTCTGTTTCCTTTCTCTTTGGAAAAAAAAGAACAAAATAAGTAAAACCAGACTTTTGTTTTATTCTAGTAGTGCTTCCAATTCATCAACAGAAACTGCAAGAACAACTGGTCACTGCCTGCAAAATTTGCAGCAAATTTTAAACCAGAATACTGATTAATTAACTCTGAACAGATTTTAGGATGTTCCCCACAAAAATGTCAATAAATTTATTTCCTGGAAGAGGTTTGGTTTGGTTTTTCATTGGCTTTTTCCCCCCAAAGCTGTAAATCCTCCCCTTCTGTTTCCTCACCACACTGCCCTAATCCATTACCTCATTCATTGCATTTTGTATAAGTGTTATTACCAAAGTGTAACTGTATCATGCAGATATCAAGAAATAGATAATGTACTTTTCACAGAACACACTGTAGTCTAGAACTGTTTAAAACCAGCAGTAACAGCAAGAGGGGATGACAAAGAGTTCATTTCTCCACCTGAAGAGCCACACCACCACCACCATAAACTTTTATGATCTTCACTAGAAACTTGGCTCTACCTACTGAAGTACAGAAGAAAACTGTTACTTGCGTTATTTCCTAACTGCATGGTCCAGACTTTTTTTGCCCTTAATGTGCCAAAATTGGCAGCTTCTGTTGAGTGCTGAAAGCCAGAATTTGCTCTTGAACGTTCCCCTCTAAGCTCTGTCCCAGAGCTCTTGAGCTGCATTCCCTGTTTCTCCACTTAAAATCATAAGACCTCATATGAGAGATTATGCAGAACCCTTGAATTAAAAAAAAAAAGAAAAAAAAAAGACTGAAAGGATACAACTTGTCACCACATTTTCTATAAACTGCAATTTTCATCCTCTCTTACTGTTTATTTCTTGTTTCTTTTCCTGAACTGAATATAATTCTGGCAGCCCTTTTTTGTCTGCAGTCTAAATAAGTCCTTTCTCCTTGACACTTAGGCAGTTGTACCTGGCAAAGCATTAGGGGGTAAATGCTTTTAATGAGGCTCCTTCACCTGTGCAGCATTTGAGCTTTCTCCCCAGGGAGGAAAGAGTGGTGCACCCCACAGAGAGTATTTTGATTTACTATTGAGCCTCTTTTGCATAACAGGCCACAGAATACAGAGAGAGCAAAGTACTTATGCTGTTACTGAGATTTAATACTGCTTTTATGAAGAGTTCTGTGGCTATTTTAGGAGGAAGGTACAAAGGGTATGTTAAAAATAGAAACAAAAATCATTAGGTAGTAAAGGCAGTGGCAGAATGCTTTGATCATTTCACGGAATCCCTCCCTCCTGAACGGGCTGTGGATGAAGCACCTGGTGACAGAGTCTGGGGGAATTGCTGCAGGTTGGAAAGTGCTCAGTGTTTAGCAGGGCAGAGTCAGTAAACTCCTGACAGATGAGTTTCCTTGAGACAGCTTTTATAAAATGCTTAAGGAACCAGTTCTGCCCAAGCCACTGAGACATGAGGAAATATTTAATAAATGCTGAGCTTTCCTTAAAGTTTCCCTCCTTGGCCCCTCAGTCTCAGAGGAAAATACCTGCTTACAGTTATTTACCTCATAACTTCACAATCCTGTCACATTTCCTTGTAGCCTGATTTCACTGCACCCCACAAGCTGAGGGATAACTTTTGTGTATATTCTGATTATTATAGGTTGTCAGATCCATGTTACAAAGACATCTGTCAGCACAGACCAGGTTTGACACGAGCATGAATCCTTGCCCAGCCTTGAGTGGAATGCCTGTTACTGAGTCAGAAATCTATTTTATGTAACAGAAGTGTTTGATGTACCAGAGGATGACACGGGTGACAACATCACTGATGGCACCAGCACAGAGTGTTGGAGCAGCTGCTCCTCAGCTCTCAGAGTGCCCTGACGTGTCTGCAGCCCTGCCAAGGACCCTCCCTGCCCCTCCCTGGCACATCCAGCCCCAGTTCCAGTGGCAAACTGAGCCCTGCTGCCCTGCCAGCCTCTCTCTGCACCTTCCCCAGCCTTGACTCTCCATGGGAAAAGCAGCTGAGCTCCAAATCACCTTTGGCACATCGCAGACTGAGACTAACACAGAGCTTTGTTTTAAATCTCAGCTTACTCCTGTCACAACATGGCACTTGGGCTTGGAGGCTCTCCCAAGAGCTGTTCTCTTTTAATCCCTTGGCTGGGGTTGCTCCTGCCTCTGCTCCTCCAGATGTGTTCAAACTCTTTCTGTGGGATCCTTTAGCTGCATTTCCTGCCTCAGCTCACAACAGGTGGATCTGTCTGACTCAGCTCCATATTGAATTGTTTGCCTTATGGTAAATATAATCACACCGAACAAATTGAGATTTAATTGAACAACCAAGAATTTGTCTGAATGACAAACACCAAGACTGTTTCCTGGCAATGACAGGACTCACAGACCCTCCCTGTCAGCATTCAGAACAGAACATGCTCTTGTCCAGATTTCTCCTATTACCAGCACAGCCTTTCTCACAATATCACACCAGACCTGAAGAACATTTCTAGGAGAAGTTTCCAGCAGTTGCCTTCCATGCTGGATTTGAGTTACAAGAGTCACAAATCTGCCAGAGCTACAATCATGTAAGAAAGTTTAATAGAAACCAGAGTTTCAGGCAGAGTTCATGAGGAACAGCACTATCACATGGACTCACAAAATAGATATGAAACTATTTTCTATCTTATAATAATTTTTAATGCAGGACTTGCTAGAGTAATTTCCTCGTGCCATTACCAAAATAATAAGGCAAACATATCAGAATAAAAATAAACAGTTTGATAACACAGAATTGTAACCCAAAAAAAACCCAAAACTCTCTTTTTTTTTCTTTTTAACTTAACATTTTCTCTTTTTCTGTAGCAATTGTTAAACACTCCAAAATTGCCACTTTAAGATGTGTAGGGTTTTTTGGTAGGTAGGAACTGAATCCGGAGCATATGCCAAAGCACAGCAGGTTTTTGCATATTCACATAAGCTCAAGAACAAATTTCTTTTGGTCACATTTTCCCAGCGCTTTTATTTTTGGCTGATTCTTGCCCATAAAAAGTTTCAAATTAAAGAGACACTTGTTTGACACATTGTCTGCAACACTGCCTCTGAACACAGTGATTTGCTCAGTATTGACTTAAAGAGCAATTTATTCAATGAAAAGACTCTAAGGAAAACTAGGATGCTTCAGGAATAGCATGAAGTATTGACCTAATCCAAGCTTGCTTAGACAAACTGGCAATATCTAAATTGAAATAGTACGTCTGGAGGCAAGAAGAAAAAAAACCTGGTGCCTCTACAATTTACATATCCTCCCAAGCAGCAGCATAAAATAAAGCCGGAGCTGCTGCTGCAGTGCAAACCTTCTGGCTGTGTGTAAATCTGCAAAAATCCAGGCAGCACATCCTGGGTTGACACAGCCTTCAGAGCGAGGGATTTACAGCAGCGCAGGAGCCAGCCCTGCTGGCGTTTTCCGGAAAGCTCTGGAAGCACAGTTTGTGTGACCCTAGGATGGAATCACTGGGGCCAGGCTTGGGCTCACTGCCCCAAACCTCCACAGGCACAGAGGGAGCCACAGAGGGAAAGGCACTTCCCAAATGTGTTTTACTGTTGGGGAAGGTGAAACAGGAAAGCCTTATAAATATGATTGCCTGGCAAAAGATTGTGAGAATATAGAAACTATAAGTGAGATTGAAATGAAAGCAAGCTTTGAGATACCTCAGTTACTGAACAACTGGAAAA
>JAWWEX010000260.1:3577174-3618272 GCA_035583215.1 Arremon brunneinucha | reverse complement strand
GCAGACCCTACAGCTTGGCAGAAGGGGCCCAAAGAGGAGTTTTTAGGGTTTAAAATATAGCACAGTATGGTAATGTAATGATTCTTACAGGCTGTATGTAAATGCTATAGGATTCGTATCTTGTACTAGGTTGGTTAGTGAGAATTAGAATATTCAACACAGAAGAAGATTTATGGTATTGGGATGGGAACTTCGCTCTCTCTCATCCTCTTTACCACGCTCTTGCCTTCTCTCTCTTTACCTCTCTCGGGCCTCCTCCCAGCTGTGGCTGGCAGCTCCCAGCAGGGCCCTGCACCCAGGCCTTTGCAATAAACCACAAGTTCTAAGACCAGAGGAAGATTTATTGTATTGTAACGGGAACCTCGCCCTCTGATCCTCTCTTTTACTCTCTCATTCTCTCTTTACCACTCTCTTGCCTTCTCCCTCTTTACCCCTCTCTCCTCTCGGGCCTGCTCCGAGCTGTGGCTGGCAGCTCCCAGCAGGGCCCTGCACTTGGCCCTTTGCAATAAACCCCAAATTCCAGGACCTGCCTTCAGAGATCTCTGTCTCCATCCTTCCCCACCATCCTACCCCCTGATGCTCCAACATTTTGATTTACTGAATTGATTCCTGAATTCCTGCCCAGCAAATCCCACCCCACCCTGCACATCCCCCTGTGCCCTCACCCCATGAAGGCTGCACATTGTTTTTTCAGTACACTCTTTTCACCATGACACATTGAAAATCTATTTGCAAGCTGTACATGCTCTCTGTTATGCCCCAAACCAGCTCCACTCAGCATTTATTCAGAGAATTGTTTTGAAGCAACAAAATGTAAAAAAAACCTCTGCTTACTGTGACGGCACTTGTAATAAACCAGTTTTTTCTTCATTGTTCTTGTTATTCTTCTAGATCACTGCAAATTTTTTTTCAGGCTTTTCTGCTTTCATTTCTAATTGAGTATTAGAATGTAATTGGTTTGTTTCTATTAAAAGCTAAAAAAAAAGCAAATTATTTACTATTTTCCACCTAAGATCACATGGAAAACACGGTATTTGAGATTGCAGATTCATGAGTTTAATCTTAGTCTCTGTGTTAATATTATTGAATCATATATGAGCAACAATAATCAAGATTGCAGACATTATTATTTGGTGTTTAAGGGCATTTTCATTGAAAAGTTGACTACTGTAATGCAATAATCCTACACTTTGGAATGAGCTTTATGGCTATAGCTTTATGAATATGCATGGCAGAGCTGTTTTTCTTTTTCTAACTTTATATAAAAAGTCTCATATGCTAATTCCCACTGCAGAGAATCTCTGATGAGCCCTGAATTTACTTCTAAGTTTTACTCTCATTTGTTATGGACTAACGTCAGAACACTTTTTCTCAATGTTCAAGAACAAAGTTTACTGTGCTCAAAGGCCAAAATCACATGGAAAAGTCCAAACAAACCCAGAGTATTTGGAATATGCAATGGCATAACGATTAAGAATATGTTTTTCCTGTAAACAACATTAATTTTAATAATATTTTCACACTAATATCTGGTGCAAAGTTAGTAATTCTTTCTTGATCTTTATTCTGGGTCATTCTGCTTACAAAACCCCCATGCACCACCTTCTTCTACTCACACTGGTGGTTTTTACCAAAACTTTTAAAGACTAGGTCAAATTTCCAGCTGGATTTTCAGGAAATGCCACTTTCAAACCCTCACCCTGAACCTTATCTCTCCTATTTTTTATGGATGTGGTGAAACATCATTAATTTTATAAGGAGATAATGTAGCACTGTGAGTACTGGATAAAACACTCAGAGTTCCTCCAGGTAGGTTTGATTATTACCCCACACCTATCCCTAATTTACAATATTCTATGGGTTCTTTACTACTTGGAAATGATAACTAACTTTACACTTTTAGATAATATTCTAAAGTTGTTGATGCTAACACCTTGCTTAATTTTGACCACTTTAGTTCTAGAAAGTATTTTGGTTGATGCTCTCAAATTTCCTTTCTCACCTCAACTTTACTGGTTCTTTGGATGAAGCAATAAAATGTTCTTATTTGTGTTATTACAAAAATAGAAGCCTTAATTTCCAAATAAAAAATGCTCTTAAAGAATAAAACACAGGCAAATGGAAGACAGATGCAGGTTCATTCCACAGTAGGATGAAATAAAACACATGAAGTGACAAGATCTCAAAAAAACCCCAAGCATGGATGTCTTTTAAAGCATCTGATGGCTCAGGTAAGATGAGAATGGCTTCAAACTAAAAATGTGTGATTAAAAGTTTGGTAACAAGAGTTTGAGTTGAGCTCAGGAGCCGGAGAGGGGTGAGATTGAGAGAAAGAGAGCTCCAGACAACCTTAATTAGAATATTGCATAAACCAACAGAAAACAAAGAACAGAAGCTGAGTTTTCAGGAGTTTGGTGATTTTAAAGGTTGAGAGGCTTAAGGCTTAATCATGTTTTTATTGTCAAGGGAAATGAAAGATAAAAACAGGGCAAGGCATATAAGGAAATGTGATGGGACAGGCAGAACAGGTAGCTGAGGAAGTAGATGAGAAACTTTTGTAATGAAGGATCTTTGTGATGGGGAAAGGATGTCAAACCAACAGGAAGGCACAGATAAACACCTCATTTTGTCAGGCTTTTTCCCCAGAAGAAAGTGACAAGATATTATGCAGATTTTATGATATAAAAATAAATGGAAGCAAGGGAAGAATAAGAAGGAAGCACAGATTTGAGAGAATTTTAAAACAAATCCAAAAAATGTTGGGTGCCACAAGCAGGAAAAAGCTGATGGCAGCATTGAATAAGAGATCTGCAGAAAAGAAGAAACAACAATGTGCCTGAAAAGAAGAAGAGTGCTCAATAAAAAAGGAAAGAAAAGCTATTTTGGTGCAGAGAAGTTTTGTAGTCGGGCTGTAGATTAAATGAAAATGAGAACAAGGAAATAAGCAGCTCAAAAGAAATTGGCCATTAGCCTGTAAACTGAAGTATTATCCAGAATAAGTGCAGGACGTTGCAAGGAGGAAAACAAAGAACCACGTGGAAATGTGCTGCTAATGGGGAGAGCTGACTGAGGAGCAAATGTCAGGGGGCGCAATGAGAAGGGGCAGAGAAGCTGTGTGCAATCCCACTCTGGGGAAGGGAAACTGTGTGAGGAGAGCAAACTTGCTGGGAAAAACCCAAACAGCTGGGAAAAACCCCAGACAGCTGGAAAAAACCCCAAACAGCTGGGAAAAACCCCAAACAGCTGGGAAAAACCCCAGACAGCTCTGATCCAGAACCTGAGCATGAAGCCAGGAGTTCTAAGGGTTTCCTTCTGTGTGTGCTCAGCAGGCACTCATTTAGATCATGTCACTACTGTGGAATGACCTGGGATTGGCATCACAAGTCACCCATCCCCAAACCTCCCTGAAGGATGGAAAATCCCATACAATTTACAGCCCATGCCTTGCTCTCATTTCCATCAGAGCCCTCTCCCCTTGCAAGGAGGATTAGGGGAGCCAGGAGGGCTCAAAGTCTTCCTGGGGCCTCACCCAAAGGACAGAAGCATCTAGAAAGGGAAGAGACAGCTCTTCCTCACTGTTTTTAAAATAAACACACTGCTTATAAACACTGTTTTTAAACAAAACACTCCTCACTGCTTTTAAAATAAACACTCACTGTTTTTAAAATAAACACTCAGTGTTTTTAAAATAAACCCAGCCATAACCAAAAGCCCCCAATGGGATATATCTGAATGTGTGCTAAGGAGTGTGACTCCAGGGATGGTGCTGTGACAGAGACAGCATAACATATACATTAAAGAAGTCACATTAAAGAATTCATACATTAAAGGACTCATTTGTATGAATACAAATGCTTGGAAGTTTAGATAAAAGTAAGATTGTTGATCTTTGGGATAATGCTTACAGTCTTTTGTCCTGCCCATGTGAGAATAGGAGTGTTTGGGACATTTTCTTATTGCCGAGAAAAGTAAAAAGAATCCTGTAACACTCCTCAGGAAGTGTGTCTGGTCAGAAAAAACAGAATAACACATCCCAGAAGAAAGAAACATCCTTAAGGAAGTTGTTCCCTGCTCTAATTCTGGAGAGAGACGCCAGAAGCTCTTCTGGTCCTCTGCATATCTTCATTAGAGACAGGCTGCTCCCAGGAATTTACCAACATGATGATACTCAAGAAGGTTAATTGGAATTAACTAAAATGTATGAACTTTGAAGTGGATTAATTACATTATCCCAAGTCCTTGTGTAGCTATTCTTATTTAAAATTAAAATGATCTTAATGTAGTTTATGTTATTTCGCTCCTAAACGAACGATAAAATGAATTAAGATAATTTCAGAGCTCATTTGCATTAATTTTCCTGTGTACATGTGTGTAAACAAGCGCTGAGATCCTAAAACTTAAAACCTCATTGAGTTTCATTAAGCTTATCAATAATGCATCAGAGCTGTGAGAGTGGATTGCAGACACAGCTCTGAATGATGACACCACAATACCCAGAGCCAGGGAGAGCAGACTCTGTAAAGTCTCCAGATCCTTTGGAAACAGAAATTCCTTCAGCAGAAAAACTTCCTTATGTATCAAAAATTGGGTCAGAGTAAATGGAATTTTACATTAAAATCCTGCTTTGCACATATTTCATCTTTGAAATAACAGCACCCTAAAACCAGGAGAAATTTGCAAAATCCTTCACCAGCCCCAATATTTGTTGGGATTATGATGCTTCTTTAAAAGACCAATGAGCACAAAACCCATGAGAAAACACAGAATTAATCAAACAAATTGTCCAGCAGTCCTGCTGGATGAAGGCTCATTACTGAGGTTATTCAGCAAATGGGTGATGAAAAATGAGTAACTGTAAATAAAATGCTAGAAACAAGTCTGCAGCCAGTGTCATGGCCAGTTTCTCTCATGATTGGCAAAAAGCCCAATTGTATAACAGTTGTAATAAAGACAGCTCTAAGTAGTACTTGTAAAGATATTTTTTTCAGTGAAAATTTTTTGCTGGTCTCTATCAATACTGAGAAATGCAGCAAAAATATTTTCACATGAGAGAATTCCTGGAATGTTTGTTGTGTGACAAAATATTCCAGTGAAAACAACAAGAGTCCATAATGATCCAATAGATAAATTAAATCTTGCTCAGTGAATAACACCAGGAAAGGAGCAGTGCCCTGAGTGCCCAGAACCACTGTGCAATAATTAGGAGGCTTTTCACCAACAAAATAATTACAAATTGCATTTTATCTGCCTAGTGGCTGAATCTTACTAATTATGGATACATAAATTGACAGAGATGAGTTGTTTATTTAGTATGACTGTTAGACTGATTAAAAAAAATAAAATTAAATATAAAGCTTTTGCTGTGCTAATTTTTCCTGTGCAGAAGTTGGGACAAATGTGCTTTAAAGGTGGTCTTTTTTTTCAGAATGGAATTCTCACTTCTATCTTGTGCAAGGACAAAATTTCCTGAATCTTATTATAAAGGAGGGACATAAAATACTGTAATGATCTAGATGAGGCAAATAACAGGAACCAGGAGAGGCATTTTCTGTTTCTAAACATTAAACTGGTATCTTGTGTGACCTCAGGTATCTAAACAGTTTCAGTTTCTCCAGTTTTCAGCTTCTTTGTATATTTTATGAAACATAAATATAAAAGAGATTTAAGAACATAGAATTCAGCTGAAAAAGTATTTTATTATTGCTAGGCTAGTTAGAACAAATATTTTGAAAGCTGCTCTGCTTAGCATAGCACTAATTTGCTCTCAAAAAAATGGGAGAATGCCTGAAAAGTAGTTTTTTCTGAAGAACGAACTTGTAAAAAACAGTTGTAAAAAGACCAGAATTTAAAATTTCCCTTTAGCTCTTTCTGCTGTATTTCAAATCCTTTAACCACACACAATTTGTACTCTAATTTTGAACAACCACTCTCCTTCCTCATCTCAGCCTGCTGCTCTGGCAGAGTATTTGCTGCTTTTCCCCCATAATCAGAGAATAAAAAACAACAGTTTTTTGTTATTGTTCTATTAAAACAATTTTGTTATTGCTTTATTAAAGCAAGAGTCCATCTTGCTGCTGGCCTGAGTGCAATTATAAACAGAGCAGAGCCTGGCTGGTGCTGCTGAGCAGGAAGGTCACAGGTAGCTTTGAACTGACACTCATCCTTTGTGTGCAAACACATTCTCTTTCATGTCCTCACCCTGCCTGCTTCACACTATCCAATGTGAATTCTTTGACACTTCTTAAAATATTTTAAAGCCAACTTATTTAAAAATTGGAAAAGTCAACTCATTAAATAAAGTATTTGTAGTAGGAACCTTTTATCTTGCACTGAAGGCAATAACAAGAGTCTCTCTGAAAATTTTCAATAGACAACAAACAGGCTCTTTGAGTTTAGAGCTTTCTGAAGTGACTGATCCTGACTTTCTCAAAAAGGTATTTTCCATATGCACTAGATGTATGCAAACACTGAAAAAAGGGAAAACATTTTGAATTGCATTTACTAGAAGTCGGAATATTCAGAGTTGGAAGGGATCCACAAGGACTATAAAGCCCAAATTTAGGTGAATGACCCATATGTGGGTTGACCCTGGTGTTACTAACACCGTGCTCCAAACAACTGCAGAGACATCAGCAGCTCTAATAAATCCAGGAAACAAAGAATTACAGTTATTAATACACTCTGCAACAGAGAATGCTGGCAGAATGGATTGTAATTGCTACTGTTGCCACTTATGATTATTTTTTTTTATTGTGAGTTTAAAAAATACTTTCAAATTATGAATTATGGCATGCAGTTTCTCATGTGCTGTAGAAAAATTCAAGTTTGACCAGGCCTGGCAATCCTGTGTGAATGCATCCATTCCCTCACACTCTGATTTCAGACAAAACACTGTTAAAAGTCCACAACACTGTGCCTTGTGTTTGCAGCCTGAGGCTTCTGCAGGTGTGCAGTTTGATGCAGTTTTTCACTATAAAACTTGGATGCAGAGTTTTTATCTAACACACAGTGAATTTTGATTGGTGTGTCTTCATTAATGTGTGAGTTGTTCAATTTTTGCTGCATGCTCTAACTCAGCTGTCAGGACAGAGCTGTTCACCTCTTCATGGCAGAATTATTCATCTCCTTATCACCATTTTGTAAATTCCTCACTGGGCCATCTGACCCTTCTCTGATAATAATGAATCTACTTTCACCAAGGCTTTCGAGGAGAAGCAAATGATGGACAAGCACTAAAGGAATTAAGGTGCAGAGAAATTAAACTCGAGGGTTCTCCCAAAGTCTGGTGAGCAGTCTGGGCAATGAGGACCCAGCAGTTCAGAGCAGCTCCCAGCATTGCCAACAAAGCTTGTCAGAAAAATTGTGCAGGAAAGTTCCAGTTTGGAAGGTATTGATTTAACAAAAATTGGAGCACTCTGTGAAACACACCGTTTCACTGATGTAATTAGACCTGGTCTGGGTGTCATGTTTAATTAAAGAAATAATGGAAAATAAAATTGCAACCTGCTATCTATCCACCCTTATAAAGGATGACTTAAATCATCTTTATACCCAAATGCTATTAATCCTACTTGAGAATTGTTCAGTCTGCACCTTCCTCCCACTGATGGCCCATAGCTGCTGACACAACACTGCAGTTTAAGTTTGTCATTAGAAAAATCTCCACCTTGTAAAAATACTCAGCAATCAAGAAACACATAAATTAATTCAATGCTTTGCTAAACAAAAAGAAAAGTAAGTGCAGAATTGGTAATCAAATATTATTAAAATAATGACAAGAATTGTGATCAGAGTGCACTCCTGCTCTCTGCTTGGCACAAAGTATTTCCCACTTAAGCTCTTAAAAGAAAAGGAGTTGAAGAACATGGTTACACCAGGCAGGCTTTAGTCTCACCAGAACTGAGGCCAGGCTTTCTATCAGTTTTGGCTTTCTCATACTCCACTTTGTCTGCCACGCATGTGACAATGCAATTCTGCTCACATCTCAGCAATAATTTCTATTTTTCTCCTTTCAGGGAAGAATTGCAGCTGCTCTGTCAGGAAGGGAGACAGAACCTGAGTCCCCCTGTGCTCACCCTGGGCCACGAGCAGGGCTGGCTGCAGATGCTCCACCCAGTTATCAGAAGGTCTGGGGAGCACAGTCCTTTTCTGGAACCAGAATTATTTCCCATTAAGCTGCCTAATGACCCTGGGATATTGGTGAGCCCCAACCATTTCTTAATAATGGATATTATGACTCATCCATCCATCCTGCCTTACTTCTCAATGCACCATTGAAAAGATAGGAAACCATTTTACCAACACACCCTAATATATCATAGCAATTTAACTTCTAATAGATTTTATTATTGCTTTTAATTCTTTTTTCTTTCAAGGATATTGATTTTGAGAGTACACTATTCTTGCAATTAGATACAACTGTTTTTTCAGTATGTAATCATTTTTGCTTTGTAACTTTTGCGGGAGACAAACTGCCTTAATACAACCCCTGATCTCTGTGAGTCATGTAGGGATGTTAAAACAACGAGGACATAAATATGATACACAAGTTAGTGAATACAAAACAACAGCCTACGCTAAAGGAATGATTTTATTGTCTGACTTGTCAAGACAATAAAACCTAAAACTGCTACACCTGCAGCACCTGGAATTCAGTCAGGGAAAGCAGCCTGAGGTGACACAAAATGCTCCTTTCCAAAGTTCTGTACCAGGAGCTGCAGCAGAAGCTCCAGAGCAGCCTCAGACCCCCATTCCTCAGCAAACACACCCTGCAGCCCCTGCATTCTGCAGAGAACATTTCATGGGCTGCCTCTCTGTGCAGGTTTCCATGAGCCCAGCCCGTGCTCCATGAGGAGCTGATGCTCTCCAGGAGCAGGAGCCTCTTTGTTCTATCACCTTGATTTGAGCAGAGCACTGGGAGCTGCATCTCCTCTATTAACCATTTTGCTGCTGTTCTGCACATATTAAACAGCTTCCCAAGTGATGCAGAAGTGAAGCATTAAACCATAGCAAGAAGGATCACTCTAGTATTGTCACAAAAATTATATTTACTACTCACAGCATTGACATTTGCTCCTTCTGGAGAAACAAAGTGTTAAAAATCACATGGAATTTTTTCAGCACCTTTTTGCTCAATTAATGCTGATTGCTGTATGTATAACCCACTTTAAATTCCTGCTTTATTTTCCCAGTCTACGTCACCCAGCTCTTTTATTTTTGTTGCATTTAGAGCAAGAAGTTGACATTTCCTTTAGATATCACCACGGTGGTAGCAGTTCTCTGCTCTATGATCTACATGAAAACATGGTCTTTGTTGTAATGGGGAGCTTGATTTGAGTACACTGAGAATTCCCCCCTTGGTGCCCTTCAAAATCTAACTTGTAATTATCAATAGCAAATTCCTGCCAAAGAATGTAAAAAATTAAGACAGCTCCTGTTTAGAGCCCCAGGAAAGAAAAGAGTCTTCCCTCATGATTCCATCAAAATGAAGCAGGACTTAAATGGCACAAAGATGTCAGGCACAATCTGGGGACCAAAACTGCCTTTTTCCAATGCCTTCAATGTGCACACCAAGCCTGCAGCCAGAACTGCCTCAAAACCTTTTGTAAGTAATGGTAGAAATCACCATAAAAACTTTCCTATCTTGAAGTGATCCTGGTGGTTTTGCTGTCTGTAATTATCTCAGTCACAAAGAGCAAACTCAAACCAACACAAACACCTTTGCAGCAATGCAGCAATGCAGAAATTCCTGTGCTCCAAACCCCCAGGAGCTGTCACTGCCCCTGCCTTAAAAACCAGTAAGGAAAATTTCAGGAATTGGCCACTTGGTTTCTCTTTTTAATCACAGAAACATAGTGACATAATTTTTCTCCATGTGTATCTTTTTTACTTCTAAGTGAAAGAAGAGCTTGTGGTGTATTTTCGGACCCCAAATGCACAACTTCTTTCCTCAAGAAAAAAGAGTAAAAACCAGCTCCTGCACCAACACAGGTAACTGAAATATTTAAAACTATAAATCTGTCTGAGACCATTATTGATTTTACTGTGTGTGGAGCAGCTGAAGCATTAGACAGCAGCCATCCCTTGCCATAAACATCCCAAGGTTTCTCTGCAGCTCCAGCAAACCCAGAACTGTGCTGTTAATGCGGCAGATTATTCACTTTGGAGCCCTGGAGGTGTCCTTGGTGCTTCCCCCTCTGCAGCTCAGCCCCAATGACAAGCAGAAGGGCAAGGCCACCAGGACTTATCGCCATGTAATGCCATGTTAAGCACACACCTGAATGCTCATCTTGCTGGGGACTCAGCTCTGTAATTGCAGCTGCAAATCTGTCACATCTGGAAGCCTCTGGAACTGTTCTGTAGCCTTATTAGATGTGAGAGGGCCCAGGCAGCTCAGCGGCACTGTGCTCATGAAAAGCAGCCCCAAACAACTTAACTGAGCGTGTCACCCACCTCACACTTATGGCTATCCTAATTCTAATTTAATAAGAAACAAAAAAAACCCCAACCCACTCAAAGGTGTAATGGCCTTGTTTTATATCACACACTGCTCTGGGATTAGGAAATAATTATTATTCCTCTCTTAAAGTAAGCAGATTATCATGCTGCTAATTATTCTCAAAGGAATAGAAGAGATGAGAAAATAATCTAAAACTTTTCCTGGTGGAACTTAACTCATGACTAGGCTTAATGGGCTCATTATAATTACCAACAACTTTTGCTTTGCTGGTTCCTGAAAGAATTGTGACTAGGATAACACTTGGAGCTGACTTTCCACACACACAGGTTCTGTTGGCTGCATATACTATTGCACAAATAAGGATGGATATGTATAAAGAAATAAAAATGGGTATGTATATAGAAATAAAAATGGATATATATATAAAAAAGATGGTATTTCACAAAAAAGGTTCATTAAAAAAAAATAAAGTCATAGATTTAATGGTAGTTTATGCCCCACTGAGGGAATTCTTTGCAGCTGGTGCTCCAGCAGCACAAAGCTTTGCATCTGCTGTGCTGCCATCTAAAGGGTTTGGAAAAAGGGAGGAGAATCAGATTTTCCACGTGCTCTGTGGGAATTATGAACTATTTGGCATTTGATATCCAAATTCTAGGTTTTAATTAGAAAGGCACTCGAAACCTGAGGGATGTTGACTCAGTGTATTGGACAGGATCACCACCAGCAGCAAAGGAGAACTCGTACTGTGAGAGATTCCCTTACATGGGAATGTCAGGAGTCAAATTATTTATGGACTGCAGGACAATTTACAGCTCAGAGAAATTAACACAGAGAGCAGAGAGCTGTGCAAACAAGACCTTCAATGCACCCTTTCCCTGCTCTTTGGCTGAGCAAGCAGCCAAATCAAAGTCCCCTTTACTCATCCTCCTTAGGCTGCCTCTGCATTGACTTCAAAAGGAACTGGAGCCTGGCAATACAAATTAATGAAGTACAAGATCATACTCACCAGGTGTGTTTAACCAAGAAATCTACAATGCCAATTAAAAAGCTTAATTAATAACATTGTAATTTTTTTGGTAGTTTATCACAGTTTTTGGTTTTTTCATTACTATCAGGTATTTTCCTAATTTATTTCTATTTGTTGATACTACACTTTGTAAGTAAACAAAGAAAAGTTATAAAATAATAGTTTAGGTCCTATTGATATTTTACTTTCACAAATAGAATATTGACATTTTTGTAGCTTGTTTATCTAAAATATTATTCAATAATGGATCACAAAACAAAAACTATAAATGCTTAGAGAAGTGGTTTTCCAGTTTCTGTCCATGCACTTTGCTTTAGAATCTATTCTGTGTTTGTAAAGTGCTCCTAACATATGATCACTCTGATGTTCACTTCTTGCCCACAAAAAAATAGGTTTTTCCTCCAATTCTTGGTTTGCTAGATTATCCAGTCTACCTTAAAAAAAAAAAAATACTAACTTCTAAAACCATGCAAGTAATTAATATGGAAAGAAAGCAATTAAATCAGAGCCCAGAACTAGACAATAATATTTGCAATTGATCCCAATTTCATATTGAGAGTCACCACTCATGGCAATGGCTTGTGGCTGGAGCACCAGCAATAAACACGAGCAGGTAACAGAAATAAAAAAAAAAGTGAAATAAAATGAAACAGATAAAGTGAAATAAAATGAAACAGATATAAGTAAATAAAAGAGCTTTTGTTAAAGAAGAAATTTGAACTAAAGCAAAGGAAGGAATGTTAAATGAGGTGGAAAGTGCCTATTATCATGTTATTTAAATTGTTTGTGCAGCTCTGGAGTCACCAGAGTCATTTCGGTGAGAGCACCCTGGTGACCAGAGAAGGGGAATTCAGTTAAGGCCAAGCTCTGTCCAACATCCTCCTTCTGCTCAATTCCTCTCTGCCTGTATTTCCTGTTTTACAGTTGAATATTATCACAACCCAGACATAAAACTTTGTGTAGATAAACTGAATAAATGTGATGAAGGGCTTGGATAATGTAGGGAAATAGGCTGAGAGGAAAACTGAGCAAGCCTTTTGTTGGATAAGAATATTTTGACAATCAAACCACCGCACTAATAGAATAAAACACACCAAAATGACATAACAAATATTTCTGCCTTCCTAAAATTCACTAGCTCCATGGATTGAAATTTATTTGTCTTTATAGAGATAGAAATGAAACATATCCATCTAGAACTAGCAGAAAAGTGCACCTAAAATTCAGATTGTATTAGCAAAGAGCAGAGGTGTTCCCAGCCCTTGTGGACAGGACATGGAACAGCAAATTCAGGAAATTTTGATGGTATTTGAACTCTTACTGTTTCCTGGCCTGCAGCAAGGCCAAGAACAACAAGTGTTAAAATACCACCAGAAAATCCTGAAAGCCCTGTCAGGATTTCATCACAAAAAAACCTGAGAGCTGTTTCCCCACACATTCCAGAACCAAGAGTGGGTGCTGACCCACAACTGCTTGAGCTCAGACCCCAAACCTCATCAGCTGCTTTCAGACTGTCAATTCTGCTCAGCCAAATGCCTGAGAATTAAAATATTTCATCAGGAACATCGAAGGTAGTACAGGGCTAAAAATACTCTGCATTAACAGCAAAATATGCCAAAATTCACAATGATCATTTCATTCATTCGTGGTTTCTATCCTGCAGCAGAAAGGAAATTTAAGCACACTGAAAGAATATCATTGACTTCTGTCATGCGGGTTGAGAGGACAAGGAAATATGAATCAGTCAAGAGAATTTTGTGCTTGAAGAGTAATCATGGATGGCTTTGGTCCCCATCTCCACTGCCACAGCAGGAACTGCCCAACTCCTTCCTCAAGAGTGAGCAGAACCAGTCAAAGCAGCCAAAACCAAAGTTCAATTTCTGCTGCAGTCACTGGCAGTGCCAGGCACAGGGCTGGGTCCCTGCTGTGTGGCCTCCCTGAGAACAGACAGCTTGTTCTGAACAAAAATCATCCTTGGTCTTTTCCACTGGATTTAGAGGAGCTTTGGGATTTTTTTAGCTGGAATTGTATTTACTCAAATTATGAAAAATGACAGCCATTTCATTGATTGCACACAATTGTTTGTGAAAAACAAAGTACCCTGAAAAGATTGAATACTTTGGCATTTAAGGAAAAAAAAACATTTACCCCAAATACTTTCTAAATTGATCTTCGTTGTGCTTTCTGATTTAAAATTTTAATTTGAAAATGGTACAGCAAAATATGTGATTTTATCAGAAATTAGTGTTTTGATTTAACTTTACAGAGAAAAAAACCCTGCCTATTTTAAGGCTCTTTTAGAATTTTTATTCATTATGAGCTATTTGAACACCTCAGATCATTTTTTTGGCAGGTTTTAACTGAAATATAGAAATATGAGTTAATCTGGCAAATGAACAGCTCCTCAGAGTAGCTGACAGCACATGAATGAGGCCTGATGCATGTTTCAGTTTGTACTATTAATTGAAAAGTAGGAATTGCAGGAGTTTTCAATACTGGGTTTGGTGAGGATAATTTTAAATGGATGCTTAATATATTAAAATGTATCAAACACGTGAAAAACAGAAATAACATTTCAGTACTTGTCTGCCATCAGTTCAGAGTAAAAAAAACAATAAAATACTTCAGAACAAGAGCCAATTTGTAAATTAAACTTCCTTGAACACAGCCAAGTTGCAAAGAATCACCTCATTTGTCTTCTGCAGAATCCAAGTAAAACCTTGGTGAGTGGAAGCTCCGACTGCCAAGGCCAAACAAATCCTTCCAGACAACCACGTGCACCCCCTTGTACATGCACACATTTTGCTCCTCTAAATCCACATTTAGAGCTCTTTTTCCACTGTAAATCCAGTGTTTATTTCACTACATAAGAAGCAAAGCACCACTGGAGATTATCACACATCAGGAAATCTGCAAGGGATCCAAAGTCAACAGAGCTCATTTGCCCAGGTTTTAGGAACATTCTACTTTGTGGCCAGCTGCTTTGTTCCTGTATTATTTTGTTTTGGAGGAATTCTCTCCTGGCTTCTTGCAGGCTTTTAAAATAAATAAGATATGCAAGACAAAAGTTGGATACATTTACCCTAAAAACTGGGTCAAAAATAATTCTTTTAAGTTTTCTTTTTTTAAGACCCTACATAAAAGCACAATGTGTTAACCAGGGCAAGGGGAAACAGAGAGTGCCTTATTTTGTGTTAAATAAACTAAGCTGGTAGAGCAGCATCACTCTGCAATTATTTATTAGGTGAAAAACATTGCCTGGTTGCAAAAAGAATGTACTTTAAATGTTGTGAAGTTTGTCAGAGGGAAGAAAACAGCCAAACTCGAAGATATGATGTTTATGTGAAGCTGATCATACTGATCTTAAAAATTTATTTCAAGTGCAAGATGGATCCCATATGAAGTTCATACCTTCCTATAAAATAGTATAAAAAGATCAGTCTGCATCCTTCTAAAAACACACTGAAAATTGCATCAAGGAATACAACTTGGATATGCTGGTCAGAAACTGAGAAAAGCTCATTTCAAACTTTTTGGTAGATTCACAGCTATTTATATTAAAAGATGACTCCAAGGCATGAGCAAATAAGGAAACTCCAGCACATTTCTTCCACACCAGCTGTAAGCAGATGGGAGAGAATTAATTATCAAAAGGAGTTAAAAAGTGTAAGATGGATTTTTGTTCCTGCAAAGGAACATCACATAAATTACCAGGGCAACATGGGAAGATTTCTGGGCTAACATGAAGTTAAAATAGTGCAGTGTGTGGATAAAACCAGGCTGCCTCAGAGTTGCAAATGGTATTTTTCCAAGGTTTATGAGTAATCAGTGGAAGGATGTCAGTGAGTTCTGCTTGTCTCCAATTTCTGCTCAGCCTCTATGGATCAGTGCACCTGAGCCTGTGTCTCCCTTGGGAGCTCATTATGCAGTAAATAAGGCTGTAAATTTGCAGGGCCCTGTGCACTTGTGGACACTGTTAATGTGCCGTGAGAACCCTCTGCAAAGTTCACTCTCCTTTCTCAAAAGTGGGCACAGAGGAGCCCCGGGAGGAATCAGGATGGATCACTGAAGGAAATGTGATTTCCCATCTGCATTTATTGCAGAAAGAACAGATCTGCACACCTCTGTGTGCCTGAGCAATGGGAATTCACTCCCTACCCACCCTCAGGTGTCCTGCACCTGGATCCTCCTCCAGCACAGCTGCCACACCATGGTCAGCCCTCACCCCGCTGCAGGCATCACAGCTCTGCCTCCTTGTTACAGAACCAGACCAATAAAAAAGCAAATCAAACCATAAATCACAGGAACTCCTGCCCTCAGAGCTGGGTTAAACACTGCGCTCTGTGCTTCAGAAAAGGCTGTGTGCCACCATCACATTTTCTGGAAAAAATCCCTTCACCAGGATTCTTCTCCTGGGAAGCTGAGAAGCCTCAGAGAAAAATGAAAACAATAATTATCTGATTGTTTCTCCTGTGTTTTGCTGCTTTGGAATGTGGTTGGAGATTGTTTATCCAACATGTGAATTGTTTTGCCTTAAAGACCAATGACATCTGGCTGGGTTGGGACTCTGGAAGAGATCATGAGTTCTTCATTAGTATCTTGGTAAGCCTTCTGTCCGTATCCTTTCTCTATTTTTAGTATATATTAGTATAGCATTCTTTAATATAATATAATACCATAAAATAATAAATTAGCCTTCTAAGAACATGGAGTCAGATTCACCATTTCCTTCCTGCCACGGGGGACAGTGAAAACACCACAGTGCACAAACTGCAGTGCCACACCTTGTGCATGATCTGAGCTGAGCACGAGCAGCCAGGCTGAGAAATGCACAGGTGGTTCAGGAGGTAAAGCATGGCAGGGAAAGCTCTGCTGGAAACTCTTCCATGGGAACTGCTCCCATGTGTGCCAGGGGAGCTCCAGGCTGGACATGAAGAACAGTTTGCTCATGGAAAGGGTTGTCCAGCACTGAAGGGGTTGAGTCCCCATCCTGGAGCTGTTCAAGCTGTTCATGCCCTGGATGCTGGGATTCATCCTCTTGTCTCTCTGACAAGGTGGGCTTTGGTCACAGGTTGGACTCAGTGACTTTGGAGGTCTTTTCAGCCTTAATGCTTGGGAGATTCTGTAACTATAAAGCCATGGAATCACAGAGCAGTTTGGGCTGGAAAGGACCTTCAAAGGCCACCTGTCCAAGCCCAGGGACATCTTCCACCTGGCCAAGCTGTGAGAGCCCCACCCAACCTGGCCTGGAACATTTTCAGGGTTCCATCCATTACCTGGGCAATCTGTACTGTTGTTTTACCACCACCATTGTAAAAACATCTTCCTTACATCTATAAAAACCAACCCTCTTTCAGCTTAAAACCACACAGCTAAACCCTCTAAGTTCCAGTGGTACTTGAAGCCCTCAGCAAAAGATTTCATTTCTTTTCCAGCAGCAAGCTGAACATCTGCAAATGTCACACCTTAGAAGACTTCTGTGGTCTTATCTCAAAGCAAAAGCTCAAGCTATGAACCCAAAGATGTTATTTATTAAAGTTAATTAAATTGGTTAAAAATTAAAATCAATTCTCAAAAGCTAATATCTGCTTTTCTTCTGTTGCACTGAAAAGAAAAATTTTCTCAGTGTTCCTATTAGAACTTCCTCAAGTATGCCATTTTACAGACCATAATAGCCTGGGTAAGTCTTTGCATTTTGCATTGCTTGTTCTACTGCAATTTCTTTTATTAAAGCATCAGCTTGCAAATGCATTATGAAATTCCATTTTCTGTGAAGAGGAAAAAAACCAAAAAACAAAGCAGCAGCAAGAGTTCCAGAAGCAACAGTGCTTCTATCATTTATGGTTGCAGAGAAAAAAAAAAAACAAAAAACAAAGAAAAAAACCCAGAAAAGATAGCAAGATTCACACAACCAAATGGAATTTTTTCCAAAGACAGCCATCCTCAAAATACAATATTAATACAAAAAACCCTCCTGATTCTTTCCAGAGTGTCCTTCACTAAACTTGAGCACACAAGAATGGCAGTGCTGACAGCACATTCCTCCTCTACATCCATTGCAAGTGACCAAGTTGTGGAATCAGAGCCAGGAATCATTTTTACATTAATGCCTAGAAAAGTAGAATTTTCCAGGCTGTTAATGCTAAGGACTCAAGCTTATAGAGCAAAATAAAGAGCAGAGAAATGGAAAAAACCCCAAAGCAGTTCCATGTTAGCACTACTCCATCTGTAGGACTTTATGGCTTCAATAGTGACACTCCACCTTAAATTAAAGGACTTTTTTCAATATTTCAGGGTGCTGTATCAGGCTGAAACCAGAAAATGATAAGCCTCTGCACAGTGAAATAGGTACACACACACCTACATGAGCTGAATTATTTGAGGATAATTCCACTCATCACATTATTTGTAGCATTTCTTAAAGCAGGGTATGAATATATTCAGCTGAAGGCTTTCCAATACAATTTGCAAGGAGTTATGAGAATTGGATGTATTTTTTCCTTTTGTAATATACACTCCATCACTTCTCCAAAGCCACTGCCATTTCTGTAATGAATATTTCTGATTATTTATAGCAGAGTAAGGGTCAGGGAGCATTAGAAATTGGACTCCTGTGGAGCAGAGCTGCAGCCCACAATCAAGGGCTAGCAGGCAAACTCTGAGACTTCCTTTACTCGTGCTGTTTGTGACCCCAGCCCTGACCTGTCTGTAAATGGGAGAGGTGAATATCTCTGCTTCCAGCTCTGTCCAAGGTCCCTGACAACCAAATACCAGAGAGCTGAACATGGCTGAGTGTGTCCAGCTACTGAGTCTGCTTTAAACCTCAATCCAAAATATCACATCAAGCCTTCCATATTCCAGAAAACAGAATCATGAATTTAAGCCCTGAAATCACTCAGAATTAATCATTATTATTCCTAATAAGTTGAGAAATCCAGATTTGCAGTGGTGCCAGCATTCTTTCCAGTCTATACACTGGCTGAAAAACTTCTAAACATTTTGATTAAAAATCTCTTGGCAAAAGTTGGAATCGATGTCAACTGCTCTCTGACCTGCTCATTTTGGCACTTCCATAGCCAGGAAAGGTTCTGTGTGCATGGATGTATGGATGATAAACAGTTTTCCTGAGCATCATGCTTTGAAATTATTTGAATATTTCAAAATTAGTGAATACGTTTTTACATATCTGCAAAAATCATAATTAATGCTACAAGCAAAACACACAAGGAAAAGAAGAGGCTCAGAGGATGGGAATCTTTAGAGATTTATCAGAGTTATCGGATCTTGTGAGTTACAAAGTATTAGGAACTAAATCCATAAAAGACATGGGTTTTGCCCTGAGCAGTTTTAATGGGTTAAGAGACATCTCAGAGACAAAAGCAATTAGTGACTAAATTCAGGAATTGGTAATGCCATCTTGATATGGAGCTGAAGATGCCAGGGGGTTCCATTTGAATCTTTTTGATGTTCTGAGTTTTAGTTAATGATAAATCCCTTTCTGCAGGAGTTCTGCATCTCACTGTACTCAGACAGCAAAATCCTGTTCTCTCCAAACATCCCCCACCCTTCATTCTAAGCATCATGGAGAGTTGCTAAGATTCTGAAAGAAAATTTTCAAAATGTTTATAATAAATATGACGGAAGATTATATCAATACTGTGTTAAGGTCCAGAGAATGAGCAGCCACAGAAAACTGTAAATATTTGTCCTTGAATATCTATTTAAAATATTGAGAAGAAGTTTTGGAATGCAATTTTGTGCTAAAATCGTGTCTCATCATAGGTTAAGCCTACTCAGGTAGCTTTATTAGATTATAAAAAGCAGTCAGTTCTATAGAACAGAAGATAAACAGTGTAATATTTGTTCTTGGACTTGCCCATATTCCCTGAAAATTGATGACATTCTTAATGGTAGTTTAAAAATAGAAATGTATATATGTGTGCATGGAATATGTATTTTTATATTCCAAACCACTTTCTCTTAAAACATTTAATTAGTAAGAAGAAGTGGTGTAGAGCCATTTTTCTATTTTGGGAGCCAGCAAAGCTGTTGCTACAGCTGAAATCAGCACTTCCAGCAAGATGGCAATTTACTATTAAAATATGGAGATAATTTATTTATTAAATCAAAACGTGAGGAGAGTAAAATGCAATGAATGCAAGTCACCAGGAAGAGCAGGAACTCCATTCAGCTCTCCTTGTACATGAAGATGTGTTTGTGTGCCTTGTCTCTCAAACTGCCCTGTAAATGGTGAGCCAGGGAGAATCTGCAGGATCTTCTGGATCTTCCTATTCATAAATAAATTCAGAATAGGAATCCACAGGGCCCAATCACTGGCATGACTTCCTTGAGGGAAGTTTTTCCAAAGCTACAGGGCAGCAGCAGCAGCAAGCACAGCTGTGGGAAGTGTGTCCATGTAGAAGAACCCAAATACTGATAATTCTCTGTATGCTCCTTAATTGTGTGTATTTACTTAACTAAGCTGCTAAACCAGGAGCTTAGAATGAGGGATGGGGGGAACAGGAAATATTTGCGAAGAGCACATGTCTGAAGACCTCAGAAAAAGAGTTTGAAGAGACAAAATTTTGTTTTACTCAAGGAAAACACCAGCACCAGTCTGAGCCAAGCTTTTAAAATCATCTCTGCACATTGAAAGGCAAATAGCAGTTTTGTTTCTGTCTGTAAAAACCAAAATATAATAGAGTAAAAGGCAACTTGGTGTACTTCAGGATGCTGTAGCAGCCTCCAGGGACCGTAATGAGAATCTTTGTAAAAAGGTTGGTGCCTGCAGTGATTACATCCTCCAGGGCTGGTATGGGCACCTCTGAATATTCAATGGCTTTTGTCTGTTGGGCCATTCTTGCAAACAAGTTATTAATGAGTGATGACTGCGGGTGGATTAGGAACTGCCAGGCAGGACCTTGCTGTGCACGGGCTGTGCAGGTCCATCCACCAATGCCTTTCCACAGCACTGTCTTTAATGCTCAGATACACAAATATAATTCACCAAGCTATCATTTTTTGTTAACTGCACTTTGCAGACAGAGCAGAGCAATTTGATGTCTCTCAAGGTGGATAATAGCATGAATAATTCATTAAGCTCACCGGAGTTAATGCTGTTGTACTCAAGGTTAAGTATTCCCCCATCCCCATATAAGGAATTACTTGATTGCTTACCTTAAAAATGAACTTTCTAAAGAACTCCATTGTATAAATAATAGGATATGTCTGACTGCCATGATTTGTAAGCTGCTCCATCAAGGCACCAGCAAATAACTACATACTCAACAAGCTTACTTTGTTTTTTTTTTCAGATGTGCTACAACTCTTTATAACAAACACACCTGTTTAGTAAAAATATCTTGTCTATGAGGCAATTTTTACTCCTTCCTTTGAGAATGATGAAGGTGATTTTGTTTATTAAGGACTATACTAAATATAGACAACAAAATCAAGGGACTATGTCCAGGTTGGCCACGAGCTTAATAAAGATTAATCAAACCACCAAGAGAAAAGCAATGTGCTATTTAGTCAACATCACAAATAAGCTGTAGCATTCGGATTATCCTTGGACAAACTGGGGGCAGAGGGGCCCCTCTAAGAAAGGAGGCCATGGAATCAAGCCAGGCAGTTGGGCTGGTGGTGGATTTAATTAAAAGCAGCAGCCAGGCAGCTCCCCACATTGAGCTGCAGCTCAGCAAACCCTCCCCGTGTCCTCTGCCTGTGAGTCCTTCTGCAGGGCGAGATCAGAAACTGCCAAGCAGAAAATATTTCCTGACAAGAGCAGCCTTCACCTCTCAGCAATAACCTGCTGATCAGGCTCCTGTTGGGGCCAGGCAGGAACAAGGGCTGGGCTGAACCTCTCTGAGGGGACCCAGCATCCTAAGGAGGCACCCTGGGCTCTCCAGGGGATAACTCCAGGGGATAATGCACTGCAGCTCACCTGGAGACATTCCCTTCCACAGGAAATCACTCCAGCGCTCATGGACACCAGCCACCTCACACTGCAGAGTCCTCAGAAGCTCCCAGGCACAAGGTAAAGATCATTTATGTCTGTGTTTAATTACCTGGCTGGCTACAGAGGCCTGTTCATGAAAAGATGATAAAACTCCTGCTGCAAGATAAGGTTTGCTCCATCCCAGAGCAGTGATGGGACAGAACTTGATTGTTGCAATGCAACAATCTTTTTATAGTTAGTGCAATAGTGTGCACCAGCCAGCCTGCTTCGAAGTTTGTTATCAAAGCCTCAGGAATTCACCAAGGCTATTGGAACATAAACTGTGCTAAATTAAGAAAGAAGAGGCTGAGAAACGGAATACCAAGACCACAAGAGATGGATAAAGAGGACTGTGAAACACCTGGACGGTAACAATCACACACTCTGAGAAATGCAGGCAGAAAACGAGTGAACAAGACAAAGGCACCAATCAAGAAGTGTGTACTTGGTATTTTGTACAATCTATGAAAGCGTGTGTAATGTAAACCATAAACAGCTTCTGCTTGTTCATATTGGTCAGTAGCACAGGAGTCACAGATTTCCCAATACTTGGTATTGCTGGCTGGGGGTTATGTACAAATGATGAGTGGGATGGGACTGCTGGGGAACGTGCCTTGAGCTGTTGTATTTTTCAGCATCAATCTCATCCCATGGTTATGACAATGGGAAGATGCCACCAGCTCACATCTCAGGCAGCAGACCAAAAATTTAATGTTACAACTTACTTTATAAGTTTTTTGACCAATCACACAAAGCAAAAGCACATTGACAGTAGTTCCATCCAACCACTACAAGCACATGTACCTTTGGTTAAACAATGCTTGCTTATTTTGAATACAATTCCTGCTTCTAAGCCTTAAAACACAACACACAGAGCTCCATTATTAAGCTTAGAACTTCCTAATATCTTGTTAGATAAACTTTTCTGCTTAGGGAGTTATTCTAGACAAGCATTAATACACAGACCATTGTTCTATTTGCCCTTACTTTTCTATTTCTCACACTGTTTTTCTGCTGACCTATCTCATGGCTACTGCTCAGCTCCAATCCCAGTTCTGCTTTCTCTCAGGCCTGCCTTTTGCAGCTTTCTTAAAACCTTCTGATTTTAAGGATTCTCACAAACTGGCAGCACCTCTCAGTGTTTATCTCTTCATAATGCACTGAACATGGGAAACAATGCAGAGTGTGTTTCAGCTCCACTGCATTCTGCCTGTACATTTTGAAGACAGACTCCAGGCACTGCTTCCTTGGTTCCTGCCACTGCAGCCCTGCCTGTGCAACTGACTTCCACCCCTCTCGTTTCTTGCTCCAGCAAATGATAACAAATTATTAATTTGTCTGCAGATGACATTTACTGCAGAAAGCTACACCAAAGAGAATGGTGAGTACAATAGTTTAACATGTCCAAGTGCCAGCTACCAGGCACTGTCATCATAAAACAAATTAGCAGGGTTTGTGCTCTGCTGATGAAATAAGAGTCTGTGCTCACAGACCAGCCCTGAACTCCAAAGGAAGCCTCACTTAACAAGCCCAGGGAGCTGAAACACAACCAATCACCACTTATCCATTATTCACCTTTAACAAAGGGGAAATTTCTTGTGGGGAATTGCAGACTGAGGGTGTGATTTCCTGACATTAGCAAAGGCACAGGACACATGTCTAACCATGGGTTTCACAGCATTCAGGTGAAAAACAAAAGTTATGTAAGGAATTGTTATTATGGGAGAAAAACAATGGCTTCTCTGAAAACTGTTAACAAACAAAGTCAAGAACTCTTCAAGGTGTGCATGCACAGATTCCTTTTTTCCTTCTGACAAAACAGGTGAATATGATAGAATGAATATGATAGAAAGCTTGGAACACTGACTCGAAATTACAGATAGCAGGTTAACAACTCCAGCAAGCAGACGTGATCAGGTTACATGTTTTCCATCTTGAATCACAAAGTGATAACCACAGATTAATTTAAATCCTTGTGTATGTACCCAACACACCAACAGTTGCAGGGACACAAAACCATTAGAAGAGACAACAGGTTTGCATGTTCACTTCCTTTCAGGGACCTTACCTGGAATTTCTTACAGATAAAACTAATTACCCAAGCTGAATGACTGACAGCATTTCCCCAAGTGACATGAATAAATTTCTGTGATGCCTGCACCATTTCTGGAGCAGTTTAATGACAAGTAGAAGCAGAGGGGGTGCAGCATCACACACTCAGCCCTGGAGAAAACCTCAGGGTGCCTTCCCAAGCAGGAGGTTCTCAATGCTGCAATGAACCCACACCAACACCAAACCAGGCAAACTGAGATTTCCAGACAGGGGCTGTGGATGCCTGGCAAGCCACGGAGCTCTGAGCTCCAATTCCCCATCACCTCCATGCCCACACTGCACAGCAGATGGTTTTGTCCTGCTCTGGCTGTGTCCATCCAACATTTGCTGCTGGACACCAACTTGAGCCCATCACCACGGCCAAACCCCAGGAAATGTTCCCCATGGCTTTTCCAGAAAATTTCCAAATCACTGCAGCTGACTGGGCTTGATTACTTTTTACTGACTTTTCATGAAATGCATCTTTTCCACATATAAGTCTTACATATGTAACTTTTCCTTACAATTATTTTAGTCTCAGATGTTGGTGACAGCACATAGCAATCACACCAGGGAGTTTATCAAGGCAGAGATGCTGTTGCTGGATTAATGTTTCAGAATAATGACAATAAGGGATGCCAAACAACAGATTGGCAAAATGAAAAATGTCAGCGTAGCTTTGAAAAATACATGTGAAGAATTATTTCTTTATTCATTTCTATTCTTAGGACTACTCTTAGCTTTTACTTATGTTCTACTCTTGGAATTTCATGTTCAATCTTACTTCAAATCTCCATCTCTTTCATAATTTCATTTGAAAATGCAGTTATTGATTGTACACTGGCAGAAAGGTGGGATGTTGATCAAAAAATTAATATTAGCTTCTAAATAAATTGTGTCTTAACAAATATTTGCTTTTCATAGCTGCTACGAAAATTCCACCTCTTAAATATGTGAACAACAGAAATTTAATAAAGCTCCTTAAAATTCAATAACTTTTTCATGTTATCTTCATATAAGCATCATTCAAAGTTGGCCAGTTAGGAAATTATATAATTAAAATTAACATTTATGATGAACATTTAAAAATATGAACACAAAGACAAGATTTGAGAAAAATATCCATCTTGACCTCTCAAATTAATTTCTGAAAATCCCTGTCATTCCCACTGCTTGACAACCCTCCAATAACTAACTGACAATTCTCCCTTGATGCCACAGCACTTTTGTACTTTAGTTTTATCAGGTTTTGACTTGGCATTATCAGCTTTGATTATATTTTATGATATTCTACGAGTGTCTCATAAACCCAAATGAAAACGTATTAAACTCTGTCCAACTTCCTGAGCAAAACTTCCTCAAACAGCACCAAAGACAGAGCAACAACATCATTTTTTTTCTCACTCTACCCATCTTGAAAAAGAGTATTTTCCAGTACAACTTTCCAGTATTATTTTCCACTAAAAATTCCAACACCTCTCTCTGTATTACAGGAAGACATATGGCTGAATTATTATAATAATTTATATTAAATTTATAATAAAAAAAAACAGAACTGAATTTCACAAAATGGGGAGAATTTTCATTTATCCTCTCATCATGTCCTTCTTTGCAGCTGTGGGTCAGATTTGAAGGACGTGGGCTGAATAAAGCCCTCAGAGATGCTGACAAGGTGTCATCCTGCTCATTTTTGTAGTCTGCTTTATTTTCTGGAAAGAATAAATAATTTTGTGCTTCCTCGCCTAATCTGTCTGCAAACCATTTCATTGTCAAATTATGCAGGATTTACGAATATTTCTGATATGACAAGAGCACGCATTCTTTCCTTGCTGCTTTTTACCTCTCTGGAAGGGCTGTCACAGCCTTGCCAGGTTTCAGATAGTGCTCTTCAATTAACATGTGTGGCCCATTTATCATTTAACATTTGTTAAACTATTGTTGCTGTTTCTCTTTTAGGTAAGACAATAATAAAATAATATATATTTCCTTTTACTATTTTGAATGTATCATTTTATCAATACCTCTCATATCTATCAACACCTTAATATTCCCTTTAATATAATAAAGATTATTCTCCACAGCTAATAACCATCTTATAGTCTGTGCAGAGACAGGGTTAAATTTCCAATTCTCTCCAGATCAATAGTTATTCAACCAGTTTCATCCTGAAATAGTTTTATCTCTGGTTTTTAATACCTTCCCCCATTTGGTTTACAAGTATTTCCTAATCTCTGAGGAAAAACAAAACTGTCAGACAAAAAAAAAAAACCCTCCAACAATATGTTTCCTAAAAACTTTTTATATTTTCAGAGGTAACAAATGAAAATGCAAAAAACAGAAAGAACAGGAAAAATCCCTTTCAGCTGCATGCATGAGAGATCCATATGGGAGCCACTGCACTGGCTGCACAACCCAGATGAATAAAGGGAATAAAGGGAATTTCTGCAGTGATGATGTGTTATTCATAAGCTCACAGTTTAGAATACTCTGCAGAGGTGCTGTGGAAGTTTTTCTCATTGAGGGTCTCTAAACTCAGTCTCCCTTTTCCCCCTAATTTCATGGATCTGACAGAAACTCAAGGGGTGGCTTGGGAAATCATCTTTTTTTGTGGCCATTTGTGCTTTTTGGGTTTTTTCAAAGTCAGACAGCTCTGAACTCGTTTTTGCCAAAAGCACCAAAGTCTAGATATATAATGCAGATCTGCAAAATAATTATTTTTCAGGACAACTCAACCTCCATGTGTTCCTTAAAATATATCTACATAAACTTAAGTGTGTCTAGAGGAACTGATTCCAGCTTGATCCATTGGGTTTAAACATTTTGAGAAGCTATTATGCATTAGTGAGTTGAATAAAGGTCAGCTAGAAGAGATGGAAAGGTTTTGGTTTTCTTATCTGGAATATGTCTGATATTCTCTGGCAGACAAGCACTTGATCAAGGGTATTTCATCAAGGGTAACAAGAATATTAAGATTTGTTACAAAGAAAAAAAAAACAAACTCAATAGGTCCACACTGGGCTTGTAAGACAGCAACTGAGTTTATAAATTAGAGAAAAATTTTACAAAACACCAAAACTTAAATTTTAACCTGGTATTTTAATCTTAATGTTGTTCCTGGTATTAATATTAGAGAGTTATTACATTTTTAACTAAACTTTCCATTTAAGCCAGCAAAACAAACTTGTTTTTTGTGGTTTTACACTTTCTACTTTGTGATATTTCCATTCTGGGCGAGTCCACTGGACAAATTAAACATAGAGGGGTTCAAAGTTTTATCTCCAACACGAGGTTTTTAATTTTTTCATCAGTTGCTGAACTTGTTTGTGTTATGCTGCAAGGGTAACTCTGCACGATCAGAGTGGCAGAGGAACAAGACATATGCATGAACTATATATAATGAATGTTTACAATATTCTCCTTTTCAGCTCTTCCATCTCGAGAGCAGCGCAGTCTCAAGTGAAAACGAGTGTCTTACAAGTGAAGTACTGAGATTCCATTTATTATTAAGCAACTTCTGCTCCAGCTTTTCAATCCTTTCATCAGACAAGTCTCATTGTTGCAATGCTTGATTGTTATTTTATGGCCGGACTTAAAAATAGAACGATTCAATTTTTATTTTTTTGTCTTGTATTTTTAAATACAGCAGCACGAGTGGGGTTCTTTCCAGATGAAATTATTCATGTGGTGGCAGAGGTGCTTTGCCAGCATGATCAAAACCAAGGGGTGATGGATCCTGCCCTGCCAGCCCCACACAGGAAAAATTACCTTAAATCCAATACAGTGAGGTGAGATTTGGGGTTGAGGTCACCCAGGCTGGTGTTTTCTCCCCTGTTTGAAAGGAACTATGCAAAAATCTCTGCTCCTGAGCTCCACCAATTTTTCATTAATTTTTCATCACCACAGGGTGTGGGCAGGGATGGCAGGAGCAGCACCCACGTGGGACAGAGCCCAGCCACTCTAGGTACAACCTCATTTATTAGGGAGGGAAAAGGGATTCCTGTGAAAGGGAGATTCCAGATTGCTCATGAAAAGAATTTGTGTCACTTTTAGCCCTCCTTGTGGGCAGGGCTTGATAAAAACTAAAGAATCTGTTCCCTGAATAATGGAGGTTATAAGCCTAAAAACCAAAGCCATTGTAACAGAAACGTCTCAAATATTTTATCATAAAAAATAATATTATCTTGCTTACAGTTCTCTCCTGAGCTCCCCTTTCAACAAAACTGAGTGGAAATTATCAAAGGAATAATCTGAAGAAAAAAATAATCCAGTTCTTAGAAATTAGGCCCCAAATCAACAATTTGATTGATGAATGACTGTTGGAAATCACACCAGATCTAGGATGGTCACAGATCTGCCAACATTTGGGGTCCTTAACAGTATCTGGGATAATAAAGGGAGGGAAAACTTTTAGCATGGTTTCTTCTCTGCAGCCTTTCTTCTGTCATAATAATTAAGGCAGAGACAATATTATGAGTACATTCTACCCATTTTAACCAGATCTACTGCAAAACAGTGTGTGCTATTCCATTAATAGAAATGAGATGTGCTCAGCTTTTGAGCTGCATCTCCACCTCCAAGTTCAGCAGAATTTTTCACAGTAAATATTTTAATGATTCTTGCACAAAGCGGGGGGGGAAAATAACAGAATTATAAAATGGTTTGGGTTTGAAGGGACCTTGAAGATAATTGATTTCCAATCCTCTGCAATCAATGATCAGGGAGGGCACTTCCCACTGCCCCAGGCTGCTCCAAGCCCCAATGTCCAGCCTGGCCTTGGGCACTGCCAGGGATCCAGGGGCAGCCACAAGCCTGCCCACCCTTTTATCTTCAGATAAAAAGTTACAGGACAACTTAATTCCTTAAATTTATATTTATATATAATTTATATTTATGTTTCTATACTATTATATAATTTCTATACAATTATATTTATATTTCTATACTATTTTATAAAATTTATATCTGGTATATATTCATATATATGTATATATACTAAATGTATATATATACTATATATATACTATATGTACTATATACAGTATATATATAGTAATATAGTATTAGGATATAGTATATATATACTATATATAGTATAATATACTATATAATACTAATATAGTATTATATTATATAGTATTATATTATATAATAATATAATAATATAGTATAATATAGTATTATATTAGTATTATATAGTATAGTATACTATATAATACTAATATACTATATAATACTAGTATACTAATGTAATATAGTATATATATATTATATATATAGTATAAATTCTAGTATAGAATTTATATCTAAGCTAATCAGAACAGACTATGAAACTAAACATTAAATATTTCATTGGATTTTGCTACAGATGAGGGATAAGGAACATCTCAGCTTGAGGAAACACCCAGGTTAAAGTGCATCAATCACTGGGGAGAACTTGCAGGCAGTTCTGAGGATGCCCACAAAGGCAGAGGCTGCAGGTGATGCCGCCCCAGCCCCACTCAGAGCATCCAGAGCTCCTGGACACAAACCTGGGCCCTGCACAGTGGACACTGTGTACCCTCCACAGGCTGACATTTCAGATAAATTCCTGAATATTCACTCCATGCATTATGCAGAGTGCTGTAATTATATTTTTATAGCTGCTGGATGGGCATGGGTCAGGGTTTCTGCAAGATTGCTTTTCCATTTGTACACAGGAAAATATTGTCGCAACTAGAGTGTTAAAAATTGTTCAATTAAAAAGATCTAGCAAAGAGAAATTGTTGGCTGAACATGTAAACAGGCATGACACTTCAGTATAATAGAGGCTGTTTAGAGAATTTATTAAAAAAATGTGAAGGAATAAGGATTTCAGGTCAGCAAAAAAGAAAAGTATATAACTACACTAAAATATTTTCCTTTTTTAAACTTTTCTGACTGGATTTCAATCATCATTTCAAAGGAGTTCAGTGACTAACATTCCTGCAAACATCACCCATTTGTGTTTACCCATTTTCATGGCTGTTTATACTGGGAAAATTAAATCCCACAGAAGAAGCTGCCAGGTGACTCTGGTGCTTGCTCTGGCAGATGTTATCTGTGGACAAAGCTCTGCTTATCTCCAGGTCTCCTCTGCTCTTTGATTGCAATCTCATCTCCCTCGTCCTTGGGATCTCCTGCCTTGAGCTTGTTAAATATTCACTGGGAAGTTTATGGACTTTCCTTTATGGACCTTCCCATAGCCTTGATTAAAAGCCTATGGGGAACTTGAATTCTGAAAAAAGCCCCTTGTTTGAAAAAAAGGAAATTTGAGTTCACTGTGCTGATTTCTGTCTCACTAATGGTATTTATAATCAGCAGTCACTGGCATGGAGTGGAGACCAGAGGAGATGATGATGAATCAAACTTATCTGGTTAATAATTATTGTATTATCAGTACCTGATTTCACTAAGGGGGATTTCTGGAAGCAATGCTGAGAGGGAGAGGAAAGCACATAAAATAAAATCAAAATAAAATATTTTAAAAATTTTAAAAAATCTAAGAAAACAGATAAATATTCTTTACAGACCTGCAGATTTTTTTTATCTTTGACTCCTCTGAAGAGGAACCCTGTCAGTGTGTGAAGATGGAGTTTCTGTGGGCTCAGGTTCCTCCATCCCAAAGAATTGCTGCAGCCCTGCTCTGCCTGGAGCCTCCCAGTGCCTTGGATGTGTCTCCACACCTCAGGCATTCATTCTGGGTCCTCCACTTTTTACCAGTGAAACATGACAGGAAAACAAGCAGACAAGCAAATTGCCCAGGTGCTTTTCAGTATTTTTTCTGTCAGAGAAGTTAACCATCAGAGCCAGCTGAAAAGCAGCTCAGGGTGCTCAAGGAAATCTCTGAGTCACTGCTGAGCATCTTTCAAGTTTTTACACAGTACAGGAGGCTCCCACCCCCTCAATCATTTACTTTGTCATTGTCTCCTTTTCTATTCTTGGTCTTTGTTCATCTTTCAATAATGGACAGAGATCCTTTATTTTATAATTGTCAGGGTGATTAAAAACCCATCAGGTAATTTTGTGCCTAACTATTATATCCTTCCTGCTTTAGGCTTCAAAATAATTTGTTCTGAGTGATAGACCTATTTCTGATCAAGGCACACTAAATGGAAGATGTCAAATTTTATTGTGCCTTCACAACTATATCAGTGCAAGATGCAGTAATTTTCTTCATCTGCATTTGGAAATTATCTCAATATGGGAGGAAAAGAGCATGAAAGACAAGCAATGTCAAGAATTAAAACTGTGCTTAAGCCTTAAGTGGAGCTGCTGCAGGGGATCCTATATTGCCAAACACAACCCTCAATCACACATCAAATATTTGCCACATGACACTCAGAGGGTTTTGTGGAGACAGAGTCATCTGTCTGCAGTCATCTTCATCACATCCCAAGTGCAGTGGGACAAAGCATTCAAACCAGCCTTGCACAATAAATCAGATATAACATCATGCTTAACATTTCAACAAGTATTTTTTTTTTCCATAAAAAACTATCAGTGCTTTACTTTTAATTCTTCCTCAAATATACAATAACAGGAGGATGAGTAAGATACAAATTCTCACTGTCCCAAGGCTCTTATTTCCAAGGAAATAAGAGAAATATTGCTAGCCTCAGGAAAAGCTCCCTCTTCATCATATTTGATTACCACAGATCACAGCCCTTGAAGAAATGATGATGAAAATGAAAACATATGTTTCTTTCATTATTACTGTCTTTTACTGAACTGTCCTTGAAGTGAAGTGACTTTGTGTGCACTTCTGTTTGCTATCTACAATTCCAAAGATGTACATACAGATGATATTAAACTATAATCATGCCTGCCTTTCTGAGTGGATTCCCCATGTGCTGCATTGATTGGGATCCCTGCATAAGATGCAAACCACTGGAGAGCTTTAAACAGCTACATTCTTCCTAAAGTACTCTTTAATTAATGTTGTCTAGAGCACTAATTATGAAAGCTTGTAAAGCCTAAAGCCTGGAAACACTTATGCACCTACTTAACTGTGCTCGTTCAGGGTAGGCCCACCGAATTCCCTGGAAGTGCTCAGAGGAGATAATTTAAGTGCAGAATGCAGTTCAAAGCTCTGCAGGGCTGTGTCCAGAATTTTGCCCTCTGATTTTGCCAATTTTTTACCTTCCAGGGGCAGGTCTGGCTTTCCCCAGCAAAGCTCCCTGAGAGTGCCTTGGAGAAAACGTTGAATGAAGCAAAACAGAGCCATCAGTCAGGGGGAGATGAGATGGATGCATCTGCAGATACATATGTTGAGATGCAAAAGTAATTTGTTCACATTATGGAGGCAGATAAATATGCAGAGATGTGCATATACGCAAGCAGATCTCCTCCACAGTGGAAAGTACTGACATTAGAATAAAAGCCAAATTACTGTTACTGTCAGTGGGAAACTCCTAAATCTTTTTTAAAATAGGATGCTTACATTTCTAATTCTTTGCCTTTAACATTATAAACCATTTTTATTTTGCTTTACAGATTCCTGTCTGTTTAACTAACAGAAAAAAAAAAAAGAAAAAAGAAGTTTTAACTGGATTACCAAACTTGCCATTTCTTAGTGGAAATATAGGTTTTTGTTCAGGTCACTGTTCCTACAATTCCTACACCCCAGGCCAGCAGAGGGGACACCAGACCCTCCAGACAGAGAAGGGTGGCAGGAATTACAGCACACATCCACACACTCAGAGCTCATTCTGCCTTCATTTATACACTTAATTATCCCTGCAGCCCTCAGGAGTGGTGCTGTTCCTGACAGGATTGAGAACTCATTTTATACAAGGTGTGATTTCCTTGGGACAGCCTCCCCTGGTGCTGCCAGGTGTGGGGAGGAATTGTTTGCACTCTTTGAGCACCACTGAGCCTTTTCCCATCTCACACAGCACTGGTGCAGATTTGCAGTCCATTTCTGTAATGCAGGAGTGACTGGGGGACTGAGAGAATACAAATGAGACATTATCATTTGATCTACAGCATTTCCTTAAAATTCCAAATCTTGCTACAGGAGCTCTCATGCATGCTGAACACCATCATCATTAGATAATTACTCATTATAAATGAGCACAGGCTAAAGGCAGACATGCTGCTCAGCTTTCCAAGCACATACAAATTTCAATGTTAAAATGAAAATATAATATAATTCAAAACTTGGGGGTTTTTTTGATCAAAGGTGCTGAATTTACATACAGGTAGTTTGTTTTCCAGGTGACTGGGGAAAATGGGTCTCTGTATTATTCAGCCATTGGCAGAATCTCAGTGTTAAAGATTATTTCAAACTTAGATTTGAAACAAAGTTCTCCTTTTCTGCTGTACATTAAAGCTATAGGGGTGGCTGTACATTAAGAATGGTCTTTTATCTAGGTCTGTCATTTCTGAAAATCCAAGCACTCTCTTCAACCACCCAAAATGCCTTCATGTCCAATTTATTTGCATTTATTCATAGAAGATGTATATCTGAACATCTACCACTTTATTTATTGCCCTTCATAGTGAAATTGGGCATGGCTGTGCTTACAGTGCTGCCCAGAGCTCCCTAATTTATGTCTTGGCTTTATAATTGCAGGCAGCAATTGTAATGATTTATAGATTGATAGTTCTGTCTATTAACCACTCCACAGCTGCATTATATTTGGTGAGAGATCATTTTGGGGACTGATCCCAAATTGGCCAGACAGAGCCTGGGTAACTTCTGCCCCAGTATGGACCCCAAAGTTAAACTGGGAAAACGCCAACAGTGCAGGAGTGCCCAAAACCCCCCTGACACCAGGGCTCACTCACTGGTACACAGATTTTTAATAATTTTTAAGATCCTGGAGGGCAACAAGGGCCCTGCTCAAAGGTAGAGCTAAGTTTGATTTATTTTGGGAAAAGAATATTACAAACTCACCATTCTGCTGCTGAGTATGTGACCAAGCTGAAGGATGTGAAAGGAAAATGAGGATAAAATCTGTGCTGAGTGAACTGCTCTGTCCACAGCTTCAGAGCTCTTATTTTTCCTCCTCAGAGCCATTCCTCTGTCTGCTCCATTTAATCAAAGCTGCAAATTGCCTTGTTCACTCAGGGTTGCTTGTATTTTTTTTTTTTTCCCAAACAAAGCAGCACAATCAATGCAACATTACTGGTGCAGTTTATATATCTTACACATGAAACCAGAATTATTTTCACATCAAACAACCCGGGTCTTCTAGCTCGAGATTCTCAAAGAGTAATTTACAAATACGTTTTACAACTTCTTCTGGCACGAGCAGAAGTTACATAAATTACTGACACAAGGGGAGGGAAAAGGCAAGATCCATCAAGGACTCCAGAGAGAGATGCCTTATTCCTACAAAACACGAAAGGAAAGTGGCATCTCACTTTTCAGCTGAGCTTCTCTTCTGGAAAGTGAATATTTTTGGAATAGAACTAAACCACTGGGGTTTATCTCACTGATTTTACAGTTTTCTGTTTCAGAGCAGAATCTTAGCAGAAGCTCAGAGAAAACACTTAACATTCAAACATGTTCCAGAAATACCACCAATACTAGAGTAAGGAAAAAAAACCAAAAAACAAAACCACATTTGTCTTCAAAGGGATTTCTGCTGAGAGAAAAATCTGCTTTATTTTTCTCTATTTGTTACCATGGACATCTGAATAAAGATAGTATATTTTTACTGGAACCATCTTCTACTGCTGTGGGAAAAAAAAATAAAAATTGCCATCTGCCTTAAATATGTCCCTCTTCTAGCAAGAAGCTGCACTTGCCACAAAGACCATGATGATTTTGATTTGCATCAGGTACATTTGGAGCAAATACCTGAGAAAGATCTTGTGTCTACAGAAATATTTTAACAATGGAAAACAAATATATCTTAATTATATATATATATATATTTATATATATATATATGCACACTGACATCAGATTTAGAAACGTTTTTATGATGTGACTTGATGTAGTCACAGCTTCACTTTAGCAGGGTTTTTATTTTATTTTTTTTTTTTGCTTTCTTTCCTTTTTCTCTAATCTCTCTCTTCCCTTCTACCAGCTCAGATTGAATGAGAAATGCTATCTTTAACCTTGAGATCCCTGTTCTTGTTGGTTTGTATCATAATCTTATTATTTAGAAGCAAATCTTGCTATTTAACATCTCACCTCAGCATGCAAAGTGTTCATGGATTAGAGAATATTTCCTGGGGTGCAGAGGATGGAGGGAATGTGAATTAGAAATGCAGCTGCCTGGTTGTGCCACTCTCACAGAAAATAAAAAAATAAAAATAAAAATAAATCTCTGCGACCCCCTGTTTACTCCTCTGTGCTTATTTGCAAATTGTGCATCACAGGTCAGGGACTGTTGAGCGCAGAACATCATTGCCACTTTCTCCCAGTGACTGTAAACAGCAGGGTGCAGTTACAGCTTAAAGGGAAATCAATTTTTAAAGCATAAATGCAGCACAATTCAGTTCCATAAATCCCAGACCCTCCTCAGTGTTGCTGTTGAGAAGCTCTCCTGCATTCCAGGGGTGCAGGGCTGGTTCCTGAGCTCACTGAGTGGGTGAGCTGTGACACAGCTGCTGATCCTCGGCTAAAAAACCAGAATTTTTCCTGATCCAGTGAAATTACAGAGAAATTAAAGATTGGCAGTGCAGCCACAAAGGCCAAGGGAGATAAGATATTTCTGAGCATGGGAAAGAAGAAAATGTGAACTGCTCAGGACACAGGAGCTCACCCTGGCACCTTCACTGGGAAATGGGGCAGTGGGTGCAATATCACCCTGGGGAAAACGCCTAAAAACACCCAAAAAACACCTAAAAACCTGCAAGCACCTGAAAACACCTGCAAAAACCTACAAATGGCTAAAAACACCTACAAACACCTACAGAAACCTACAAACACCTACAGAAACCTACAAACACCTGAAAACACCTACAAAAATGTAAAACAACCTGAAAACATCTGAAAGCACCTAAAAAAACCTACAAAAAACCTAAAACCACGTTAAAACACCTAAAAACGCCTACAAAAAACTGAAAAACACCTGAAAACACCTAAAAACAGCTGAAAAAACCTAAAAACACCTAGAAAAAGCTAAAAAACACCTGAAAACACCTAAAAAGGCCTATAAAAACCTACAAACACCTGAAAACACCTAAAATCACGTACAAACATCTGCAAACACCTACGAAGACCTACAAACACTTGAAAACACCTACAAAAATTTAAAACCACCTGAAAACACCTACAAAAACCCAAAACCACCTGAAAACACCTACAAAAACCCAAAAACACCTGAAAATATCTACAAAAACCTACAAACACCTGGTGACAAGAGCATTTACCAGCAGAGTTGCTGAGTGTCACCTGTCCCTGACACATCCTCAGGGAGCACCAGGATGATGGGGCATTAAAAGCTGCACTGAAACTGCAGCATGGGGACACAGAGAAATCTGCTGGGAGGGAAGGGGGAGCTCTGGCAGAGTTAAAAATTCCCTTTTTCCATGGTCATGAAACGAGGCTGAGGCAGCCCCATCCGTTTCAGCCTGGTTAACCTTCTGTCTTGATGGAAATGAACAGCCACAGTTTCTGCTAAATAAATTCTGTGAATTTTAGTGGATGAAGCATTCCTCTGTTCCTGTCAAAGAGTTGTGCAGCACAGCTGGTTTTTAACAAATCCCTATTTTCACTTGCTGACATTTGATTATCATTATGTATATGAGGTTCTTCAGGCTGTGAAGCACGTTCTAATAAGAAATATTAATGTCCCCCCACATTTACCATCTTTTATCCCCATTCAGCAAGAATAGGTGTCATACAAAGGAGAAAACATCTGCTTCCTTGTATTATGATTTCTCTTTAAATGGGAGATACAGAGTTGATAGCAGAGGTTAGAGATGAATGTGCAAAGCAGAACCCTGTTCCTTTGTATCTGTGCTCCAAAGGGGAAACAAATCCTGAAATTCAGCATTATAAAAAGCATAAAGAAAGAATGTTGAGGCAGCTTTTGCACTTTTAAAATCTTTCTGTACCTCAGCAGATGTGAAATAAAAAAATAAAATAAAATGTAGGAGGAAGCAGCTCATCCTTTTTCCAGGAGTTAACATCTTTTAAATATGAATCCGTTAATGAAAACCTGGATAATTCAACATCCAAGCAGATTATTTAAGTGTTTATATGCTTTGAATCATACAAATCATGCTGTAATAATCTAAACTCCTAATTCTCACACGACCCTACACACAGACACAACAGATGCAATTCCATTCTCAGGACAGAGCAGCACAAGGAAAAGGAGCTGCTTCATTTACAGAGGGACCCTTTTTTCTCAATACTCTGAATACATTCCAGGTTAGGGCAATCAGGGGGTGATGGAGAAAGATCCCTGTGATCTTCACAAAAAAGAGAAATGAGGAGCTAATTTTAGAGACAGAAGGATGAGAGGTCACCCCCAGCAGAATCTGTAATCGGTGATATTTGACCCTCTGTAAAAAAAATGAGAATGTGTACAAAGAAAAGCTTTAATATTGGTTCTAATGAGATAAAAATAATTTTTGCCTTTATAGTTTTCAAAGTGCTTTTTCTCACCACTCCTATTTCCTTTTATTGCCACTGTTTTTCTTTATATGCACTACAACTAAGGAGGAGAGGCAAAGGTTGTCTTTCTATTTCTAAATAGCTCTTTGGTGCATGATTAGTGTGTGACAGGAATAAAGCCTTTCTTGCTAGGGAAAGGTTTGCTTTCTTTTAAAGTATTAGATGAGGGCCAGACTCTCTAATATCTCACCCTATAGAGGACTCATCTTCTGGGACACTGGGTTTGGAACATCACTCAGATAAAAGAACAACTATTGAAGCAGCATGATTGTTCTTGCTGGAGCTCCACAGACACAGGGTTATTTAGAATGAGAGGAAATGAAGTCCAGCAGGCCATACAGCCATGCCCTTTTCCTGGAAACAGCATTTTGGATGGATCAATTGGGGCTTATTATTATTATTATTATCATCATCATCACCATTATAATTATTATCATTATTATTATTTATTACTACTATTACTATTGTTACTATTATTATTACTGTTTATTATTAATATAAGGGCAGAACTTTAATTTGATGCCTCAAAGCTTTAGGCAGAGCTTTAGCCCCTGCAACAAGGATCACAACAGAGCTGTTTGGGACCAAGGCATGGCAGGGGCAGAGAGGATTCCAAAGGAGCAGGAAAAGCTGAGGGTTTATCCAGTTCTGCTCCACCTCACTCCCCGACCCTGTTATCCCATCCCAGCCAAGATATTCACCATGGCTAAAGTGACACAAACCTGAGGGACACAAAAGCATTTTCAAAACACAGCCCTCAGGTCCCTGTTGAGGGGACTATCACTTTGATTTTTTAAGATTTTCTAAGCTTTTTGATGTTGATATTTTTGTAGCAAACTTTCTTGCACACTTTCTGTAAATAACTTATTGTTTTTCTATTTTTTTTTAATGAAAGAAGAGAGATTTAACAGACTGTTAGTTTGCCCAGTGTGTCTGAATTCCCCCAGGCTGGTGCTGGCCCAGCAGTGCCAGATCCTCCCCTCTCAGCTCCTGCCCACATTCTCACCAGCAGTGGGATTGACCCTGGGCAATCAGAAATCCCAGAGCTAACTGATTTGTACAGGTAAAATAAAAACAAGGCCTGATTTGCACGTGGAAGCACTGCTAGCATGCAATGTCCGTGGTACAGATCTGCTCCACTTGTGTTCTGCAAGTGTTTGTGATGGTTTCACTGCAACTGCACTGGGAGCAGAAAATCAGCCCCAATGTGCTCAGAGCCCACAAACACAGAGCCAAATTCTCTCTGTAATCCTGGGATTTCGCCACCTGATTCCAACTGAAACGTGGGAATGGATGTGTACAAACCGAGACAGCACGAGGCCAGGCTGGGAACTGCGAGATGGGGACATGGGACTGGAGATGCTGGCTTCAGCAGCACCCAGAGCTGCCTCTGAAAACATTTAACACCAATTAGAATGTCACCTGAATTAATCAGAGCACTGCTGACTCACACAGCACTGGAATCCCTGCAAAACCCTGCCACTAACTAGGAACAGCAACATTATTTATGGGTATTGAACACAAAGGTGAGAATCTCAACCTCTGGTGGAATATAAATCCAAAAGTATAATCATAAATATTTTGCCCAGGTCTCTCCAGCTCAAGGCAGGCAAATATATTTTATTTTTGAGAATGGATACATCACATCAGTGAGCTGCAGGGCTCACAAAGAGTGCCAGCAGCAGGCACAGGGGCACCAGCCCCTGTTCCTCTGATGAGCAGCCTGCACAAGGTTTGCACAGCAACCAAAAATAAAAAAGATCACAATGCCAATCATACAACCTCAAAAAAAGACAGAAACAGCAGTTTATTAACAATATGCTGCTTTTCCAGACAGCTAAAAGTTATTTAAAGAGTAAAGGTAAAACTATCTCCCCTATTCAGGGATATATGGATACAAATGACCTTTAGGACAATTCTAGTTGTTCCTAATGCATGCTTCAAGACTGGATCAATCCTTTTTCCCTATCAAAAGTTAAATCAGATTAAAGGATGACCACATCTCTACACAAACAAGAACAACAGTGACTGGGTTTATTGAGTTGATCAGCTTTGAGTCAGCAAATGCTGTGACTTGAAATGCACCATCACTTGGGAATCGGCTTTGTTCAACAAATACAATTTTTCTATTTAATTTCTAAGACTGGTAGCTGCAGACAGTCTTGAAATGTATTTCATGATATATATTTTTCATTAATCACAGTAGAAATCAAGTAATAAATTATGATGCTTCAAATCAAATTATAATTATGAAATTTTTCACATGGCTTAAATTATACAAAAGAGACAATTTTTGCCCCCATATTTCCATTTTTAAAACAGGAACTCAACGCTAAAAAAATCTTAATATTTGATATTGCTAAAAGCTCCTCTTGCAGCGACTGATTAGCTTGATTTGGTAGAAAAAATAGAAATTGCATCATCTGTGTTTTTCTGCTGTTAAAAGAGGAAAGAAGAGAAAGTTTGGGACAAAGTAGAGAGACAGGCAAGCAGAGCTGAAAGGAGTTTGGAAAACTGGAGGGAAGGAATTTGTTCTCTCTCCTCCTCTGCCCCACCAGCCTGCTCACCACAGCAATCTATCTTAAAACTTTCATAAACCGAACAAATAGGATTATCCATTACCATGTCAGCTTAAGTGATAACATAAATATATATCACAGAACATCTGCCACTAAATCACTGTTTATAAATGTCAGATCTCATTTATTATTAAAAATACCCCCACCAAAACAAATGCTTTAAAGGCTCCTCATTATTCCATGAGAAGTGAGTGAAGGTGGAGCTTTTCTTTCCAATCACTTTAGACAGAGTAACTCCTGTTATAAACCTCAGTCAAGAATTTCCTTAAGTTGCATTCACAAATGTGTCAGCATTGCCTGAGTTACTCCACCCCACTGTGCAGTCCAGAAATTCCAGCATATTTTCCCCATTGATTTTTCTCATCAATCCCCATTGATCTTGCATGAAAGAATATGGTGCAGCTCAGAAAACTTGCTTTTATCTTCCTTTTCTTCAAAGAGTAGATCAAGGTTTTATATTCTGATATCAGCAATAAAATAGCTAAAATTTACTTTAAAAATAATTTATAAAGAGTGCTCCTTGTACGCAGAAAGTATAAAATTTAAAAATTCAGTTCTGTGTTTATAGTGCTGTGTTTGACTGAGAGGCCAAGTGGGAAAATCTTTTTGCTTCTGCATTTTTTAATTTAATTTGCTTTGTCCATCTTCCTCTCTTTGTGTCAGCTGCTTTAATAACTCTTAAGTCAGGCGCCCAGGGATCAAATTACCAAATCGTGGAATTATTTCTGAATATGCAATCTGGATCCTCTCAGGTACAAGTGAAAATCTGCTTGCAAAAGCCACTCATCTGTATCATTGCAAATTGACCTCTCCAGTCTGCCCTTTGAGCCACTCTGCAGGCAGGAACAAATCCAGAATAACATCAGGCTTTGTTTTATGGGAGTTTCTCTTGACTTGCTTCACTCTCTATAACTACAACTGTTTGAATAACTTGATAACTAAAATTATTTTTACAAAAAACTCATAATATAATATCATATAATATAATAAATATAATATGCATAATTATATATATATAATTATGTATATTATATTTTATATAATATAATAACATATAATTATGTGTATTATATTTATGTGTAATACAATAATATATAAAATATATAATTATACATTATTGTATATAATATATACAATATATATAATATATATAATATATTATATATATTATATAGTATATATAATATATATACTATATAATATAATATATATAATATATTATATAATATATATACCATAGATATAATATATAATATATAATAGACAATATATAATATATAATATATAATATATAATATATAATATATAATATATAATATATAATATATAATATGTAATATATAAT
>JAWWEX010000260.1:3566142-3577074 GCA_035583215.1 Arremon brunneinucha | reverse complement strand
TGCCACCTCTCCAATGACACTGGGCAAACCAACAGTCGATCAAATTGCTCCTCCTCCAGAAAAGAATGTAAAACAATAACTTATATAAATAAGTTCATTACAAAAATCTAAACATCAGAAGGCTCAGAGGAACAGGGCCACACTGAAGTGCCCCTGCCTCAGTTTCTCTGCTCTGGGGCTCTCCATGGGTGCAGAATTTCCTGCCCTTCCTGAGACCCTTCAACCCCAGCACTGCATTTCAGGGAATTTCAGCTCATTTTCTGTGCCCAGTTCTAGGTTTGCCCTGCTACTTTAATTCATTTTGATTTAAAATCTCTGAAGGATCAAGTTAATGTTTTGCAATCGATTATTCTTAGGGGAATTTGTAGAATTCACCATTCTTCCCTAAGAATTTGAGTTCTACTTGAATTAATCTAAAAATCTCCATCCTTTTCTCAAACATTCCTCACAACCCTGAGTGTTTCCTTCCCCTCAGACTGAGGAATATTTGAAAAGGAAAATTAGAAAGGGATTTGGATCCAGGTTTTAAAAAAAAAACCCAAAGCATTGATTTCCTCAGTTATACTTAAGGCCCTTTCCTTTTGTAAAATAAATAACCTGAATAAACACGTCAGGGAAGATTAAAACCTCATTAAAAAGTGTAAACAGAGTACAAAGGAGATAAAAAAAAAAGAACTTGGCTGAATTGAATAATGGCAATAATAAAATCAACACCCAATAATGCCAGTTAAAAGTCCCTGCTAAGGGGGGAGATGGGAAGCAGAGCTGCTGTTATCTCACACTCAGGATGGAGATTTCTTCTCAATAATTAGATAACATTTTAATGAATAAATTAATTCCATTATCCAGGAAATGGGCACGGTTGATAAAGCTGATTCCAAGCCAGTTCCCAAATCTAATCAGGGATATTCTGCTTGGGAGGGAGCTGCAATATTTCTCCCTGCCCACCTAAAGGAGGCACAAATGCTGAGGCCACCACTCCATCCCTGCCTGCACAAGAGCTCTAAAATCCCAATATTAATGCAAATTATGGCTTTCAGGCTAGCAATTATGCATTTTTATTTCTCTGAGGTGAGCAGGATTGTTGCATATATCAAATGCTAAAGAAAACAACTTTATCTTCCTTTGAGGTGACATCCTTTTAAAGACAAATTCACAGAAAAGGTGAAATATTGCCTGGTGCAGGGAAGAACTTTTTGAGAGCAGGATGAAGTTGTGTTAATGCAGTGGCAGCACTCAAAATTTTTAATTTAAAGGGTAAGGAAAGCGAAAAGAAGCAGAGGGGAGGATTTAGTGAAGGAAAGGGCAAAATGAGTGCACAGAGGGAATGTTTCCATAGGAAACGACAGGAGCAAGGGATGGAATTATATTTTTGAATTGAAGGTAAAACGTAATGCAGGAGGAGGAGGAGGGATGTGACTGGGCACAGGCACCTTGTGATTATCATCCCTGGCAGGGGACAGCGGGCTGGAAATGCTCTAATTGCCAGCCTGGCCTTGCAGTCAGGACCCAGCAGCGGAATTTCAATGATGAAACCTTCGAGATTTCAGGGTTTGCCTCAGAACCTGGGGTCCCTCCCTGATAATTCCCTCCCAGGTGTGTCAATCACCTCTGATCCCTCCCATGTGTGTCAATCACCTCTGACCCCTCCCACGTGTGTCAATCACCTCTGACCCCTCCCAGGTGTGTCAATCACCACTGATCCCTCCCACGTGTGTCAATCACCTCTGACCCCTCCCACGTGTGTCAATCACCTCTGACCCCTCCCAGGTGTGTCAATCACCTCTGACCCCTCCCTCTCTGACCCCTCCCTCTCTGACCCCTCCCTCTCTGACCCCTCCCAGTGCTGTCTGTCAGTCCTGAAATTCCAGAAAGTTCCTCGAGTGATTGGCAGATTCGAAGGATGCCCCGTACCCCTGGTGTGGTGGTCACAGGGGTCTCAGGATGAGGGAAGAGATGAGAATCTTGACTCCATGTTTCAGAAGGCTGATTGATTATTTTATTATATTATTTTACATTATCATAAAATAAGAAATATCTTAAATATATATTTTATGATATAAAAATAAATAAAATATATATTTTAAATATATAAATATTTATATTATGAAATATATATTTTATAATATAAAAATAAGCACAGATATTTTATAATATAAAAATAAATACATCATTGGGGGTCATTTAACTCATGGTTAACTTCTCTTACTGACTCTATAAAAGAAATTTATTTATAAAAAATAGATATTTTAAAATATCATTTTATGATATTATTTTATAATAATATAATAATAATTATTTATAATATAATATATAATATATAATATATAATATATAATATGTAATATATAATATATAATATATATGATATATAAAATATATTTTATATATATACATTATATAACTATAATATAATAATATACTATAATAATATAGCTGTAAGATAACTACAATTTACTCTTATAAATAAATAATTTACTCTTATAAATAAAAAGATTTTTAGAAGCAAAAAGCTGAAACATCTGGAAAATCCACACCACTTGATGCCTCAGTGCCCTCAAACACGTGCCAGGCAGACAGAAACTGCCCCCTAAAGGAGACACAATAAAACAGGAGTGGGGAGCTCATCCTGGTGGGGATCTCTGTCAGATTCCCAAATTTTAAATCCCACAGAGGGGTTTAGACCCTCAGAGTCAGCTCTGGAGGCTCCCAGCTGTGATTCATGGTGCTCTCACTGGGCTGGCACTTCACAGAGTGCTACAGAGCCCTGCCCAGCCTTTACATTCCCCCACCTACGTGCAAGCTAATTTGATTAAAGGTAGAAGATCAATCAAACTCTATTGCCTCAGAAAGATTAATTACCTCAGCACTTTCTGACTTAATTATTAGTGTTCAGCCATGGGGTTAGAAAAGCCCAATGCAGCAAGAGTTAAAGGGCCCAGTGGGCAGATGTGGGAGACTGGGATGTGTTTTAGCCTGAGATTTGTTATCTTTAACTAATGACAGCTTCTTTCTATTTTATTCAAGCTAGGCCTAAGTGTGTTTATAACTCAGCAGCAGCCCAACTAAAATATTCCATCTCAACCTTTCTGGGGTAATAAAAAGTACAGAAGATGGGAAGGAAAAACAACTGAAAGCATAGTTAAAAAGTTCTATCTGTTGGCAGTCCAGTTTTTGGACAGGGAACAAGAAACTTAAGACTTTGTAGATTTACTTCTTCTTATGCCCCAGCATGAGGTCTGAAATCCAGCTGCCAGAGCATCTTATTGATGAAGTTTAAAGAGTATATTTCAGCAACTGCAGAGTTTCTGATTATCAGACAAGTCAGCACGGCAGAGAACTCGGGCATTTTTCCCAGGGACAATGAGCTCCCTGTCTGCAGCCCTGTGCTGACCCTTTCTCCTCCAGCAGGCAGAGGTACAGGAGCCCTGGTGGCATGGTCACACTCCCAGCCTGGTGGTGACCAGCCCTGTGTCCAGCTGGGGCTGCAGCCAGTGGTGGCATGGTCACACTCCCAGCCTGGTGGTGACCAGCCCTGTGTCCAGTTGGGGCCAATGGTGGCATGGCCACACTGCCAGCCTGGTGGTGACCAGCCCTGTGTCCAGTTGGGGCCAATGGTGGCATGGTCACACTCCCAGCCTGGTGGTGACCAGCCCTGTGTCCAGCTGGAGGCAGTGGTGGCATGGTCACACTCTCAGCCTGCTGGTGACCAGCCCTGTGTCCAGCTGAAGCCAGTGGTGGCATGGTCACAGTCCCAGCATGGTGGTGACCATCTCTGTGTCCAGTTGGGGCCAATGGTGGCATGGCCACACTGCCAGCCTGGTGGTGACCAGCCCTGTGTCCAGCTGCACCCCAGAGCAAACTGAGGCTCAGCAAACACTGAATTTCACCCCTGGATTTCACATCCCCAGCCTTGCAGAGTCACCTCTGGCGTGACACGCTGGGTTTGCTGCTCTCACAGACAGAGAATTCATTTGCTCTCTCTCTCATAAACTTATCAAACTCCTTTTTACAGCCAGGTTGAATTCTCATGCTCTGCTTCTGTATTTCCTCACTGGTCTCATCTGCAGCCCCCAAATTTCCAGCCTTGTTTGGTTTAAGGGCAGCACCAGCCCATTCTCTGGGACCAGCCCAGTGCTGCATTTTGGTTTCCCCTCCCTGCTGTGGTGTGAGAGCAGCCCCAGGCTCCAGGCAGCCTTTACCTTGCAGTCTGCACGAGCCAATATTAATTCCTTTCTCTGTGTATGGACATCCCATTCCCCTGTTATTAATAATATTTCTTTATGCCTGTTTCTCATGAGAATTCACCTCTCTTTAATGTGGGAAGCCAGCCCTATTCATAACAGGCCTGTTATGGTGTCAGCCCCTCCCTGGGGTTTTTTTTTTCTTCTTTTTTTCCCCTCTGCTAGGAGTAGCCCAGGATTTTTTCACAGTCACATTAGGTATTGGTGATTTATAGTTTATCTTTGTAATACTCAGTTGGTTTTTTTTCTTTATGTCATTTTCAGCTGGTGATTTATATACTAGTTACATACAGCAGCTCCTATGAGAATGACTCTCAACTATTAGATTTCATCCCACTGCTATTACTTCAAATCCTTAGCAAAATCCAATTCTCGTGTCATGCACACCTCCTCCTCTATTGTCAGTGACGCTTGGCTTTGAGCTACTGGAATATTTCATTGACACATTCCTGCTTTTTAATGCCAAACTCCTTAATGAAGATAACTATGGAGATTTCTCCATTCTGGTATAATTCTACATCTTTTCATTCTTAATTATTAATGCTCCGCCCTATGTCATAATAACAGTTATTAGTCCTTAAATATGTATATAGATTAACTGCACATGTATTCCCCAATGTTGAAAATACATATCATGGAAGTGAGATAATGGAGCTAATCTCATCCTACTCTTGGGAATCCCATGACACCATTTATTACATTATAATTTTATATATATCACTTTCGTCTTTGTAAATGCTTTCCAGTAGTGGAGCTTGACCAGAGCTTTGTTTTTTCTTGACACTTTGTGTGTCAGAATTACAGAAAAATAAGAAAAACACTATCAGTTTTGATATCCTGGGAGGAGGATTATCTCCTCTCCTCCAGACGAATGCACTGAACCTGCTCTGACTTTTAGTGCCGTTATCATCATTCTCCATCAGCCTGCCTTTGTGCTCATCAACAGCATCCTTATCAAAAATTAAGTCAAGGTGAAATTGTTCTTTTAATTTTGAGGAAGAAATGTGTGCTGTCTTTAATCATGAGCAGATGTCTTACTTGCTGCAAACCTCCCTCTTACGTGGTTAAACACCACAGATTGCAGTCTCAATTCTCCCTGGGACTGATTCTCTGCCCTCTGCTGATCACCCAAAGCCAGCAGAGCTTTGCCCCAGCTTCTCCTCATTCCCCCACGTGCTGTCCACAAATTGTGCCTCATGGGGCAAATAGAACTGGGGAATCCATGGATTTAAAATTTTCCTTTCCCCCTCCCCAGGAGTTGAACCCACAGGAATTCTGTCACCACGATATTTTCTGAAAAATCCTCTTTGCCCAGGATTTTCTCCTGAGAAGCTGAGAGGCCTCAGAAAAGAATGAAAACAATAATTATCTCATTGCTTGGGAATGTGGTCTGGAGGTTGTTTACCAACAGGTGCATCTTTAACTGGTTCCATGTGAATTATTTTTAATTAATGACCAATCACAGCCAGCTGTGTCAGACTCTGAGGAGTCAGTCACGAGCTTTCATTATCACTCTTGTCAAGCCTGCTGATGTATCCTATCCTTTCTCTTTCTCTAGTATAGTTTTAGTACATAATTTCTTTTAATATAACATAATATCATATCATTATATAATAAATCAGCCTCTGAGAACTTGGAGACAATTCTCATCTCTCACCTCGTCCTGGGGACCTCACAAAACCACAGAATTCTTCAATCTATCCAAACAGCTCTTCAATAGTGTGAAAGTGTGATTGGGAGAGAAAAATAATCAACCAGGCACCTCTGGCAGCACCAGCTTGGCATGGCCACAAACTTATAGTGTCTCCTGATTCCCCTCTAGCTCTACACTTGCTGATTTCCAATGCAACTTCCTTGGCTTATTAGTCACTAATTCATGCTAAATATTCTTCATGGAGACCCCCTCTCCTTAATACACCGGTTTGCTTCTATTTGAGGCCCTGAAATCTCAGTGTGATTTGCCTCATTAACTTCAATTTTCAGCTAGCTTTGTTTATACTTCCATTTTCTTCCTACAAAATGATTGCTATTATTTAATTGCAGATTACTTTCAGGTTTTCTGGCTTCCCCTGCACACTCCCTGTCCCCAAGCTGCAATCATTCCTCCTGCTCTGCCCAATTTCTTGGCTGAACTAGTCATATTCTATTTTTCCTCCAAACAAAAAGTAGAATAATTTTATTGTCTAGAGGAAGGAAAACACATTCGATAAGGCCATAAAAACAGGTGAAGCATGAAAATTTGTCATTAATATCTTACACATGTATTAAATAACCCAACAGAGCTGAGGTTTGCATGCACCTTTCAACCCCTTTGATCAACATCACTGCTCACAGCCACTGGGAGAGAATTTACCAGGGAAGTCCAGACACAGAGAATTTGTTGGTTTTGTCAATGCTTGAAGGGTGTTTTGTATTTAAACAGAGGAGAAAAATATGGTTTGGTTAAAATCCTTAGCATAGGGAGTTATTGGAGCATCATTATTTGAGCAACTTATGAGGAGAAAATATCTGAATACCACGTACAAGAGTGCTGTTACTTAAGGACAAGGTTCTCTACAAACCTACATGCTTTTTTATTTTACTATTTACTTAGTGTGACAGTTTATTGGCATCTCTTCCTTATGATGCATCTACCACACTGAACTTTATGTTTTTCTAAGGAGGGAACTAAAGTAGGAGAAGACAAATCATTTTAAATAGCCTATTTCTAATTTTAATTAGCACAGTCAATTAATTTTAAAGGTTTACATATAAATTTCTCACAGTTTTCTAACCGCTATAACCTTGCAGTTATTTTTTCCCCTCCTTGCTTCAGTCCTGTATCAGATGTGAGTTTATAAAGCTTCCTCTGAGCAATATTTCTCAGGCTGTTTTTTTCTTTATTTTATTTTGTTATGCCCATCTTTTTCAGTTTTGCAATAAATGCTTAGTTATTTCTGGTGAATGGAAAGCTTCCAAAATGCAACAATTTCCAGTATTAGAGAAACAAATAATTAGAGAAACAGGAAAAGCAAGAGGAAGAAAACTCTTTTGAACATGGCCACGAGCGATGCCACAGCTGCCACCAGATTTCATAGTTGGTTCTGGACATTCCTGACATCATTTCACCCCAAATTTCTCAACCTTGGCAGGCAAAGCTGAACTAAATCCCCACCAGGTGACAAATCAGACAATGTTTCAGATTAAGACTGGTCAGATGTTAAAGATGTTGGGAGGCAATGGAGGCCAAGCTTGTTCTGCTGTATGAGCTCAGATTACCTGACTGGATTTTCCTGTCTCTTTTCACATTTTAGTCCATGAAGGAATACAAGAAATGCTTTGAACGCATCAAGCCACTCCAAATTAGAATAAAGAAAAAAACACCAACCAAAACTCCAGCAGAAGATTGTAGAGGAAACCACCAATTCAGAGCTATTTTTACTGTTTCACTGTTGGCTAAATGTGTCCTGCATGCACAAATGAACCACATGGACCTCAGGCTCATCAGATATTTTGGGTTTCTGTCATCTGCACCAAGTCACTTTGCAGCACCACACTGGACACAAATATCCTGTGGGTCTTCCCATTTTTTCTGGTTTTTTGTTCTTGCCACTAAATGCTGCAATTAATATAATATATATTTACATATAAATATTTATTTATTTTAATTTCTATTTATTTTTATTTACATTTATTTTTATATTTATTTTATATTTATTATAAAATAAATATATATTTATTATAATATAATATACATATTATAATAATATATAATATATATATTATACATAATATATATATATTATAGATACATAATATATAAAACTAATATATACTATATACTATATAACATATATAAATATAAAAATATAATATATAAAATATATAATATAAGAAACCACTAAAAAGGGCCACAAAAGAAGTTTTCCCTGCTGTTACCATCATGCTACTTCAATTAAACTGTTTCAAAAAGACACAAGTAGGAAAGGAAGAAAAACCTTCACAAAAAATAAACTCCAATTAAACTGTGGCTTCAAGTTTAAAACTGAACTGTCAGGTAATTAGACAGGTGATTAAACTTCCTTCAACTTCACACTTGGGAAGACATCTGATGCCTGCTTAGCCTGCTCACAGGGATGGGTGTCAGTGACATTCCATGTCAGAGCTGAGTCACTTGTAGAGCCACATTCTACAAGAGTCATGGTGCATATTTCTTCTGAAATTAAAAAAAAAAACCAAAACAAACCAAAACCAAAACACTGGGCACAAAAAGCATTGGCAAATCCCAAAATTGAGCCTCTTTGTAAGTGGCACATGCCTGCTCTGAGAACTCCTCTACACCAGCTCCTGTCCCCTGCTCTCTGTAGAAAAGACCCTGGACATGGATTTGATCTCATCATTTTCACTCCAGTAAAATATAAATATCAGTTGCAAGCAACAAGAAAGAGCTGGAAATGAAGTTCAGACCACAAGTATGCAAAGCAAAAGCAGCAAATAATATATAACTTGATATTTTCTGTCCTTGGGGATATATTTGTAGCCCTTTAGAGCTCAACTCTGTGAAGAACCCAGTCTGACTGCCTAGAATATTGTTAAGGGTATATTACAGCCTCAAATGCATAAACAAAACAGCAAATGATGATTGTTTCCAACACAAGATCAAAAAAGCTGATGGCTCTTGTCAGCTGTCTATCAGCTTGGAAAACACAATATTCTGCCATTAATTCAGTAAACATATCACCTTACAAATTGTAATGTGAAACTTAGGTAATAATTTACAAATTAAAGAAAAAGAGGAGGCACCTCAAGTGTGCAAAAAGCCCCTGAGGATCCAGTCCTGGGCAGCAAAGGCAGAGGAGATTTCCAAGAGCCAGGCTGAATGTGGCACAGCCAGCCCGGAGTGGCAGGGAATGCTCTCTGCTGGATGCTGGATTTGCCACTGCACAGTGTAACTGCCTTCCACTGCCATTTCAAGTGCACAGCACTCACTCATTCATTCCTCCTGATACACTACAGCAGCTGAAATCCACCTTTTGGGCCAAGTTTTGCCCAGAAGAGATGTATTTTCAAATCACTTATTAAGCCGCTAACAAGGCCTTGGAGGCTTGGAGACATTCAGGTGTCTCTTTGTCAATGGCACGGTTCAATTTAATCCAGATAAGGAGCCTCTGGACAATTAACAGCTGACTAAAGTTCAGTGGAGTCTCCAACTGGCTATCACAGCACAGCGCAGAGAGCAGAGCCAGGGCCCACAGCTCCTGCTCCTGTTGATTTTCCCTGTTTCTGACATCACAAAGAGGCAGACGCAATGGCAGAACATGACAAACTCTTCTGAGATTATTACTACACACCATTGCTGCTTTCAGAGGGCAAATCAAGGAACCCTTATTTCTGGAGGCTGCAGTCTTTTCACAGAGCTGCTCATCACCCATGAGTTAAACTACAGCACACAGCAGCGTCGGAGAGGGAAACGTTAAAAAATGTGAATTCCCTCGGCGCAGTATTTATGACCATTAGGGCAGCAGCGTTAACCTCCTCGGAAAGCTGCTCTGTGCCCAGCACACCAGCTCCATAAAAACACCAGCCCATCCATAAACCCTTAACAGCTCCAAGTGTTTTATTCCCAACAGCCAGTCCGACCTCCCACTTCCAGAAACAGAAGTTAGCGCTTCTTCAGCCACGCTAAAACCAATCCTCACTTTTAATAATTACCCACAGGAGCAAAAATCCCTGTGACTGATTGATTGATTGATAGATTGACTGATTGTGTTAGCGTTCAAAAACACATAATCACATAAGTGATTATGTGCAGGTGCTTTTTACTAAGAGCTCTGGGAATCAGGGGTGGTTTCCACCCAAATCTGACTCCGACCATACATTCGAGATGATCGTGTTTTTGTATTCTGTCGTTATGTAACTTTCATGTTAATTATTAAACTTATATTGTTCTATTGTATACATAGATCTCAGCCAAACATAGCCCCCCTTAAATTTCCAACTTAGCTTCTCATGACTCTTCTTATGATTATATAATAATTATATCAATTACTAAACAATCATCACGTCTAACAAACATACCATTTATCACACTGCTTACGCAGGTGCAGCAATACGAGAAAACACAAAGCCCAACATTTTCAGGGTCTACCTTTAACATTTCCCAGGGCCCCATTATCAGTTGCAACGGTGGGTGGGGTGAGCAGCGCTCGGCACTTACTGGACTCGGGGTCGGAGTTGCCGTCTCCCTCGGTGCGGCTGTTGGGCGACGCCTGCTCATAGAACTCGTCCTGGGGGAAGCCCAGGGGCAGCGGGTGCGACGCGCTGGCCCCGCTCGAGGGCTCGTGGTCTCCGAGCCCGCTGTCGCTGCAGCTCTCCTGGGAGCCGTCGGGCAGGTGGAAGGTGACACGGCGCTGGGGCTGCAAGGAAGGAACAGAACGACAACGGTTTCCACCACGGTCTGTTGCTACAGGACATGAAAGAACACAAGCTCACGCTGCTGTTCTCAAGGTGAAGGAAAAATGGAAGTTTATTTTCTGACCCCAACATTTATAATTTTCCAAAAGTTACAGCGGATTGGAGGGTGAGAGTGCCACCTCTCCAATGACGCTGGTCAAACCAACAGTCCATCAACGTTCTCCTCCTCCATAAAGGAATGCAAAACAATGAGTTATTTACAGAAAGTGTGTGAGAAAGTTCACTACAAGAATGT
>JAWWEX010000260.1:3440976-3566042 GCA_035583215.1 Arremon brunneinucha | reverse complement strand
GAAAGTGTGTGAGAAAGTTCACTACAAGAATGTCAACATCAGAAGGCTTAGAAAATCTTAAAAAACCAGGGTGACAACGGTCATTGCTCAACGTGGCCAGTTTAGGCAATGTGTTGTTTTGGTTATCTGCCTAGGATGTGTTACCCAGACTCGTGCACAATTTCAGGCTTTCGTGAGCTGCTTTCAAACCCGCTGCACCTGACAGCGCTGCTTGTGCTGGTTTTTAAAAATGTAAGCCCTGATGCGAAATGAAAGACACCTCAAACTAAAGAGATTCTGTCAGACTTCACAAGTCTTTGGATACCTTTTGAATATTGACTTGGAGATTTCAATCACTTTTTCAGGCTCAATTTATTTCACTGCTGAGTTTTCTAGTTTTCAAAAAACATTTTCTTTCCCATTAAAAGCTGTTCCACACTTTTGGGCCTAAAAAATGTGACACATTTATAATGCTGTTGGATTCTTCTGAGGCAGAGAAAGAACAAACAACAACAAGTCTTCTGTATTGAAAACAATTTCAATAGATTTTGCACAGGCGTTAAGCTAATGAATGAAAAGCAGATTCCCCTGCTCTCCTTCAGATGTTTCATTACAACTCCTTTGATTTTTGTTGTACCACAGACCTGTACCCAAAATGTAAAGGGCTGGAAGCTGGGAACCAGGGAGCTGAGGATGGAAAGCATCTCAGCTCAGACATGGAAGGAAGGGCCAGATGAAACAAAGAACAAGACACAGGACAGAGTTTTCATTGCTTAAGTGACACTGCATGATTTAGGAACTGAATAACTGAAATGTAAATCTGTCCCAGTATAAAAAGAAAATATGAACAAAAAATAAGCAGCTCTCCTGCTCGTTTTGATGTGTCTGATATCCATGTTTTGCAAACTCGAAACAGGAAGATTTAAAAAACCCCAGAAAACAAACTGTTCCAAATATTCTTAGGTTGCTGTTAGTCAAAATTCCATTTGAAAGGCAACGCAAAACTTTCTGGACTCAGAACTGCTGGGATTAGCAAAATTGAAGACAAGACTTTTGACGCAATTATGCAAAAAAAGTATATAGTGTTTGTAACAGAGCAGATGTTGCCAGGGGTCCCTAGATATTTGGTTCCTATAGGGTGGCGGTGTTGAAGGCATTCAATTACACTGAGTTTTTGCTAATTACATTGAGTTTTCAGCTCCTCCACTCTTGCAAGCCTCCTTTTGTCACAGTGACATTGTTCCACATGCCCGCAGACAGCTGCAGGAACGCGCAGCACCACCCTCACCTGTGCCATCCCTGACAGGTGAGAGTGACAGCCCTTCCTAGCAGCCACCAGTGAGGCACTCAGGGCTTTCCCAGAAAACCTGTCTGAGTGCCTCGCCACCGCTAATGGAGAGCTCCTCTTCTAATGTGGAACCTGCCTCCTTCTTGTTGCAAAATAAATCACTCCTTCAGTCCCATCCATCACAGTCTGCTTATTCCCACTCATCTTCCTGGCATTTGACACTTTATTCTGCTTCAGAATAAACGGACCTTATTATTTCAATCTGTCAGGTGCTCCTGCTCTTTCTGGCTGTTCTCCCTGTGCAGGAGCTCGCTCACAGCTCATGCTCTGCCCAAAACCCTGCACCCAGCCCAGCCAAGGTCCTGACAGCCCTGAGCAGGGTCATTTCACACCTCCTGCCATGGCAGCACAGCACATTTGTGTCCTTGCCAGCCATCACCATGCCCAGGTCCCCTTTATTGATCCTCTCCTCCTTTTTGGTTATTGCCATCGATTGCTGCAGCCCGAGAGTGGCACTTTGCATTCATTGTTCTGCCATTCCCTTCTTCCAGATGATTTCATCCCTTGCCTTCCAGTCCTGCTTTCCTGTTTATCAAATTTGCAGATTTCAGACTCTCCCTCATTTGGCAGATCTTTGGGAAACATTGGAACAGATCAAGCCTAGGCATTGCAGCTGAGCTCTGAAGAGCTGAACACAGAACAAATCCCAGTTCCATGGGGTGGAAATGGGAGAAGAAAATCCCTTTGTGGCTGCTGGGACAGCCTGGCAGCCCACTGGGAAAGGTTCAGGTGGTGAAAGGGGAACATCTGACACCCCCAAGTGTCCCCATTGCCCTTTTGGGGTCCCCAGAATTGCTCACACACAATTGCTCACCCACAATTGCTGGGTGAAAATGCATGGGGTGTCTCTGCACAGCCCCAAAAACAGAGAAATTCCTGATGTGTCCTATTGCACTGCACTCCAGCTGCCTCTCAGAGCCCCATCCACACCACCAGCGTCAATCAGTGCTCTCCTCAAAGCCCAAATAAGCGAAGTTTTGTTGAGTTGAGCCAGTGAAATCATCCCTGCAATGTTCCTCATTCACTCCCTGCACTCAAAACTGCACCCAGCTCGCACAGATGTACAGCTATGACATGTGGAAAGGGAAAATGCTATTTCTTTCATCTGAAATGAGTTTGGTATTCACAGTATGAAAAAAATCCACCTCCACTGCATGAGCTGTTTGTAAAAGCTGTATTTTGTGAGGTTTGCACTGCCTTTGTGTTGTGTTATATCCTCTCCTCTCCAAGCTACCACTGAATTTTAAGTACTTTTAAAACATTTTTAGCCCAAGTTTTAGCATTAGCCACCAATGCTAATGTTTGAAAATGACTGGGAACAAAATAGTTGTTGCTCTGTACAATTGATTATTGCTTTGTGCATCAGGGGTTCACTGAGTGTAAATAAAAGAACATTTATTTTCAGGGTTCATTGTCAAAATACAGCAGAGATTTTGAGCCAGCTGACATTAGAGGAGATCAGAAAGTCACCAATGTTTTTTTTAACCTCCTAGCCCAGTGAGAAAAAAAAAATCCCATACCCCAAGCAAAATTAAAAATATTTCTAACTAACCCTCACATTCAGTTAAAAATGGTAAATATTTAGCTGCATAAATTGAGCTGCTATTAGTCAGAAAGATCAGACCCGTATGATTCAAAATCAACTGACATCAGCTAAAGGCTCCTGATCTTAAATTTGATTGTGTCCCTGAGAATGTCACACCTGATAACACTGATGACAGAGCACTTCCAGAAAAATTCATCAAGATGAAAAAAAACCCAGCTATTCCTCTACATGGCAGTGCTGCCATTTCCTTAGTTCACGCAGGCGTCAGACAACGATCTGGAACAAGTAATTCTAATAAAATTTTGTCAAAAGCCGGGACTTATCTTCTGTCACAATTATTTTGGAAATTTCCTCCTTGAGGCATTTAAATTTCAATTTATAAGATTACAAAATATCCTCAGTCTCCAGCTGCTTTTCTATTTATCTCCGAAGGGAGCCAGCACCGATAGTAATGGAATAACAAGGATTATGGTTTGTTTTATTTATCTGGATGACAGTTGGTAGACTTTTTCAAAAAGAGAGAAATGCAAGCAAGCCCGTTATGTATTCTTGGAGGATTCTGATGTAGGAACTTGTAATACAGACAATTAAACTGATAGGGGACAATGAAGTGAAAATTTAAGGAAAAAAAGGTGCAGCAGTCTAGAGTTTCTCTGCCACATTTAAAAATATTAAATTACTCTTTATTGGCATGAGAAAAGCATTTTGCTTGCAGAGATGTCACAGACCAGACACAAATGCTGTCAGAGGTCTCAGATGGCATTCACTGCCTTTGGTAAAAGCTGAGTGTGTCTGGAGGGATCAAATTATCTCAGAAAACCGCAAACCTTTTACTCTCATTATTGAAATTTATATGAAGACTGATCAAAGCCCCAAACTATTCTGTGTTCAATCTTTCACTACAATAATTAGACTGTGGCAGTGGGAATAATAAAAGATGAGTCTAAGTAAATAGCTTTGGATACACTGAAGGGATGATTTCTGGTATTATACACCAGGGGTTAGCCAATTTATAATCAAAAAGGAAAAAAAAGGAAATAGAAAAAGCAGCAGATATCAACTGAGGAACATTAAACTATTAACCTTATTATCTTCATTCATTGAAGCAAATTAATATCCATTTAAAAGGAGATCATAAAGAAAAAACATTTCTTTTTAATTTATGCTGAATTAATTATATTATTTAGATGATAATTCTGATTTAAAACAGACCTTATTTAGGAGATGCTGGGAGACAGTACAAAAGAACAGGACTACTTCAGCATCTCTCTCCACTATTAGCCAGTAAATAAAGGAGTAGTCAAATAAATTTTTAATTTTCTCAGTCGCTTGTTTACTTCAAATGTTAGGAGGGTATAAAATCCCTTAAATAACCAGAAAACAACTATCTTCAAGTGCAAGCAGAAAAGAAGATCCCTAATCAAACTACAATTTCCAGCTCCTATCTTTTTATCCTCAACTATCACCTTTTGTTCCAAAACAGCAATTTTTGTTGCAGAGGCTTTCATTGAGACAAACAGGACCCAGCAACTATCAGTGCAGAATTCTCAGAATAACGTTAAAACAAACAGCCTGAGAGGATCCAGCCATAAACCCAGTGGGAAATATGTCTTTGTGTGGAAACTCTACAGAGACAAGCCAGTATTTTCATTTTTCTTTTCCCCATACAGAGTTGAGCACAACAAATACAGCTCAAAGAGTTTCTCTAAACTCTTTCACAAGTCTGTATTTCCCACAAGTTTTGCAGCCCGGCAAATTAAATCTAAGATCTTGTTACATTATTTTGATGGCTTTGTCATAGGCAAAGTATGTAATACAGATCATTATAATTTTTCACTCAAATTAAACTTCTCCATTTTTGCCAGCAGGGATCTGCATTTCTCTTGGGTATCTACAAAGACGCCAAATTGCTGACCACTATCACACACAGATAGAAACACTTCATTAGCAGCACATCACTGTTGCATTCACCTCTTCTAATTTATCACTGATCTTTTATGATTTAATTAATGGGTCCTGCAGTGATCTTGCATAGGAGCGGGCTTGGGTTTTGGGTTTGAGTTTGGGTTTTGGGTTTGGGGTTTTGTTTGGTTGGGTTTTTTTTCAAAAAGAAAATTGAAGAGCTCATCTTCTGGGGGAGGGAAAGAGGCATTGTGCAAAGTGACAATCCCCAGCTGATTTCAGAAGTCCAAACCTAGTGGGCATAAAAATCAGGTTTTCCCTACCTCACATAAAAAAGCACCACCCCCAGCTACTGCCAACACCAATAACCTGAATATCACCTCACACAGGTGAACAAGGCCTTCTTTTCATTAAACAAGTTCTGGTGTTCCAGCCACTGCCCCACATTTATTGCTTGCTTCCCTTTCAGCTCCTGATTGTCTATTTGTTTGTCAAATCAAACAGACCTGCTGTTTTCCCAATTTACCCTTTGAATTTTGGCAAGACTTTGCATTTTCAGCCCTTTAAAACTTGCAAAAGAAATCCAAGAGAATCCTTTCGACCTACTTGTTAGAAAGTTTGCTAGTCCTCCTAATTTAATCTCATTAACATTAGCAACTGGTATCTTACACCCTCACTAATTAGTAAGGGAAAATACAGTATTTGGATGTCTTCTCAAGAAGAGGAATATTTGATAAATAATTTTTGTTTTTTCCCACTGTGATTAAAAATCTAACTATTCCACAGTAGTATAAGAGAAGTAAATAGTTTCAGGCTTTCATTTAAATAACCCCTCCCACTTTGTTCATTTATGTAGATGCAGCAAGCATAACCTATAAATTCCAAAAGGGCAAATAAAAGCTGGATGGGCTGCCCAGACAAATAGAAATTCAACGTGGGTGATTATCCCAGGCAGATTTGTACATTTTCAATGGAAGAATTACTCCCTCCACAGAAAACCAGCAGCACAGATGGCGCCCCTACACCTGCTCAAATGGAAATGACTTCAAATTGTCAGATCCTATGACTGGGTTCTCTCATACAAAGCGTTCTCTCAAGAGATGGGGAATAATCTTGCAGGGCTATCTTGCACCCCCAGCACTCACTCACTGCTGCCTTTTAGGAGTTCAGGTCCCTGCAGGCTCCCCTTGCAGGCAGCTGGAGCTGCGCTGAGCTGATAAGGGAAATGTCAGATATTGCAAGAGAGCTCTGGGAAACCCTTCCCATGCAGGCAGGGAGAGGAAGGGGTTTGTGGCCAACACTTGGCCTCAAGAAGCAAATTTTCCATTTTTTACTGAAGCAACCAGAGGCTAAACCAACAGTGCCATCGTCCTCTCGCAGCGCTGAGGTCGTGGAACAAACCCATTCCCCAAATCATTGCTGAACAAACCCATTATGGACCTGGAACTTCACAAATTTCTGATTAACGACTTCAAAGGGCATTTATTTCCAGACACTAATCCTCCTTGTACCAGAGTATCTCTCATAAGACTTTCCCCAGCAACACTTAGCAATTAAATTGTATTTTCTGGGCTTCTTGAAATAACAACAAAGACGTGAAACAAAAAGCAAATAAAACTGGAGATAACATTTAAAGCATGTCAAACATTTTATTTAGCTTTTGAAAGGCAGTTATTGTATGCTGGATGTCAAAATGATAGCTGAAAGCGTGCTTTTTAAACTTTAATTCATCCAAGCCTTCAATTTGACATGTGATTAAATTAAAATTACACATGAAAGTTGCACTATGGCTGTGCTGTTGCTAAGTTTGAAAAAGAGGAAAATACCAATTCTAATTTTTTTCTTTAATACATTTCCTCAATTTCCATCATCTTTGGTGCTATCATCTTGAATGCTTGATATCTGATAGGCAAAGCCATTTTACAGTTAAAAGAACACCAAAATAAACAATAAGACAGAAGCATTTCAGCAATATTTGACATCACTCCTGACTGCTGCCCCAACAGCATGAGCCTTTTCCAGCAGAAATATTGACTGGGTTTTATCAGAATTGTGAATTCTTTGTGTTAATATTGAAATGGAGGAGAATTTCTACTTTCATAATGGCACATGGGACTTTAATTTCATTGTGCTAATTATACATTTCAGATCAATAAATTTCACGTTTCTTCATGAGCAAGGCATGGACTCATGGAATGACAAACGTTCCAGTGAATTACTCACAGAGCTCCAGTGAGGTCCTTTTGTGTCACAGCCAAGGCCAAGCCTTAAATTCAACCCTGAGGAGGTCATTGGGGCTGGAGAGACCTGGAAGAAACCTCAAGGACCTGATCCTGTTTCCCTTTGCCACTTTTTTCCTGCTCAGTTTTTCCTGTAAATGTCAAATCCTTCTGAAGCAACACGGGTGTGTGCAAGCCCAGGAGCTGAACCAGTGCTCACCTGAGCAGCCTGGAAATGTGCTTTCATCATTCTGAGGCAGGAAATGGAGCTGTTCTTACTAGTGCTTCCCAGAAAAAGGGAATTCTAGCTAATTTTGGTTCTTTGGCTTGCAAGTGTGCCAAAGTCAGAAGCAAAATAGGATTTGTGCAAGGATTGTTCTTAACTGTTCCAGTTCAGCTGCATTTCACTCTATAAAATAAAATCTTTCCTCCCAGTGTGGGTGATTATAAAGCAGTTCATGTAATACAGACCAGCAGTAACTTTATGTTTGATTTGCACTCATGGAGCTGTTGAATTGACCTCATTTTATTATGGTTAAAAAAAAAATTAAACCAAAAAAGCCAAAAGAATTCTTTTAAAATGAATAACAAGGCAGATCTTTGGCTTGTCACTGTCTCACTCCATTTGTCATGGCAGCACACCTTTATTATAACAGCATTTTATTTGTTAGAGCAGGAAATCTATAATGTTTGATATCAAGTGTTTGATTAGCTGGAATGGGAATTGATGAGAGATAAAATGCAAGGATAAAATGAATATATTTAATGCAGCTGTCAATAAAAGCAGCTTGCTCTTTCTGGAGAAGAGAAAGAATAGACAAAAAGTTTCCCCTTGCCCCAAATGGACTCAGAGGAAACTCAAGACCTTAGAGAGCAGTGAAAGCATTCTGTATTCTGTTCTCTGTATCAGAGAGTTATCCTTGCAACAGATACCCTTGTGACCCTGAGAAAATATCTTTTAACCACTTTGATTACCCATCCTAAATTTTAAATTGACAGTGTGCTGGCCACCAAGGTCACCTCTCTTACTCAGCAATACTTACTCCACCTTTTGGTGAATTGGTTAAGGAAGAAGAAAGAGTTATTAAGAAAACTTGCTGGCATATATAAAATAAAGCTCTAGGCCAAAATTTGCAAGCAGTGAGGCAGTTCATGCTGCATTTGATTTGCACAAAGTGAATTCCAGCATCCTGGGATGGACACTTTTATCAGCAGGACACGTTCTAGTGGACTCCAGTGGTCCAGGGAAATTTCTCTGGATCAAGAAAACATCCACTAAAAGTTTTGTCCTGAAATTCCCTTTCCAATTGCAATTACCTTACAATTTTGCTCTCAATAAGAGAAGTCATTCCACATACTGAAATAAAGGAATTTTTCACCGGTACACTTTGCATTCTTTCAATCTTCTCTTATTGTAAATAGGAAAGATTCTGAGTGATAAATACTATGGTGAACAATACTTTGGTTTTGTTTTAAACATCTGAAAGATGTATTTGTCTCTCCAAACTGTTTTAAGAAAAAGGGTTGTGTTTTATTTGATTAAAGTCAGAAATCTCCCATTTGCATCACTATTTTCACAGCTTATATTATCAGGGTGATAATGAATAAGATTTAGCTGTTATTTACAGTAGAATACATGAAATATTCAAAGTTACTAGAGTCTAACTACATGCTAATAATGCATTCTTAAATGGATGTCTGAAATATCTATTTGCAAATGGGAAGAATTTTGCAAATTGAAGTGCTGCATTGTATCACTGAGCTCATCCCTCGCTCCTCCAGAGCGGTGCCTCTGCAATTGCCCTTTCAGATAATCAGAATACATAACTGCCTTTCACAATTCACCACTTGTGTCATTTCAGCAAAGCAAAATATAAAGCCATTAGCCTTCCCTTGTTCCTTAAATTTTCCCAGCTTATTTCCATATTCAGTGCAGCCATCCTTCAGCGCTGTGAGGATTACTCACTCATCTTGGAGCAAAACACAGCGGCGCAAATTGCTGAGGAGATGCAGCACACGTTAGTTTGCAGCAAGGGATGATGCAGTTCTGGGTGAGGGACATGGAGAGGATCCAGCTGAAGGCTGGGGAAGGTTTTGTGTGCTCACAGCCAGCCCAGAGCTGCTGTTTGAGCTGTGTGCCCTGTTTGGGCAGGGACAGCTGTCCTTGTCCCGTGTCACCTTGTCCCATGGCACCACCCAGACGTGGGGCTCGTGCTCTGCAGCCCCACTGAGAGCTCAGCTCTGAGCAAGGCCAGCTCTGGACTGGGCTCTGTCACTTCTGCCACCAGGACCTGGCTCTGCAAAGTCCAGAGCTGGAACCTGGGCAGCTCCGCTGGCAAACACGGCAAGGAACAGGAACCAAAAACCCAGGCAGAACTTGGTAACTGCAGCAGCCAAGAGAAAGGTGATAATGCAAAAATACACAAAGCACCAAGAGGAGGTAGGAGAGAAGCCCTAAAAGTGAGGATTGGGGATCTCTGGAGGGCAGCTCCTCCTCATGGGGATGCTGAATGCACAGCCCAGACACAGAGCCCCTGGCACAGAGGATCTGCTTAAAACCAGCTTGGTCCCAAGCCAGTTACCGCATACACCCCAAAACTGCAGTGATGTGTGAGTAGCACAATCCTCATTCTGAGTCCCTGCACCTTTGGAAAGCTCTCAAGTGCCCCAAAGAGCTGAAAACCCCAGGGGATGGGGAGGGAAGGCCAAGAGCACAAATGATGCTGCTCCTGCAGCTCCCTGAGTGCTCTCAGAGCCACCTCTGGTTCCTCACCTCACACACCAGATTAACACCCCTACAATCTTTACTTCAGGATTGTTCAAACTTCATGTACAGCTCAGTTAAATCAGAGGTAAATGTTATTCTCCATACAAAGCACAATAAACTTGCAATAAATCTGAAGCACTTTTGCAAGGCTGACACCAAGATCAGGATCTGGAAAGGCAACTGCTTGCCCTGCTTGGCCCCAAAAGGCAAAAATTCCTTGTAAAATGCAGCTATGGAGGAGCAAATGCAAGGCTTTAGTTCTGCTCTGTACTTCTACAGACCAGGGGAAGGCAAATTGCTGTAGATGCTTGAGAACCAGGGAGGACTTTGGAATTTAGCAGTAGAAAAAGGAAATAACTTTAATGAGGGCAAAGCTGGCACAAGTCATGTGGGCAACAGGGGGACACTGTGGGCATGGGCACCTTCCTCACACAGCCACTGCACTCCTGCATCAATTACACTGCCCAAAACCCAGGCTGAATGCCCTGGTTGCTCACCCTGAAATCATCATCAAGCAGAAATCTTCCTGAGTAAAGAACTCCATTTAATTCTACTCTTTAGGATATTTCTTATTTTTGTTGGCATACAGCATCTGGGCTTTGCACACAACAAAATGCACCTCGCACATTTTTCAGGCAAGAATATGTAAATACAAACTTGCAGCATTAAGCTTGTGCTCTTTCTCCTACTGTTTTTAATTAATTTGACCTTTGGGCCTATTTTTGTCAATTCAGAAGGCATATAGCAATCAGAAAAAAAGCTATGGTGCAAATATTCCATTCTGCAAGTCACTTGCTAAACAAGTAAGCAATAGAGGAAAATCTATAGCATGCAATTAGCATTATGCTTTCCAATTATTTTCTTTACTTCACAAAACTCATTAATAACTTTTAGTAGGTAAAATTGCAGCTAGCAACCCTCCTACACCTCAAGTGTATTATATTCTACCTTTGCCCAATAGAAATTCTTTTGATGTACTGGAAATCTTATTAATAGATTCACCAGAAAACAAGCATGTAAAGCTGGCAGAGGCAATTGCAAGAGGTAAAATGAATGTAAATGACAGATGAAAGAAAACTTCCACGCCGTTCAGATCAATACAAACAAAAGTGCTGCAGCAGCCACAGCACAGAGATGAAGGGAATTCATCAAACTTGTGTTTCAGATTATTTGTCCTGTTCTAAATGCACCCTCTGTGTTACCCAATTAATACCACATTAAGACTCACTCCTGCAGGGGCTTTTTCCTTCTGGTGCTGAAGTTTCTCAGTGCACTCAGCTCTGGGGGGAATGTAGAGGCAGCTTCCTGCTCCTAAAGATTGTCATTTGGAAAGGCTGTAATTGCAGCACTCAATAATTTCCCAAATACTTAAGCCAGAATTAATTATCCCTGCTATTATTGCAGGAGTACGGATCTTATACCGGGTATGATGAAAGGAATGTGTGATGGAACATTTTATTGTGCTCAGAGCATGCAGTGGGTGTGCAAGGCGCTTAAACCATCAGAAGCAACGAGCTCCTCTCCTTCAATTACATCTCAGTATGATCTGCAGAATCAGCTTTGCTCATTTCGTGCTCTTTGTTGTTCAATTATCAAACACACTCAGGACCCTTCTTTACACCTGAGACTACCCATAATTTTTTAAACAATCCTACTTTGTTTAAAATCATACTGGTTCTTAGTGAAAAATTAGAGGAAAGCAAATGCTTATTGCTGAACATCCTGTGTTTGAACAGAGTTAGAAATGTGTTTTCTTTAGGAGTCAGAAATCAAGGCACATCATGAACTTCAGCAGCTCCCTTTAATGGAGTGAATTTTAGAGTTTTCTGGCAGCTTCATATAATGTTGAGGAATCAAAAATATTGGCAGTTACTGTTATAGCTAATTGCCCAGACTTCTTAAAAATCTCTTTATTCAGAAATGGGGGAACGCCAGAGGTGAGCTGGGAAGGGGAGGAAGAGCTGCACAATTGGTTAGAGGTGACTCAGCTGCAGAAATACAAACTGTGATTTATTTTGAGTTCCATAACAAAGACACTCAAACATGGTATTTGCAATGGGGAAATCAGAACCACGAGGAGATGACGCTCCAAGCTCAGACCCTTGCACAGAACATAAATAAAAGGAACTTGGATGTCTTTGAGCACATCACCCTACCAGCAGAACTGTGCAAAGTTCCTTATCAGTGAAGTACTCTCACACTTTCCAGGTAGACATTAAGCATTTTCACATCCTGTGGGCTTTGCATTGCAGTAAATTTCCTTCTCCCAGCAATACAAATGTACAACAACTGCCCCAGATTGACAACAGATGTTAGAAATGCTAAAAACAGCCTATAGCATCATAGTATTTTGCACATGTACATCATTCTTCACTTCAATGGGCTTTAGAAATATGAACTCCATTTCAGAAGAAAATAGAAAAGACAGTTGCTAAACCAACTCACAAAGCAACAAACCAAAGCACAAATGGCTGTGCCCTCTTGGTTCTCATGACTGAAGGTTAGGCTGTGTCACTGGCAAAATCCAAAAGTGAAATCAGGAGTCCTGGGCAGAAGGGATGCTCTTTGGCAAGTTGTAATCTCATCTCACATTCTACACCTAGTATGCTTCCCCAGAGAAAAAGCTGCTCTCTCTCAAGATAGTTTATTGAAATGTAAATAATTTACTTTGGTCTATCACAGAGTGCCCCAAACTGGAATGATGCATGTGCATCTTACAGAGATAATGCACATAAATACCAGCACATACAACATCACCTAAAACAGTACCAACCCTGAAGGAAAGTGACTCAATCAAATGTTTTCTGAGTAATTTGGCTGATACCAGTGGGCACCCAGTGAGGGGTAACAGAGCCCGTTTGGATGGAGCCAGATGGATTAAAAACCTCCATGAGAACATCACCCAACACTGAAGCTCTGTGAGCCACGTGATAGAACAATGATGATCTTATCTGCTCCAAGCAGACTGCAATCCTGGTGGCTGCAGAAGATGTGTTCTGCAGTGTACTCCATCTGTGAGGAACAGACAGCTTCATTAGTGGAAATCTTCAAATCAGAGCTGAGAAACCCATGGCTAAGGAAGAGATGCCTTGACAAGCAGAGTTCCTGCTGAACTGCTCTGCAGGTCCATGAAGCTGAAGATTGAGCCATAACAATTATCTGCTCTGCCCTGTAAATGTGTCTTTTCCCTGCTCTGCAGCTGCACTGACAGCACTGCTCCCACCAGAGCCTGCCCCTCATTCCACAAGAGCAGCCTGAGCTCTGGGAGAGCCCGAAACCTGTCCTGTCCAACACCTGATCAGCTCTGCCACAGAATGCAGCACTGCCATTAGAAGCATGGATGCTCCTGTCAGCAAACCAATCTCGAATCTGCTCAGACTTTTAAAATGTTCCAAAGCAGCACCACCATTCCCTGGCAGGTGCCTTACCTGCATGTGGGAAACTCCATCCACACCTTACCCCACCCCGGCCTCCTGTAAAAACCTTTTGGGTGAAATGAGTGGAAAAAGCCCCAATAAAATCCAGATTCATAATCTACAATAGGGTAACAGCCTGAAGATGCACAAAACAGGGCTACAGCTTGATTCCCAATAAACTGCCACTGGCAAAACCAGATCAGGGGAAAAGGGGAAATTATTTCAATTTTAAAGTTTCCCTTCACAAAGAAAACATTAGTAGAGAAACAGTGATTTTTCTATATCATTCCTGCAATTCAGCATTAACACAACTTGTATCAAGTTATGAAAACAAAGAGCACTCTACAGAAAATGACCAAAGCATTTCCAAAAGAGCATTCAATAGTTTCCTCAGCAATGCTGTCACAGAAGCTCCATGAAATTTTGTGACATTAAAAGCATGCTGAAATATTTTACTGCCATTTGTTTATTTATAAAACCAGAGCAGCAGGGCTGTGCCCACCCCACATTTTCCCCAGTGATTTCTGCAGCGGCAGAGGCAGGAGGGCAGGGAGCTCACCCAGCCTGGGGCAGGTATCAATAGGACAGGCAGGGAAGAGCCTAATGGGGGATCAAACAGAAAATCCCACATTTCCAGCACCAGCCTGGAGGCAATCAAACAACAACACAGGCAAATCAATGCAAATCCAGGTCAGCCACCAGGCAGCACATCCTCCTGGAGAGGTTGGCTTTGTCCGAGCTTGCATCCCTGGCAGCTCCAGACACAAACACTCCCTCATGAGCAGCTGAACATTGAAAACAGCAGCCCTGAAGGAGGGAACAGCACATTTATCTCAGCAGATTCCATGTTTAGTTTGAATTACTGCACAGGTAGCCAAACATTCTGCCTAATCTTTAACACCAACGTGTGCAAAGCCATCTCTGAGCCCTTCCTGTCCCACAGCAACAGGCCAAGGGTCCTCGGTGCCTCGTGGATAAGAGGATGGTGGCAAAGAATTAATTCCCCTCCCAGAGCTTGCAGAAATCTGCTGTGGAGTCTCCACTGCTGGGGATGATTTTCTCAACAGGCTCCTGAAAACCACATTAGCTCTCACACCAGCCTTTCTTCAATTATGTCATGTTCTTTTTCATCTCGCCACAAGCAGCACATGGATTAACCAAGTTCTTCAGCCACTTGAAAGCCTTTAAAGGACCAAATGTAATCCCCCCAAGAGAGCAGACTGAACAACACTAAACAAAAAAAACCCCACAAACCAAACAAAACTTAAACCAAACTCCTTTTTAATTTGCTTGTTTGTTCTGAGATAACTTCTGGGAATATTTAGTGATATCATAATTAAGTCCAAAACAGGAAGCAGAATAAATCAGGCTAATCCCAGACAGCTTAAAACATTGTGCCCTCAGACTTTTTACTGTTTTGTTCATCCAAAATAATTATATAATTAGATAGTTTGACTTCTAAACTATTTGAAGAAGACTCTTGATAATACCCATAAAAAAGAACAAGCTAATTTGGTTTTCTCACAGGTTCAGTGAATGAAGAATACTGAAACCTAATGTGATTTTGGGCATATTTTCCATTGCAGTTGGTAGAGATTTTGAACATCTGACAAAGGGTTCCCACTGAGATGCCCCCACCAAAGGCAGAAAGTTCAGTTTTTGCAGTTTATAGCTTAAAGTGTAATGATTTGTGTTATCTCAGCCAGCTCAAAACTTGAGCCAAACAATCAATGGCAGTTTTCCCACCCAGGAAAATAAAGCATTGGACATCCAGGGTGGTTTGGGGTGCGTGGCTGTTTCTCTGCTTGGTCTGTTTGTTTGTTTGATTGGTTTTTATGTTTGGCAGAATGGAAATTCAGGAGGGCACTGAATTTCCAGGGCCCCCCAGGTTCCTTTGTTTACTACACGTGGGTTACACCTGGATGTATTTTTAAGTTTTTCCATCAAAGCCAAGTGTATTCCCTGGATATTCCCAACAGCAGAAAGGGGTGAAAGAAGGTGAGTGCACACCAAGGACCACTGTAGGAACAACTAAACACCTCAACCATGTGTGGGTATTCACCTCTGAGCAATCAGATGATTTTTGTTAAGGAGAAAAATTTTAAAAAAGAGATTTAGACGTGATTTTTGTTAAGGAGAAAAATTTTAAAAAAGAGATTTAGACATGAGGGTGTGGCACAACATAACCTCCATTTATACCCATAAACTGTTTATGTTCAAAGAGACATTCATCCCCCCTGATTAGGTGACACTGGTCCACGCCTATGAATAAAATATCTGGTAGACATTCTATTTTTCAGATGTATTTATACTGTGTTTACACTTTTGACATTCCTATATAATTTGCTTGTCAGAACCACAAAGCTTGGAGCAGACAAAATCTGCCTGTGTGGAGGGAATTGCTGCAGGTTTTACCATATGAAATGAAAATTTAAGGATTAGTTGTGCAGTATCTTCCTGCATTATTATACAAAGTCCTACTTAAAAAAAAATTATCATATAGCAAAATTTCTTTATTTCAAAGCTTTTAAAAAAGAAATGAAGGAAAGAATGAGCTGCTTCTTAATACAAAGAGTAGCAAAATAATAATAATAAAAAAATAATACTCAGAAGTTGCCCAAAGTAGTTCAGCTGCTTTTCACTCCTCAGCTCACACAAAGGTTGCTCACACTCTGATCCAGTCCCAAAATCAATGTGATGACCAGTATATTGGCCAGCCATGCATCTTAATAAATGAATCTTCATTAAGCAATCTCCTAACCCCTCCAAGAGCTGGTCTGGCACTCACAAGTGCTACAGAGAAATCAGCAGTAATTCCATAAATAATAATTTGTGACTGAACTGCAGCCTCTCCTTTGCATTCATTATTCATTGCAGGCTGTGACTCAAATCAGCCCGCTGTAAGCAAAAGACACCTCGTTCCAGACAGTGTTTAAACAGACAATTTGCCTTGGTGCAGCCTCAGAAAGCAGACTCCAAAGTTAAGCAGGGATCTTCACGGCCTGACCTTTGGCAAAGCGCACGAGTGACAAGCAGGGACAAAGGCAGCTGGTGTCACATCTCCAGGAGCACAGGAACAACACCTGCTGATCCTCAGGAGCTACAGCCAGCTCAACAAGGAAAACAGGAATATTTTAGGGCCAGGCTGGCAGTTTAGCTCCAGAAAGGTCTGTAATTCACTTGGGTCTGAGGCTGCCACCACGGGCGATGCAGCAACAGCTGGGTTTTGTCTCCTGCTCTGCTCACACGTGCTCCTCATTACTGCCTCAAATCTTGCTTTTACAGAATCACTGACCCATTCTAGAGAGCTTGGACAAACACATGAAAGCCTACAACTTCTGAAAAAAGAAAGGAAATTGCCTCAGAAATATAGGGAGAATTATTATCATCATCATGTTTTCACTTCTCCCTTTTTTTTTCTTTTTTTTTTTTTATTTTTTCCCCCAGTAAAAGCACAAATAACAACAATCACAAAACCAAGGGACAGAACTGGACCCAGTGCTCCAGATGTGGCCCCAGCAGGGCAGGGTACAGGGGGAGGATCTCCCCCATGAGCTGCTGGCCACACTCCTCCTCCTCCTCACGCATCCCAGGATCTCCTCATCCTCCCTGGCCACCCAGCAGAACATTTCCAAAGGTGAAAACCAAACCAGAGAAGCCTGTGGCAGCACACAGTTTATGAAATGGTATACTGTGATTATTTAAACTGTACTTAAAACTATCAAATCAGCATTCCATTTATTTCCTTAGACTTGGGGGGTGAGTCCACTTAACAGACTCTGGGATATTTAGCCTTTGGCACAGAGGGGAACGCTTTCAAGCTTCTGCAAAGATGAATTCTATTACATAGGCACAGTGATCAAATTACATGTTTTGGTGGTGAAGCACATATGAGAGACTGCCCAGAGACTGAGACTCATCAGGGAAACATTCCTGTATGCAATTTGATTAGCAATCAAGGAAGAGACAGAAAAAAATGGGTGCAGAAAATCACAGGGGGAGAGAGCACTGCTACACTTAATACCTGGAACTACTTACACATGCTCATTGCGAATTACTGAGTCCAGAATTCCCTCTTTGTGTGCTCTGTGCTCAACATCCTCACCACACACAGGCCTCTCCCCAAAAATGAACATTTAAGGATGCAGAGAAAGCACACAAATACACAAAAATTCATCCCTGTGATTCATTAGTCAGAAGAATTAACCATTGTTGTTCAGCATTCAGATCTCTCACTGCTGGACACCTTTCAGGACCCATCCTGGTAAGGAAATTCCCCAGGTAAGGAAAATGAGCACAGCAAAACAGTAAAAACACAGTAAAAACACTGAACAGAAAGCTCGCATTTTTTAATTTTATCTGCATATAATTGGAATTATAAGTGTAAGCATCATTATAACCAAGCTAATAAAAATTCTTCAGCCCACTAAGACCTCAGTTAGACTAACAAAAATCCTTTGTTTTCACAGCAAGAGGATTTTGAGTGCAAAATGCTGGAGGAGTCAAGCAACCACCTCTGTAATTTGGATGCTACAAAGCAGCAGCAGTGGCAGTGTGCAAGAGCACGTTTGTGGAAGCAATTGGGGAAGATGCTTACTCACTTGAGTGACTTTGAAAACTGTCACATTAAACCCTGCCCACACCCTGCATCAGCTCTTCTTTTAGAAACTGGAACAGAGAAACTAAATTGGGGTAACTGGGAAAGAACAATATTGATCTCATCCCTTACAAAGTTAATTAATGTTATTCTTCCTTCCTAAATATCTGGGTTTAGTATGTTTCCCAGATTAACTAAATTATGTAGTTTAGGATGATTTAGAATGCATTTAGAAATACCTATTTATCTTAGGAAAGAGAAGAAATTGTCACAGAATAACAAGAAAACTTCAGTACCTCGCTACAATGAACACTCCAGAACCATGTAAACACTATTTAAAAAAAAAGGAAAGAAAAGAATTAGCTGTGCTGATGCTCATATAAATGTAATTAAATTTAATTAGTACAATAGGACCTTTGCCCCTGGTTAATTCTCCATCTCTCATTCTCAAAGGTGTACTCCTACCATCTCAGAAACACAACTGCTGCCTCAGAGCCAATTCTGAAGCACAATTTGTGTGTTCAGTGCTCAAAGCCCCTCCCAAATTTTCACAAGCAGCAATGTGAGTAAGGGAAGATGAGAAGCAGCCATGTACTCACGATGGAAATAAGATCTGAATTCTTAACAGGTATCTCAAAAGACTGGAAATTTTTCCTTCTCAAACTCCTGATGAATACTAATTTTGATGGCTGATAGTCAGAACCTGTAGCAAACAGTTCACTCAAGTTATAATCACCCCTCCAGGTTGCTGCAAACCCAGTGTCTTGAAATCCAGCACCCAGCCAAAAAAAATATAATTAGCTGTGATAAAAAGTGAGTTAGGGCCTTAATCAATAGCCTTTCAAGCTGTCAGGACAGACTGCAGATAAAAGAGGTGGTGAAATTAATGAGCTGGAGAGTTCCATCACCAAAGCATTGCAGGAGCCAAGGGGGAACCATCCCAACCTTTGGAATTCCAAGAGGGACCAGAGCAGAGCAATCCTGAGCATCTCCCTTTGTTCCTGCAGCCAGTCCATGGCTGTGGTGTCTGGGCTTTTCATTATTCACCTTCTCCACCACAAGAAAAAAGTTGAAAACCTACTTGAAAACTTAATTTTCTCTGCGAAGAGCGGCAATGTTTGCAGGAAAGCAGCAGGAGGGTGCAGGGAGGATGACGGGGTGTCGGATTTGGAAGAGCAGAAACGCGCTGCTCTCCCAGTCAATACCCTCACACCACGAGCGCCACTCCAGCTCAGCAGGGCTCACACCTTCCCTGCAGCACTGAGAAATGGGTTGGGATGTGACAGACAGCTGTGCATGACACAGCTCCTAACCTTCAGCATGTGCCGATACCCAGCACAAGACAGTTATCTTTCCAAATCCACCAACTTCCTTACAGTGACCATTTAGAAACAGCAGGGAGAGATTATTTCTGAGCAAAAGTAAAAAGAAAACACATGTCACTGGACCTGTCATAGGCTATAATGAAAGGGTGATAGAAAGCTGAAAAGTAGAAATATAATTGGACATGCATTCATGACCTATTATTTCTTTTAACAGCAACACAAACAATGGAGCATCATCAGAGATGGGGCTTTTCTGACATTGTGGCCACTTTCTCAGGGCTCACCAGGACAGCTCTCTCCACATATTCCCATTCTCTTTTTTTTTTTTTTTTTCCACTTTTCACTAAGCTAATTACCTTTATAAATAGAAACTGAATCCCTGTAAATTTTCCCATAAATACCAGAACTGAAATACAACAAAAAGGGATAACATCCCACCATGCCAGGACTGCACCCTAATAAGAACAAAATGCCTGGGGGAAATTCAGTAATACTGCGAATGAAACATCTGCATCTCTTAACATGATATGAACACGAGTCTGTGTAACATCAGATCAAATCAGGATCAGCCTGGGAAGGAATGACCACTGTGCCATCACTTCCTTAATTCCTTCACTCAGTGGCAAACATGAGTGCCAGCATTCTGGACAAGGAACTTTATTTCTCTGTGCAAAGAGAAGTGAGGATTCTGGATGCAAACCTAATTCTGGCATGGGGTCTTTGGCTCTCTGCAGGTAAATTTGCCTGGCAGTACAAAACTTGGAGCATTTAGCTCAATGGGCAGCCAGGCAGAGCTGGTAATGAGGAGAGCTGAGCATCCAAGTCGGTCACGAGCTGCCATCAGAGTGCAGGAAATCCTGCACAGGTAATTCAGGAGAGGGAATTCACAGCCATGAGAGCCTGCAGATGAGAAAGAGAGGGAGGTGAAATTTGTCAAGTGGACCTGTTTGCTAAGGCTGGCCCTGCCAGGGGTGCTCTGGAATGTTCTCCCCTCAATTCATGCCAAAGCACGGCCGGCCGCGTTTCAGCTTTTTGGAATCTGCCTAATTTCACATTATTTATTGTTTGTGTGGGGGCGGTGGCAAAGCAGCAAAGTGCCTTTAGGGGGATGGTGTGACAGGTGTGAAGGATGCCTGCAGGATCCAGCAGGGTCTGTCCTGCAGAAGGGCTCAGTCCTGAGATTCCCCTCCCATCATCCCAGAGAGGATCAGCTCCAGTGCCTCTAAAGGGATCACACAGAATTCAGCCCACATCATTCTAATAAAGCACACTGAACTCAAAGGGGACAGATTTTGGGAGGGTAAAACATTCTGAAAGTATTTATGCAAAGCCTGAACCACACACATGCTGTGCTTCTGCAGGACCTGATCCAAAGGTTTTATGACCTCAGCCAGTTCTGATCAGGGGACAGAAACCAACATAAATAGAAGTCAGGGATCCTCCTTTCCTTCTAGAGCAGTACTCGGATTCCTTTTCTTAAATTATAGCAGCAAATACTCTGTTAAAATGCTCTGGAGTAGAAAAACTACATTCTTTTTTTTTTTTTTTTTTTCAGCTACTTGGTATACAGCATAAGAAAGGAACAAAATTAGCTTGGAACATTCAGTTCAGCCTCAACGTAATTGCCAGAATTTGTGGAATGTTATTTTGAAAAAAAAAAGTTTTAGGTAATAGAAAATTTTTATTAAAAATTAAATGCATGAGATGGAGAAATTTATTGCTATTATTTTCTTTATTATATGTTACTGTAAGGGGCTTTAAATGCCTAAATTTAATGCTCCCTTAGAAGCAATTTACTTCCTGGAATTATTTCCAAAGACTTCATCAGAATGTTCCTTCCTGAAGAGAAATCAGTGTTATCCTCACTGAACCTGAAGCACAGCAAGAACAGGTGACTTAAAATGCCAGAGCCTGAACCAAGGCAGAAATCTTCTGGAGACTTCTACAAACCCAACTCCTTAACACAGGCACGGACACACAGTAAAATACTTCTGAAAACAATGCTATTTATGAATTCTGAAGTGTGATGTGATAATGAAGAGGAATATCTTTCCTATTCTCATCAGGAATGGGGTTTATCTAAGAGAAAATTATATTCTTGGGACTGTTCTCATCAGACATATTCTGAGAAAGGTGGTCACATATGTCTGGCCAAAATGTCCTGCAGTTAAGTCCTAAAATTTATTAACAGATCCAGGTAACGTGTTTTATTTCTATTTTTTAATTAAAATGCAACAACTATATCCTCTGCCCAAATATAAACAACAGAAGACATAATTCAATCCATGTTAAATGTCATTCAAAAACCTCAGAGAATAACGGAGCCTCCCCTATAAGAAAGGCAATCCTAACACTAAGAAATCAAAAGATCACCAATTTACTTTCCAGTTTTTAGCTGAGCAGACTCCCACTGCAGTTCCAACTCACTGGAGCTCGTTAGCATCCCTGTTCAACAGGAAATTAATTTGAGCCATGACAACAGCACCTATAATGGCAATTTCAGTCACAGGGAAGTGTTGAATCCTGAGCAGACAACGCTCAGCACGAGGGGCATCAAAAGCATTCAGTGCATAACCTCACACCCAGAGTCAGATAATTTGGCTTGGATGAGAAATGAACACTGGAAAACAAGACAGGATCTCCATTGTGGCTGAATTAAAAAGCACAACCAGAGCACTGGGAGCATTCATTTCTTCAATGATTCAAACCTCTTATGGTCGTGGGCCATCAGATTCTGCAGGGGCATTACAGCCACGGCCACAGAAGGGTTTTGCCACAAGCCACTGCACAAAGAGGCCACTGGATGCATCTAATGGCCAATAACCAACTCTGCTGCTGCTGCAATTAAAAAAAAAAAAGGTTAAATATTGTCCAAAAGTGTCAATCTGTGAGGTACTGGAGGAAAATAAGGAAGAGATCACAGACATCAAGGCAAAAAGGGAATCCTGCCTCATGTCACACAGAAGTGCCACAAGATCTCACTTTGGAGTGATGCTGATATGGATATGGATGGGTGGAACTTGGATTTCCAAACTTTTTGACAAGTCAGACAGGTATCTGATCAGGAAAAGAGTTATCTGCATTAAATTAATGGATGCTTCTTCAGTAATTAATGATTTATTAGACACTACGTCACATGGAAGCATTTGTCAGTGCCAATCACCGGGCCAATGATGATACGAATAAATTTGCACATGTAAAAGCCTCAGGGACATTGTGAAATGAGGGCAGGGGGACAATCAGAATCAACACAGAAAGGGAAACCTTTTCCCAGTAAAACAAAGAAACAAGAGAGGGAGACGCAAGCCCCTGCTGCAGGTTATGGGTTTAGAACCAACTTTCTTACAATTAATTTCCTTCTCTTGGTCATTCTTGTCAGTGCTCTGCCCAGATAAATTCTGACTTTGCTAGCTGCCTGACTGTTAGAAAATCAGAAAATACTACGCCAAACGCAATCCAAATTACTCCTGTGTCCAGCATCAGCTGAAGAGTGCACTCAAATACAGCATTTTAACATTACTTACAACTTCGCTAACTGAGCTAACAGCATTTATAGCAAAAAGCAAACGTACAAAAATCCTCCTAAATTACGCCCATCCGAGGTCAATGATGCTTGAACTGTCTGAAATCTGAAATTCTCTCAGGCACTGTGGAAAACTACTGATGGTTTTGTTTCAATAGTTGGGATGTCAGCATTTCCTGGCCCATGCGGAGTGGCAGCTGTAGGGGCAGCAGAGGATTTATGGCTGCACTCCCAGGGGAGTGCCACTGATAAGGGCACACACACAGCAGGAAATTTCCCGTGCACCTTAAGCATCCCGCTGGCTTATCACAGTCTATTCTCTCTTATTGCAGGGGAAAATCCACCATGAAGTGTCCAGAGCAGAGAAATACACGGGATCTGCTTGATAAAACCAACAGCACTCCTGAGGAGGCACAAGGTTCTCTCCAGCCTTGCACAAGACAGAAAATGTACAGAGGGGGCATTTTAAAGTAAATTAATGTAAGAATTTCAGTCTGGGAGCTGAATATTCAGCTTTCAGATACACCCTAAATGGATATTAGCTAAAGACCGACTGCTGTGTTTATGAGTGTGTGTGTGTATATAAATAAATATATATATATATGTATATACTTATATATGCATATATATATACATATATATACATATATATATATGCATGTATATATGTATACATATGTATATGTATATATATATGTGTATATATATAATATGTATATATATACTTATAATAACACATGTATAAAGTATCAGTGGAGCCTCTTTAATATGAATTTCACAATATTAATAAAACTCTGATGTCCAAGTCTCTTCTTTTAATGACTGAGGATTGGGATAATCACACTAACACAGTAGCTTTGATAAATAAAAATTGATATATAAAAACTACAGCAGCTTTGATAAATAAAAACTGATATATCACTTGGCTGAGATATTCCCACATTCCGACACACATTGGCAAAAAATAAATACAATTTTATAGGGGTCCAGGTGAAAAAAACAAACAGTTTAGGGTGTTTTGTTAACATATTTTTTTGCTTCTCTGCAAATCTACAAACAAATCTGGTGGATAGAGTTTGGGAAAAAATAAGCTATTATAAAAGAGCAAATTAAATGAAGAGAAAAATAGCATTTCTTGCCCTAGGCATGAAACAGTGCCCTTGAATTATGTGTAACAATCAATTCCAAAGCTTACACTACAGATAACATCTTTCAGTGATGTCTCATCAAGCAAATTAGATCTGACCAGTGAAATACTGTAAGCTAGCTGGAATTGATGAAAATATTAATGCACTTGCTTTAGTGGGCCCCAATGGCCAAAGTATTAACTCCTTTAGAGACCAATCACTGCTCTAAACTCTGACCCACAGACAACAGAGTTTAACAAAGTCTGGGGGGATTTACACTTAAGACAGAATAGAATTCTGCATTAATCAAGTGCTCTAATTAAAATTTGGAGTAGTAGAAAGTGGCTGCTCCTTATTAGACAAGAGCATTTAGGGAAAAGAGAAGAATCCCAGCACAGGCACGAGCCGGCTTTAGGCACAGTGAAAACTCAATGGGCAGCTGATCCTGGGCATCCCACAATTCTGCCAGGTAGCACACAGAAAATGTGTATAAACCTACAGGAGCCAGCTTCAAAAGTTTTACTTGAACACAGTTTTTAGGTAGAAATAAGCTTTGTTTAAGAATAAAACCCTCACTATTGATGTCACTGCACCAGACTTTAAATGAGTTTTAATGAAAGAGCATTCAACAGATTGCAAATGAGAACAGAGAATCACAGAGGGGTTTGGGTTGGAAAGGGCTTTACAGATAATTTATTTCCAATCCTCTGCCATGGCAGGGACACTTCCACTGTCCCAAAGTGCTCCAAACCCTATCCAACCCATCCTTGGGCACTGCCAGGGATCAGGGACAGCCACAGCTGCTCTGGGCACCTGTGCCAGGGCTGCCCTCCCTCAAAATAAAGAATTTCTTCATGATATCTAATCTAAATATCAGAGATCCAAGCCCAATCCCAGGATTTAAAATGTTTACCTTGCTTTTTTTCCAGAATGAGGTGTTTAAAGCTCCACTCCCACATATATATTTTTAGGAAACCCACCTGTCCTGGTGAGGCAGATGGGATCACAGCAAGTGACTGACACTAAAAAAATCAGGTCAGAAATTACTTGGGAACCTAAATTTGTGATTTAATTTGTACACCTAATTTCATGTACCTGCTTTTATATACTCTGGCTTTCACTTACTTAGAAGTCAGAGCTCCCACTGATCAATCACAGAAATATCACTGCTGCTCAACCAATTTGGGATGGCTTAATGGCGTACAAAGATGGGTTTCAAACTAAGCCGTGCTTTTCCTGGGACATGCCTGTTGTGCCTCTGCCTTGGAAAGACAAGAGAGCGTTAACAAGCATTAACATCTACCTGCAGAATGGGATAAGCCATATTTATATTACCCAAAGAATAACTTGACAAATAAAATGTTTGCAATTAATTTTTAATTTCAGTGACTCCAAACTAAACATGTCATAAGTCCATGCTTCAGCTTGATTGAAAAAAAAAATATATATATAAAAGGGATAACAATTAATCTACAGCCTGTTTGTATAGGCATGAAACACTTTAATATTGATAACGGGATTTCTTTAAAAGAAAAAAAAAAAAAGAAGCAGCAATCCAAATTGCACCTCGCCTCCAGGTGAAGTTAAAGCAGTTCTATGCATAAAGTAAATTAAGTTCCAGTGCATCAAAGATGCACAGAAGAAGCAGCTTGATTTCTACTTTGCCTTGCTATTCAGATTATCTCCCAGGGACTGTTTCCCCCTGGATCAAAGGGTGGGAGCTGTGGGAGCACTGACATGGAGAAATCTCCCTGGATGTTTCTGCAGCCCTGAGAGCCCCGTGCAGGCTCTGCCAGGCCAGAGCAGGGCACACTGCCACAGCTGCTCCATCATCCATCTCCGGGCACAAAATCCTGCAGAGATCCCTGTGCTGCCGGGCCAGGGTGCTGGAGAGGGGCACAGAACCAGGGGAGCTTTGCTTGGGCTCAGGAGATTTGGGGTGTCCTGAGGACTGAGCAGAAAACAACAAGGAACGGTTGAGTTTGTGTCACAGACACATTTTATGAAAAATCCTTTCGTTAGCATCTTTTCGCCTGAGAAAATTTTGTTTAAATTCAGAAATCAAAAGATTTCTGAATTTTAACAAAAATCTCTGTTTTGTTTAAATCCAGAAATCTTTTGATATACTTCCATTTGGGCCCCAAAGTTCCTGTCCAAACGTTCTTTCTAGCCTTTTTTCATCCTTTATATCCCGAGCAGAGCCCACCAATTGTTTGTGCTGCAGCTGCCCCTGATCACAGCTGTGCCCCAATGCCCTCCCTGCAGAGCAGGGCAATTCCTGTGGCCCCAGAGCACAGCAGCAGCAGGGATTTGCTGATGCAGTGATGGGGGTGACCACAGAGCTGCCCCCAGCTCAGGGCACTCAGGCAGAGCTGCTCCCTGTCCTAGGAGTGCTAACAGGGGAATAAATCCCAAACCTGGGGCTCCAGCATCCCTGGCTGGAGGGAGCTGTTCAATCAGCACTGCAGGCACACATTGAGTGCCATGCTGAAACACAGGATGATATTTCAAAAAGCCTCAGTCCCAAATTCAGCTCTGCATCTGTTTGCAAGCACAGAGCAGATGCCCAGGCCCTCACCTAAATGCAGATTAATAGCACATGCAGCTGCTGAAAGATGTGAACACAAAGGGCAGAGAGAGGGAAGAGAGAAAGGAATGATTTGTGGTGCCTGTGGTTTGTTTATGAGGCTGGATTGGCTGTGGGACAGGATGGTTTTCCTGTCAGTGATCATGCAAAATTAACTCAATTCCTGCATTTTAACATCCAAAAATTTCTCTCCCTGGATATGTATTTTCAGGCATAGTTTTTCAGGAAACTTTCTACTATCTGCATTTGAAGACAATTATTCAAATGCTGAATGAGAAAGTGACTCTGTTACATGGTACCAAGTAAAAAATGGAAAAATTACTACAATATGCTTTGAACTGTCAATACCAGCCTTGTGATGCTACTCTTTACATTAAAAGCCCCAGAAATAGTCAGAATTTGCATTGGTCTCCCTAAAAATGAAAAAAAATCAAATCCTAAAGACATGAGACACTCAAAGAAGCTAAACCTGCATTGCATTTCCATCTGACCCAGAGAAGCCGAAGAATTTTATCTATGGGATCCATGTGAGATCAGCACAAACAGGATTCAAAGCACAGCACACTGAGGGACTCAAACTGAGACACATTTATGGCCTGACCTGTACAAACCTGCCAAGAAATGGCACTTTGTCTGCAGTCACCCACAGCAAAAAGGTTTCCAAGATCAGTATTTAGGGGAGAATCACAAAACTGCATTTCAAAACAGTTTAATTTATACCAAGTCAAATTATTCCTTCTGTAAATCAAGCTTTTAAAAGCATTTTGTGTGAACAGAATAGGTTAAAATGAAGGTATAAGTCAATTAGACTAAAATACTTGTTTGCTTTCCTAACTGAAAAAAAAAAAGTTAATTTATACAATAAATCCTAAACATACTTCCACAACAAAAAGAGAAAACTTTCACCTCTTCTATTTCAGTGTTCTCAAAAGTTTAAAAATCCCAATTTCTAAAACATTTATTCCGTCTTGATATATCCCTCTGGGAAAAACTTGATACAAAGATACCAAATTTATTCCCTGAAATTTCCACATCATAGAGCTTGATCATATACAATATATTCACCGTAGGTCCAGCATCCCTAAACCATCAAATCTGCAAACCTCCAAGGCACAGGCAGGGGCTGCTCAGCAATTTGGGAACACTCAGGGCCTGATGGATTTCCTATAAAAGCTCAGATTCCTGCCCAGCACACCCAGAGCTGCTCCTCTCATTTATATTGGTTGTTGTTTTTTTCCTGAAACACTATCAGGGGCTGCCATATGTCAGATAATTATTCAGAGAGAAATAAATCTGGCCCACCCATGGTAAAAAAAAGGGCACAGAATAATTGAAGGCTGTTTGTAAAACACACCACGACATGGCATGACCTGGGAACACAAAACCCAGTTATTGGCATTAGCTGATTTTTATTTGAATGGCTGCAAATAAAATACAGGACCTGATACAAAAGGTCCTGTCCTGATGTTAACGTTTGGTTATGCAGAAATTTAAACAAAGCAAAGACAAATAATCCTTCCCTATCTTTGGCTAAATTGTTGATCTGGATCGGAGTTGGCTACAAAGGAGAAATTGTCCCCACCCATGGTTGGGGTTGGAATGAGAGGATCTTCAAGGTCCCTTCCATGATTCTGTATTAAATTGTCTTTACTCAAAACCCTGAGGGGGCTACAGAGGGACTGAGACCTTCCAGCTCCAGCCTGGGCCACCCCAATTCCAGCTCAAACAACCATCCCAATTCCAGCTCCAGCCTGTGCCACCCCAATTCCAGCTCCAACCTGTCCATCCGAATTCCAGCTCCAGCCTCGCCATCCCAATTCCAGCTCCAGCCTGTGCCATCCCAATTCCAGCTCCAGCCTCGCCATCCCAATTCCAGCTCCAGTCTGTGCCATCCCAATTCCAGCTCCAACCTGTCCATCCCAATTCCAGCTCCAGCCTGTGCCACCCCAATTCCAGCTCCAACCTCTCCCCGCCAATTCCAGCTCCAACCTGTCCCACCCCAATTCCAGCTCCATCCTGTCCACCCCAATTCCAGCTCCATCCTGTCCATCCCAATTCCAGCTCCAACCTGTCCATCCCAATTCCAGCTCCAACCTGTGCCATTCCAGTTCCAACTGTGCCATCCCAATTCCAGCTTCAACCTGTCCATCCCAATTCCAGTTCAAACCTGTCCATCCCAATTCCAGCTCCAACCTGTGCCATCCCAATTCCAGTTCCAACTGTGCCATCCTAATTCCAGTTCCAACTGTGCCATCCCAATTCCAGTTCCAACCTGTCCATCCCAATTCCAGTTCCAACTGTGCCATCCCAATTCCATCTCCAGCCTGTCCATCCCAATTCCAGCTCCAATTGTGCCATCCCAATTCCAGCTCCAGCCTGTGCCATCCCCACATCAGACACTGCTACTTCTTCTAGCAAATTCCCTGCAGTTGCTGAATTCTGGGAAAAATAGCAGATGGTTCAGAAGTAACTTCATGTGAAAAATGAACTTTTTGATAAATATTGCTAATATCTAGCATAGGGTTGATAGATATTCTCATTAACTCCAGTCAGACAGATTGGCAATAAAACCTTCCACGCTGCAGTCAGAAAAATGCAAAAGTGTCTTCATTTTTTCCCTGCCATTAAAAATCTGAGGAAAACAGGAGAAAAGAATCTGCAAGATAAAGGTTAAAGCCAATCTTGTAGGAGCCAAGATAATTTTAGGTTCTGAATTGCAGGAGTATCTGATTAGGCATTATTATTTCCTACAGTCGGCAGAACAATGGAACTATGATCACTGTAAATAAATATTTTGCTCTGCATGGTGGTTAAAAGCTGGAAATCAACTGCCAGGCTTACTTTTCCCCTCTGAATTGTGAAATGTTGTGTATGGGTTCAAAGCTCCTCACAATCAAAGGCAGAAACACGGAGACGACTGCCAAGTTCCTGTGCCTGTTACTAAGCAAATATTTTATGACAAAACAGAAAATAATCAAGGCGGTTGTAGGGAAGAAGGAAACATGTTTAATAACAAGGGGAAAGGATGGGATGGAAAGCATGTCAGAAAAGCCCCACGCCTCCAGACATTTGGGATTGTCGGTGGAAGCCTCTACAAGATTATCTGGCACGAAGCAAAAGCCAGGCATGTCTGGGCTCTTTATGGAGCTGATGGGATAAAGAGGCACAGGGTGAGGGTGGGGAGATGCTGGATGCACAATCCAGCCTGGCTCTGTGGGATTTTTATTGATGCTAAAATTAAATAGATCTGTCAATCAAAACATAGCACGCATTTCCCACTTCCATTGGAAATTCATAATATTCCCATTTTAAATAATATTCATAATATTTTGGTATTTCTCCCAAAGAGCAATGACAGCTCTCCTCACCTCCTCTGCTTCCCAGCACAGTGATGGGCCATTTTCACTTTCCTACCCCCTACAGGAAATAAAGGATGAAAGAATGTTTGGATATGAACTTTGAGGCCCAAATGGAAGTATATCAAAAGATTTCTGAATTTAAACAAAACAGAGATTTTTCAGTATGTCATGAGCCTTAGGAAAAAAAAAAAAACAACCAACAAATAATTAAAAAATACATGGATTTCAAATAATGACTCAATTATACATAATATTTTAAAGCTTTCAGTTTCCAAACACTACACTAACAGCAAGAGCATCCATCCATTAGAGGCAGAATTAGAAAAAAAAATCAAAGCAAAAAAAAACCCCAAAAAACTAATAGCAATAGTAACCAATGCAAGCTTTTCTTGTAAATTTTTAAACAAAAATCTTGGACATGAGGTGGATATAACCTCATTCAAGAATAGCTTTTACAATCCATCACATGTTTGCCGGCCAAAGGCAAATTTTTATGTAAGACAAATAGAATTTTACTAAACTTTTTCATGAGCTGAATGTTTAGCATATTTAAAACTGCAAAGTATCAGAGCAGAGCTGATATTATGAGAAGAGCACAAAATTCCAAAGCAGAATTCACTGGAAGGAAGAGGACAAGGAGAGGGTCCAATTTTTACAATATTTCCCAACTTGACAAACTGGGATGCAAAATTATTTGGGGGTTGAAAAGCACTCAGTTAATTATATTGAGAGTAAGAAATATCTTTTTTTTTTTGATTGCTGTTTAAATGTTGTCTGAGCTTTTAATGAATATAAAATCATGAATATTGTTATTGTTTGCTTTCCCTTTATTTCAACATTCTGAAGCGTTTCTGGAGGAAATCTCCAAGCTGTAAGCAAACCTTTAATGGACATGTTAATACAAATTATACAGATGGGCAAGCTAAGGATTTATTAGGAACTCCAACTGCTAAATTTCCTTTGAAGTGCTCAGATTCAGCACATCCCCACTACAAACCCAGAGGTGAAGTGATAAATTTTGTAAACTGAAAACAGAGCCACACTAAGCTCGCAGTTATTTAAATAGTTGCTCAAGGGATTCAGGGCAGGAATTGATGAGTTTATGGAAGAAAGTTCTTGTCCTGGGGATCTCAGGGAATGGAGCCAGACTCCAAATGCTGCAGCTGGGACACACCTTGGCCCTGCCAGTGACCAGCAGAGCTGCCCAGAGCCATCCTTCCCTCAAACCCAACTGTTTCTTTCCAACACAAACCATCTCTGCTTTCAGTTTCTGTCATGGCTTTGACTCCACTATTATTTTGATTTCTCCTTGAGCCTCAGAATCAGATGCTTTGTGGGTTGTAAATAGCAAACATGAAAGAATAATTATTAATGCAATTATCAAACTTATCAAGAATGTCAAAAAAAAAAAAAACAAAAACAAAAACGACAACTCTTCAATAAAACAAACTTTAGGAGAATAAAGCTTTCCAAGAGACCCAGAGACATTTACATGTTTTGATCTGGAAAGGAATGTAAAATCCCACTAATGACAGCAAATCACACCAGGTAGGAACAGCTCCTACCAGGGGAGTATTGGGAGGAAGCAAAATTCCAGAGTGGCAAAGAGAAGGAACTCCAGGAATCTGGGACAGAACCCTGGAAGGTGCCTGTCTATACAAAATTGACTTTGCTGCTGTGACCACCTGTGCTCCACAGACATGACCATCTCTGGGTTTGGCTCATGGGGACCATGGGTTGATTTATGCCCTCTCTTTCTGTAAAAACCCTCCAAGTGTTTATGAGAATGCACGAAAAATCAGGCCAAGTGCTGAGTATGAGAAATGAAGCCCAAGTGGTGAAGGTAGAGGGAAAGGACTAAAAGGAGAATCAATCCTAAAAAGTAAAAAAACATGAAATGACCACAGGGAGAAGGATGAGCAAGGAGTGATGTGGAGGAACCATAGAAAAGCAGCAGAAATAGAAGGAAATTAAGGGGAAGGTGCAGGTGATGAAAAATTGAAGAGAGTAACAGAACATAAACTAATTACTTATGTTTATTTTTCCTCGGATCTTAGCTGCCAAAACATTGCCTCCACTTGCTTTATTCTATCAGGCTCCAGAAGACATGTAATTAAATCCCTGCTTGACTAAATAACCCAAAATTCCTTCTTTTCAATTGGTTTGCCAACATACCTAATATTAACAAAGACATTGACTGATTGAAGTGTTTGGCCAGGTCATTATTCCTCATATTACAGTATTTTAAAAACCGCATCTAGAGTATAAAAAACTATTTACAAGCAATTAATGTCATATTTCACATTAAATATAGTATTAAACTGCATGAATATGCAATGAAATATAATTTGCTACCAGTTCAGAAATTCCGTAATAGGTAATTTCAGTGAAAGAGTTATTTCAATCATTACTTATTAAATAATATTCACCAATTATTGCCAGAAATAATGTGAAAGCCTTAGCTGTTAAAAAGTGTATCTTTCTTTGAAGGATATTCCTTATGTAGAAGGGCACAGTGAGGGAAGATGTGGTTAATTAAAAACCCCTGCACGTGCACACAGACACAAAAAAATACACTTGTCTGCTGAAATGAGTTTAGTTTCTGGTAATATCGAAACTTCCTTCAGGCATATTCACCTGCAGGTGGTTCAGTTTCGCCCAGTTTTACACCAGGCACCCATGTAATGTATACAACCACTCAAATGCACATTCACACCTTTAACCTCAAGGTGAAATCCTTAAATCCTGCACTTAAATCCTTTTTATTCTAAGGTGGGGAAAAGCAACGGCTCAGAACTCCACAGAGTAATGAAGTAAAAGCTGTTGCTCTTATTACTCTCATTAAACTATCATGACTGCCCACAATAATTTTTCCCCATTTCCATGTAGCCTGTAAAGTTTAAGAAGAACAGAATCTTTCTTATTTTATCACTGAAGAAAAGCTTTCAAGCAAAGTATTTTGAAATAAAACATTAAGGTAAGCAAATACATGCTAGAAGTAGATTTGTAAGATAGAAGAGGAGATGGAACAAAACAAAAGGCAGTACAGAAATAAAGTTGCTCCTTCTAGAGAGATCAAAGGACTGATGAAGTCAAACTTGCTGTGGGTAATGTTTTCATTTCCCATCCCTCCCTTTGTGGCACTCCTGATAACTCTGAGCAATGATTTTTGAGCTCCTCTCTCTGTAAATGCAGCCAGGAAGCAAAAAAGGACTTGCAAGAGTCACCCTGAGCAAAGCCCATGAAATATTTTAATGCAGGAATTGAGCCTGAGCTCCTCTGTTCCTCCAGGACTGCAGGTACCTGGCACAAGGATCACTTTGTCAGGAATGCAGAGGGGCTGAGTTTGGAGGAGAAAAGGAAAGAAAATGGGCAGCTGTGGGGAATCATGGTGTAATGATAGAAGAATCCCATAAGAAGATGACTCAGGATTCTGTTATCACAAGGTTTAAGTAGTGTAAACTTTGAGGTATAAGATAAAGTATGGATGTTTTGCTCCAACATGAATCTCCATCTGGGCTGCTCACTGACATTAAACAGACATTTCTATTTTACAGGAGACTATGACTGCCTGATAAGAGAGGCATGACCTTTCCTTTCCCTCTCTCTTTCCCTCAACAAAAATGGTCTACTTCAAAATGTCATGGAAGTATAAGAACTTAATCTCAAATCTGTCACAGGACCAATAGATTCATTGCCAATGCAGTTTTTTGGGTTTTTTTTTCCTTGCCTATTCCTAATGTGTGGTAAGCAGCAAGTCAGGCTTTGCTTTCCTAACCAACAATCCAAATAACTTCAACCATCCATGAAAATCCTTCCCTCACATGCATGCAATAAACTGCTTGCTTTGAAGAACTATGTGAGATCATGTTTTGGATGAGGTGATTTAATCTGTAAAATTTTTTTCTTTTTTTTTTTTTTTTTTTTTTTTTTTACTTTAGAACACATCAAAAAGTAGCAAATACTTCTCAGGAGTGGTCCTGAAACTCTTCAAAATTTAGTAGAATCTCTAGTTTAAACTTCATAAGCAGGTGGGGCTGGAAGGTCTGAAAAATCACTGTCCACTCAGCATCTCTCAATGAGAACCAGTATTTTGCTGAGGTCTTATTTATAGAGCAAAATTTAACTAATTACACCTGAATTCTCCAAGTGAATAGTCTAGAAAGATACATCTCCTTTTTTCATGATTTTTAAATACCTTTTTTCTCTTAGTATAGAAATAATTTAAATTCATTTTACAAAGCAAGTGAACATATAAAGGGCATAATAAAGAAGAGATAATTAATTTCATTTTCCAGTCAGCTTTTCTTTTTGCCAATGGTACTATTAAGGCAAGCAGAATTCTTCACTTCCACTTCCCCAGTAAGTCTTGATTAAAATATAGCTACAATACACGTCTTTTAATTGACTTTGGGTGATGTAGAAATGTGGCATTATTACAGATATTAGCTGTTCAAGAGAGATCAATGCATTATCTAAAATGTTAGGGGCATGAGTTACAGTGAAGACTCAATCTCACAATGAGCTTGGTGTCCTCTGCTTCAACCCAGGTGGCCTTGCCTTCCATGGACTTTAAAAAAAAGCTGAAAAACCTCAGTACTTTGTCAAATTGCATCTCTAATGCACAGAAGCCAGCCCAGCCCTGTGAGGTAGCAGTGAGTTCAAGGGCACAGCTGTTGATGTCATCATGGCAAATTTTAACACCATTTTACTCAGTTCCTTGAAAAATCAGGTTTAATTACTAATTGTAAGTGGTTGTAAAGTCAGAAGAAGTTAAAAAGAATATCACGTCACTTTTGACATAATTTAATAGCATTAAAAATTCTGTTGGAATTTTGTTTCAGAAAACAACAAACCCTTCACAGCTCAGGCTTGGAATCAAACCTGTTAAAATCTGCTCTGATTTAGCAGAACATGCAGTGACAGGACAAGGGGGATGGCTTCAAACTGAAAGTCAGAAGGTTTAGAGCAGATATCAAGAAGAAATTCTTTATTCTGGGGGTGGGCAGCCCTGGCACGGGTGCCCAGAGCAGCTGTGGCTGCCCCTGCATCCCTGGCAGTGCCCAAGGCCAGGCTGGACAGGGCTGGGAGAAACCTGGGACAGTGGAAGTGTCCCTGCCATGGCAGGGGTGAAATAAAATGAGTTTTAAGATCCCTTCCAGCCTAAATAATTCAGTGATTTTAGTGGGAACAAACACAAAACCATGCAAAAGCCTTTAAGAGAAGAGCTGTGCACCTCAGCTCAGGCTGCAATCCAGAAGGGACCAGCACTGAGGGCTGAGTGCTGCAGCACATTACAAATTAACGGCTGCTAATTAGCAGGCTGTGGATGATTTGCATGCATTTCTGAAGCCTCCTGACACAATCCTGAGCAGGCTGCAGCAGGGCTGAAGGTCTGGACACGCAGCATTGCAATGGAGCTGCAGAGTGCATGGAGAAACCCAGGGGGAAGCATTATGAGGCAGTAAAACATTGTTATGCAGCGCAGAGCATCCAACTTTTTAAAAAGCCCGGCTTTATTTATGTGCCATCCTGCAAATTCAATTACAGGATTGAAAATTAGCTACAGGTTTTCTGCTTAAAAGTGCTTGTACTCATTTTAGTGGAGATTTCTTTCTGTCTCCACGCCTAAATTATTCCATTAAGCACAGAAACATGGTGACAATCTTCTGCAGCTGCAAATTCTGCTCGGTGCTCTCCTAATGTGGGCTGGCCAAATTAATCCAGCACGTAACTCATCTCCTCTGAAACACCAGTATTTCACTTAGCATTAACTTTATGGAGAAAAGTCCAAGCAAGGAGAGGCAGCTCTCTGTGGAAAGGTGCCTGGGAGGGCTCAGCAGGCAGAGTTCAGCTGCAATGGGACCCTGCAAGAGCATCAGCATTGCCTGGAAAGGCTCTGAAGGAACACCCAGAGGCATTCTCTCTGAATAGTGTCACATATTTCCATTTAAAAGTTCAAAACCAGCATTTTTCACCCGTTTCTTCTTTCTCCTTCGTGGTGTGCATTGAAAACTGTCACAATTTCACCCCAACAGGAATGTAAAATTAACAAGAGAGGAATTTTACAATTGCATAACTTGAAAAATCCACATTGGAACAAAAAAATAGGCAAACAATGAGGTGGATGAAATGTCTATTTCCTATATCTTGCAAGTGGACATTCAGAGCTAAATCATCATATTTTGGGAAACCTCTGGCACATTTTCATAAGTTAACAATATCTTATTTTCTGTTAACAACATCTCAAACTCTGCAGCCAGTTTCCTTAACCAGATTTATCCACTTTCCCTGGTCTAACTCTCTGTGCCATCCCAGAACAGATTTTGCTGCAAATACTTATTACAAAAATAGAAAAAAAGCCCCAAAATAACAAGATAAACATGCTAACAGAGCTGTCATTGTATGTATTATAAACTAAGCTTGTAATGGGATTATTCTTTGGAAAATTTGTTAAAGAAATGAAGTTTGTGGTGCAGCAAGCTTAGAGAAAAAATAATGAATTCACAGATGTTCACCTTAATGAACAACAGATTGAGAATATATTATTAAATTCGTAAGGATAGGTTTGCATATGTTGTCAAAATTAGGTTTTGATCCTTACAAGCATTGTGCTAATGCGAATAATCAATTAATAATTGATTAAAGGCTTCCTCCAAATTGATCACTTTGGAACCTTTTATTATTTATTTCATTTCTCCTGAGAACGCAATAGATCAATGTGTGAATAGATTATTCCTGGACACGTTAATAGCATTAATATATAGTATCCATCTCTGATGGAACAGTCCCGTTAGGTGATGGAGAAGTTGTCATGTTAAGGCTGAACACCACCAACCTTCCTGGCACAAGCATCCTCCTCCTGCAGGGTTTTCCCACCTTGCCTGGGTTTGGGCTGTGCAGCAGCAGCTTTAGGAATGAGATCTCAGCAGGGAGGGAGGATGGATTTGCCTGGGAGCTGCTGCAGGAGCCACTTCAGGAGCCAAAGAGGGGAGGGCAGGGAGGGAACCATGGACAGCACCGAGGGAACCATGGACAGCACCGAGGGAACCATGGACAGCACCGAGGGAACCATGGACAGCTCCCAGCCCTTCCCAAACCCCAGTGTCGCAGACATCTTTTCATTAAAAATCCTTTCCTTAGGATTTTTCCTCCTGAGAAGCTGAGAGGCCTCAGGAACAAAATGTAAACAATGGTTATCTGCTGCTGTGGAATGCAACAGGTGCATCTGTGATTGGTCTCGTGTGGTTGTTTCTAATTAATGGCCAATCATGGCAGAGCTGGCTCCCTCTCTGTCCAAGCCACAAACCTTTGTTGATTCATTCTTTTCTATTCTTAGCTGGCCTTCTGATGAGAACCTTTTCTTCTATTCCTTTTAGTATAGTTTTAATGTAATACAGATGTCATAAAATAATAAATCAAGCCTTCTGAAATATGGAGTCAAATTCTCATCTCTTCCATCATCCAAAGACCCCTGTGAACACTGTCACACACCAGCCCTGGGAAAAGCATCCAACCCAAAGGATTTCCTTTCAGGACATGAGAACAGTGTCACACAGAACTGCAGTTTGTGGTTTCTCATGGCAGGAATTAAATCTCACTACAGATCTGATCCTGCAGAGCTGCTCTGCACCGAGTGCTGGTACAACTTGAAATCAGGGCTGGGATAAAACCTCTACCAAACAAGGGAAGAATTTTATCATTTCCACCACACTGCACTGCAATGTGGACTTTGGGCCAGTCCTTCATGCACTGCCACATCAAATTAACAGCAACAAACATCATGGAGCTTAACGAGCCCCCTGTGGACGGGGGAGACTGCTGGATCCTGCCTGCTGACAGGGAAAATGCCTTGGACAGGAGAAACTTGTGTCATTGCAGTGCATTACAAAGCAAGCTGCAGTTTGAAAGCTGTGAAAAGTCACAAGAAATCTTGCTTTGAAATGTTCTTCCACTACCCACCTCTGTTGGCAGCCACAATATGGAACATTCCTCATTTATTCCCAGGAGCTCAAGTCCCAAACTTGAGCAGGGAGCGTGGAGCAAAGTGCAAAGGGAAGAGCTGCTGGGGTCCCACTTAATTTACAAATATATGGACACCCTCTGCAATAAATTAGAGGATAAAATTTCCAGACAAGCCCCCCTGAAGTGCTTCAGCATCTTTAAGTGACCAGCAGAGGCTTAAATCAAACTGCAACAGGGGATGGGACAGTCAGGAATGGCTCTCCAGAGCCTCCTGCCCAATTCTCTCCTGGGGGAATCTCTTCTGCATCCCCAGCCAGATCACCCAACACCTCTCTGTCAGTTTTTGTGTTCTTCACCAAATTTAATCTGTGGAGAGATGTTCCAGGAGTGCCTGCAGCCCTCTGTAGCCTTTGCTGGGCAGGTGAACAACTCCATCACTGCAGCTCAGTGCAAACCACAAACCAGCACCCAAAGGGTTTAGTCCAATTCCTCTTGGGCACATGGCTTCTTAAAAGCCCTTCTTCTAGTGCCATCTAAATTGGTTTTCTTTTTATTTTTTTTTGGTGAAAAAATGAAGTGAAATCAATTTCACACACACACACTTGCAAATACATGGAATATACAAATAATGTACTGGGTAGGAAGTGAATGTCTCTTCAATGCAAACACAACCTGTCCCTACAGGAATGTTAGCTGAATGTAAACAGTATTTTGGGAGAAGTTACCTCACCACTGCTACCTCAGTAGCTCTCAAAAGCTGTGAAAGGATGTTTGTGATCTATAGCAAGCTATAGCATAAAGTGAATTTATGACACCATAAAACCAGCCAAAATCTCCCCACAAAACCAACACCACCTTGCCAGGATTTACGTAAGTAGCAGAGCTTATTTTCCAAGAAATATGAATTATTTTTTATATCAGTTCTCTTTCACTGAAGTTCCAGATTTTTCAAATGACAATATCAGCCTAAAATAATTCCCAGGTTTACATTAGATGAGCTGGTTTTTTCAGTTCTTTTTTTTTTTTTTTTAATGCCAATCATTTGACTTGGAGCAATAGAGGCTCATCCAGAACATTTCACAAAGCCATTCCTCACATTTAAAAAAAAAAAAAAAATAAAAATCCAGGTAAAGGCATAATTTGACAAACCTTTCATATCTAAAATAATTTCAAACATAAAAAAAAATGCTTTCTTGTTCAGATGCAGAATATTCTGAAACCTAGACAAGACAGACAAAGACAAAATGAAATACTGCACTTTGAGAGGCTGATAACAGAGCTTGTAACAAAGCACTCTTTTCCACCTGGCTTTTGTAGACCCCAGAAAATACATTCAGCAAATTCAAATGCAGATGAGCTCAGGATGGAAAATGCCCAGCTACTCCTCAAGATTCAGCCAAAACAGGCAGAGAAACCCCTCTCACTGCCTGCCTTTGGAAATGCTTCTGAAGAGCTGCAATCCATATGGAAAGTGGTCATCAGAGACATTTGCTTAATAGCTTTATTAATTCTGTTTGTTTATTGAAAGCCCTTAACCAAATTGAATATTAATGTTATTTTCTGCAAGACATCCCAACAAGCCTAATCCTCAGATGTGCAGCAACTAATTAAAAAGTTGTGTGGATGAGAATTGGGTTACCCTTCACTTTGTCAGCAGACTTGCACACTGAAGCATGGATTTCCTGTACTTACTTAGACTGAAAGTGATTTAATTATGAAACAGAGTGCAAGTGCATTGTAAATGAAATTTATCGAAATAAATGATGCAAATGGAGCCCTGAAAAGTGCAAATTTACAGATGACATAAATATAATATTTTACTGGAGAAGCAAATGTGTTTTTTTTTAAATACCATAAACCCAGCAGTGAAATGCTGAAGATCTGCTGTAAAACCAAGTAAAAGAAAATTAAAACTTTATAACAAGAGTAGCTCTTTTCTACAGAATTGGTCACATTTTCCAGAGATGCTGCTCTCACACACTTATTCCCATTATCTCTCCTCATTCTGAAATTACTTTGAGGCATAAGAATAAGAAGAATAAGGATGATGAGTATTGAACAGCTGAGTCTAGACAATGGGCACGGGCTGCCCATTGTCTTCTCCTGAGAGACCTTCTGAGATTGTGGTGCTGCACCTTTTTCTTTTTCTCTCTGAGAAATGGATGACTGAAGTCAGCAAATAACTTAGACAAAGCCCATCTTTCACAAGCCTAGGCAGAAGAATACTCCTCTGATGTTTTATTTTCTTTATAAGAATGGTTCTATTCATTTAATGCATTTAAATACATTAAAAAAAAAAAAAAAGAACTAAAATAAGAGAGTGCTTTCCTTTGCTCCCAAGAACTTCAAAAGAACCAAACTATTATATAACATCAAATCAGATAATATTTTCTGGCTTAGAATTCTTGGTCCTTTTTTTTTCCTAAACCTGAAGAACAGATGAATTATGACTGTTCATACCAGCATTTATATGAATTAATACTTCTCTACCACCCAGAGTATCATGACTAGGGTCCAGAAATTAATGTAGAGAACAGAGACATGAAAGTGCTTGATGTGTTTGCCAAGACTAAAATTTATTGCACACTTAACATCCCAGACTAGAAATGCAGTGTGCTTGCAAATACTGTTTTTCTTTTAAAAAATGACTGCTGGTATTCATAACCCTGGGAGACAGCTTTCACCTGCTAAGAAAGAATCTATATTTTTTTTCAGAATAATTTAAATAAAAGTAATTTTTTGAGAAAAAAACGCCAGTGCAGAGCAGAAATAGAAGACAAATGGTCTGCTAATAAAAACAACAACAAAAAAAGAGTTTATTTATCTTTTTTGAGATTAAAACAATGTGAACACAGAGTTTTGAATTTGTAGGGAAATACGGAGTAGGTTTCCATATTGGACAGACTGTGAGTGAGCCTGACCTTGCCATTGTCCTGTTGAGTCTCAGTTTAACAGCAGAGGCTGAATCACTGCTGGAGCAGTGGAGGAATTTCTCTCCTACAGCACCCCAGAAATGAACCCCCAATGCAGCAAGATGTCAGTGCAAGGATGCAATTAAGATTCTACTATCTGGAAGAAAAATCAAGGTCTCCTTACACAATTAAGAATCTCCTGCCTTGACTTTTAAGACAAAGCGTGCAACCTGTCTGAGCCACAGGCAGGAGTTGTCTGTGAACCCACATGCACAAGGTTGGAAGGTGAAGCAAACCAACATTTCTTTTGCATTTCCAGCTCTGTACTCCACACCACACCTCCTGCCACATCCCATTTGAAGGCAAAGTTCCTTTATAAAATTCATATTTGAATTTTCTTCACCATTAATGGATTTTTCATACAATTCAGAGCTTAACTGAAGTTGGGAACATCATAGGATCAAAATGATCCTACGATCACTTTCCTCCACACAATCTCCTCACCCACTCTGTCAATCCCACCAGGCTTCTCTGGTACCATGGATGTTCCACTGCCTGAGGGAATCCCCAGGTATTGCAGCACACCAAGGGCTGCCAAGAGCTCTCTGAATTTCACCATCCTCTGGTCCAAAGCAGACATTGCTTTCCCTCACAGCTGAGAGGCTGATTTGCACAGGCTTTCATAAGGAGTCAGACAATACAGTAAATTAAAGGACAAATAAACCAGATTAAAAGTCACCTATAAATGCTTTTATTTTTAAAACTGAAAAAAATAACTCCTCCCTGTAAGTCTTGTTTTAAGGAGATGTCAAAAAAAACCCCAACAATGATTTTGACTCAAGTTCTTACCATGCGTGCTGAAAGTTATTTATGCCACCCGGTAATTTGGGTTTATTTTTTTTTTCCTTTTTCTCCTAAATTGAATAGAACTGAACTGATGAGAGAGTGGGTTTGACTCCTCTGAATCAAAGGTATGATTAAAAATTAAAGCCAAGCTCCATTTTCCACATCTCCTGCACGTGTGACATGCGACACACTCGAGCCTTTGTGTGTGCACAACCCAACATCAGCTCCATGAAATCTGTGAAAGCCTCACAGCTCCAAGCCCTTGCCACAGATCTGCTCAGGTTTTGGGGAGCACAGAGCAGCCTGGCAGGAAATAAAAATAGAATAAAATTCCTTTCCAGGCCCTCTGGAGCTGGGTGCCTGCACCGTGGGCTGCTGTGCACTCAGCAAACTGCAGCAGCGCAGATGAGAAATGAGAAATTTTGAGGGCAATTGAGCACAATGAATTTTCACAGTGGATCAACACAAAGTCATTGAGAATGGGTATTTCTGAAGCACTGACACAATGAACACATTTATAGTGTTCAATGGCCCTAAAAAAATCACCTTTTCACCTGTGGCAAAGCTGCTGCTGAGAGTGACTGCTCAGATGTTGGATTTTAATGTCCATTTATGTGCTGTGTCAAAAAAAATCCCCTAACAATCATTTTATGACTCAACTTCTTGCCATGCATGCTGAAAGTTATTTATGCCACCTGATAATTTGAGTTTATTTTTTTTTTCCTTTTTCTCCTAAATTGAATAGAACTGATATATCTATTTTGCATAGATATACATGTCAGCTCACACACATGCATACCTCCAGTGTAGCAATCAGCTTTTTGGCTTTTTTAGATTTTTATGAAAAAAAATCTAAAAAAATCTATTGAAAGAAAAGCTTCACTAAAATGTAAAACCCCTCATGTTTTTTGACTCTTACTGGTTGCAAAGTAACTCCATGGTGAAGGCAAATCTCATGCCAGGAATGCAAAAAAAAAAATATAAAGCTGGTGGGCTACAGAAATCTGGTTATGTTACAGAGCAGCAATAACATCCCCTCATCCTCTCCAGTTCTTTTTCCTATAAAATGCTGAATTGAGGAGCTCACTGTGCCCAGCTCTGGTACAAGGGAGTTACTAAATTGTCTCTGAGCTTCATTCAGTTTTCCTGCTGTAAAACTGAGGGTACACATACTCACTGATGGATTCTGATTTCTCTTTTGTGTTTTTATGCTTAATCTGGGTTGTTAAAAAGATCAGAGCTGTGCTTTTACTGTTGAGCCACTCCAGCAGCCCCAGTAACTCTTTTGTCCATGCTGGGCATTTCAAGTGAGCCTGTGTTTGCATCAAAGCCTTGCCTTGGCCCATGGCTAGTTATTATATCTGCAGGCATGGCAGCTAACAACAGGCACCTCCATCCCAATTTATTCTGCACTGTCCCCATGCTTCCCTTCCCAGGGATTAAGCACCTTGAAGCACCATCTTGCTGCTATTTCAGTGCCCAATGCTGGTTATTTCTGAAATAACAATACATGCTCCAGTAATAACAAGTCATTTCCCCTTCCCCTGACTGACGAATGCATTTGCCACATTCTTCTCTCAGTGCTTCCCAGAGCAGTCAAATTAACCTTGTGCCTGTCTAACAGCCCGTTTCAGAGCTCTGTGCCCTCAGCACAAGCTGTCAAAGCAGTAAAATACAGCAGAACTGGGAGACTCCGAGCCACACTTAGGGATTGCACTCAATTCTGGCACTTGTCTGTTCTGCTCTTTGGAGGAAAGAACTCACAGCTCTTCTCTTGCTCGGGGGCTCACACCCACCACAGGAGCTTCCCCTCACAGGTAAAGCACTGAAGAACACATTGTAGTGTCAATAAAGCTGTTCTGAGCAAGGACAGAATAGTTTTATCCTTTATTACTACACTGTGAGGCTGTGGATGATCATCGTGGCATCATTTTAACAGCAGTGACTCCTCCTTCCCTTTCTACCCTTCCACTTCTGACTTCTCCAGCCATCAGAACATTGCTGATACATCAAGCACTACTGGCATGAATGTGTGACACCAAAAAAACCATCTGCTAAACAGGTAAGGCACTTTCTAACTGAAGGAGCTGCAGTACCTCAACACCTGCAAGCTTCCAATGCCACTCCTCCCTTTATGACACCCATCTCTAGGTTAATATTGCAGGTGGAGAGCTATTCACAGAACATCCTGTTTGTGTCTGGCATCTTTTGAGAAAGTATCGTGCTCCCAGTGGTAGGAGCAGTGGCAGAAAATAATCCTTTAGTGGCAACTAATTCTCTGCAGTCATTTCTGAGAGCGCTGGATCAACCCTCTCCTATTACAGAGCTTTTCTTCCCCTTAGTGGAAGTTTTCAGTTTCTCTGACAAAATTCTGAGATCTGAACAATCTTTATGAGGGGGCTTCTGGTTTTTTTTTTTTTTTTTTTAATTTTCTTTCATTTTTATTTCTCTTTTGTTTCTTTTCCCTCTCTTAGACCATGCATCCCTTCACAATAGCAAATATCTGTTGTTTTATACTAGTTTCTCTGCTTGAACAAACAGTAAAATGAATCCTCAAATACAAAGCCTTTCCTTTCTTTATCCCCTTAGTTACTTGTGTAGATGATGAATATATTTTTGATAAGGTTGATGCGATGAAAAAAATATTAGAGAGGACGAGAATAATAATTTTGACTGAAAGCAACCTCTGGAGCTCATCTAGTCCAACCCCTGCTCAGAGTACATCCAGCTGGAAGATGCTGCCCTGAGCATCTAAATTTCTCCAAGGATGGAGATTCCAGAGGATTTCTGGGGAATTTTTTCCAGTGTTAGGTGCCCATAGTGTCTCCATTTTCTCTGTGGCACCTGCAGACTGTGATGGGATCTTCCCTTCACCTCTTTTTCTCCAAGAGGGACAAACACAAGTCTCAGCCTCTCCCCACAGGACAGGCACCAGCTCATGGTGGTCCCTGCCTGCCTTTTTCAGTAAATCCATGTTTATCTTGGAGCAGGGAGCCCAAGCCCAGACACAATCCAGACTCCAGGCAGAAGCTCACAAGAGCCCAAGAGCACAACAATAATTTCTTTGCACCTACAAAGTGCCTGCACTTGGCTAATGCAGCACAGGCTGTGTTTGGATTATTACATGTAAAGTGTTTTGCAATTGAAAATCTCTTTCCCATCTAAAGCATCCTCCAAGTCAAAGAAAAAAAAAAAAGCACAAAAAAAAATCAAACAACAAAACTCTGCAAGTCCAAAAGATATTAAGGTCCCAGAGATCAAGCTTTGGAAATTTGTGCTGTGGAGGTTTTTATGTCAGAGTGTCCTCCCAGGGAGGGCTGACAGAATAAGAAAATATCTGAATATGACAGAACACACTGTACAACATTTCTCCCAGCTCAATCCAATCAGCAGCCAAGGACACAACCTCAATAAATTCTTAATAAGTTTACCAATCCTTACAGTACAGATACTCACAGACCATTAATATCTAGCTGCCAGAATATTGCATCTGCTAGTATATGAACTTGGTCGAGTCAAATAGAATTTCTTTTCTATACTCAACACAATCAGAAGCAGCAGCTATTTGTGGTGCTGTCATAAAGTCAGAAAAATACAGATTAGTTAACTGTCAACATTTCAACAATCTAGACTATGCTTATTTTAATATTTAATTATTTTCTGAAACTATGACAGAGATGCTGCTCTGAAACTGGTACCATCCTCTACTTTAAATTACTGCCCTGATTCTGAAGTTACAAATGCACTTTGTTGCAGTTGCCCAGCCAAAAAAAAAGGTGAGTTCGGTAAATCCTCTCCCCATACAATGAGAAACTGGGGCAGAAAAGCAGATCCTCCATCATCCCTGACAGGCAATAAATGTAATCGAAGGTATGGCTTGTGCTTCTCTGCAGAAACATCCCTTATTCCAAAAAGCGAATCACCAGAGAGAATGGAGTACAAAAGTGCCTTGATCAGCCTCAGGATGTTCTCTGTACTTCTCAACCACAGCACAAGGACTCCTTAATTGTCCACTATTGTCTTTTTTTATTTGTTCTGCTGTTTTCCTCTCCAGTGACTGAGTAATTTTTGCAATTGGGTTGAAAAACTTGTGTTATCAGATAATGGCGACTTGAAAAGAATTGCTACAATTTCTGTGGTGTTTATAAAGGTAGTTTATAAGCAAATACAAACATCCATTCCTTGGCTGCTTCAGCACTTATATTTGCCTATTACTTGCTCAGGTGTTTCTGGTTTGATCTCCTTTTTAGTAGCTTTCCTAATAAACTGCTTTAAAGACTGCAATCCATAACTTCCTACAGTGAAATCGCATGAATAAATTAAATAGAAAATAAAGTTGTACTACATTATGGTAGAGTAAGGTTCCCTTTCTTCACAGCAAATGCAGTCAAACCACACTGGGCACTAAAGCCAGCTGTGACTGTGCTTTCTGTTGCTGGTTTGTCTCCAATATCTCAATAAAGTCCCAAAAACTTCAGCTACAAACTGCAGCAGCACAGGGTGTTACAGTGGACTGGGGTCCATGGAAAGCAAGTCAGTGCCAGGAGAAAAAGCACAGCAACACTGCAGTTAGCAGCTTGCTCTATTTGTTGGTTTAGCAGCACTGCTGCCCTGTTTCAGAGAGCAGAAATAGTGCCCACCCGTCCTTCTCCCTGGGTATTATGTGCTGCAGGCAGGGAAATGGGAAAGCTCCGAGAGGCAGCGTCTCCCAGAGCCCAAACCATTTTTTATCCTGCTATAAAACCACAAGACAGCGTAAAGGCAGTGCAATGCCAGCTAAACTGGTGTAGCTGACAGGTATATGCCCTGGAAATATGCTGGCAATTAGGAGCCTTGGCTAAAAGAAAGCAAACATGCACAAGTTTGATACCACCAGCCCTGCTCCTGGCCACACGTCCCTGCCAGCCCCAGCTCTGGCACAGCACAGGGCTGGCACACAGGGAGGAGGAAAGGAATCCTTGATGGCTCCTCTCCAATCCAGCACTGCCAGAAAACAAATTCCTTCTGCTTCCAGGAGCTGAGGCACCAAAGGAGGGGATTAGGGACTCTGGTAGCCAAGGCAGCACATGGTGAAGCTCAATCTTTCAAAGGAGCTTTCATGGGAGAGGTGCCACACGTGGGCAAAGCTCTCAGCATCACTGGCACCTCCTGCTGCTCTGCCAGCTCTGTCCCATGGAGAGGAGCAGCACAGCACTGATCTGCCCACAGCTGCAGAAACCTGGAGCTGCTGCTTCATGCTGCCCCCAGCATCTGCCCACAGAAGCTCTGATGTAGAACATTGAAAGACATTTTCAAAAATTCTTCCATTTTCCTTTTTTTCCTTTTTTTTCCTTTTTTTTTTTTTTCAGTAGACTGAATGGAGTTTGGAGGCTTCCAAGGGCAGGAAAGCAGGTGATTCAGCCAGGACATGGGGGCACGCTGTACATTGTGAGGCTGAAGTTCTATTTCCTCCTCCAATTTGTCAGACAGAACGTTATAAAGAGTTACAGAACCAAGAAATGTCAGACAAATACAGAAAAAGCTTTGAAACCTTTTGTGGTAAAGCAAAATTAACAAGTATAGTTACAACAGCTGCATGAACAACTGTGTTTCCAAGGCAACAACTCACAATTCTTACAGCTATAAAAAATCCTGGGCACCACGGGGGAGTTGTGAAATTAGGGAGACTCCAGCTAAAATAGAATATAGAAAAATGGACTAAAGCAGGGAAAGCTGAAATTATGAAACTCACACTGCTTTTAACAGCTGCAGCCCAGGCACACCTCGGTGCTGGCTTGGAGGAGTGCTGGCCCTCAGGTGTGTCCCACCAGTGTCCCTTTGTCCCCCAGGTGCCACAGGAAAACAGCCATTAGCCTCAAATTGGCAGAGCAATTTCTGCCCCTTCTCCTGCAGGGTAATGGCACAAAGCTGGCTGTGCTGTTTGCTGGCCTGAGCAATGTGTGCCCTCTCAGTGCACTGGGATAAAATCAGAATCACCCCACGGAAAGGGAGCAGAAAGCTCAGGGCTTTTCTTTTACCATTATTGGTGTGCATATCTGACAATAAAATGCCGAACGTCTCGATTTGAAAAGCAACATTTTTTTTTCAAACAAACTCACAAACATAATTAATTCCTCAGAAACAACTTGAAGATTCACACGGATCTGTAAGCAGCACCTCTTAGGCACACTGGATTTTGTGTGGTGTGACCAGATATGTGAGTGTGCAAATCAGAGAGATAAAAGCAAACTTCTGGAGTTCAAACCACATAATTACACCATGTATGGGCACTTGGTAAGGACTGCTAATTTAAAAAGCCCACAGGTGTCACAGACATCTTTTTATGAAATTCCTTTCCTTAGGATTTTTTCCTCCTGAGAAGCCTCAGGAACAAAATGCAAACAATGGTTATCTGCTGCTGTGGAATGCAACAGGTGCATCTGGGATTGGGCTCATGTTGGATGTTTATAATTAATGGCCAGTCACAGTCAGCTGGCTCGGACAGAGAGCCCGAGACACAAACCTTTGTTATGATTCCTTTCTATTCTATTCTATTCTTAGCTATTCTTCTGATGAGAACCTTTTCTTCTATTCTTTCAGTATAGTTTTAATGTAATATATTCCATAAAATAATAAATCAGCCTTCTGAAACATGGAGTCAGATCCTCATCTCTTCCCTCATCCCCAGACCCCTGTGAACACCAGCACACACAGGCATCCATCTTTCCTCCAAGGCACTGGAGTTTGCAGCGTGAGGCTTAGGAAAGTCCAACATCCAGTTACGGAGCTGAACAGGTATTTCATTAGCAGCACTGGCAGTTGGTTCCCAGATGGAAATATCATGGGCAGGAGAACAGGCCCTGAGCAGCTCAGCCCTGGGATGCAGGAGTCTCCTCTGCAGGGTGTGAGTGCAGGGCAGTGGGGCTGGAAGGGTTATTTCACATTTGGGGGAAACAGAAATGCAATTTATTCAATGTCCTGCACAGCAATTGGCCATGCCTCCTTACCAGGGGTCAGCTCTGTGCCCAGCCTCTCCACAGAATCCCTAAGGCTGCAAAAGCCCTCCAAGACCGAGTCCAGGTTAACCCAGCACTGCAGTGCTCACCACTAAACCACATTCCCAGGTGCCACAGCCACCCATTTCCTGAGCACTCCATGGATGTGATTCCACCTCACCCTTGGGCAGCCTGCTCCAATGCTTGGTTACCCTTCCAGTGAAGAATCTTGTCCTGATGTCTGATTTTAACCTCTCCTGGCATAACTCGAGGACATTTTGTCTCATCCTGTCCCTTGTCACCCAGGACAAAAGATCGACCCCACCTCACTGCCAACTCTTCAATTCTTCTCATCTAAATTCAAGATCCCAGCTCTCTCATGCCCCGCTGATAAATGAAGGATTACAAATCCTTGATTTCCATCATTTGCACTTTTTGCAGGTAGTGAAATGCCCAGTATGATCCCTACAGCCCCTCCCCTTCACAGCTGTGGCTCACAGACACCTCAGAGTGTGATCCTGCAGCTCATCCCTCCTGCCTCAGTGACATTTCCTGCAAGGTCCTGATCAAAGAACGAGTGACAGACTGTCTGTCCTGCTCCTATTCTCTTCTTTCATCAAATGAGTATAAATAAGGGATAACTACAAACACCTCACAGACATTCCTGCAGAATTTTTACATCAAGATCATTGCTGTTTTTTTTTTTTCATTTGATATTTACACGAATAAAACCAGATTTTGATTGGGAGGGAGCAGTCTCCAAAGAGAGTTTTAGACTGGCTGTGGTCTCTCCCACAGCTGTTCTCTGCCCACATCCATTTCCACTCCAGCAGTGATATCTGAGCCAGATATCACTGATAGGGGCTGATTCAGGAGTTGTGGCAGTGGCAGAAGCCAGGCCAGTGCTCCCTGCCTGCTCCATTGTCATATTTTGATGCTTAAAATCCTTCAGTGCTCCCTGCCTGCTCCATTCTCATATTTTGATGCTTAAAAGCCTCCAGGAGTACATTCACTGCTGTATATCTTATACAGACTTACTCTAGAGCAAAGGACAATGTACATCCTCTGTAGAAAACAGCTAATTTTCACGAGCTAATGAAGTGACCAGTGAATTTTATTGCTTTGTGACATATTAATCACTTATTTCTATTAAAGTATTGAAGTTATTACACAGTATATCATATCCCCTACACATTCAGTGATACAAAACCTTATGAAGAGAAATATTAATACAGCCCTAATGGAATGTGTGAGTTTTTCATGGTCTTTGCTGTACCATTTTCTTTCATGGTCTTTAAAAATCAGACCAAACTGTGGTTTGGAGGTTGAGTTTCTTCTCCAGCCCACAGTGTGCCCTCAAACACAGTTGGTCCAGCCCTGCTGCATTTCCCCAAACCCAGAATTCTGATGATGATGTAGCTGAAGCAAAAGATCCCAGTGGCAGAGGGCTTGGGCCCATTCTTTGCAGGGGACATTGTAATTTAAGAAAATCCAAATGGAGTGTGCATCCCCACTCACCCTCAGTGAAAACTCTCTGCCTTTTCTGCTGAAGGTGTTGTTAGCAGCCCAATACCAGGGGAAATATCAGCAGGCTCTTGGAGAATCAAAGCAACCTGTATATAGCAATGCTTTTGTCTTTGATCATATAGCCAATTGCTCTTTACTTGCTGAAATGCCTCTGTGTCTCCTATAGATTTTCCATACGTTATTTTTCAGCCTCTTCTACCAGGCAATGCAAAGCTTTCTTAGCACTGCAGTCAATAAATGAAAATATAAAAGTCTTTATTTACACGGCCAGACAGGGGCTCTAGTGCAGCCCTTGTAGTGCAATACATCACAGCTCTATGGCTTTCCTTGGGGTTTATTCTCTCTCTGACACAGCCACAAATGCATCTAAATCAAACCAAACACCTGGAGACTTTCCAGTCATATTTTCCTACCCTAAATGAGTCCCTCTGCCTGTCATGCACCCAATCACACAGCAGCAAGGAACAGTTTCCAAGCAGCGGGGAGAAAACGAGGCAGCCACGCTCCCATTTGTGTGACACAACAATTTGTGCTGACATTGGTTCTTCTGCACGTACAAAGGGGAAAAGAAAGGGCCCGTTTTTAATTCCCTGCATCCTTCAAGTGGAAGGAACCCAACATTTTTCTGAATAAATAAATACAAGCAACAGTAACTACTTGCAAAATTTTTAGGATGGAATAGCCCTGAGCCTTTCCAGCAGTATCTGCACAGATTGACTCAGATTAGATGCTAAATCATTTTCACAATTCAGATGCTTGATATTTTATCTGTTTAATAGGCCCCCCATTTCTTTTCTCTTTACAACTGCAACAGCAATTACAATTGCCATGAATATTGATACACCATAAAAACAAGCCATTTTTGCCTCACACTACTTTTATATATGTAATAGATATTTAGATACTACTGGTGGTGTGAATACCACATTTCACCAACATAAATGATAAGAGTGTGGACAAGAGCTGGCTAAAATTTCAAGCATAAGCCCTCATCAATAAGGACAGACTCCTCAGGTAAAAAATACAGATGTGCATGGAAAAGAGAGATTACAGGGAGAAGATGATGAAAATTCGTTCTTTCAGCATCTTAAACTACTCCAAAGCTATTCTTGTACCTGATTTCTTCAGGAAAAGATTCAGACATACCCACAAGTGGCAAACACCCACGAGATCTTTCACAGACACAAGGGGCACTGCAATATTTTCAGCCCCACACCAGCTCTGAAGGCATTTCTCATCTGAGGCTGGGAAGAACAACTTGCAGCACAAGGACTGGGAGCCTTTGTTTTTTCACTCATTGCATACCTATTCATGTGCAGCTTTTGCTAATTTCTGCTAATAATTAGTGCTCTGAGATGCATTAGGGATGAAATCAGTTGGGATGTTTGATTTACGTCTGTTGTTTCAGGGTAATTAATACAGTCTAGCAGGTACACAGTCTAAGAGAAAGAAAGAAAGAAGGGAATATTAAAAATAAGGAGGAATTTGAGTGAATTTAATGAGCCTGATGTGCCCCTTTGCACTAAAGAAAAGTTGAGTATCTTCTGAATTCCAACTCATGTCAACCAGTGATTTGACCTCCCCAGAAGAACATCAAATAGTGAGGCATGCTTTCATATGGAATATTTACAGCAGCATCCCAGGTCATTTCACAAGGGAAATGCACTTTAAAATATGATGTAACCTAATTCAACCTTCTCATTGCTACTGATAAATCATGCACCTAATTTATTTATTACGACTGGATATGAAAGCAGAAAGCAAGACCCTGAAAAGTGATTTGCTCTACCATTCCATGTAAATTAAATGTTTTGTCTTTCTTTTTTCCCACTTGTTTTGATTTTCTCTATGTTGAAAATGTACCTGATCATATTATGAACATGTGCTGATCATTTTACAGAAAAAATATTTAAGTCATCAGAAAAAGAGCAAAACATGAAGAGGGAAGAATACAAGACAAAGCAGACTCCCTTATAAACTCAGCAATAACAAACAAAAAATGCTTAAAAAAATAAAAACAACCAACACTAACATAAAACTCAGAGAAGTGTTAATGGAAGCAGACAAGGAATATATTTGTTTTTTTCTCATTGTGGAGAAAGATGTCTATCACCATAAAGAAATGTCACTATCAGTCATGCAGGGTCACAGGTAGAGAATATCCATAAAGCTTTATTTTAAGGTGCATCCATCAGAGCTTGTGGGGGATTTTAAAACTCAACCCCAAGCTCTAAGAGCAGCCTGGAACAGGGGTGATGCCTGTGCAGCTCAGCAGCCATTAACCCCACCATTGTACCTTTTGTCAAACGTGCAGGAGGATCCATTCCTCTTCCACGAGTAGCGTAATGATATTATCAGGTTTGCAGTGTTAAAATAAACACAAGGAAAGCCATTAAAAAAACTAAACCAAAAAATCCCACCCTAAACAAAACAAACTCATTTGCAGCCTCCATACAACAGTTTTAGAAGCTGTCTCAAGTGACTGATAGCTGTGAGCATCAGGATCCAACCCCCCAGATTATCTTTTATCCCTGTGACCATGGCTGTCCTCTATTACCATGACCTTCAGCACTGCTTTCATTTAATTGTATCTTTTAGATAATGATCATTCCGATGGCTGTCATGAGCAAACACATAAATTTACTGCAAGCCTTTGTCTACTTTTCTGAAATTTTGCCAGCACTGCACCTCAAAGATTTCAATTTTCTTCCTGTCAGCAGCGCTTCTTTCTCATGATTCATATTTTGGCTGCTGCAAAAAATGTGCTTTTTACCAGTCATGTCTTGTACAATTCAAGTTTCCAATTGTTTTACTTGGGAATTTTAAAACTCCCCATAAGTGATGTGTTTAACTGACAAGGAGCAGGAACTAGTAAATAGTGTAGAAGAGCTGAGGTTGAATCCTAAATAGCTGCATTTAGTGTCTCTCCAGCTGAATGACTGAGATGTTTTGCATCTCATTTTGATTAATGAAATCTAGATTTTTGACATATTCAGAGAGAGCCCTCATTCTTTGCAATATTTTTGCTTCCAATTTGGTGGTTGTGGGAAGATGCTGTTTTCTTTTTACAGCTGAAATCTGTTCAAGGATCTGAAGGAATGCTAAATCACTTTCACTATGTAAGGTCCTCCCTTAGCCCAATTTAATTCTCCTGCTGCACAAAGGAAAGGCTGCAAACTGAACAAATTCTTCTCTCATACCCTCCCACAACCCATTCACTTGCTGTCAGGGCAGACATAATTTGTGTTATCATAAATAATTCTTTTTTTTTTTAAAAAAAAACACACCATCAACATGTCTACACACAGCTGAAAAAAGAGGAAATAACATTTCTAAGCAGGCACTGAAGAAATCTCCTGTTGGCCCTGCTATTCCATGTATCTTCCAACAATTTGATGGGGCAATATCCTGGTACATGAACCCACTATTTGCAATGGCTAAAGACAATTTCCTCTCATCAATCTATTGCAGCTTCCAGCCTATAAATCTTGTCACCTCCTGTGACTTCTGGACCATCTTGTCTTTGATACTTTGACCAAAGTGCAATTACTCTCTCCCTGCTGCATTTTCTCCCATTTGGGGCTGCTGCTGGTTCAGTATTCCACACAAATTCCACTTTTCTCAAGGTATTTCCTGTGTTGGGAGTTCAAAAACCATCCCAGGAATAAAACCAGCCAGAGCTCTTTGCCACTGCACAGGGCTTGGGAAGTTTCAGAGCTACAATTCAGTCAATGACAAATGCAACTGCTGAGTATTATGATTTTTGTAGCTGGACCCAACAAGGCCAATAAGATTTACACGATGGTTTAAATTTCTGAATCTGTGCTGAAAATGTGTATCCATAATCAAAATGAGTTTTTCTGAATACCTAACAGGGTTTACATCAGGCAGAGTTGTAACATTCATCTTCTAATTGTTTTGCAGACAAGAATAAAAAATGGGAAAAAAAGTGCATTGGAACAAAATTCCTGGAAATATACCAAGAACTGCAGCAAAACTGTCATTCATCTTTGCATCTACAAGGAGAGGAAAAAGTAAAGCTTTGAACCTCCTCCAGCCACCAAATGCATCTCATTGACAATCTCCCTGCATCCTCCACACAGCTCTCTGCAGCTCCCATCTCCACACGAACATTGCCTCGGTTATTTCCATTTCAGCTCTGCCTTGGCTCTGGGACTGCTCAGCTCAAAAGGCTGAGCTTAAGTGTGGGAGGTTCTTTTTCAAAGAATTATAGCTACACCTTCTGCTTTTAAAAAAAAAAGAACAAAAAACCCCCAATCCAAACCTTATTAGGGCTCTGAATTACCCACAGGTGATGTTCCAAGGTGATGTTCCACCTGTGTTTTCTCCCCATCAATCCCATTCTCAATTACAGGCAGCAGTACAATCCAGCTCCTTAACAGCTCTATAATTTGCATCTTCCAGTTGAAAATATTCCAAGTTCTGTTCTTTCAACCACATAATTTCAAAGTTATGTTCTTCAGAAGAAAAACAAATTCACATCAGGTCCAAAATAGCTTCTGATAATCTCACGTAGCACATATTTACCTTCCTCTAGCACCAGCCCCATTCTTCCCACAGCCAAACTGACTCTCTATTTCGAGACACAACTTCTCCACTGCTGATTCCTCTTCACTCTGTTATTGCCAGTAACATTGCTGTATAATTAAACCCTGCCTCGTGCACCGAGGTCTGGAAGCTCACTGCTAATTGCTGCATTATTAATTGCTAAGTCAACTGGTGGCAACGGGGAGCCCGACTGCTGTCTCTGGAGGGCCAAGAGCATTGTCAGAGAAGGAGCTGTTTATATCAGCAGCTCTGTTTTCTCTCTTTCTGGCTGTGCTGTTTCCCTGCAAACACTCCAGCAGCGATGGAGCACCCCAGGAATGGGCTGGGGGAGCTCAGAGAACCGTGCTCTAATGAGATGGTGTCACACACTCGCTCAGTAATGGCTATTGAAGGCACAGAAGAATGCTACAAGTATAATTATAGCACCTGACAGACCAACAAATGAAGTGGGAGATGCCCCCAAACCCAGCCAGCTCGTCCCTGGGCCGATGCAATATTTAGGATGCTCCACACAGATCCATGCATGTGCAGCATGACAATTGATTGGCATGAGGTGATTTGTTTGGCTGAGTGGTGCCAGTGTGATCCTCACCCCCAGTCTTTTATTGATCCTTGAAACAAATATCCCCCTGTACTGGTTTCATTAGACAGGCTCTGTCTTGTTAATTACCGCTCCCTCCAATCTTTTGGTGTTTCATTAAAGTGAACAAATTGAAAGAATTAAATAAACAATCCATGTCAGCTGCCACCGTCCTAGTGGTCTTTAATTCCCCTGAATGCCGATAAAGAAAGTTCTCCCCTCACCCTTTTATTTTTAGTATTATTTCTGACATCAAGTCACAACAAAGTGGTGCAATGCACCATCAGAATTTACTGAATCAAGTTGGCAAATAGTCTGAAAGTCTTGGCTGACTACATCCCAAATCCTTTTGGACTTTAGGGAGGGTTCTACCTCGCTGCTGATACAGAGTTTCACCAGCTTCTCTGCAATGGATCAAAAGGAGTTGTTTTCCTCTATTCACAAGAGAGACAGCGAAGGACTGAACAGCAGAAATAATTTGTATGGAGATTTCCAAAATGAGTCATATTAAATTGCACTGATAAAAAAAATTTGAAAATTGCTTTTGCTGGGGGAAAAAAAAATTACTTTTGTTCCTTTAAAAAGAAAATAGGCATTTTTTTCCTCCTGATAGGTAAAATTTGGAAATCTGAATAAAGGGAAAAATAATAATAATAAAAAATTACTTATTCTCTACACTAGATATAATTGATTTTGGAAGGCTGTACAACACTAGAAATTTGAATTAGGGAACATTCTCTATAGTCAGGAACACCTAATAAAAACTCAAGATTCAAGATGATTAAGAACAGCCAGGGCACTTTTTTATTAATGAATCCTTTATTCTCTGTGTTCTCAGGCTTTTGGAAATGTCTACATCTCCCTGAGCATATTTAGCAGCTTTATCAGTATTAAGGTAATGATTCCCTCACCTCTTTTCTCTGTGCTGTCATCCAGTCTCTAACAGATTCCCTTGCAATCTGCAGTGAACCATTAAAAAAATGGAAAGCAGCAGAATTCAGAGGAAGCTGCTATTTTTCCCAATTTTCCTAAACCCAGAAACATCTGAAAATAATTCAGCTGCTACTTAAGCACCTTTTCCTCCTGTTCTATTCACTTCTTTACCAGCCTGCCTTCCCCAGGGCAGAAGCTTTGCTAGAGAAAGCCCCAAGCCCCACAGAGCTAAGCTTCAATAAATAACGGACCAGGAGGAGATCTGCCCAAATTCCACTTTCTTTTTTTCAACAAAACCACACTCAATGTCATATTTACACTAAAGTGAGAGACTGGAGCCTTAAGATGGAAACCAGGCAGATTTTTGCCATCTTGAAGCAGATCCTATCTTGAACCTGCACTTTTTGGGCTCAGGGACTTTGGGAGAGGCGCTGCTTTCCAGCAAACATCTGTTCATTTTCAAAAGGATAAAGCACAAACCCAAGAATTACACCAGTGAGCACCTCTGTGAGTTGAAAACTTCAAGAATTAACAGCAATACAAACACACATGTAAATGAACTGGAGACCAGAGGAGCACAGCCACCAGGTGAGGCTGAAACCACTGAATTGTCACCTTCCCTTCCTCCTCTATCCCCCTTCAGCTTTCCATCTCCTGCTCATCTCTATCTGAAAGGGCCCTATCAGCCCTTGTGTGGCAGTGATGAGGCTGCCAAAATGTGACAGCCTTATCTGCAGCCCAGCCCTGCAAATTGCCAAGCATTGATCCAGCAGCCCGGGCCGGCTGATCGCTGCAGAGCTGCTTTGATTTCTTTTCTTCTGGGAAAGAAATGAACTCCTCTGCCAGCAGCTCCCATCCTGCCAGTGCTATTCCCCAGCCAAACAAAGGGCCTGGAAATTAGAATTTTGTTAGATGAATTAACAAGGCATCCCTTTATCCTCACTTGTTTTTTTTTTGCTGGGTTCTGGATGCTGTGTTGCATCCTGAAGTGTGAGGGGAAAACAATACAATTGATTATTGTAATTTCTCTTCAGGCTTCATGTACATAAATGTCTTCCAGGTACATTGCTGAGGGTTGCCAGATCCCCATAAACTAATATCCCAGCAGCTTTTCAAAGCATTCTTCCTCTATTATTGCAATCAGATTTCACAACCAAAAAAAAAATTAGCTAGTTATGCCCCACTGTGAGGAGGAATAATATTTTACTTAGATTTTTTTCTCCTGTAATGATGTTCCTTGTGGGATCATTTGAAAAACTCTATTTGCCTCTTGAAAAGGAAAGCAAAAATGACAAAAAAGCAACTTCCCAGCTCTGGTTTTACACCTACATTCTATAGCTTGTGTACAGCCATGTCTCAGTCTGTAACAGCTTTGCAGAAATAATGTGTGTGCTCTGACACAGAGCAGGTTAAATATAACAAAGAAAGATCAGGAATATCACTTTCTTGTCTAATTTATTCAAAATGGGGCTTTTCCTAGTTTCTCTCTTTCTACCTCTCATTTTATACCACCATTTCCTTTGCTAGGTATTTCTCATTTTAGCTAAACTTCCTGCAGAGCTGTGCTTCCATGGGCTGGGTTTGCACCTCTGCAGACACTTTCAGATCATTTTGCATTTTATTCTGAATTCCTGAAATACTTCCTGCAACTTTTGATGGCCTTCATTAAGCCAGAATATTTATCAACCTACAAGACTGTGTTGCAAAATTACCAAACTGGGCTTTAAGAGCACCAGGACACCCAGCCCTCCTCTCCAGCTGCATAAGATTTGTTGCTACTTCGCCCAAAATAAACCATTTCACATTGATGGCCATCTCCTGGCTCCAGGCAAGGCTGGATCTGTGTGGCCAGCTCCAAAATGTGCCATCAGAAAGGAGCTCACGCCTCCCGTGGCATCAGAGGAAGATGTAAAATACGCATGGTGGCAGCTGAGCTGCCCTGGGAAAACAGGGTTTGTCACACTTTATAACATTTGTCCCAGTGCTCTGGTGCCTCTGCTGAGCTTGGATGGGATAAATCAGAGGGGACCCAGCAGAGCTCGGCTCCCATTCACTGCCACCAGGGCAGCAGATGCACTCTGCCAGCACTGAAGGATGCTAAAATGCTTTTTTTTATTTTCCTGAGTCCTCTATGTAGGAATGATGCCTGTTCTTCTGGCAAAAACCTATTTAGCACAGCTTTTAATTCCTCTTTTAGGTTATAGTCCTGCCTTCCCCCCTTTGAGTTCAAAGTCTCCACTATACTTGGAAAAATCCCACAGAAATACTAAGATGCTGTACCAATAAAAACCACTTGAAGAATGAAAAGCCACACAGAAAAAAGAATGAATTACTGAGAGATTACTGCCATAATTACCAAACAGAAGCTAATTCCTACTTGTAACACAAGAAAATGCAAGAAAACAACTCCAGTTCCCTTCAGGAAGGAGCAGAAACTGTAAAATCTACTGCAATTGTAGGAGTTAAATTCCACATTCTGCTTGAATGCTCGATGGGAAAAACATCATCCACATCTAAATAAAGCACTTACGAAAGACTTAACTGCAAGTACATGAGGAGCTGAAATTAGACTGTCTAGTTAACCAAACTTCAGTGGACATTTAAGTGCTAACTTAGATTAACATAATTCTACTGATTTCTCATCTTGGTATGTTCTTCTGGATATTGGAGGAGCATCAGTTTAGAGTTCCATGGGAATTCAGAGCTTGGAATCGCTGCACCACTTTTAATTTCTCATTAGGACTTTATTTACTGGCTGCAGATGTGATGGGGTTTAGCTGCAGCCTGTGCTGGAGGGTCCCTGAATCACAGTAAATTACAATTACCAACAGTTGTCTTCCACTCTCTTTCCACTGCTCCTTGCACTGGTTTCAATCTTGCCAAAACAATTTTAGCCAGCCACAGAACTCTTCCCAAAAGAAGTCACTGAGTGACTGGGAGCAGTTTGCCAAGGGAAAAATTGGGAACCGTTGGCAGGGAGGGAGAAGAGGCTCAGAATCCAAGCCAGCATTTCACAAGCTGAGGGTCTGAGAGCCCATTGACAAAAGCAGGCAATCCAAATTAACAGCAAATTACATAAACAGATAAATGTGCAGTTGGGAATTCAAGGCTGTGTTCACCCACTGCCTGCTTCCAGAATTGCTGAAAGCCCGGGTCAGGCACTTCCAGAAAAATCATATATCACACACAGCATCCTGTGCTTCTCATTTATCTGCAAAGCCTTATTATGGCAATTATTAATAAAAAAACAACCCAAGACAATTAGAAAAATAAATTAAAATAATGGTAAGGGAGCTTCAGACATGAGTGATAATATCAATCTGTTACTTTGACACAAATAATAGAAGGATTTTTCACTTTGTGTAACTTTTAATGATCTTATATTTAAGGAAAAAAATACAGTGAGACAGAGAAAGACAAAGAGCAATTAATCCATTAATATCACATGGCTTTCATTGTGCTCACTCCCAGTTTTTCCAGGAAGTTTTACCATAGAATGAGACAATTCTTCAGCACTGCCTACCAAGTAGTTTACACTCTGAAGCAGGAGGATCAAGAATCTTCATAAACAACATCTTATGCAGTTAATAATCTTATTTACCTGCTGTAAACTTCTAATCCTTGTCAAATCTAAGGTATTTAATTGATTAGGGTAAATGCCACATTTCCTAATGGACTTTTCCCTTCAGATATTTGAGATATGAACAAAGTGCACTGATGAGAAATGAGCCAGGACCAGTTTTGTAAGAGCAGAACCTACAAATTCCAATCCTGTCCAGTTCCTTGGGAACAGAAATCAACCTGGACCAGCCCCAGCATTGAAAATGGCAAGAGACAGAGAGGATTCCAAGGTATCTCATGTTTGTGTATCTCTGTGGCAAAGCTGGCACTAAAATGAGTTCATGCCCTGGTAACAACCACCTCTTCCAAAATGTTCAGTCATGAACCAGAGAGCACCTGATAAAACAGCACCCACTGACTTTTACCACAGCAAAACCTTGTAAATAATTTATTGTCAGGGAGGAACAACACTGCACAACACACTCACAGACACACACTGAATTTTCATTGCAATTGCCACATTTTCAGTAGAGTTGTGCAAAGTCTGCTGTTATTCCCAGCACCATTTATTTGTACACAAAGCCCTGGATCGATCCAGTATTTAAATAACACTCAGCTCCAGACTTCTCTCTCCACATTGGACACCTTTCAAATGCTGAGGGAGGGAGAGAAGAGGCAAGAAATAAACAGGGTTTGATTCAAGTCAACTCAGGGGAAATGTGGCATGCATCAATAATGGGGAGGCAAATCAATCTTAAAATTACTACTGGGTTTGATGGCGTAATACACACCTAAGATTTATTTCCATCTTTTCCTCTGCAGAGTACTGAGCTCTCAGTGTTTCTACTTATACTTACCCATGTGGCTGCATCTGTTCCCCTCCTGAGTAAAGTACAATGATTCCCTTTTAGCTAGAAAATTTCTGTGAGAGATTTTTGTTTGTTGATTTCCATGAACAATCCTAAATGATTCGTGCAAGACAGAAAATCTTCCTTTTTTAAGAGGCCAGCACCAGGCACTTCTATCAGTGCTGCCTTCTCAGCTGTGCCTCAGGTTGCCATTTATGACAAATATCCAAATCCCTCTGATATTAGAGGGGAGAACCCTGCTGGGGTGAGCCCCAGCTTGACAAGCTTGAAACAGTGCAGGGATAATTTATGAGAAGGTAAAAATGGCACAACAGGTGGGAAAGGGAAGGCTGGAGCATGAGGGAAGAAAATCTTCAAAACAGAACCCCAGAGTGCACACAGGTATATTCTGTGCCCAAATCAAGCTGTCTCCTTGTACACCCATTAATATTTCAGAAAACACACGATTCTAAACAGATGCAAAGGCAGACAAATAGGAAAAAATAATCTAGTTCTGTTATTAAGTTTATTCCACTGAGAAATAGCACTCTGTATTTTAGCAACTACTTTTGCCTTGATACTTAATGGTTTCATAAGTTATCATTAAATAATGGTAATTATTTGCCATAGCAACTATAACAATATGTAATTTATATCTAGTTTTGAGCTGTAGGGATGGGTCCATTTCATTAAGCACCCAGATGATGTACAGTGAATTTATCTGCACTTCCAATCAAACAAAGGAATGTGTTTGACAACAGGGTGAGGTGACCATTTGTCCTCATTTTCCAAAGAACACCAAATCATCTGTTTTTCTCCAAATCAAAGTGCATTTTGTTATTGATTATATTAAGGAGATGAAAGTGTTTAGTTCAGTAGGGAAATACAAAGTCAGTAATTTAGATGGTTACCATTTAGCTTAAAAACAGCAAAACCTCAAGGTAATTTATAGAGAAATACTTAAAGGCACATGGTTAAAAAAATCTTCAGGGTTTTACAGTCATGCTCACTATCAGGTAGAAAAACTTGTATTAATCCACTAGTGGCAAAATTAGAAAACAAAGAGAAAAAAACCCAAACAATGTAAATAAAGTAGTATTTAGTACATAAAAGTAATAAATTTACTAACTTAAATGATTTTTTAACTAATTTAAATAAATTTACTTGTTACTTTAGTAAATAAAAGACAGTGCTGGCATTCAGTGGGATCATTTCCACTTAGCTTCATATACGTCTGATTTTTCTCTCTGCCCCATAGAAGCCTTTCAAGAAGAAGGAAATCTCTTTTATGATAAATGGGCTGGAAAACCCTGATCCAGAGAGGTTTTATTCCCCCAGTTACACAAATGTGAGGCTGTCACTGCTGGTGGGAGGAGCTGGACCCTGGTGCCAGGGCACATCATCTGCACAGAGCACTGCAAACCTGAGACCTTCACAAGAATTCCCTCCCAGAAAAGGAAAAAAAAGCCTGGAGAACATTCAAAAAGCTCTAGAAAAGGAAATTAAATCAAGGGGAAAGGGAAAGGGAAATAAGGAAAAGGGAAAGGGAAAAAGGAAAAGGGAAAGAGGAAAAGGGAAAGGGAAAAAGGGAAAGGGAAAAAGGGAAAGGAAAAGAGAAAAAGGAAAAGGGAAAGGGAAAAAGGGAAAAAGGGAAAGGGAAAAAGGGAAAAAGGGAAAGGGAAAGGGAAAAAGGAAAGATTAAAGGGAGGTAAAGGATTGGGAGAGGCAGGAAAATTTGATGGAGATGAATAAAGGGGCTGGAAAAAGGGAAAGCAAAAAGCCAAAGAAACCCAGAAATTGAACTTTAGAGATACACCCAGGAAGGAGGGCAGAGTCCTGTGCCCATTTCATGGGCTGACAGCAAGAAATGAATCAGCAGCTGAAGGACAAGAAGGTGCAGCAGATTTACCAAGTGTCTGATCCATGACTCTGGCTCTCCATAAATTGTCCCTCAGCGCTGCTGGGACAGACTCACTGGCATTCCAGGGGGAACCAGAGTGCTCCTGGTAAATATTTACTGTTTAGTTCCCACTGTGAGCCTGCACACGGCTCATTTGGTGTGAGCACAAGGAAGGAGTCACACTTTGCCAGCTGTGTGCATCTCTGTGGCATGAGGAGCTTCTCTGGTGCCACATTCTGCAGCAGAGGTGAGGCCTTTGTACTTATGGCAGTGTATGTTCAATTATTTAAAAAATCCTAAAAAATAAAAGAAACCAAAACCACAAACCCAAACTAAAACCAAAACCAAATCCACCAGAAGACTGGAAAGCAGCTTTAAAGTGTTTGTGAAAATGCAAAGTGAAATATGAGATGAATTTCAGTATTTATGAAGTTGTGCTGTCCTTACGCATCCAGCATAAATCTATCATTAAATCTACTCCAAAAATATCCTCTGTGTGTACTCTACCACCTTCTCCAGCTTCATCTGAACCTTGCAGTCCAAGAAAATTTACTGACATCCAAGAATTGAGCTGGGTATTGCACAAGTGTGGGACAATTTCTGTATTTCACTGGATGGCTTCAGTCACTCATCAGTTGGAACCCTTTTAGTCTGATCTTGATAAAAGCTACCTTTGATCTGCAAAACACAACTAGCCAAGCTATTAAGGCCATCTGACACATCACAAATCAAGTGATGAGTTATCAAACAGCTCTCAAAAATATCCTTGAAAATGAGCATATTTATTAATGCCTTCCAGTGCACCGCTAACAGTTTTATTTTTGCATATCAATAGTTAACAAGCATTAATAGCAGCAGCATTTTCTGAAGTCATTAGATCAATCTGAAAGGAAACTTCTTCCTACGGAATCATACATTTCCACTAGACATGGTGGTGTAATGGAGTTAAATTATTTAAATGTAATTACAAACCCAAGCAAGGCACTGAAGCCATGTACCAATATTACAAACTGACGTGGCAACAATATATAATGCATTTCCAGCAGCGTGCTAGGAATGCTAACAACACTTTTCTTGTCTGCTGAGGAGCTTTCAAAGCATTTGGGCCCAGAGAGTTTCCATTTTTTGATTCCTTTTTGTGATACTCCAACATGTTTCTTTCACAAACCCAGCCACAGTGTGCAAACCAAGTGACCAGGTTGGATTTGGAGCAAAAAAATGAACAAAACCCACACCAATAGAAAGAAAAAAATAAAAAAACAGCAGCAAAACCTGCTGCAGAGGGAGATGGATGACAGCTGACTGACAGAATCACAGTTTTACACTCCCCAGCTCAGAAATAAATAAATTACATTTCACACACAAAAACAGCGCAATTGTCTGGGAAGTGAAACCATAATCCTCTTGCATCCATTTGACTTCACAATTATATCCCGTTATTATTTCCCATTGGGTTATTATATCCCATTGAGAACATTTCTCCTCTCAGTACACAGGTTAGCAAGTTGACAAAAAACCACATTTGAAGGGTAGTCAGAAAAAGAGAATGGAAAAGCAAAGGAAACCCAGCAGGGTGAATTTTAGAATTTCAGCAGTCAGCAGCTGCTAAGGTAAACTCTGGAGCTGAGGGCAAGTGGTAGAAGGCAAGGAAGAAGCTCTAATAAAGATGAACACCAAGTGGAAAACACAGACTAAATAATAAATACTTGGGGCCTGCTGCCTGTATTGTAATCAAATTTCCCTTTGTTCTGAGGAATCAAATCAAATGCTACACACACGTTTGGACATTATTTTACTGCAGCCAAATTCTTTTAGCACCTCTCTCTCCCATTTCTGTTCAAGGGAAGCTTCAAGAGCCACTGCAGTCCCACACCAGCTGATTTCTTTTTGGTATTTTCATTTGGCTATTGAACCCCCAAAGAAATATTTGAAAAAAAAAAAAACCAAAAAAACAGTGGCTCCATTTTCTCCAGCGCTAAAAAACCTCAATTTTTAATTTATAACAGCTCCTATTTAATATTTTCCTTAGATCTCTGCTGCTAGAGGGATGTGATTACATGACACTTGGAGATTTAAGAGATTGCAGGAGGATTTAGTACATGAATCTTAATCAAAGCTGTAAAGCAAATGCAGAAAAATCTTCCTAAAATATTCAATGCAAATGTTATGATTTTCAATCCAGTCTTGCGATCCCCAAACAAATGAGGCTGGAAATGTTGGATAAGAAGTCCCTAACTTTGGGGGAAAAAAAACCCCAAAGAAAAAAAAAAAAAAAACAACCGCAAAAAAACCACCAAAAAACCAACATAAAAAAATCAGAACAGGTAGGATTTATGCACTATTTTAAAGATTTCTGGCATCACAGAGGGAAGATTCTGTATGCTGCATGTAGCACAGACCTAACAGAGAGTTCCAAGGGCAATGCCTGAAAAGGGATCTGTCCCATCTCACCAAGGGAATAAAACAAAATATTCTGTCATTTTTTCTTTTGTGCTTTTCCAGGACAACATAGCTCTTGAGGGATGTTTGGCCAAAGCAGAAGGTGCTGCAGAAGTGTCTCTTGGGACATTTTCTGGCATTTTCAGAGCAGCAGCTCCTGGTCAGGACCTTCCCTGTCCCTGCAGCACCCTCCTGCCCAGGCTGGAGCAGCAGAACAGAACCAGCACTCTGCTCCCCAAGGTCAGGAACAAATCCAAATTTCTTTTCCCATGTTGTTTTACAGGTTAATAACCCACAGGTTCATGGAGCAGTCCAGAGGGAGCTGGGCAGCAGAGCCCTCCCCTTGTCAGGCTGTGCTGGTTTGATGCCTTCCCTTCCCAATGCCAGCAGATGTCATTGTCTCCTAATCTTTTTTTTTTTTTTCCCCTCCCTTATCAGGAGCGATGCATTTAACCCAAAAGCTCTCATTCACAAGCAGAGAGAGCTACAAGTCATCCAGACGAATTTATCTTAGCCTGAAATGAGGGAAATTGGGCTGATTTGCCACTTCAGCTCTTTCCATGGGATTCCAGCATGTCTGGGAAGCCTGAGCTCACTCTCCACCTGCACGCAGCACTCTCCTAAAGCTCCCCTCATTTGATTCTGATTTTAATTCTCTACCTTGTGCCTCCAGGCTGTCCCTGGCAGGGGAAGCAGCATTCCCGGAGGGGAGCAGCTCCTTTCCGAGCATCCCCAGCCATTGGCAGCTTTTTAAACATTGCCCTGCCTTGAAAAGAATCTGCAAAATAAACGATCAGTGCATGGCAGCCCTTAGCAGAGTCTTCCTCGAGTGGTGGTAGTGAAATCAAAGCGATTCAAGCCCAGGAGAGGTCGGGTTTGGGGGGTTTTTAATCTGTTCTGGGAAGGTAAGGGCTCTCCATGCACTTTGCAGAGTCAATAAATGGGAATATGGGGCTGCGTAGGTTCTTTTTAGAAGAAGAAAAATGAAATGGAAATGGAAATAGTGGTCACAAACAGAGAAAGAGACTAAGTTTTCCTTCTGAAACAGGCAGTAAAACTGGCATTATTCACACATTGGTTCTGGCTTTGTCCTCCTATTCAGAGTATGCATTTTCAAACACCAATTTTTAAACTATCTATACAGAACTCAGCTCACATAGGCAGTGCCTTTGATTTTCTTTTCATCATTAATATTTTCCTATTCCATTTACTGCAGGAGCATCAATGTTTGGTCTGTTTCCCCATTTGAAATGCACTTCTATCCTCACTCAGCTCCAAGGACAAAATCCCAAAGCCACAGTGCTGAGGGTGCTGCAGCAGAAGGTCAGCCCCAACCATTTCCCAGTAACAATACAGCTTTAACTGGAAGCCAAAAAGCTGGGAAACCTTGAATGGTGATTCACATACCTGCTTCACATGTAATTTTGTCATCTTTAACACAAATAAACCTTCAGACTTCAATCGCATTATGGGCTGCTCCTACCAAAAAATCTGTAATAAAAAATATTCTCTCCTGCAACTAATGAACATAGAAGAGCTTTGCTCATTATCACTCTACTCATTGCCATCATTTGAAGGACTTAATTAATACTGTTACATTCTGCTGCTTTCCTAGGAGTTCACAATCCAGGAGTTGGTAAAGTTGGCTGCAGCAGGTGGAATTGATAATTTGGAAGTGGTTGTTAAAAAAATCACTCCAGAAAACAGCTCCAGGAGTATGGAGAGCAAAACATAACGCTGTCAGTCTGTGCATGGAACTGGGGGATCTGGAGCTTCCCTTGGGAAATTAATGTTGGCATCATTTGATTCTGATTAAAATTGAACCGCAAAAGTCCAGGTTTAGTTTTGTGATTGAGACACTAAAGCAGGAATAAGGAATTTCAGATTTCAGTTCCAAGTTTCTCACTGAATAGATGGGGTTTTGAAATGGGCAAGAGCATTTAAAATCAGGAAAGAAGGAGATTTCACAATCACAGCATCATTGCAATGCTTCAGTGTGTGCTTCAGCTGGGTGGGGAAGCCATGAAGTTACTGAGCACCTCAAATTGTACTTTTTCCTAAAGCTTATCATAAAATGGATTGGAAATGCTATGGATGGCTTTGGAAGACACATGTCACAGGTGACATTATAAAACTGTTTACTGAGATCCCTGTTTCATTGTTTTTACAAGCTTCCACACAGAATATATGTCTTAGATAAACTTAGATAGAAGAGTCTACCAAAAAGCTCAACACAAAAGAACATAAAAGTAAGATTGGTAATAATTCCAGCCTATATCCCAGTATGGACAAGAGTTCATGAAGTTAAATGATTCCATTTTCTTTCCATTATTTGGGATAGCACTTATGGGTTCCTAACCTATTGCAATTACAGTGCAAGTAATTTTTATCTAATAAGTCATCCCCTCAATTTGTCTCCAGTGAAGCAGCAGTGCAATATACATGTTACATGATGAAGTGAATTTTATTTTTTTCAGTTTGAAATTTCTGTTGTAGTCCTTTCAAAAAATTGTGTCTGATTCCCTCCACCCCACAACAGCAGCACTGAAATAGGAATGGGCAGAGGAATTGCCCTGTGACATTTGTTGCACCAACACATGATTTTTTTTTAAAATTTCTATTCTGATCCAATCAAGATTTTGGACAAGATTTCTTCTCTCACTGTGAAGGCCTAGGAAGACCACAAATCCTGTAATAGTTCAGGAATTTTTCAGTACTTTTGTCTTTGAGTCTTCCTCAGCTGCTCAGAGGACAATCAAACTCACTGAGAACCAGTCCACAAATGGTGCAAGCACCTTTATGTCAGAAACCAAAGAGAATTGGTGCAATTATTCTTATCTATACACCCATTTAGCTACTGATGTTTGCAGACAGACTAAAATCTCAAGTCTGTGTTAAATTCCTTCATAATGAGGTGTACAAAAATATTGAAATTAATTAAGAATAGTTATAACATGTCCCATGGGATTTCAGCAGTTCACAATTTAGAGAATAAAACCATTTTAGATGCAGTTAAATGTGAGGGTCCTTAGCTCTGACACTGCAGTTTTGAAAGCAAAAAAAGGCAACAACCTCTCACACCATCAATGGGCCTCAATACTGCGCTCCACGAGCTCCCAAATTGTTTCCAGCAGTTCAACATCTCTCACAGGGATTTCAAATTAAATGCAAAATACAGCCCCTGAAGTGGAAGGCTACTATTTTATCCAGATAAGCACCATGGGAGAGGTCTCTCCTTCCACAGCATTTTGGAGAAATTACAATGCATTAGCAACATGCAATCCAAAGGAAAAGTATAAAATTGATAGCCTGGAAAACATCCTGTGTAAAAATATCAAACTGTATTTGTAAAAAGAGAAGAGTTTCCATGTGAAACTGTTCTATAAACTTTGGGATGAAGGTGAACCTTCACCTGGAGAGAAACTGTTCTGTCAATAACGTGCTGGAGTTTGCTGCAGTCAGGGGAGCTCTGAGAAAGCAGCCCCAGTTTCCTGTCAATACAGCCCTGGGGTTTTTATAAGGACAAAAAACATCATTTGAAAGTGAAAGCTTTTGATTTGGGAAAAGACTATCAACGATTCAGGAAGTAAATGCAGGTCCAATTATTTTAAAATTTGCTCATGCATGTCAGTGTTGTCATATGTGTGTGCGTCTCCTTTTTCACAAAATGAAAAACGTCTCTAAAATGTCCCACTCGTGTCTCAGGGGCTTTTTCCTCTCCCTCATCATCTACATTGTCCAGAATGCTGCAATGTGACTTGATAAGTCCATCAACAAATGGATTATAATGGATAGAAAGGGGAAATAATTTATATTTCATGATATGCTTTAAGGTACTCAACTGAAAGACTTTTCAGGAAGCCAGTGTTCTTATTTCTCTAATTTTTATACAAGTTAAAAAAAAAAAAAAAAGGATAGGTTAATTCTGTTTTCACTGGAAAGCCAGAACTTCCACATCAGCCAAGTTGCCAGGAGTTTATTTACACTCAAAACAGAGAATCAGGCTGCAAACCTCAAACCCTGCACGTATCACTGCCTCTTGAAAGAATTACAAAAACACAGGGGGTGACATGAACAGAGGCCCAAAAATGGAAGACAACAAGACCAGCAGCAGGCTTTGTTCAGGGCTTGCAGCTGGGTTTTCCTTCCCTTTCTAAGAGCCCTGGGATGGGGCAGCATCCCCAGGATCCCCCTGCCCTGCACATTCAGGGATAATTTTCTCCCAGGAACAATTAATCCCAAAGAGCTCATGACACACAGAGATGTGGGTTTGCCACAAAGGAAAACAATTTCCTTTGCTGCTCTCTAGCTAAGTGAAGAGTGGACAAGTGGGCCGATTTTACTGGAAATATGGGATAAACCTTGCTGCTCTGGAGTGTTTATTTCAGTGCCTCTGCACAACCATTCATCACAGCACAAGAGGCGCTAAAGCCATTGTGCTAGAAAATAATTTGATTCACGGCACTTGATATGGAGTCATCCCAACGTGACAAATCAAGCTTTAGGCACTGCATCAAGGGCTATAAATGGTGAAGGACGTGTTGGGAACCGTGGATCCCACCTGGCTGGGCAGTAACTGAAGTGCCTTGATAAGGACGTGGTGTTCTGGGCAGGAGAGGAGCGTGTTCTCTGAGGGACTCCACGCTTTTGACATCACTGCAGCAACAGTGATCAACTTCTTCATTTCAGGAGAGGCAGCTAAGGATCATCTCAAAGCGAAGACTGAGGAAAGCTATTGGAAGCCACAAGACTGCACATCCTGCTTCAGGTGATTGAGATTGGCCTTGAGCATTTTCTCCTCTCTCCCTCAGAGAATTCCCTCCACTCAAGTTTAAACCAGAATCATCGAACTAATTCAATTATCCCAATTATTTGAAGCTTCCACCGCAGATACAGAAGTTTCACTCCTTACTCTGGGTCACAACTCAACGTACAAACCCAATTTCTTCTCAGGTTCTTCCTCATCCCCTCCTATTCCTTTCCAGAAGCTCCAAAAGACACTTTTAAAGGAAAACACTCCTTACAGGCCTCCTTTGAACCCATACCTGCAATCACCATGTTTGTCAGCAGGTGCTTCTGAGGGAAAATAAAAATATTTCTCTAAGATGCTGGGATTCAGTTGTTCTTGCAGTCAAAGCTAAGCTGGCTCCATGAAACATTTCCTTGATGATTGGCATGCACACCATGCCTTGTCCCCAAGAATGACATTATTTTCTGGACGGCCAAAGCACAACAACAAACCCAGAGCTGAACACAGGCACTGAACCCATTTCATCATTTCAGCTCGGCACTCAGTTCAGACTCTAACAGACTCTTTCATACTCTCCCTTCTTTGATCCCCAGCATCCTCTAGCTACTAACCTTGAAGGTAGCACAGAGATTAAATTCCCAGTGATACACTTAAATAAGTTGCTGTTAGCAATGTGTTATCGTGTGACACTCCAGCCTGTGAATCCTTTCTGTTGTCAATGACAGCTCAGTGATAAACCTCCCTCTCAGCCATAACACCCCCCTGATGCACCTTATTTTCCCATTTGCTTTTATGTTTAACAAAATGTCACACAGATACAAATAAATAGGAATATATTGCATCAAATATTCCTCACGGAAGCATTTTCTTAACAGACAATGACACAGACAGATAGATTTGTTTCTGTGGAAAATACAGGCAGATTTCAATGAGCTGCCTTGTTCATCTCCAAGTGTAGATCCCAGAAAAAAACAACTTCAGACCAAGGTCCCTTCTCTCCCTGTGTTTCCAACCTTATAATAATGCATATATTCATATTCTAAAATATTTTTTAAAACCGTTTTGACTGCTTTTCATTTTGAGCAGTTTGTTTTCCTCCTGCTCCTTCTGATCACAAAGGTTAAAGAACTGGGAGGTTTTTCTGAGCCTGGTATCCAGGACTTCACAGGAAGCATGCAGAAGCTCTATTAATTAAGGTAACTGCTGCAGAAAAGCGTGTTATGCTGCATCAGCATCATGTAGCTGACCCAAAAAAAAGCTGTTTGTTAAGCCATCTAAGCTCCATGTAAATTCCAGCAAGAAAAGCCTGTGTTGGATCACATTTAAGACACAAGTTTAAGAATATTTTTCCACTCTCTGAAAACAAGTTTAAGGGGAAACAAAAAAAAGTTTATAAACTCTTGGAAGTAACAAGAAGAATATCAGTATTCAGTAGCTCATAAGACACATAGTACTGTGGGAAGCACTGCAATGAATGTGTGGAACTCCTGGCTCATTTCTGTTAAGAATAATGCTGGGGATTCTTTAAAAAAAAATAAAAGCAACCAAATCCAAAAATATCATCATTCTCCACCACCAAGAACAAGAAACTTCAACAATCAGGACAAGTTAGCTCAGGGTACAATAAATATTTTCTTGGGACAAGTCCAGGAAGCCCACACAAGAGATTTTATGTAGCATAAAAGAAATACTGTACATCCAGAAATTATTCCTTTCAAGTGGCAATTTATTAAAGTGGGTCAATCACACCATTTATTGCTTACTGTTCCTCAACCCACACAGAGAATTTACTTGGTCATGTTCAACACACCAACTCAGGCAGGCCAGATATCTCCATTCACACCAGGAAAACTCCCAGATTCCAGTGCCTTTAACCAGAAACCTCCTTTGTGCACCCAGAAAAGTTTGTCCTTTGGGAGCAACCCTGAAAAACCAGAGATTTTCCTGCCCCACTTCCACATGAATCTCAAGGCTGCTTAAGGAAGTTTGCTATGCCTCGTTTGTCATGCTGTCCAGCCCCTGAGATCAAAGGGACAGCACACCTTCCCAAAGGTTTTAGGAATATGAGCCTATTACAGCATGGAAATGTTTAGGTATTACAGAGGGGAGTACAACAGAAAAACTCCTAACCAAATAAAACAACTTCTAAATGAATCATTCAGCAGGATTCATACTCTGATACGTTTTCCCAGAGACAGCCTTCCCTCTGGAATACCCACAGACACGCAATTGCATGAAAAGACAGAGCTTTATAATTTCCAAGAGCTCTTATTAAAAGCACTCATAACACTAATAAACCTATTTCCTTTGTAATTTTAATATTTCCAAAGCACATCTATATTGTAATCTCCCCATCTCTTGCTGCTGTGAGAGGAGATGAGCAGCAGCAATGTTTTCCAGCTGGTGCTCCAGTTACTCCAAATATTCCAATAGCTCAGAACTCTGAGGTTCAACACAGAAGATCAAACAGCAAATTGAGTTTGGGGGCTCAGAGAAGCCTTGCCCACCTTCCTGATGCTCCTGCAGATCTTTTCACCTCCTGTATCTCAAAGCCCCCCTCTGCTGCCCATCTCTTGTGCACATCCCACCCATCTCTAATCCCTTTTGACACACAGCACTGGAAGGAAGTCTCTGATTTTCCTGGCCCTGAATTTTTTCCGGCACTTTTAACTCACAGAACAGCGATGATTCCACTGCCCGTGCTCTGCTCTGAGTGGAAAACAGATAAAAACAGCAAGGAGACCTTGAACCTGTGTTTAAACACTAGAACTAGAGAAGGGGAACTAAACCTGTTTTATCAAAGAAGAAGCAGAGCCAGGAGCCAAACTAGGCTTTGGTTGATGGAAGCTCTCAGAACTGTACACAAAATTCTATCCTATACACAATAATCCTATACACAAAAAAAGCCCATAACCAAAAACTCCAACCCCCAAAACATTTGTGTTCTTTTAAGTAAATTACACACAGAGAACCCCCATTAAAAAGGCCAACCTCTCATTTCACCATTTCTCCTTTGTAACCAACTCTGATCCAGGCCCACAATTAAGCCAAAGATATAGGGAAGGAGTGTTTGCTTTTGCTTTGTTTAAATTTCTGCATAACCAAAAGTTAACATCAGGACAGGACCTTTGGCCACTTAACACCCAGGAAATAAGAGTATGAACCTCAAACTCAGGCAAAAAAAAAATGTTGCTACCCCTAGAATAACAAGAAATTATTTAAGGAAAGTATTGAATGGGCTGGAAGGACTGACAAGATTTGTTCATTTATTTGGCAGCAGTGCCCAGAGAGCAGCCAAAGGGGTGGCTGGAGGAAGAGAGGAATATTTTCCCTTTGCCACAGCTTCCAGCCCCTGAGCAGGACTGCAAACACCCCACATGCACCAAAACTCCTCTCACACAGCTGCAAAGCTAGGAAAAGAAAATCCACCAAGATCTGGTTTTACATTAAAAGCCTGATTATGGGACAAGGCTACTCATGGCCAGTCCTCCGCCAGCTCTGAAAGCGCTGGGACAGACTGACTGAATCCATCATTCTGCTCAGAACAATTCCAGCTGACTCAGAGATAAATAATGTGGGTTTGGTTGTTAGGACTGGGGTAGGACATGGGTTTGTATGATTCTGAGGAGAGTGTGAAAGATTTTCTATGTTATTTTAAAGTATCCCATTCATTGCCAGTGCACCACACTTCATATTTCATGTTTTGCTGTTACCCACTTAATGCTGAGCTTGGAGATGCAACATCAAACTTCCAATTTTTCTGTTACCAAATCCATGAGTGAGTTCAGGCAATTTGTTAGGACACTGATTATTGGCTCCTCTACCACCACCTAAAAACCACATTACTAAATTAAAACCATTGCAAAACCTCTGAAGCTCTGACACAGCATTTGCCACAGAGAATTGTTCCCTTTGCTGTGTAACTGCAATGATCATGTCTCCAGAAATGAAATTGAATGATCTCACAGAGACAGGAATAATCTGCTTTTTGAACATGTATGTGCAATATTAGCTCTCACCAGGGATGAAATCCCATCCCTCCTGGGATGACTTGTTTCAAAAGCTTCAGCTGCTGAAAGATTTGTGCATTCCAAAGAATTTACAGGAAGGTTATTTTGGGCTGGAAGTGGAGTGAAACATAGAAGCTGTGCAGATACAAGTCATATGGAGGAGTGAAATTTTTAGTGCCTAGTCAAGATCTAGAGTTTTCCAAATACAGCAGAAAATGTTTAAACATTAACAGGCAGACATCTGAAACAAATGGTGTTGGATAAAACCTCCCATGACAGCAAGTATTTGAACAATTTCCAGATTGGGAACTGGAAATGGTTGAAACTCATCCAATCAGTTTGGAATGGCAGATCCCAGTCCTGCAGAATGCCCTCAGCAGCCCCTGGGTTTTGTCTTTGGAGTCAGAGTTTGCCTCAAGTCAAACATTTGGAATGTTTGGGGGAGAGTGGTGCTCAGTATGAGTAAAGGCAAAATTCAAATGCCTCCATTTCACTGCTCAAGACAGAAAAGTTACTTCAACTGCATTAATGTCCACGAGTAGCTGAATTACCACCCTCTTTTTACAAAAAAACAAAAAAAAAATTATAACACACAGCACACTATTTTATCAGTACTTTGCAATTTATATGACAGAATAAAATTAACCTAAAGGTTTTCTCTTTTCCCTAAGACAAGGGAATATGCTGAGTCAGAATTAAGCCAGTGCAGCAACCTAAATACTGTGTAAATGAAAGGTTTTAACAGCATCAGGAACAAGATACCTCTAAAAAATTTGATGTATCTGTCCTAACTGAAACTTAAAGAAAAACCTGCAGTTTCTCTGTCCTCTTACAGCAGGTAGATGCAGATACACAACACTTCAGCTTTTTGATTTGCCATTTTACAGAAAGGTTTAATGCTGAAATGCCTGCTGGAGCCCAGGCTTGGGGGCACTGCATTTCAGGAAAGCTTTGGGGCTGCTGCTGTCAATGCAGTCACCTCCATGTAAAATGTATTCCAGCATTGTACACCTGCCAAGGTGTGCTGGAGACACACATCCACTGCATCTGAAATTTCAAATATTTGATATGGCAACAGACAGCAAAATATAAATGTCTAATTCCATGGGGGAAAAAAAAAAATCGCAATTATTTGGGGTTAATAATTATTCTAGAAAGTTCAGTAACGAGATCCCCCTGTAAAGTCAGTTTGCATGTCACCGGTCTGAGCTACAAAGAGAAATACTGCTATAGGATTAATATGTGACACCCAAATCCATAACATGCACCTGTGTGAGACAGTCTAGCAGCCCTTGATCAGGCAGAGAATTTGCATGCTGGCAATTGCCAGGGCAGGCAGGATGTAATGCCTGATGAGAGCTGACAGGCAGGGGATTAACGAGAACACAGACAAGCAATTCCACCCTGGGTTTTACCTGTAACTGACACAGGTGGAGGTATTTAATGAATTATTGCAAGGAGATGAGCAGAGTGACAGAGTCCTGCACCTGTCTGCCATCAGCTCAGGCGCTGTGTGATGGCTCCTGGCACTGGGAGCAGCCTGGATGAATCCTGGGTGGAATTGCCTCGCTCACAGAGAGCAGGAATCAGCCCTGAGCAGGAGAAATGCAAACTGACTTTACAGGGGGATCTCCACACTGAGCAGGGATGCACACCCATCTACCAACAGGACTTTGCATTACGTGGTTACACTTCTTTTTCAGGACAGTGGGGAGACAATTAAGCGACTTGTTCAGGAGCCCAGAGCAATCCCCTGCCAAGGAGTCCCAGCACTCTGACTTGTGGCATTTTGCTTTCCGTGGAGCATCACCCTCTCATTGCTCTGGCCCTCTGTGTGCTTCACTGAATATTCAGCTTGTGATCCACGGGACTACAGTGGGGTTTAGTTTGCCTCTGGATCAGAGGTAAAATTTCTGAATAGAGCTTTGTGGCTTGGAGTGTTTAGTTTTCCTGTAACATCATTACTGAGTTAGCTACACACATCCTAGGACATCAATTCCAGATATCCTGCCAAAGATCAGATGAGATCCAAAGGACTGCATTCATCAGCTGCCAAAAAAATGCTGGGGGGAAGGGATAGAAAATTGCCTACATCTGTGATAGTGGGAAAAAGAAATACCACACAGTTGAAAATGAAAATACAAGCAAATATTTACACGAGTTAAAAATGAGTGTGGCAAACCAGATTTTATTTTCAAAACACAAATAAACTTCTGAACGTTAGAGAGAGCAGATTTCTGAACAAAGTCTCATAAAAGCACCAAAGGAATATTTTCACTTGATATTTAGGTAACATTTTCATTTGCTTACTTTTGTACTTTGTTCTTGTAGCACTCTCCCAGGCAGAATGGAAGGTGCTTTTCTTGATTGTTCCATTGTAGTGCCTGAATACACCGTATTCTCTACAGATGGAGCTGTACATTAACAGAGCTGAGTTTGTACAAACAGCTCAATCAATGTAACACAGGGATTAATCATCACATGCCCGATTTCCCATAAATGCTGGGCAGAAAAACGGGGCCTTGCAAGGGGATCCTTTTAAGCCCTCACAGGAGTTACGTGTTTTTCAACCTCTTAAGATACTTTGGCCTTCAATTCAGTAGAAAACATTCAATCTTTTTACTGGTTGTTCCCCCACCTGAAAGCAGCATGAGAGGAGCTGGGGCACTCACCTGCTCCTGGCATTGATTGCACTGGGGCTCACTGTGCACCTTGCACACACACACACATCCTCCCCTTCACTCCAAAGATGTTTTATTTCCCTCTCAAAATCACATTTCATTGCTGTGCCTGCCTGTGCTGCTCCTCAGGAGCTGCAGCCTGCAGGGAGCTGTGCTGCACCAGCAATTGGGATTGCACCCAAGGCTGGCCATTAAAGCAATGTCTTCAGGTCATGCATTAAGGTCCTTATCTCCCCAAGAGATTAATTACTCAAATTACACAAATTTAGTGGGTTTCCCTCCCATTCTGTGGATCTTTGCAGGGTTAATCTGAGACATGCAACTTCAATTCCCAGTTCCAGGAATTGTGTTATTGTTGAAGCTCTACAATGCCAATAAATGCAAAGCAAAGGGTCCAGTTCCGTTTTCCATATATTGCTGCTAGCCCATTGTTAACCAATCTTATATTTTTTAAACATCCTCCTGACTGGCCCTTCACAACAACTCTAATTCTTCCCACTCTCCCTCACACACAGTTACTTTCCCTTTTTTTGTAGGAGCCCAATAAATTTCCCACTTCAGAAAGAGGAAGGAACATGTACTCCTGCTAACCTCTAAAAATCTGCACTGTCAAGCTCTGGCTTCCTGTTTTACAAATCATCTTTGGCAATCCCAAGTAGCCACTTAGCAGAATAAAAGCATAACTATTACTTTTATAAATAGAAATGATGCATCCAGTCCTTTTTCCTCTATTAAAGTCATTTAACATGATGATGGAGGAAATAAAATTTCCCTTGTTTGGAGCCTTACATGCAACTTGCACTCTTGAAAAGTTTGCTTTCTATGGAACACCTGAAGGATTTGCCCTCTGATGACCACAAACTCTGTTCCAGCCTCTTGACTTGAGCCTTATAATTCCACCAGGAAAATATCATTCCACACAGCCAAATAACTCAATCCTTTCTGTATTTTATTTGACAAAAACAGTATGTGCTTATTTGTGTGTTATTCATTGTTGTTTGCGTGATATTCATTGCTCTCTTCTCCAACGCCCTTGCTCTGAGAAAATTGAAACTTCTCTTAATTAAGAAAAGTTCATTAGTTCAACAGATTCATTAACCTTTGTTGGGAAATGTACACTGAGCGCCAAATTAATCAGCATTCTGAAATCAAGTCACAATTTCTTTGTGTATTACTTTTTAAAAATATTTTTTGATAGAGATGTATGCAAACCCATCCTACATCATTGTGGGAATTCTTATTTCCTACTTTAACTCCCCGGTGGTCAGCTCTAACATCAAAATACATTTTCCTACCTTATTTAAACAAAAGACTAATTTGAGAAACCACCTGGGACTTCAAACCTGTTTTCAGACATTATTAATTCAGGAGTATTAGGCTGTGCCCTCCTCTGACTCCAGCAGTGCCCACTGAAGAAATGTTCTTTCCACCAAATTAGCCCAATTCCCACTGATGAACCCCTCCAGATCTGTGTGGTTCTTAATCACTTTCCACCAAATTAATTCATTTATTTTGAGCTCAGCTTTTACCTATCAGGTCTTTACCAAACAGCTTCATTTTCCTTGGCAGGGCAGAGCAGAGGCTGTGATGATGCCAGGCCCATTTCCCCTGGTTCTTTCTGGCTGGGGATAAATCCCAAAAAGCTTCATCACATTCAGATTTGAGGCTGCCCGCCCATCCCTCAGGGCTCTGATTTATATTTGTTTCTAAAGACTCCACTAGATGTTAATAGTCCTGACTGACCTTTTTGTTTTTTGTGGGTTTTTTTTGTCATTTCAACTTCATTGCTCAAAAAGACCTGAAAAGCAGGTGATTTTGACTCTATTAAAATCTTACATTGGTATTTCATTTGATTTTTTTCCCTCTCAGTTCCATAGTTAAGGCTACAGAGCTTATACCAGTGTTTTACAATCTGTCATGAATGTGAAAAGTTGACTCTGCTGTAAAACCTTTGTTCCCCATAAAAAATAAGGGCAGCATCCTGTGGACCCGGGCAAGACAAGGCTAATTTAGGATCGATCAAGTCCTTTCAGTGCAACATCGACGCAGGTGCCCTTGCAGCAAAGGCCAAACCCATCATCATTTTATCACATTTGTTTCTGAGCCCCTCTCATTACATTCCAACTCCTAGTCACTAATTTTTGGCACAGCTAAAGCAAGAATTAGCATCTCTGTAGCTGCCTTTATCACTGCGTGCTGCATTTTCATATAAGAGCATTTCAAAGTGGTGTTGCCAGCTGCATGCAGTTTCCAAACAGCACGGAATACATTATTGGTGGGAAAATAAAGTCAGATTGAAAACTGCTCACAAGATGAGTATCAAAGAGTTAGCACTTTAAAATACTTGTTTCACAGAAATCAGCACATTTATATCAGACAAAAGGAGCTTGGGAAAAATTTCTCATCTTCAATCACATGTAGCTTACATTGAATTTTCTGTTTCAAATGAGTTTCAGTCTGAAGAGTTTCTATAATCTTTGGTAAGATCCTAATTTCAGAAGAAACAGTAACTAATTTTTAACTAAGTGATAATTATAGCTGCACAAGAAATAATTGACAATTAATTGTATTATTTTTTTAACTGTTGGTATTCAGAAACTGGTATTCAGAACTGTTGGTATTCAAACCTGCAATAGACAGCACTGCACTCAACCCAAGCTGTCATTTATCCATTACTGTTGGCTAAATTTTTTTCCTAAATTTCCTAAATTTTACTAAATTTTGTCTGGTGAAATATTGTTCCATTGCCTTAATTCCATAATCTCACCTATGCCATTAACTACTAGAACCTAACTAGCAGTAGTAAAGCCAGTGAAAACTGCTACAGATAAGTAGGGAAGGAGGAACTTGGTGTGAAGATTTCATATAAATACATGCTGCTTATCCCCATCTAAAAGCTGGAAATAATTAATTGAAATGCCACCAATTCCTACCTCACCATATCTGTGAGAAATTCTGATGCAATGCAGAGAGATGTATTAATTTAAAATGTTGGGATGTATTAATTTAAAATGTTGGGAGGTAGTTCATGGTTATATATTGATTACTGGATTTATGTCACAAGGTTTGTCTTTGTCTGTCCAGTTTTAATTAGCGTTAAATGTAAAATTGTGCCAACATGGACCACGACTCAGAGCTGGATTCTATCAAACCAACCCCTCAAGACAAAATACTGCTCACACACAGGTTCAAGGTATGCTCCAGGAGAAACCTGGGGCTTCAGAAGAGCAAAAACAGGAACTGGACAAAAAAATCCCATCTCCACAGGCTGGAAATGGCTCTGTTGTCCCAAACTGGGAAATTGGTCCCCTCTGGTGGTCACCTCCCTATCACCAGTGACCCCACACTGAAAATCACCATTGTGGCCAAGTCCTGCTGGTAACTGAACACAAATCTCACATCTCCCTCCTCCTGCCCCTTTTCCTTTGAATCTCCAGAGCAATCCAGGCACACTCCATTCTTTCCTCCCCAGGGAAGTCAGGCTCTATTGCATGTGCTCTATTTTAATAGAAATACTGGATATCATATCCCCAGAGAATCTTGAAATCTTGCAGTTAAATGGAAAGGATACACTTGACCATAGATCTCAGGCTGATGGAGATACACTTCATGCAAGTAATATAAATAAAATATTAATTCTGAGGTAATGGGAATAGTGCCTTCCTAACTTTTCTTTCAATTTTAAAAAGCTTGAGACTTTCTTAGCTCAAGAGGAAAAATCCAGCAAGTTTTGAATTTTCATAAAAGAAGTAAAAGACTTAAAAAAAAAAAAAAAGAAAATAGTTCTTCTCTGGTCCTCAAAGGTATTTAGGCATTTACCTCTCTCCTAAAATGAGCAGTCACGCAATTCTGAAAATGCATGTGAAATATGGATCCTTACAATTTAAATGAGGACGGTGCACACCCTTCCCCAACCAGATGTAGAGCTTAAATTTTAAATAATGCAAATACACTAAACTCATGAAACTCTAAGCCAGCTCATGTGGATGGCTAGGTGCACCCATCTCCATGCAAATTCTAATTACCAGTCAGCATTTGGGGCTGTTTTGGGGAGACACACAATTTATATTTGTGCTGCTGTAGACCTGAAGCTGACTTCACTGAGGTTGGGCTGCAAGGCAGAACTGCAGCACGCAGAGTTTAAACCAGGTGTCCCACATTTGCTGATAAATCACAGGTGTCCCACCAGCCCATTTAGAGCCAGGCACTGGGGCTGCAGTGCTCTGCCTGCTTGGAACAGCTCAGAATTAATTCACCTTGGCCTAAGGAACTCCCTCACCTGTACTACGTGTTTACAACACTGGGTATGAGCTTAGGAAAGTTCATCCTCATCCTCCCAGTGCTGTGGACTTGGCCTGATGGAGCCTCCAGTGAAGGGAAAGGGTAAGTGCAGCTTCATTTCCCTGGTTACATTAATATTTTAATTAAAATATTAATGTAACCAGGGAATATTTTATATTTTATATAAAATATTTTATATAATTTTTTTTATTTTATATAAAATATTTTATAATGTTTTACATAAATAAAATATTATTTATATTTTATAAATATAAATAATATTTGTTAAATAAATATTAGGTAACGTATAAATATTAGGTAATATATAAAATAAATATAAGGTAATATTTTATAAAACTGAGTTAATGGCTTGATATTCCTCAGTACCTACAGTAAAAAAAAAACAAGAAAAATTTAAAAAAAATTAAAAAAAAAAAACAATGAAAAAGAAAAACCTGTCAAATCAATGGTAAGTCATTTTAAACCACAGAATTCACCAGTCTGTGTTGGGATGTGCCCCTCTGGCAGGATCAGAGCCACCCCACACAGCCTCCCTTGACCCCCAGATGTCCCTGCTGGACCTGAATGGCCAAAGGATCCCAACAACAAAGGAGCTGCCCAGGCTCCATCACCTCTCTCTTATGGGAACCTCTGCAATGGGCACAGGGAAAGTGAAGGTCAACGAAAAAACTCGAGAAAACTCCAATACTGGAGAGATTCTCACACCTAGCACAGGTCTGGGGCTCCCAGCTGCCACGGCAGTTATGACCAAATAAATAAAACCACTCTGAGTTGTAACAGCCTCCAGGTAAGCAATGACACTAATTGGGCCGGGGAGCTCCCCTCTGATGCTTGAATTGCAGCACACATTAAAAAAGGAATGCTAATGAGATGCTAATGAGATGCTACATTTACCAGGCAATGCCACCTTGGGTACAGGGTAAAAAACACAGCAGAGTGGAACGAGTCACAAACACAATAAGAAAGAGATGCTGGGACGTTTTTACCCTTCTACTCCTGAAATTATGTCCCCGTGCTATTTAAAGAATAACAATGACAATATTTTGCTCAATGGAGGATTGCAGAGAGCAGCAAGGAAAAGATGGCAGAGGTTGGCAGTAAAGTCAAAATTTACAATCTGTAACATCGCCGTGTGTCTTGACATAAGAATTACTTTTATTGGAAATGTTATATATTCTCCAAAGATTGCACCTATATTGCAAAAAACCTCTAGCAAACATGTGGCAACTACTGTGTTAGAGCAAAGAACCAGCAAAAAAAGAAAATAAAAAAGAGAGAGCAAACATTTCTTGCTAAAAATCCCTATAATAAAACATGGCATGCACAAGGCTGTAGAGCTGATATTCTACACAAGGACACAGAACCTGCTTGCAAATACACCTTCCACCAAAAATTAAAACTAAAAAATTAAAAGATTTCCTCCATTGGTATGCAGCCCTAGCTCAAGGTGAACTTGAAATCCTAAATTACAGCGAGTAAAAAGTGTCAACAAAATTTACTGAGAGAGCAAATTAAATAGGCTGGAACAATGAGAGAGGTCCAGAATCCAAAGTTAATCCAAGTGTAGGATGGGGGGATGCAAGAATGTCCTGCTTGTCCAAACAAAACCACCACACAACCAGGAATTATTGTCCTTCTGTCCTTTGCTGAGGAAGTTTTAGGGACCTGAAGGGTTGCTGTAAATGGGCAGAGAAATTCCTCACATCATCCATAAGAAAATCTTCATACCCTAATTGTGCCCCCATACTTGAAGGATTGCCTTTACTGAGCCAAGCTAAGCCACCCAAAACTCTTTTTAGGGCACATGTTTTAAAGCAATATATTCTCACCAGAAAAAGGTAAAACTTATCCATTTTCTGATTACCATAAATCTGTCACAAACTGTATAACACATCTTTTTCCTAAACTGAGGAGCTTATAACTGGAAGACACAGTGAAAGAACAATCATAAAGGACATAAAAGGATCTTATGCAAAGGTTTATGAATATTGGCAATTCCTAATATTCATCTCTATAGCAATTTTTACATAACTGCCCTTTATTGCAGATTCATTTTTACTGCATATTCATTTTTATCAATGTCAAGTGAAAATGAATATCCCCAACTGCTGCTAGAGGGGCTTCCTTTACCCCTCCATCCCTTTCCTCTTCTTAAAATCAATTTTTTTTTATTTTGCCTTTCCATTTTTGCACAACTTCAGGCTGCAGCAGTTCTGCTCTGTAGCATATTTGGTGTTAATGAATCAGAGCCTTTCACGACCTGGGCAAAACAAGGAATTGTAATGACACCTTTTTGCTACACCATATTTATTTGCCAGCAGGATCCCAAATGGCAATTCCTGCCACATCACTGCTGCTCTCAGTCCCTACAAGGAAGGGACAAACACAAAAATTTCATTATTTATGGTACTCATGGAAGAAAACACAAAAAGTCTTTTTCATGACCCAAAGAGCACTGGAAATTGGCTGCCCTGAGAACGCCAGTCTCAAATGCACACCAATAAAAACACAAATTGTATTGCATTCCCTGCAATACACAGCATCCCTCATCAAGGAAATTAATTCTGGAGTAATTCTGAGGTATGTGGAGCTGCAGGGTCCTTATTTGAGGGTGTAATATCACAATGCTTTATTCTTTAGAAAGAATACATAAATATCTGTGTGACTGGGAAAGAAAGTAGGAAGAAAATTACATTAGGAGAAGAAAGGAAACAGGTATAAAAAGAGCAAATAAACAGGTTTGTGGCTTTTTAAAATTTCTTTCCATGCTCTGATCTTCAATATGATCAATACAGCAAGATTTTAAGATTTGTGTAAATTTTAAGATTTCTGTTTTAAGATTTGTGTAAGTTTCCCACAATATCACATATTCTTTACATACCCAAATAAGTTAAAAGGGAGCATAAAAGCATTTAAAATAATCCCACTGCTGAGTATTAAACTGATGTAACACAAGCCTTTACTGAGAGAAAACAGTGTATTCCTGCTCATTTCTAACAAACTGGGATTGAATCAAAACACATCCAGAGAAAAATTGCTTCCACACCACAGAAGATGAAAAAGAACATTTGCCTCAGCAAAGACAAAAGGTGATAATTCAGTACCAAATAGGAAGGTGGTGATTGTTTTCTATCCCAAAAGTGAGTGCCAGAGTTATTTCCTCCTTCGTGACAAAGTGCTGTCAAATTTAGCAAAGACCAAAAATTGCAATATCTGTAAAAAAGCTTCAGATTCAAAATTTGTTTATTTTTTATAAGTAAACTTACTTTTAATCAGTTTGTCTCCTAACTTTAGCCATTCAGCTGAGTACCCTTCTTTCAGAACAAGGCTTAGCTGAGTTTTCTACTCATGGGGAAGGCTCCTCCAAGGGCCAAGAGTGTGAATATTTCAACATGGAGCCACTTCTAAAATCATACACAATTTGTGGCTTAGAAGTTTTAATACAAAAACTTTTAAAATGTTGTCTTTGTTTTTAGCAGATCCCTTATAATCTTCCATTCAGAACCAAAGACTTTTGTAGAGATTTACCACAACAAGAGATTTTAATTTTTATGTTTCTGACAAGTTTCACTGTTCCTGAAAGGAGTTTAAATAAACCTCTGGAAAATGTATACAGCTGCCTGAAATCTCATTTATACCAGCTTCCTTCTGATGTCAAATTATTATTCCAGTTGCCTTAGTTACATCATTTCAGTATCTCAGACATGGATACCTCTGCCTTATCTCCGCAGATAGAACTTAGAAAATTCATTATTTCTCCATGCATGGAGTCTTTATTTGCAGAATGTTGCTCACACATTGGTGGCTTCATTTATTCCTGTACTTAGGGCAGATAAGGGAGGCAGTGAGCAGGAAGAATTCCTCTGGAAGGTTTGTACAGACCCTGCTCCCGGCAGCTGGAGATGCATTTGCTGCTCCCAGCCTGGCTGGACACAGGGCGGGGATGGTGTCACAAAGCTGCTTTTTGGTCACACAAAATCAGGCACAGCACTCTCTCCTCATTTACCACTTAGCCACACATCTGCTCAAAAAGCCTCTCAACAAACTGAGGCACACTGGGGGAATTGCAGCCAGATGTTTTCCCTTGCACAAGTCCACGAACACACTGTGCCCTTCATTCCAGCGCCTTTTGTTCCAGGTGTGCAGCCCCATTTCACCAGGGACACCTGAGTGCAACCCAGCCTTCCAGACTGGAGCAGACTCCACGAGTCAGGTGAAGTTTATTAAAAGTCTGAAACCACCTAAATGCCCAGGGAAAATGACTTTAAGGCTTGGCTTTGAGAGGTAAAGGATGGTGGAACAGAGATGCTCCTTCCTGAATTTGGAGGCAAAGTGTTGGTGGAACAGAGAGGCTCCTTTTTGCATTTGGAGGTAAAAGCTTGGTGGAATAGAGAAGCTCCTTCCTGCAGCCCCCTGGGACAAACACAGACAAACTCCTTTCTCCTCCTCACGCTAATTGTGATGCATCTTGAAATGATTGGATCTATAGTTAGAACAGGCCTTGTCAGCAGCTGGGACGTGGTAATTAATAGAAATTTCTCTTTAATTCCTTAGGATGGAGAAGCTAAAGCCACACTTGAGCCCTGGACCCCAATTATTAGGTGATTAATGAAATTATAATTGCCACGCTTTCGCTCACATTCACCACTAGGTTTACTATTAATCATTAGAGGCAGAGCACAAGACAAAGAAGATATTTCACAAGCATTGTGCCACAGACACATGGGAGAGCTCTATTTGGGTCAGGAAAATATTTTCTCCACCAAGCTGGAGCAAATGAATGTCATTACCAACAAGTTAACAGCGCTGACAACTCCAGTGAAGGTTCAGCTGCCTGACAGGAATCATTTCCTGCCTGATAACAGCAGCCACCCCTGATCCAGCACTGCACACACAGATTTGTTGGCCACCAAGGTGGAAGAAACCGTTTTTAGCATCCCTGCCAGTAAATAGAACAGTCATCCCCAATAACAGGATTCCCTTCTGAGTTATAAGGATATTTATTTTAAAATCATGTGATACAGAGATCCTATAACTGCATTGTGTGGGCATGGACAGTCTGAGACCATTGGGCCTCTCTGACATCTGTACCTGTTTTCCAAGCCTGATTATTTCCCAAAGACAACTCAAAGTGGCCAACAGAGTTCCAGCTTCAGGAATTAAGTGAGTAATTCCACAGGAGTTGAGTAATTCTTTTGTCTATAAAATATCCAGTTCAAAAAGAAAAAAAACATAACCCAAGAGTTGAGTTAGAGCTACTTTAGCCCTGTAGCATTAATGTCAGGAAAGGTCAGAACCAAGATATTTTTTTTCTTTTTTCCCTCCTCGACTAATCAGATTCTATGAAAGAACAATTATTTTTTCACAGATCAAAAAAACTATGCAAGGGAAGGAAATTAAACGCAAGCGAAGAAAAAGGCCGAGCTGCTTTTGTCTCATTTGGCTTGAACAGCTCTTGAAAAATTTAAGGGCTCCAGAGCCATCACCCCCCTGAGAGACTGCAGGAGGAGAAGGATTTCTTTGGGGGGTCCCAGAAATTGGGCAGAGGAAAGGACAATTCTCCTTCATCCCCACCTGCAGCCTCTGCTCTCCAACACCTCCATGCATTTGTGTTCTTGCAGCCACACGGTGTAAGGTAAATGACTATTTACCTTGTACTGATCTGTATCAGCTGAAAAATCACTGTAATTTAGATCTCATTTGTTTATGTAATAAATGATTTGTTTATACCGAACTCGATGCTTTACTTCAGCTCCTTGAGGTTTCATTAAATCACAAAACACTTGTGAGACCAAGCCTAGGAAAGGCAGAAACAGCAAATCTGCCACGCAGCCCTGAATGCATTAACAACCAAAGCATGCAGCCACTCCACCGTGTTTACTGGCAGAAAGAAGTGATTTCTGTGATCAGCCACTCTTGAATATGTCTGAAACTCTGATTGCAGGTGCTTTTTTTAGTGCTGATTTAAGCAAACATTCCTCATCTGACATCCTGTGAGTTTTAAGCAGGAGGAGGGTGAGGACAGCAAGTTGCACAATGCTGAGTCCCAATCTCTGGGGGAAAATAAAAGACCTCACTAATCTCTGATGTAATTTATCTGAGCATATGCCAAAGTGCACTAAATTGTGTAAGGGAGGATAATAAATATCTCCAGTGCACGACAGAGAGGGAATGGAGAGCTGAGCAGTTCTATTGCTCTGTTCAATCAGGAGGTTGGGTCAGTTAATGCCTGAGCCCAAGGCTGAGCATCAATCTTGGCAGTGCTGTGACATGGCAGGCATTTACAGAAACGAGCAGCATTGCCTGCAAACCAGTAAATGTTATTATATTTATAAATATTACTATTCTCATCATGGAATTGGCCATTAACAGCTTCCAGTTAGGAACCAGAGATAACAGACATAGCTGTAACTTGGGTTAAAGATTCAGCAGAGAGTCATGACTGTTACAGATTTCTCCTACTGCAAATTAAAAAAAAAAAAAAAGGAAAAAGCTTTACCACCCTTTCACCCTTTCTTAATCTAAGAACTATTTACTGGATACTAGGAAGCTTTATAACTTTCTTTACCTGGAGTACTGCTAAAAACAAAAGAGGATTTGCTGGTTTGGTTTGTATTTTTTTCATTTTGACCTCCATGACAGAATAAAATCATCTGTTCTTCTTTCCCCCCAATTCCTGTAACACTAACTCCACAATAAGCCAGTACAACATCTCCCAAATGTTAAGGAAGGTTGTAAAGCCATAATAAAATTCTGATAATTCAGTGGTGAGATGACTTTTCCTGCACTAATATTTAGTTAATGCAACATCTTAGTCAATTACTTTCTAGGGAAGCTCCCAAATTTTCATGTTTACTGTTGGTGTTTAATGTTTTAATGAATACCTTACACAAGAGTCTCTCAAAGTGGTGCAAACAATCCCATCAAACTTTTCCAATCACACACAGCATTCCTTGTTTCCCTTACACACACAGAGTTTTACTCATGTTGTATTGTGAGGGAAATCCCACAGATATAATCACTAGAATAGAGTTTACTCATCAGAACAAGAGAGTGGGGAGATTAATCCCAAATGTAAAAAATCTGATCCTTTGTATCCTCCTCTCTGATTTCTTAGCAAAGTGAGAATTTCCTGACCCATTGGAGGGCTCCACACAAGAAATGTGAAGTTACTGCTGGGCTCTGTTATTGCTCTGTCATAGTCCAAATTGTGGGAGGTGCAGGTGGCAACAGAAATTTCACTTGATAACCAGAGTGAAATAACTATCTTTTTCCATGCCACAGAAGGATGAACTTAGAAAGAAGTCCAAATTCAATAACTTCTTGAATAGATTAACTCCAGCTTTCTAAATAATACAGCACATATTTGAAAGGGTCACATTTCCAGTGGCTCTAACAGCCCCAGGAGGGAAACTACAGTGGTTGCCTTTGATCTATTGGCCTATATTAAACACTGATGTGCTGGAGCATTGGGAAATGTCCTAATTTATTCCTGGAAAATACGTATGCATATTGTCAGATGGAACATTCTTTATGCTGCAGTGGTGTATTTTATGAGAATGATTAAAAAAAGTGAAAGGAAGCAGAGAAGTGTGTCATCCATCCAAAATTGAACAGGCTGCCTGGCTAAATGGCTGAGCAGCAATTTTGATTGAAATTCTTTGCATCAAGATATCCACTTCATTTTTGTCCCACAAAATGCTCCTTTCTAAGCTCAGAAGCAAAGTAAAAAAGGAGTGGATTAAAAAAAATGGCTAATTCCAGATCACAGGTATCACAAGGGGAAAATCAGAGTGCCCAACCCTTGTTGAGGTGTGTGTAAAGACAGAAATGAACAGAACAGGAGCTGCCCCTCCTGAGCCCTGCAGGCTCTTCCTGCAGTGCCTGGGTTTGGGAAGGTGCCACAGAAGCAAATTCATGGCACAGCCATGGTGAGAGCTTGTAGGAGCTTCAGAGCCTGGCACCCGGGCATGCAGCTCCTCAAATCCCTGAATTTCAGAGTTCTGCCCCTGCACCAGAACTATTCCACCTGCACCGTGAGCTCCACACACATTTAGGACTTTTTTAACATGTGCTAGTTAAAAAGCAGAAAACAAAAAGCCTGCCTAAAAGAGAAAAGAAATACAGCTCTGCTCTCAAACACTAGATCTGTCAGCCTTTTGCACATTTTTTTTTTCCCCTCAAAGCAGAAATAGCAAATAGAGGAAAAAATTTTTTTTTTTCCTTTGCATTTTCTAAAATTGAATTTTTTCCCTCATATGCTCTCACTGCACCACAGGCTGGCAATGCTTTCTGTAAGGGGCAAATGTTGCACGTCCATTTCTAATCAGGAGAATTTAATAATATTCCATCCGTTTGCATTTATACTGTCAAATTTTTATATTTTTTTTTAGAAGAAATGTGAATACCCGTTGCTAGCCAGAGTAGCTGTGGACATGAATAGCAGCCTAACTGCCTCCTTCTGCAGAGAAAGCTCCTTCCTTGGTACAGCTGAAATCCTAATCAGAGTTCCCTCACAACACAGATATTGTAGGTGTGCTGTGCTAGTCATTGCTGTTATTATAAATGACATTTCAGGAATTGAAAAAATTGTAGCCTGTCAGTTGAGACCTGTAATCGTTTTCCATTCAGGAAAGGGCTTAACAGGGCTGCTGGCAAAAGGAGGAAAAATACATTCCCTTCTTGCTAATCTCAGAAAGACACAAGTGGTCTAAATGAACAATTATCTGAGACATTGAGGGAGATTTCTAATAGCACTGCATTGGAGTGAGGGTTGGTGTGTTCTGACTGTCACAGACATCTTCTCATAAAAACCCTTTCTTAGGGTTTTTCCTCCTGAGAAGCTGGGAGGCCTCAGGAACAAAATGCAAACAATGGTTATCTGCTGCTGTGGAATGCAACAGGTGCATCTGGGATTGGGCTCATGGGTTGTTCCTGATTAATGGCCAATCACAGCCCAGTTAGGCTGGACTCTCTGTCCGAGACACAAACCTTTGTTATTCATTCCTTTCTATTCTTAGCTTAGCCAGCCTTCTGAGATGAAACGTTCTCTTCTATTCTTTTTAGTATAGCTTTAATGTAATGTATATCATAAAATAATGAATCAGCCTTCTGAACATGGAGTCAACATTCTGGTCTCTTCCCTCACCTGAAAACCCCTGTGAACACCTGGTCACATTCTGATGGGAATTTAATTTAACCCCAAATCAGCCCCAGCTGACCAGGATGCTGCAGCAGCTCCAGGGAGGGAGCAGGGGTGACCCTGCCCTGTCCAAAACGTGCCCAGAGAGCCCCTGGTGCCACCTGCCCATGGCTGAGGGGCCAGGAAACGCCACCCTCAGGTGCCCACCCTAAAGCAGATGAATTCACTCCAAAACAGAAGCTGTTCAATGTGCTGTGCAACCCAAGAGCAGCTCCTGCGCCTGGTGCTGTTACTGCAGTCCTCAATGGAAAGTCACTTTAATAGAACCCCTTATGATGCCTTCAAATTGCTCCCTAAAAGGGAATAAATGAGACAGATGCTTTAAACTTTCAGATGTTTAACCATGTATTCCTACTGTGTATTTCTATTTCTACCATGTATTTCTATTTCTACTGTGCATTTCACATAACATGCTTGTTGCCGTCTCTGGGCATGGAAAGAGAATTTACGTTCACAATCTCAAGTACAAGTTACATTAGAACTCCTCAAAAAATCTAATAGGCTTTCTAGATGATAGCCTATGTTAGAAATAAACATTCAGGAATAGTTCATGGTACAAGCAGATAACTGTGAGATAAGCAGTGAGAAAAGAGAAGGAACATGATTTAATATTAAGTTGTTGTAGTGGCCTGCTGGGGAAGGAGGGAAAAAGTAATCACTGCTAAGCACAAACTTGAAACATCACCTTCAAAACAAACCAGAGGAACCTAAACCTCTCTTCCTAACAATATTCATAATTACCAAATATTATAATTTTGGTGATAATTGCAATCTCAGCCATACCAATTAAGCAGAGCATCCCTTCTCTCCAAACTGCTGCAGCCCCAGCCGTGCTACCACAGGCAGTGGAAATCACAGTGCCCACTTGGTCAGGAAATCAGAGCTCCCCTTCCTTCCCAGCATCCCTTCATCCTCTGGTAAGCATTGCAGAAAGGCTGGAGTGCTGTAGGAAGAATGGCTGTGCAATAAAAGTGTAATTGAAATGGCTGCACCGCTGCCTCATTTCATTACTCACACTGGCCTCTGCTTGTTAAATTTTAAGATCTCTTGGGAAACCAGTGCATAATATAACAACACTCCAGAGTGTCAAAACAACCCCTGCTATGATTTATCTCATGCATGACATCAAGGATCTATTTGAAAGTAAAGATTTTACCAGTGAAACAAGTCCTTAAACTTTTCCAGTTCCCTGAATTTAAAGAACGTAGACTAAAAATTGTGGGCAAATTTAAGGAATTTCCAGAGTTCCAGTTGTCTTTGCCTGCCTGAAATGTTTTGAGTGTCCTCACTCTTCTGCATCTCCAAAGTCATTATAAGAAGAAAATCTAATCTGGGTTTCTTGAACAACAATTAGTATAAGAAAACAAAATTTCATCAAGCAGGCAACAAACAGAAGAAAAACAAACAAACACAAAATCCAATTACAAACTTAGAAATTCTTTGGTTTAGAGTAATTTTAAAGTTCCATTCTACACACAGGGATTGTAAATCCTTGAGAGTGACACACACCAACATTTCAGGGAGGGATATCTGGATACCAGCACAGCCCTGCTGCCATGGGCTGCTCCTTGAATTTGCCTTTTGAACTCCAGCTTTACTAACAAGATCTGAAATGAATGGGCTCTGACAGGTAAAAAAAAAAAAAGGTGCATTTCTGCACCTCCTTGCTAACTTCACCAGCAACTACAATTAAATTGGAAAACCCTTACAACCACAACTGCCATTAAAAAAATCCCTTCTGCCCCATGCAGGTAAGGTCACCACTGAATATTCTGCTTTATTTGTTTCCAAGGAAAACCAGATGCACATCAGCCGTGCCATTTCTTCATCTGCCCTTAATTTCTCCATAAAATCTGCCACGGCCATGGCATGTTACCTGTAGGAAACGCCATAAAATTAATTTTGTCTGGGCTTAATTAGCAGTTTTGTATTTAGCTCCTTCCAGTGCACAGAGGAGCCTTGGCTCCTCTGCAGCCATGCCCAGGAGTCACTAATAGGCCATATAACACAAATATAACATTTTGCTCTCTGCTGCTATGGAAGATTGATCATTTCCAGCGGGTTTTTATTCAGAGGCAATTTCTCCTTTGCGTCAGGAAACTGTGGCTAACTCTGAGGCAAACACCCTGCCAGAGGGACTTCCAGAAAAATACTAGAGTAATGGTTTCAGCAACTACTTTCTACACCCACCTGCCCTTGCCTTGTAAAACTGAGCCAAGGACCAGAAGAGCCTTAGAGGGACCCAGAGCTGCTTTGCTCAGCACATTCCTGCCCCAGAGCAAATACCAAAGCCTCAGATGGGCCTCGAGACCCCAGAACTGCAGCTCAGAGCAAAAACAGCACAGGACACAAATTGCAATGGAGATGAAACCATCTTTCTGAAAAATTCACCAGCAGTCAGGATGTCACCTTGATTTTTTAAGATTTTCTAAGCCTTCTGATGTTTACATTCTTGTAACAAACTTTCTCACACAGTTTCTGTAAATAACTCATTGTTTTGCATTCTTTTATGGTGGAGGAGAAATTTGATGGGCTGTTGGTTTGTCCAGTGTCATTGGAGAGGTGGCACTGTCACCCTCCAATCCACTGCCACTTTTGGAAACCCATAAATGTTGGAGTCAGAAAATGAACTTCTCTTTTTTACCTTGATAACAGCAAAATGTGTGTTGTGTTGTTTCGTGTCCTACAGTGACATCAGGGTTAGACACACCAGGGTTTTGCCCTTTGTTTTCCTGTTTCTCCCTGGCAGATGCAGTGAGTGAAGCCTTTGAGTGATGATTACTGCTCATCACCCAGCACCCCTGGCTTTATTCTAAAATTTATTCTAATATAAGAACTGCATTTCCTAGACATTGGCAACAGGACATGGGGCTGTCACAATTAAATTTGGTCACCAGCTCCTTTTCACTCCCTCAGTCCATGCTGATCCTCAGCCCTTGGGGAGAGGCAGAAGCCCCAAACGACCCAGCCAGATCAATAACAAGGGGACAGGCCCTTGGAGCCCTGGGTCTCCATGCTGTTAACACAACCTGTGTGTTCTGCCTCTTCTCTATAGAAATTTAAACCTTACAGTCTAAAAGATGTTGGGGGAGTAGAAATTGATGGAAGCTTTGCTATTTCAAGAAAGCCATTCCAAGGAGTCTGAAGCATTGTCTCCTCAGGACTTCAGTTTGCATTTTCATGCAATTGTGTGGCAAATTCTTTGGCTGAAGAAGAAAAAAGAAATATGGAGAAGCTGGGTGGCCTTTCTGTGCACTGTTCCCTACAGAATGAAATTAATCAGTTACTTGACTTCCACTTTGCCTTAACATTATTGCTCGTTATTTAACTTAAAAAAAAAAAAATCAGATTTTTATTGTTACAGAACCTCAACCTGTTCTGAACTCTGCAGTTCTGTCAGGGGCATCGACTATAATGATCCAGATCTCAAGGTCAGAAATATAAAGAGCTGAGTAAACCAGTAATTTCACACTGTGTAACAGTCTCTGAGAATACTGGCCCCTGACACATCATGCCACGAAGAAAAACAAGGAACTTTCATTTTTGATTTAAAGAGTCTAAGTTTACTCAAAGGTGTTTTTGCTATCCCCCAAAGTTTTAGAGCAGTATAACCAGCCTTTACAACTTGTCAGCATTTAATAGCCTACACCCTAATGATTGATTTTCTCCAATTGGCTTTTTTTCTCCCCTCTCCAACCCACGTATTTAGCTTTTAGGTGCAGCAGGTTGACAAGGCATCTATCATGGCTAAACAGACTAATTCAGGAGCATTTATTTTCTGCAGCCCTTTTGGTTTGGTCTTCTGCTGCATTCTTTGTTCTGTATGTTTCCATGTACCAACAGAGGTTTCTGCTACAGCATCACAAGAAAAGCTGCTCTGTGCTCTTCATTCTGCACTCCCTCCTTCCCACCCTGCCTTCCAAGGGAGTTTGGTTCATTTGGGAAAGGAAGATCAATGAGTAAAGACCTGTGCAAGTGTTTTGGTAGATATTACAACATATTTAAGATATACCTCGTTCACCCCACTTAAAAATGTCATCTCTCAAGACAATACAAGAGTGAGACAGGAATTTTCCTGCCCAAAAAATTGGTAGAGTTTAACAGCTACCTATTTAAGCCATGCTGTCCAATAATTCTTACATCTGAGTGCAAGTGACATGCACTACGTTAAATGTACAGGGTCAGACACATCCTGAGATTTCTAGAGCAAGGAGATATCACTGGAAAAAATGGTAGAAATGTCTGTTAAGGTTTTTCAGTGAAAACCTCTCCCTGAAGACCAGAGGTATGCTTCCAATAGGGCTGAATTAGTTCAGCAAAACATACAGCACGAGTTACCTGCAGTCCCTTAAACTAATATAGAGGTCTCAGGGCCTCAGAAACCTGAGGATGAACTTAAAAATAGAAAGCAATAATTCTGTGGTGTAATCTGAGCTTCATCTCTCTCAGATTGTGGAGACAGAGAGTTAGAGCCTGCATAGGAACAGCTCAGAAGAGGCAGGAGGAGGGAAATCCTCCAACAGCATCACAATTATTTTTATTTTTATCAAGTTGTTGTAAAAGGAACATCTTTATTGCTCAGGAAAACAACACTAGACAATGCATTTAAGATGTTTCTTAATGGTTAAGCCCTACCTCCTCTCTGGGAAGATAATTAAGAACTGTCTTTCATCTCGCTGCTGTTTGGTGAGGGTAGGAGTGATACACAAATGACTTGAGAAGCTGCTGAGTTAAATCACTCCTGTTTGCAAAAACTAAAATCTGCCAGAGTAAAGCAGCACTAATGGATTTGTAGCCGACAGAATAAATACCACTTGGAAGTAAAATAATATTTGTGGAATATGTGAGGAAAAACTTTCTTACATAAAGGAAAAGGCTCCTTCAATTACTGCCCATCTTGCAGCTCCCTTGGGAATTTCCCAGCCCCTTCTATCAGCTCTCTCTAGGTGGTTCTAGCACATGTTTTTATTCTTTATAAATATTGTTTTATCTTCTAACTGAAGGCCAAAAATCCTTTTTTTTCCCGTCCTCAATCAGGATGAGTGCTACAAAAGCACTTGATATTGAAGCTGCCTGCACAGAGCCCTGGGCACGGCTGGCTTATTTCACAATGGCCAGTAAGAGAGATTCATTCCCTGCAAGGGGAAAACAGCATTTTTCCATTAAGTGAACTCCTGTATAATACAGCAGCATATCTCTGCTTCTTAGAGTCCCCACAACTCTTGCTATCCTTGTTTCCAACTGAGTTGTTTACTTTCTCTCAAATCCTCAGCTTGGCAGAGCTTGTGAACAGCCTGCCACGCTGCTGAGCACAGTGCCACAAATATGAAAGGGAGAAGCGATTCTGAAGGAAGCACATCTGAAAGGAGGGAGATAAAATAGTGATGGCACGATTATTTTTATTTTATCAAGTTGCTGTAAAGCTGCCAAGCCCAGAAGCCGAGCGCTTTAGCTGTGTTCTGAAAAGAGAAAGCCAGAAAAGCTCTTCCCTCTCTCACTGCTGCTCCTCACCAAAAAATAAAAAAGTTCAGATGTTCCCAACTCAACAACACTTGTAAGTTCTGAAATAGAAAGAATGGAACGGATCATAAAGAATCCTCACTTTTACTTGAATAGGCAGAGATCTGTGTGATAGGCACAGGTATGAAAGCAGCTAAAGGAAAAACAATTGGAATTGAAAAGAGCCAAGAGCTTTGCTCTGCCTGAGACCTGAGCTCCTCATGCACCCCCTCCCCTGCTGCTCAACAGGGAACCAAATCTGCACAGAAAAAACATCAGAATCCACTGTGAGGGCAAAGATTTCATGGATCTTGGGCTTGCTGAGCACAGAGATCTTCTCCAACCTAACTGATTGTGTGAAACGATCCCTAAAATAAAACTTGGGGAGGAGAAAATTTTAATGAGGATCACTGTAAAAATCAGGTTTTCTCATAGGGAGATAACTATAGGAATTCAGAGAATAAAATATAAAATATTACCAGATAACTAAAAATGTCCCCACAGTGCAAATATTTTGGTAATAAGTAATTAATAAATCTGGTAACAGCACTGCAGATTAGGACATGGCCCTGAAAACCTTTAACTTAAAAGAAGCACCAAGAATTCATCTTGTCCATGGCAATGCCTGACGGTGGGCACCCTGGCAGGGGAGGTTTCCACAAATGGTGACAACCTGAGGATTTGTGTGAGTCTTTGCTCAAGAGTGAAGAGGAATTTAGAATAAAATCTTGAGGGAGAGCAGCAGCACAAAGAGAGGGCCTGACAAATAAAACAAAGTGCAATTTCTGCCTCTGTTGGTAGTTTACACCATCTGTACTGCAGATATATGGTGAAATTCAGGGCATTACAAAGTACTGTGGAAATTTATGGATTTCCAAACAAAGCAGTAGAATATGCATCTTCTCAGGGATGATGAATTCTACAGCAAACACCAACCACTGTCAGGCTGTTTGCTACATTAATTCCTTTCTGAGTCTGGGAAATTTCTAGTATCTGTTAGAGCTGGGAAAACAGCACAGTGCACAACAATTAATTGTGGTTTTTGGGAAGGCATAAAGGCATTCAAAAACAAAGCCAAAATGGAAAGTTTTGCTGATCATTTTCCAAACTACAGATGCTGATCTGCAGCACCAACACCTACTGGCTGGAGCCTGGCATCCTTTTCTAATGGCATTTCCCCTGATTTAGCTTCATAAACAACACAATTAGAACCAGTTTGTAAAATTCCAGCAAAAACCAGTTTGTATTCATGACAGCATGGAAGAAGGAGCCCTCCAAATGGAGAAGTTCATCCATAGAAAGGATGATGCACACCAAAAACTCCCTTCTTCCAGGCAGAGTTAGCTACCAACGAAAAACATTCTGTTTCCTAAGAAAAGACAAATAATGTACTATAAAAATCTGTTTTCAATGCATTTTGAGCTAGCACATAGATTCTGCTGTTCATCTGTGTCCTTCAGCTCCAAGCAGGCAGGATGGAGGCTGGAAACGCCATTTCAGTGGCAATGCAATCCAGGCCACCATCTCTTTGTGGCTCCCTGGAATTCACCTCCAGCTGTGGCACAAACTTGTGCTGCTGGACAGTGACAGAGGGACAGCAAGGGCTGGGACTCCTATGGCCTGAAAATCAATTACTGCTTTATGGAATGATTTTATAGATATTAAATTGATAGGTATGAATTTGTAGATTTGAAATGGGACAACAAAATTTAAGAATTTGTAGATATGAAATGGGACAGCATGAAGGAAAAAAGAGATCTGGAGCAAGATCTCATTTGTTGAGCTAATTATGAGAGGCCACACCTGTGTCCCTGCACATCCACAGACACCTGGATGCAGATCAGGCAGGGGAGCCTTGTGCCCAGCCTGGATTCTGATTTCCCAGCTCAGCATCTCAATCTGCAATCAAAAGCTGTCAGAGCAGGAAAAAGCCCCACAACACAATTTATTCTTCACTATTTCTCTGTTTTGAAATCCCTTCTAGGTGAAGAAAACCGATAAAATCTTAGCAAGAAGCCCCAGTGAGCTCATGAGGCCTGAGGAGAGAGAAATGTCCATTTCAAAGGGCAATACTGCCCTAAATTGCCCTAAAATGACTCAATATGGGCACCCTGAGTGGCACAGCAGCCCCTGCACCCTCTGGGAGTGCCCCTGTCTCCTTGCAGGAGCTAAAACCCACTGCAAATGCTGACTCTGATAATCTCCCCTCGTTATGTATTGGATTCTTTCTCAAGGGCAGATGGAGGGAGCAGTGGTGTTAATCTCATTTGGGATAGAATGAGTCCAAAATACCCATTACCTTATGGGCACTGGGGCACCAAGCTGGAGTGTGTCTGCTTTATATGCAGCAATTTTCTGCCAAAAAATTAATCAGACCATAAAATATCCTTCAAGAAAAACAATGATTTTGCAGATGAGGAGTTGCCTCAGAGGGTGAGCAACCTGGCAACCCAGAGCCACCATCCCCGCTAAGACACAAAACAATAATCACAGAACTTAATGGACTGGTGAAATCCCACATTTCAGTTAACTAAATTCAGGCAAAATCTCTTTTCAACACTGAAGAGGTGTGAGAGAGACTTTGGGTGTGCATTGGGAGCTTTAACAGCATTTATGAATAATTTGTACCCCAACACTGGGTCTCAGCCTCCACCCTTTTTGAGCAATAATAAAATATTCAGTGTTACAGAATCCCAACTGGAGGGAACTTCTGCAGGTGAAGAGCTCACAGTGCACTCAGTGCCTCCTCCTGACATTGCCTGGGACAAGACTTTGTGGCTCTGTTTGCTGTCCAGAATGAAAAATTTGTGTCACTAATTCATCAGGAATTAAGACAAAGTTCTTACTAAACATTGGAAAAGTTTACTTTAAAAAAAGCCAACCAACCAAACAAAAACACCAGCACCAGCAAAAGATGGTTACAAGCTTCCTACAAACAGTGTGGGAAATAAAACATCAGGAGATCAACTAAGAGTAAAAACCCAAAACTTCCAAAAGCTTTCCCTCAAACACTCTCCATGCTAAGATCTGCATGGAAGCCAATACCATTTTTAAGATTTAAGGCACAACAGCAGAGAGATTTTATTACGTCCATGCTTTCCAAGGGCTTTCCAAGCTGCTGCTGTCCCTCCCAGCTGCACAAATCCCTGCTCTGGTGCAGGGGATGGATCTGTCCTGAGCACAGCTCCTGCCTCCCCTTGCAGTGACAGCCAGGTGGGCACTGCAAAAGGGACACCTCCATCAATCCCAGCTCCTCTGTGTTTGCAATTTGCAGATTTATGCAAGCTGGGCACGGCTCACAGCGCTAAGTTACAGTCCAGTGGCACTTAATGGTTTTGATATTTGGAGTTTTCTCCTAAATAACAGGGGATGTCTCTGCTCCCTGGCCAAAAGGTGAAGGAAAAGGAAAACCATTCTGAGCATCCTCATGGATAACTGAGCACCTCACAGAGCTCATCTACATCCTCTGTTAGCAGCCCAGGTGATTCACCCAGACTCTGACGGGGCTTTGTGCATCTCCAAAGATGAAGGAGGAGCTGTCTACCTGCCCTTTCTAAACACTGTTTCACTGCTGAGTGCCCAACTTGGTGTGAGGAGAAGGAGGATAAATGCCCTGGCTGCTCTGAGCAGCTCAGCTCCCTCCCTGCAGCCCAATACGAGGCACTGGCAGCTTTTTGGGGTTCCCTGTTTGCATTGGGGTTACCCTGTTTGCACTGGGCTGGGAGCCAGGTGATGCTCTGCAGTCGCAGACATCTATTTGTGAGAATCTTTTTGTGAAAATCTTTTCTTTGGATTTTTTCCCTCCTGAGGAGCTGAGGCCTCAGGGACAAAACGCAAACAATGGTTATCTGCTGCTGTGGAATGCAACAGGTGCATCTGGGATTGGTCTCGGGTGGATGTTTGGTTTTAGTGACCACTCACGGCAGAGCTGTTGCTCTCTCTCTGTCCGAGCCACAGACCTTTGTTAATCATTCCATTCTATTCTTAGCCAGCCTTCTGAGAGGAAACCTTTCCTTCTATTCTATTTAGTTAGTTACATTGCAATATATATAATAAAATAATAAATCAAGCCTTCTGGACATGGAGTCAACGTCTCTTCCCTCATCCAAGAACCCCTGTGAACACTGTCACACTACAGATGAGCTCCCTGCTTTTCCTACCAACCCTCTCCTCTCTGCACCTCTGTTTGAGTCTGTAACAGCAGCCCTGACACGTCAGAAGCAAGAGGAAAGAAAAGATTTAACAGTGAGAGCCAAAGGAATTAGGCAGACAACATCGTGGACAAAAAGGGAAGAGACATTGTACAAGGCAAATGACTCAGAAAGGATTTAAATACCTCAAGGAGGACCTGGAGCCTTTGCTACAGGCTGATTTCCCCGTGAGCAGTTGGGATGTTCGGGCTGTGGGAGCACAGGGAGCAGTGTGACAGCACATCCAGCCCCATGAGCTCAATGGGAACTGTCTGGGGAGCCCTCCCTGCTTTTAATTAACTCAGGAGAGAACTCTACATTGGCTCAAATTGAGAGGTTTTTTTATCATGGAATCACAACCCAGTCTGGAAAACAGACAGCTAAACTTAAATGAAATGGGAATTATATTCTGCTTTTGTAATAGTCTCCCCTGCTGAAATCAATAGCAAATTCAGTGCTCACGGCTCTGAGAGCTGCTTCTTTTTGTCCTTATTTTCTCCGAGTGACTTTTCAGCTACACAAGCACTAACCTCCACTGCCATGCACTATGGCAAATCAGGATCTTGAAAAAATTATTTTACACATACTAAAGTCTGTCTGAAAGGCTGCCAGGTTAATACAAATAGAGTTCTGCCTGTGGCCAGGTAACCTCAGCAACCCTGCTCCGCTGCGGAGTAAGTCTTGATTTAATTAGAATTAAGATTTTATTTGCAAACATCTTGTAATTACCTTTTTTATTTTACAGTTGAATACTCCCAGTGGCCTACTAGAGGCTGATATACTGGTTTATATGTGGCAAGTTAGTGGTGTTCTATTCCACATTAACTGGAACCAGGGGATGCTATCAATAGACAAGAATTTGTTAATGCCCCTTTCCACTCCATAAACTGCCTTTTCAGAGTCACCTTCCAGAACTGTGCCCTGATTTCTGGATGCATTATTTGTTCAGGATGTCAGGGATAATTAGCGTGTTTTCTTTTCTCTTCAGCTTCTCAATAAAATGTTATTTTGTTCCTGCAGATACTCAAATCACATCAGGAGAACTCTCTGCTTCCATTGGCTTCAAGCTTGGGAGGCCCCCATTAAAAGAAATCAAGTATCAGGTTTTAAGACTGGAGTGCTCAAAGACAGTTCAGAAACGTATGTAGGAAATTCTAATTGCATTTATAATCCCCACATCTTCTGCTCTGATCTGGTCCTTTATTACTTGTTTGTTTTGTTGTTTTATTTTTAATTTTACCAAGTTTTTTTTTTTTGTGTTAGCACTCAGGATTACAATTGAAGCTCCATTACATAGGAAATATATTCAAGGAATATTTGAAATTACTAAGGCACCAAACAAAATAGGAATTTTTTGAGCACACAGATTCTAAATACTGAATATAACCTGGGTGTGAATAGACTGTATACATCTGTTTAGGTAGCTAGATTCTATTGAAGACACCAAACCAGGAAAAAAGCTTTGTTTTCATTCTGACTTTGACTGGTTTTGAGTCCTAAAGGCTCAAGCTGTGACTTAAGCAAACAGAGCACACCAGGACTCCATGAACAATAATTCAATACCCATGAACTGTGGGAACAAAATATGCACTGAATTCTTATTAATTGCTTCCCTTCAGATATTTAACCACAGTTGCTAATATTTGTTCTTAATTTAATAATTAAAAAAAACCCCAACAAACAACCTATTTTAATTTTGAATATTTTTAAAGCCAAGATTAAACCACAGGCCATATTGCAATATATCTCACTTGTCAATAAAGTGAGTGCCTAAATAAGTACCTTCAAGCGTATTTATCAGAAGCAGAGCAGCAAACGTGGTTGGGTTATATTTATTACTGGCAGCTTTTTGCCTGTGAGCAGGAGCTGAGGGGAACAAGGTGAATTGCCAGCTCTCCTAATAAGACATCTCTGTCAGGGGGTGCTTGGAGACTTCTCTGTCCAGAAATGCTCAGGGGAGAGCCTGGCTGCAGATTAGGGCTCAAAAGCAATGAAAAGAACACAAAGTGCTGCACATGGCTGTGCCTGCATTGCTGGGCATTTGGAGGCAACCAGAATTACATGACTTGATTTACTTTACGAAAACTGATTAGTAAAACCCCCTGTGGATTTCTTAACTATACTATGGAGGGATATAAGATTAGTGTAGCAATTCCCATCATCAAACGTATTTACTGCTAAAATATTGGATTAGCGATGTTGTATCCACTGTTCTAAGATTATAAAGTGATTCTTTAAAATTGAGCAAAAAAAAAAAACCCAAACCCTACGCTCTATCATTTGTAATTAGATTTAAGCGAGTGGCTTTGCCTTTTCAGAAAAAGCAATTTTGCTAAAAAAAAATAAATAAATAAAAATGGACTGTGTTCTGCACACAAATAAAGAGAGAATGAAACTATAGATTCAGAAGAATCCTCTTTTTGAGACGCAAATGGCTGGATTTGGCTGGATCTTGTTGTGATGCCCAGTGCTGTGGAACTCCCCACCTTTACAGCAGGTAAATAAAGCCTTGTTGGTGTGAGATGTGGTTTATTTGAACACACATCATTCATTTGACATCATCATCCTCAGACACTCCCCCCTCCCAGAGAGCTCTGGGTCATCATTGTCTCAGGTTCCACTGACAGTGAGCAGGGAAGGAGGAAGAGATGAGGAGAGGGGATAAATTAACATGTTCATTAAAGTAATTATGCTGCATTTGGGCCAGGAAGATTAATGCAGCTGTATCCTGACTTTTTAGCCATTATCTTCAGTGACTTAAAGCACTTGGAGTTCTCACAATTAATAAACAAATAAAAAGCCACAGCACAATCATCACCTTCTCACATTTTATCCTGTTGAACACCTCGAGGAACCACTGGCATGAAGTATTTCAGAAACACACATAATAGACAGCGATGTAGGAGTCACCAACAAGAAATTAAATCAGAAATATTCTGCAACTGAAGAGTGGGAGTTTTGTTGTACCTGTCATGCTGGCAAACCTCACTGTTTGCCACTACTGCAGTTTAAACTCGAGCATTGTTCCTTTTCAATAAGAAAATGGTAAATCCCTGTTGTCTCTTTCTAGATTAATCATCCCATTAATGACAGAATCCTGGAGGTTTTAGGGTTGGAGAAGACCTGGTGACCCCACATCTCCCTGGGCTGCCTAATTCCAGTGTTTTCAGTGAAGAATTTTTCCTTTTTTTGCCATCTCATCTAAACCTTGGCAAACCTTTAGGCCATTTCCTCTCATCCTGGCAGTTGTTTCCCGAGACCAATCCCACCTTGCCAAAGGCTGGGAGAAACAATTTGTTTCTGGTTCAGAACCATGGTGACCAATATTATTTCATGTCACTGCCACACAAAATTCAGCAGCAGCAACCTCAGAAATTTAAACAATCACAGATTACTTTGATTTTAAATTGTCCTGCCTATAATGGACTGTAAATTTAGAGGCTATAAATACATAATCTTAACCACAGCAGCTCTGAACAGCCTTGACAGGGTTTATCAGCTAAATGTTTAATCAGGCAAAGCAGCAAAAAACACAACCACAGGAATACATGGTATTTAGCATTTAAATAAAGCTTGTAAACCAATGACAAGTCTATTTGGGCAACTACTCCCACACGTGTTCCTTATCTGCAAAGGTCTTGTCCCAAATTTATCGGAACGAGTCTCTCGTACTTTATTTTCCAGGCAGGAACATCAGTTTCCATTCACTGAGCTCACAGAAAAAAGATGCAGAAAACTACAAGTTAAAAGGCACGGCCATGAAAAAAGAATTCCCACAATGTCAATGTCATTCTGCTCTGTGAACTTAATCAACCACAGCCAAAGCCCCTAAAAATCACAACTGTAAAACCAAGAACAAAAGCCCCACCACACTGAAGGAGAAATGAGCCTGACAAAGCACTGCAGCTCTTTTCTTGTCTAATTGCAGAGCTGTTTCAAAACTCCCAGCAAAACCTGGCTGCTTCCACGATCCAACCTTGAGCAAATAAGGCGAGCAGGAGCCACGGCAGCAGAAACCCCAAATCCTCGTTTGCCCAGCCTGCAAGCTCTGTGTGAAATTGCCCTGCTGCTAATGGGCACCAGCTTCTCCCTGCTGCTAGCAGGGGCCAGATGTGGCTCTTTCTGCCTCGCTGCCCCCTGGCCCTGCACACAAACCCTGCTCTGGGCTGCTCCATTCCCTCTCTGCTGGCACAGCTCATCCCACAGCAGCCCCAGCACGCCAAATGATTTTTTATGGTTGTTATTAAATAGGCACAAGTAGTGAGACTCTCCCTTGTGTGTGGTTGGGGGGACTCAAAAAACTCCCATGGAAGTTACACCTTTTTGTACAGAGGAATTGGCTTTGCTCATGGTTCATTCCAGCAGCTTTTAAATACATTTCTCCTCCTTTTAGAGTTGGGAACCATTTGCTGTATGAGCACCATTTGGATCATTTGCCTGTTGCTCATAAAATAGACAAAGCTTTTATCCATGCCATGAATTTTTACTCACTTTATACAAAATACCTAAGGAGGGATTTGCAGTGGCCAGAATTACATCCATGAAAGAATTATCAACTAATTCAATTTTCTGCTACAATAATGGCTCCAGCAGTTTTTGATTTTGTTGATTACAATTCTTCTGTCCAAGAAACAAAAAAGCATATTAGCATTAGTTTCTTTGTATGTATTTGTTTTAGAAAACAGACTATCTTTTTAAATGAAAAATAAAGAGGAATGATGAAAATATTTTGTGAACTTTAATCTTTGTGGTTATTAATTAAAGCTGTGGCAAATGCAGATTTCGATAGTTATCAAACAACACGGTGATGGTCTGTCGTTGTTCCAGCAAGAATAAGGATTCCCATCAACACTGGGACAGTGCAACAGAATATTTCCTTGGCAGGACTGCTGGCAACAAGTCACACAAAGCATCAAGGAAAAGTGGCTGCAAAATTCACCTGTGTCACCCATGCTCATACACCAGTGCGTGTGACAACCGTAAACAACAATCGTAAATGCGTAGATGACAATTACAGCATCAGGCTGCTTCAACAGCTCCTCTCTCAACTCAGAGGCCAAAATCCTCTCAAAGAACCCAAACCCAGCCCAAGCTCCTGGTGGGGAAATGCTGCAGGAGAGGAACAGGAGGAGCCATCAATGCTCCATCAGCTGGGACCAGATGCCTCCCTGCAGGCTGTCCCAGCACATGAAGGGTTAATGCCTGCTGCCAGCTGAGGAGCACAGCAAGCCCTGCAGGACTGCACATAAACATCATTGATTGCAGACTCAGATCGATGGGGTTTAACTGCTGTGATTAGCAGCTGCCTGCATGGAGGGTTTGGGGGTTTGGCCATGCAGGGCTGGGAGCAGCACACCCTGAACTGGGAAAAGGGGAAATCCTGGGCCTTGGGGAGCAGCAGCTCAGGGACTGCCCTGCAGCACCAGGCTTGCAGGTTTACAGACAGAAATCTCCTCTGTGCACGCACAAACATGAACAGCACATAGCTGGGTTTCTCAGCTGGGAGTTTCTGTGTTTTAGCCAGCTCTATAGACTGTCCCGTGGAGCCTGCACAGCCAGCACTGCACCTGCTACGGGGAAATGCACTCAGGCACGAGCAGAGCTGTGAGGGCTTTTTCATTTCTGCCTCTCAATTCCTGCACTGTGTTTGCCACAAGCTTTGGGGGTAGAACCTCTGGAACAAACTTAACTTCCAGGATTTCACATCTCACTGCTGCTTTCCTTCCCTCACATCACCTCTGAAGCCACATGTGCAACACACTGATACACAGGGAATAAACAGCAAAGAAGGCTCTGAAATCCTCCACATAAAACATTTACAATAAACATTTTTTCAAGTAACTACAAACACCAAAATATTCATACCAATTCTGCGTTAAGAAAGATTGCATATTAATATCCGTGTTTCTTTATTGCTTTTTGCACGATTAATTACTGCTTATTCTTGGTTAAGTCCTCATGAAGCAAAAGACTGATGTCTCAAACCTCTCTCCCAAAACAACAAACATTCACCCCTTCACTCCTACACCAGATGCTCACAGTTTATTGACACACCAATAAAACCATCAAAGTAATTTTGTTTTCTCAAGTTCTGCAATTTTTTTTAAGCACAAGTTGAAGGCAAGATAAGGCTGGCATTCCTCCCTTAAAAAGAACTTAAAGGGGACCACCAATAGTCTGGGCAGCCAAAAACCAAAACAAACCATTTTGACATGTGATAGAAGAACCACAGAACAATTTTTGCAACAGTTTTTTGCAGATAATGTCCATAAATACTTATAGAAACCAGCACTACAGACAAGAAGTGATCAGAAAAGTTTTTCCAGCCTACCTGTGGCTGAGTCCAGGGCTCCAAGGTGGTTTCTTTCAAAGGAGTTTGTGGCCTTCCCACCTCTTTTGTGTGCTTTTGGGAGAGAAAAAGATGTGTCAGTGTTATGTTCAGTCAGCATTCAGCATTAATATCCCTTGAGGGAATAAAACATGTACAAATTCCATACAATAATGTATCAATGCATCAATGCACACATTTGGTGTATGCTGTAAGTAACTTTTTCTTTTTCCATCAGCTAAATAACTTTATAGAGTTGCTGTATCTTTCAAGGTGTGGGGGTACAAGCCTTCATCTGCGCATACAGGTAAAAAATTCAGTCAAAAATATGAAATTATTTGCCACCAGAGTAAAGCTCAGCAGCAGAAATTCAGAGGGAACTCAACTCTGGTTTCTCCCCTGTTTCCTGCCCAGACTGTGTTATGCTCACTGTCACTTCAATAGATGGATCAGAAAAGGAATTTTTGGGAGACACTTTTAAAGGTGGAATTATTTGGATGTGGAGCCAGGTTTTCAGATGAGAACCCTTGTCTTTCCTTAATCCTCAGAGCTGGAGCCAGGAGACAGAGCAGTTAAAGGTTTCCTGTCTCCTTGGCTTCCCACTACTTGGAATGTTCCATGAACAACCACCCCAAACCAAAAGTCATCTAATCAAATAAATTAAAATGGTCTTAAAAAACTCTGATCCTTCACACTCTTTTTTTACAATACCAAAACATCCTGCAATTCTTTATTAACATCTAATTACCCTACTGCAATTATAAATGCATAAGATTTTGGTCACTGGGATTGAGCATTGAGCAGGATGTTGGCACCTTTTAATTTTGTCCATATATGCTTCCAGTGAGGGAATTTCTCACACTGTTATAAAGGATAAAAGTCTCATATTTTCTTTCTCCCTAAATATTTGTTCTGTCATAAAACAGAAACAAGACTAAAAAAAAAGATCTTCTGCTGAAATACTTTTAAGTAGCACCAAGATTTTCCTCCTCCTAAAATACATCTCTAATGACAATCCCTTTGACCATATCTAATACAAATATCATATTATCCAGGTCCCACTAAATGTCCATGGAGACTGCAAAGATTGACAAAGAAAAGGAGATGCCATTGAATTTTTTGTCTTTTACACCAAAATGTAGCTGCTTAAAAGGAAGCATTGTTTTTTAAATACAGAATTTGGGGGCAACTTCAGTTTGCATGGAGCATTCACAGGGCTTCTTTCAAAAAAACACTTTATTAAATGGCAATTGTGTTTTGGCAGCTTGGATTGCCTGTAATAATAGATTACAAGCAATAATTTTTACCAGTTTTTGTTATTTTGTATTTTGGGGTAGCAATGGAATACGATTCATTCTTGAAATAGAACAATAAGTGCATTTCAGAAGTAAAAAGAAATAACCACAGAGTCATCGAATGCTAAAAAGAGTTAAAATGAATGCATCTGGGAAGGGAAGGTTGTGTTTTTCATGTGTTCAAAAGCAAATGTAGTCTACCTTATAATCTTGCTTTAATCATCAGCCATCAAAGGGACCCAAACACACAATGAAAATTATTAAACATATCAATTGTGATGCTAAAGATACCATAATAATTCCACATGGGCCAGCCTGCCAGGAACTGATGTTAAAAATCACATTATTTCTTGAGAAATAATTCTCCTTGGCATTTCACACCAGTTTTTTATACAACATTTGTCCACTCAGAGGGCAAAGAGAAAAATGAATAAACAAGTGATTATGCAAGGAAAGTAGATGTAAAAGTACATTTAGGTGAAACAGCACTTGAAGTGTTTGGCTAACACTGGAAACCATGTTCTCAATCTTAGACATGGCTTAATGAAAACTCAGAGAACTTAAGGCTGAATTTTATTTAGACTGGCCCTGTTTACTTCCTAAAGATCCCCCTGCCCTGCACCTAAAGAGACCCCGAAGATAAAATATCAGGAAATAGGGACAGCACACAGAAAGAGTGAAAATAGTGCAGATTCCAGGGAAACTGCAGCTCCTGGAGGGAAGGAAGGTAAAACCAAGCAGCAGCTCCTTCATCCCTGAGGCTTTCCTCACAGGAAACACCTTTGTGGCTCTCACTCCAATGTCCAGTGCTGTTCCACAGCCAGATGGAGAACCAGGAGGGGATTTGTGGGATCACTTTTCCCATGGACAAACACATCCCAGAGAGGCAGTGAGCCCAAAGGGACAGCTGGCATCCGCCCAGTGCCTATAACTGTCACAAAAAGAAATTCCTGCCCCTCTCCAGGTGAGCTACCTGCTCTGAACTGCCTGCTACAACAGCACCTACACCTGGAGTACAGAGCTTGCTCACCCTGGCTGAGATACACACACCTTGCTAATGGATCACACCAGCAGCACTTAGCCACAAGCTCTCTTTCCTGTTTTTTAAAGAAGAATGTGGTAATGAGAGAAAATCCTTACAGGAGCCTCTTCCTTTCAGCACAGATACAGAAACTCTTACTAAAAGTGGGAAGTCTTTGGGAAGCCTTTATCCCCTTGTTTAGCTTGGAGCATCTTCCTACGGCCTTCTGCAGCTCCCAAATCCCCTGGAGAAACAATGCACTGTGCCCACAGTCTTTTCTGTTCCCTCCTCTTCCTCAATTTGACATTTAAGTTCCACACTTGGAAGAGAACTGCGCTTGTGATGAGATCAAAGATGGAACTGGATTGGATCAAAGACAGAAGATCTCAACCTGGACATGATGTTGTGGTTCCAGCAGTGTCTGTAGAGCTCCCCCAGCCCTTGCACACACACTGATTACGATTTTTTCTAGCAATCAAGCTTGACTGGTGAAATAAATCAGGTTCTTTCCATGTTGGAAGAGCCACCTGAACCTCTGTAAGAGCCAGCTGCCGTTCCACCAGCACAGGGGGTACCTTGGACAGCTCCTCCTGCTCCTCCCTCTCATCCAGCTCCTCCTGAGCCTTTCCCCTCGGCAGCAGCTCAGGGAGGCACATTCTGCCCCAAATCATCACCTGGCACTCTGGCACTGCTGGGGTACAGGCACTGAGCAAGGCACAAACAAAGGAACCACACAAAACCGTGCTGGCTGCAAAGGTTTCCTTCATGTCAGAATTATTTCCTTCTGTCCACCAAGAAATGCAATAATTCCAGCTGCAACCCAAGCCTGTATACCTACATTAACTCAAATTTTCAGGTGTTTTCAATAGGAACAAAGTTTTGGTTTGCTGTGCCATCATACAGCCAGTCCCATCACTCGACCACCTAGAAATTATCCTGATCAGTGATGTTAGCAATCAATAAAGTCCAGAATAATAACCAGGTCGTAAAAGACTCTGCACAAAATATTTTGCTGATATTTGGATTTTTTTGTCTGGTTGTAACAGCAAAAGAAAGCTTTAATATTTAATCAAAGCAGTTATTAAGTATTTTTTTAAGGGAAAAATGAAATTCATCATGAATATTTCCTGTTGTTTATTAGGAGCAGTAAGTTAACAAACATGTAATTACTTATGACAACTTGACAGGTAATATCCAGGCTTCCAAAGCCTACCAGAGAAAATGAACTGTAAAACAGATTTTAAAGGTTATGAAAGTGTTTTAAGTCAGATATCATTTTTGTCTTTAATGGAATTATGGATCTGGGTTTTTGAGAGTTGTCCTCACTCTGAAACATGAGGGGAGATCTTCAGTGCATCTGAGACAACTGAAACTGGTTAGCTTTTGTTCTAATACTAAATACTGGATTGGTTCAGCTGGATAGATGTTACTTCTATCCCATCATCCTTCTCTATCAACAAATTTTTGCTTTTCTTCAAAGCAAATCTTGACTTAGAATTGAGAAGAAAAAATAAAAAGCTACAACACAACAACCTTGGTTCATCTATTCTGATTTCTGGAAAAGCCCTACAATTATCTAGGCAGATACTACTGTATAATTCTAGTGATTAGTGATTACTGTGAGTAGCAAAAGCAGACTGAAATTCCAAGATAAAACCATGCATTTTTCTCTGGTGCCTTAGGAAACTGTTGTGGCAGCATTCAAATTGTCTGACTCCAAGTGCCCCACTCCTGCACTTTTCAGTAAAGGAAAAAAAAAAAAACAAACAACAAACTGTATGAAACAAGCTTTCAAGCTGAAAACTTCTAGTGAAGTTTTCTTAAAGTGAAATTTAGGAAAGAAATAGCAAAAAAATTGCTAGGTTGTATATCAGCTATGTTACATTATCATAATATAGTTGGGATTGCAAATGCTTATCTGTCTGGGGCAAATTCTGTCTGCCAAAATCTACATTTTTAGATAGGAAGAGCACTCTTCACTACTTTTCTATCCCACATTTTAAGCAGGACATCAGGTACACTGATTTTACTGTTCAGGCAGAATGTCTTTGCACTGAGACAGAAGAACCCTGTAAGCTGAGGAGCAGATTATCTCTATTAACAATGCCTCCCCCTTGCCTCTAAGTTGATTTCAGGTAATTGGATTCCTGCAGTCCTCCCAAAATCCTTCACTTGAAAGGTGAACAGAAGGGTTAATTTTAGTGACGATAGTATAAGTTAATGAAACAGATTGCTAAAACAAATTATTCTATTCTGCGTTTCCAAGGTTCATATATTTATATGTAAGAAAGCCACAGGAGAGCTGAAATGAAGATGTTCATAAGGATTCCTATAGGAAGGTTTTTGCTTTGTGTTCAAGAAAAAAAGGTCAGATGACAGAAACATAAATGCACAGATCAGAACCCCTTTGTGGAGAGATCAGTGAGGAACCCACAAGTCTAGAGTCGTGAAATGTAACTTAGGAGCTTTCCAGAGTAAGCAGCAACCTGGAATCACCTCTAACAGCTTCCACTCTGTTTTGTTTTGCTGTCCCGGCTGCAGCTCCATCTCTGGAAGCACCAAAACACCCTGTGACATGGCTCTGCATCCTCCCAGCCATTCCTTGGTCTCAAAAGCCCCAATTTCACCCAGCAAGTCCCTAATGGTGCTGCCAACAGGCAGCTTTTACCTTCCAAGCACCTCCTGGGAGATGCAACAAATCCCCCAGGGCACACCCAGCATTAGGAGATGATTCCAGGGGTGCAGCACACCCACAGCTGTTCTGCTGTTCCTGCAGGGAAATCAGCCCTGGGCTCATTTATTTCCCTCTTTTGTCCCAGCACATCCCTGGGCAGAGCTGGGGATGGAGGATAAGGGCAGGGTGTGGGTGCAGCACACCAGGGATGCTCGGGGGTTTAACAAAGCCTGACACGAGATTTGCCAGATGGTTCTGTGCCGGATTGTAAAACTTTAAACTAATCTTCATTTAAGAGTTTTAAGGGCTGTATCCCTCTTATAAAGCCTCTTGCTCTTTTGCCTGGTTGATTCTGGTAAATTATAGATCAGACTTTAGAAAACTGCTTCCATGAGCAGCGGCTCCTTAAATCTCAGCTAAACTGAGCAAGAAGATTACATGTTATTATGATGTAGCACAGCAGGATTTCTGTACAGCAAACATAATGATGTGGAGAAGGATAAAACTATCATTCTGCACAAGGAGGTCATCCACACAAGAACAATGCTCTCTACACAGCAGCCAAATCCATCCCTACGTGGTGAATCTTCACTGGGAAAATGCTTTTTCTTAATGGCTCTGTAAAGAAACCCAACCATAAGCAAAAAACCCCAAATCTGCGCTTCAGGATTCAGCCATCAAGCATTGTACCACAAAGGAGGTGTCATTAGGGAGAAATTATTCTAAATACTACTAGAAAAAGTATCTATTTCAAGGGCAATTTTAGGGTAAATGCATCTTGTTGGTTTTATGCAAGGAGAAAGGATTTCCTGTGAATCCCAAGGGATATGTCAGATAGTGAATGCAGCATTAAAAATTAAAATGCTCACTAATCTCACAAGCACATATATATACTTTTAATTGTAAATCAAACTCAGTTCACATAGAAGAGCACAGACTCACTACACTGGTGTAGAAATTCTTTCCACCTGCTATTTGTATTTGCCATCTTACTCAGTATCTTCCCCACTAAAGTTCTAATAGAGAGAATTGCAGATTTCAGAAACCAGATGATGACAAAGTGGGAACAACAGAGAACAAATCCAGGTGTTCAGTAACCAGCAGCAGCAAAAGTGCAAAAAATGAAGAGACTGAGACCACCAAATCTGCAAGCTGATACAGGAATTTGATACTAAAATTGTGGCTTATCAATTTTCTTGAACAGGTGATGCAAATGCTTAAGTCTATGCAGCTCCAAGGCAGCATCCTATTGAAATTGCTCTGATTTTCTTTTCCTCTACACAATTCTGATTGCAGTGGAGTAAAGTCAAATGACCTCCTCTCTTTTTTCCTTTTTTTTTTTTATTGAAACATTTCTTTCTGCACAGGAAAGCTTTTGACTTAAAAGCAAACAGGTGAGATATTCACAGCCCTGGTCTTTTCAGAATGTCATGCACAGGAATTACACAGACTTATCCTAAAGTTTCCTGTAAGAATAGAGACATTTTGAAGTGCCTAAGAAAAGTGCCTTGAGGATATACTGGTGAAGACTGTTGCACAACTGATTTTATTACATTTAAATTACAATCAGAAACTCTGTTATCCCTCTGTTTTATCTTGCACATCATTGCTTATAAACTTAAGCAAGTTTTTCAGATTTCAAATATAATAAAGAAATTCCTAATGAACAGTTAAATAATTTCTGGTATAAGAACAGAGGATTTACCACAAATTCAGATAATCCTAAAGGAAAAATAAAAGCCTTCAAATTTCACAAACATTGAGCTTTTTTTAGTTCATATATGTAAAAATCTTAGGGTAATAGCTGATAAAATATGCTCACACTATATGCTGCGGCTTGAAAGTATTTACATATATAAAACTAATGTGACATTAGATGCTGAGGTATTCTTGCTGCAAGTGAAAGAGGGAAAAGAACATAATATCAAACAGCTTGTTTTACTTGTCTGAGCTCTACTTAGCTTTTAAAGAAGGAACAGAAATGTACACAAATCCGTTTTGTAGCTCGGATATAAAGCATTGTGTTAAAAATGTAGTACACGGTAACAAAACTAAAATTTTATATTCCTGCACATTTCCTCCAGAGTTGTTAAAATTCACATTTCTTGTTATATCCTGTCATAAAAATATCTTCTTTTTCTGTGAGTTATTCAGGAAAACAGTGGAGCCCCTGCCTGGATCCACCTTGTCCAAATGTGGGGTTTTTTAGGGCCTGTCATCTTCTTTCTCTGTGGCATGACTAAGTTATACTTTACAGAAATCCAGCTTCTTCTAAAGAACATTTGCAATGTAAATTGCTCTTTCTCTCTGAACATTAAGTCTGAATTGGATAAAGTTGTTAAAAGCTAAGGCTTCCTGGGTTTTTTTTACTAATCAAGCAAACCAAAATTACATTATCAGAGCCAGCCAGGAGCAGCAAGGACCTGGTTGCTGGAGAAAGGCCTGAAAGGGAATCTCACACAGTGATTACAGCCAGGGCAGAATGGCTGACCAACCTCTACACTCTGAGCTTTGAAGTGTGGCAGAACTAAGGAAAATGCGCCACCTTAAATTAGATTTTTCCAGAAAGTTGATAAATAGGCTTACTCATAAAGAGCAGCAAGACTAATCTGCAATTCTCCTGACATTAGACAACATGATCTATAGAAGCCTTGTTGGATCATCAGTTCTTTTCATTTGATGTCATCCTATTTATATTCCTTATCCCCAGCTGTGACTATTCGTCTTATAAAGTATGTTTGATTTTTCTAGTACATATTGTAGCTCTGAGGAGATGAAGTAAAATAAAAAAGTCAGATTGTTCTTCAGGTGGCAGGAGTGTGTCCAGAACAGGCACTCAGACCATAAATAATCCCCCAAGAGATAAAGAAATACTTTGGGAAATGCTTTTATTGTTCCTTATCGTGACTTGGAGTAAATTATTCAGCCTCTATCCTGAGCTGTGGCACAGAATTCAGAGTGGATGCAAAGAATGTGGTTTGTAAAGGAGGGAGGAGCAGGGGGAGGCAGGTGGGAGCCCCTGGGGGGGTAAGAGGGGCTCCAGCTGCCCCAGGACACATCTGTGCAAGGAGGATCCATCGCCCACATAAGCCAAGAATGTCTGTGGGCTGGAGCAGCACAGATCAGGAAATATTTGTAGTTTTTTTTTACTTGACACGTGGTCAGGATAGAGCCCAAAATCTCCATCCTTTTCTAGTAAAATCCATAAAAATTTGTATTGCACCAGTGCCTGTCAGCCTCACTGCTGCTTCTTCCCTTCCCTTGGACAGCTCTGCACAGCCTCCCATCAAGAAGAGCAACACAAATATTCCCTTTTTCTTACTGAGAAAGTGCCACCACAGATGCCCACAAAGCCCCTTCACATTTCCCCCAGCACTCCTGAGTTCTGCCAAGCCCATCCTCACTCTTTGTTAGAAATCCCTTCTGAAACTACAGGAAAAAAATTCTGCCTTGATGTCACAGGTTTTGCTGCAGTTTGCTGTCAGGAGAATAGTCACTCTATTTCAAGAAGAATCATAAATTTATAACCATTGTTTTTTTCAGCTAAACATAACAAATAATAGCATTACAAAATTATTTCTCTGTTTGACCTATATAATAATAAACTCTGCTGTGCTGCCATACTGGAAGGAAGGAATGTAAAATTCATCGGAGGCTGCACTGAATAAAAAGAGATTTTGGAAGCCCTGACAGACTGAGGCCAAGGCCCACCAGTGCCACAATTTCCTGGCTCCTGAGTGCCTCCATAAGTGTGGCAGATTTGTGTCCCTGGGGCATGGAGGCAGCACAGGAGTGCAAATCAGGTTCAGCAGCTCTCTCAGTGCAGGGCTCTGCTCTTTGGAGGGTTTCCAGACCCACCAGGGATATTCAGGGCAGTTCCCACAACCCAGATGTGTTATCTTTATATTTTAGATATCGTTACAAGGCTCCTTGGCCCAGATATTGGGTTGGATTTAAATGTTAAATATTACATTTCAATGTTAAATATTTAATACAAGATCTACCTCTGTTTCCTCTGTGATCTTGTCCCTGCTCTGAGCAGGGTCAGGCAGCAGAGGCGGAGGTCACCTGCTCCTTGTGGCCAGCAGATAAAGCCACAAAACTCACATGAACTCACAAAACCAAAGCTCACTTTAAATCCCCTCTTGTTTGCTCTGCAGCAAAAAATGCATCCTAATGGATTAAGGAAAACAAATTCAATATTTTCACTGTTATTTTTCACATGTTAAGGAAAATGGAATTTTGTTTATTAGGGGCAATTTCTTCCATTCTTCCGGATGACAAATTCCAGGAACAATTTGAGCTTTTAGAAATTGTTAATGAGATAAAAATCATTAAGGCATCATTCTGATGTGAAGGGTTTGCTTGTCTCACATGAGAGATCTGAAAATAAACATTTGGAATATTTGAGAGCAAAAACCACGGAATGTGGCCATCACTGGATTTCCAAACTGTTTACACTGAACTCTTACTGGTCTTAGATTAAGCACACATTCAGTGCAATAACATATGGCAGTGAAATCGGGCATAGTAACTCCTCTTATTAAGTTAAATACTTTTATAAAAAGGTGCATTACTCTGTCCAGACACAACAAACTCGGAATAATTTCACTTATAAAGGTTGCTTGCATTATCTTCTCTAACACCTCTGATGTATGTATTTCATAAAAGAAACATTCTGTTTTCTCTGGATTACTGCACTAAATCTACTCATGTAAATTCTTCAGGAATTCTTATTAAGGAATATGAAACACTTCCACAATTTACATGACAGTGACCCTTAAACCTTGTCAGATTGTGCTCTGTTTTTTTATGATTCTAGTTCCTACAAGTGATTAATTACTCACTGAACTGAAAGGTCTGAACTTGCATCAAGTGGCTTTTCTAGCAACAACACTGGTTCAAGGATCAATGAAGAAAAAAACCAAATAAATTAGCAAATAAAAAAAAAAAATCAAAACCCCAAAGCACCAAACTCCACAAAATAACCCAAAATATCCTAGGTCTGCGCTCTTTATTTTTACAGACTATCTGATCTTTTAAATTCAAGTACAGCTTTGTATTTTGTGTGAATCGCAACATAATCACCGAGAGAAATCAAACAAAACATATTGAAACAACCTAAGTAAGGATTTGTCCCACAATCCTTTAAGGATTCTCCTCATTTCTGCTACAAGGTAAATAAAGATAAAGCACCTTTATTACAAGGATGTAAAGATGTTATGATAGATCTCTACATATATAAAAGCCTCAGCATTCAAAGGTAAAAGTAATATTTTTCCTTTTTTTATTCTTGCAGGCTTATCTCAAAGGGAGCAGTTGGGAAGAAAGAAGAGGCCGTGTGACACGTGCTGACTGAACCAAATGGAATTTTCCAGGCAGGGCAGAGAGGCTGGCCGTGCTCTCTGGAGCTGAGAGCTGCTCTGTACGAGTGAAGTGGAACTCGAAACCTGAACATCATGAACTTTTCATGTCCTTCACCATCCCGTGTCCAGCTCTGGCACAAATAACCCTCAGCACGGTTCCCATCGGCCAGCCCAGGATCCTGTGCTGACAACAGCCCACAGCACGCCTTGTTTCTTGAGCAAACAAAGAGTTGGAATAAAAAGCAAAATGAGGAGAAGGAAAATGTCACTGCTGCTCAGTCAGTGGGTGCTCAGAGACACTGCTGATTAACGTGCTAACTGAGGAGCCCAAAAAGACAAACCTTTCGAATCGGGGAATGAAAAGACATTTGTTCTCCTTTGTAGACAAACACTGATTATACCAGGGAAACTTAACCACCGCAAATATAAAAATCACAGCTGAAATAATTAATAAAAGTGGCAAATGACACGACAAAGGAAATGACATGAAAGGGTTCCCTCAAAACCACCTGCTAATGACACACAGCAAAATGAGCGAGTGTCACGCGACTGATGTGAGACAAAAGATCAGCAGCGGTGGAGGAAGACTTGTGGAAAGCTGGAGATCAAATAAAAAATGCAAAACTATTTTCTGTGTTAAATATGTATGATAAACATCGACTGCAAGACAGCAGGCCTAATCCTGCCTTGTCCTGAATCCTGAGTGAGAAATTTTACATAACCTTGCATCTCTCTTTCATGGGAATTCTTAAGGAAATATTTTATATCAGTGAAATTTTATTTTCTTTTTAAACAATCTTAGCAAGGCCCGAAGCAGTAAATAGAAGATAGAAAAGTTTCATGTTATATTTCTGTTCCTAACACTCAATGAAGCACATTACAGATTCAATTGTCTCTCTCCTTGTACCCAACTCATCACACAGAGAATACAGATTCATCTTTCCTAGACAAAATAACAATACAGAATTCTTATTTCAACTTCCATTCAGATTGTCTATAAATATATGACATTATATAAATATAATATCACATTATTTAAAAAAAATAGACAAAAAGCTACTGTGGAAGTAATTTTTCCACTTCTCTACTTACACTTTTTTCCTACATTTACATCTTACTTTAAAGAAATTGTCTAATGTAGAGATTTCATTGATATTCACTTTAGGGTAACCAGTTGATTTCAGCAAAAATTAGTGTGGAAGAATCTTATCATAAAAGATTAAATGGATCTAAAGGAAATTGCACTGCTCAAGCAAAGCCCTAAATTGTTATCTCCTTACAAAAGTTTAGTATGATATCTCAACCAGAAATCAGACCAGCTTAAACAAATAGTAATATTTCCTTCCTAGAAACCCATTTGAATTTGATTTTTTCTTCTCCCTGACTTTCTCAGTCCTCATGTTGCTATCTCTAGTTTATAAAACCTCTTCAAGCAACGTTCTGCCAACAAGCGGCTTCTTTAATTTACCTCTACCATGAATTCCCAACCACAAGAGTAGATTCCTTGCTGCTTCAGATCTGCATTTAATTCCACATCCCTTCCTTTCATTACACAAATGCCCACCTTTATCTCCATCATTTTACTTTGGGGCACCATTTAACTCAGTCCTCCCTAGCCAGAAGTCCTCTCAGACCCTCCCACAAACTTCTGGCTTCAGTAAATCGATTTGCTGTCTCCTCCAACTATCCTCCACAGCAAATCAATCCTTTGACTCCTGCAACTTTTCTGAAGCCTCACCTCTTTGCCTGCGAGAGGAAAGCTGTAATCACCCTTTATTTGCATTTCTCCGTGGCCATGAAGGAGGATTGATTTGGGATTAAGCATTTGCCATCACAGCTGGGTTCAGACAGAGCCAATTGACCCCTCAGCCCTCCCAGTCTCATTGACACCCCTTCCCATCAGGGCTGGAGCATGGTTGGAACATTGAGACTTTGCTGTCACACACAGAGAAGTTCCTCAAACTCTCTCACACAGACCAACACCCACCACAGTGAGCAATTTTCTGAGGAAATGCCTTTCCATCTCACACTTTGGGAAACTTCTCTCAATTTGCTCCATTTGCCTCACTATTAGAGTATAACTGAAAAAAAAAAAAAACATTTAAAAAAACCCATCTAGGACTTGATCTCAACTGACTAATGACTAGAATCAGTCATGCAAAAATGCAGTTAAAAAGCTCTGCTTTTAAAGAGAGTAGTTTCTGTAACTCAACTATCCAGACCATAATTAAGACTGAGCTGCTCAGACTTCTTGGAGCAAGTCCATAACTCCAAATGAGATATAGTTTTGTATTCTGGGAAGTGAACCACATCATCAGGTAAGTCAGAAAGACAGGAAGACAATGGATACAGATACAGTAAATGTATCTCCTACAGAAATATCAGAATAAATGGTGTTGTTCATCTTAGAAGAAAATGAAAAGCAGAGGATCCGTGTACTGACACCCAGGTGTATTCATAGGTCCAGTAAATTATACAGTGATCGCTCACAAAATTCTAGTTGAAGAAGTGGGCAGAATTAAATTAAATTATTATGTTGTTTTTTCAGGATTAATCTTATGCACTGTTGGTTGGAGTGCTGAGCACATCAGGGATTTCACAACATGGAATTAAAGAGCAACAATATTCAGAGCTATAATAATTAAGACAAAACAGACATGATCTCCAGAGAGCAGTGCAGAACCTTATTTTCCAGCACCTTTAAGCTATTCAGGGCTGTGGGAGTGAGATCTTTATAAGTGACAGTTCCACCCTATGGCACTTCCAACACATTTTTCATAAACAACTCACATTTGCCCGTGTTAGTTCTCGTGTACTTTACAGTTTTAGCAACACAGCGTTCCTTGTTTGTGCAGATTCGCATTTGTCCACGCTCAGGATGGGAGCTGGCAGAGCCTGGCTCATCTCCAGGGCTCCTGTGACAAGGAGCTGTGACAAGTGTCACCCTGTGTGTGTCCCAGTGACCGAATTTCACAAACTCTGGGTTCGTGGCTCTCTGGGTGCACCCCGAGGTTCTCATCACAGCCCACGCTGGACTTGGACCACAGATCCAGCAAAACCTGGGCAGCCACTGAATCATTCAACAGTTGCTATTCCAGTAATTTACACAGCATGGAAAACTGTTTAGCAATAATATAAATAGTTAAAGGAGGAAACCACTAGGTAGGAGCAGGAGATGTGTTGTCCTGTACTTGTGATGGTCAGCTTTCAACTCCACATGTTAAATAAATAAAGTTAGCTTGACTCACAAAGAAATCAGCTACAAGTTTCATGAGAGGAAGCTCTAAGCTGCAAGAGTTTTAACATGAAGTAATAAAAAGGAAAAAAAAAGTACTTCAGAGAACTTAAAAGAAAGACAAAATTAAATGTGCTGGGGTGCCAAGGTCAGCTCCCTAATGCACAGCACACATTCACTAGTGCAAAATGCTTTTACAGTTTCCTGAGGCTCAGCGTGCTCTTTGCTGCTTTTATATGTCAACAGGTTCATCCTAGCGTGCCCTCAGCGTTCAGAAATCACCCCCTTCATTATCAGCCAGTGCTGTGCGAATAAACCAGAGAAGTTAACCACACACACCCCGTGCCCGAATAAACCAGAGAAGTTAACCACACACACCCCGTGCCTGGATAAACCAGAGAAGTTAACCACACACACCCCGTGCCCGAATAAACCAGAGAAGTTAACCACACGCACCCCGTGCCCAGATAAACCAGAGAAGTTAACCACACACACCCCGTGCCCAAATAAACCAGAGAAGTTAACCGCACACACCCCGTGCCCAAATAAACCAGAGAAGTTAACCACACACACCCCGTGCCCGAATAAACCAGAGAAGTTAACCACACACACCCCATGGCTGGATAAACCAGAGAAGTTAACCGCACACCCCGTGCCTGGCACAGCACACGCTCCTCAGTCTGAAATGTGAATTCCTGAGAAGGACACATTCCAAGCTCGGCACAGAGATCATCTCCCTGAGACAAAAGTACTCTGCTGACCTCAGCCTTGTGACCCCAGTGCTGAAAGTCATTGCCAGGACCTCCATCAGAATCATTGACTGCTCCATAACTCAGAGCAAACTGCACTGCAGGGCTGCTGTCACTGCAGGACACGAAGCAACACGAGCCCACACACCACCGCTCTCAAGGTGAAGAAAAGGGAAGTTTATTTTCTGACTCCAACATTCATAGATTTCCAAAATTGACAGTGAATTGGAGGGTGACAGTGCCACCTCTCCAATGACACTGGACAGACTAACAGTCCATCAAATTCTCCTCCTCCATAAAAGAATGTAAAACAATAAGTTATTTACAGAAATTGTGTGACAAAGTTCATTACAAGAATGTAAACATGAGAAGGCTTAGAAAATCTTAAAGAATCAGGGCAACAGGCTTCAGCTAAAGACTCAGCCCTGGAGCATGTCCTGCTGGCTGCCCTCCACACAGGTGCAGGAAAACCACAATTCAGGGGTTTATAACCCAACAACCCCATCCCCTGCTGCTGGGGATAAACTCAAGCTGACCATGTGTTTTCAGGTGTAATCTCTCCTCTTTCCTACAAGGCAGGACTTTGTGAGAGGACAAACCCAGCTCTAGGTGATGGCCATTATTGACATTTCCAGATGAGATGTGAGCTCTAGATCATGGTCATTAGTCTCATTTCCAGATAAGATGTGAGCTCTAGGTCATGGCCATTATTCTCATTTCCAGATGAGGAATCTCCAGCACAGCAGATCCATGGCTGCATCCCTTCCTCCCTGTCTAGCCCTGCTGCAGCTCTGCTGCCATTCACAGCTTGCACACACACACTCACTGACCTGTTTAGGTTTCCCTGATGTAAATGTGATTATTCAGTTGAAGCCACCCATGAAAAAAGAGTCATGTGTGAGGAAAAGTATCTCCTGGAATCTGATTTTTAAACCCTTTTATTAAGGCTTTACCAGGCAGTCTTTCTTTGTGAGATTCCTACCGATTTAAAACAATGAAATCCCTCACCTGTAAATATTCCTTTTTATTTTCCCCTCCTTTTTTCCTCAGAAACCCCAGAACACATGCCCATTTGTATGGAACTTGCACTGTGGTATTTGGCAGCATGACAACCCCATTTTATACAAGTTGTCACCAGGAGACTTGTTCTGGCCAGAATAAATTCACTCACCACAAATGGGTACGAGCAGGAATGTCCCACCAGCAGGAAATGGCTTTGTCTATACTCAGTGACAACTGTGACCACAGAGTAAGAACACTTCCAACTCCACTGAAATTCTTTGCAATTCCCTAGCCTGCTGTTCTGTTTGTGTTGGAATAAACCCAAACCTCTCAGCCCAGATCTGCTTTCCCAAGGAACTCTCAAAGCTCATCTTTTGTGCCCAATACCTTTATGAAACACAAAACACCCAGAGATGCCTGTGCTGCGGTTTATTTATATTATGGCAGGTGGTACTGGGTGCCAGCACACTATAAAATATTAATTTTTAAAAGACTATGGTTTATTTTTTTTTCCCTTACAGGGTATCACACAGTCTGCATATCAATTTATGATTATTTTACCAATCATTATAGTTTTAGTGTATTAATAAAACCACTACTTCTAATTAACATCTATCCTTCTTTTTAACTCTATAATTTTATAGATATATATGGGAAGCAGCTTAGGTGATGAAGAGTGCAGTATCTCAAAGTTAATAACTAAAGGAATATACTGAAGTCCTTAATTGTACAAAACCATATTAATTTATTTCAATTATGCATATATTGCCAATTTCAACATCTCAAAGTGTATAGCTCCAAAAAGTTTTTGGGGTTTTGTTTTTGAATATTTTTTTGGGTTTTTTAAATTAAGCAACCTTCTCCAGTCTCTCAAAAGTTTTAAATGCCACAGGTACAACATAATTGCAGAACTACAAAGATGCTTTATGACTGACACGACACTAATGGTCCTTGTGGGTGTATCTTTATTTTAAGAAAGAATGAAAACTTTGTTTTCTGGTTTTTGTTAGAGATTGCTTGTTGTGGGTTACTTATTTTAAAAGTCTGTCTGAGTCTTTTTCTCACAGCTTCTCTTTCTCTTTTTGAAGCTGCAGAACTTGTTCAGCACTGCAGATAAAGGACAGCAAGAGGGCCTTCTATTGAACTCCAATGATTAAATTACTAAACCAAACCTTCTTGCAGTGAGAGCTGAAGTTCAGAGGTTTATTTCATTTCCCTCACTCTCCCATCCCTTTAGTTATCTATTACCAGCATCAATAAAAATTGGCTTGTGCCATTAGGCAGGGGTCAGCCTCTTGAAGGGACTCTGCATCTAATTCTATGGATTAGCAATTACAGCTGTGTAAAACACTTAACATCCACATGTTAGAGCTCTAACTTAGAGCCTGCGCTGCAATGATCACCCTGGGGAATGGCTCTGCACGCTGTGCTCCCTGCAGAACAGCAGGGTGGGATCCACTCACAATCCCTGCCTGGCCCCTGAGGGGACGTGCCAGCCCAAACCCGAGACTGGCACCATTGAACAGGGCATGAACGCCTGGGGATAAAGCAGGGGCTCACTCACAGCTCCTCATCCTCCCTTTCCACCCAGGAATTCCCTCCCTGGACACCCTGGAGCTCCTCTCTGCCTCCCTAAGCCACTTTCAGGGCAGAAGATGCCAGATTTCACATCCCTTGTGCCAAAGCCATCCAAAGCCCTGCAGAGGAGAATTCCCAGCACAGCTGGATCACAGAGCAGCACAGCTGGATCACAGAGCAGCACAGCTGGATCACAGAGCAGCACAGCTGGATCACAGAGCAGCCGTCTCCTGGGTTCTCAGATCCAGTAACCACTGAGAAACTTCCAAACCCTCCTGGTAAGAACAGCGCTAAGCAATTACGGAGCTAATTCAACATTTTTACTCTGAAGTCTTTCAAGAATGCCTGGAAACCTTCAGAAAACACTGCTGGTGCCTGCCAGGATAAATGGCTCCAGTAAATACATTTTAGAAGCTGAAAGAGAAGGATCTGGATTTTCTCTTTTGTCTGGAAAGCTTTGTCTTATGTCCTCTTCCCCCTCCCCTGCTGATGCCTTCAAAACACAAAGACTTCAGAGACTCAGATCTGTGGAAACCACACTAGGTTAGTTTCCTTACAGGTCTGCTTTTATGTGAAATATCATTTTTTCTCTCTGCTGTTTGTTTTTTTTTTTTACTTGCTTTAGCCACTGAGCTAATCCATTCTTACAGACAAATAGTGCTCACCTTCACTTTCAACACAAAATGCTTTGTTTGGAAAAATTGCAGAAAGCTCAAATTAGGGCAATGTACACCCATGTGCATCACCATTTTAATTTAAATAGGCTGTTAAGTAGAGGAAGGCAGCAATCTTTTCACTTCATTTCTCCCAACAGATGCTAATAAGAGAAAGATATGAGCATTTTAAACTTGAGAGGTCAACAGGTTCTCTAAAGGCAGAGCAGAAACGTTTCTATTCCTGTTTTTATTCAAGTATCACTGTGGGAAAAGGCAAGTGCTGCCTCACACATGATAGATGTATCACATTATGCCTGATACCACAAGCATTAGCCCCACTCTGAGTTTTGTTATTTCTTCAAGGAAAAGAAAAATCTCTCAGCAAGTTCTGTGCAGGGTTTTTTATTTGAGCTTTACTTGCATACACACTATCCTCAACTGGAGGCTCAGCCAGAGTGAAAGATGGCATCTGAAATATAAACTGTCCACTCCTAAACCAGATAATTTCTGTCTACCTACTGATTTGTTTTTTTTTTTTTATCTGGCTTGAATTATTGTTTTTTGCTGTTGGTTTGGTTTTTTTAGGTTGACAATATGTTATAGCTCTTTCAAATGCAACTAAGTAATTAATTCTTCAAAGCCCAAAAACTACAGAGATATCAATTAATCAAATCATTCTCACCCTGCATAAGAATTATTATCCTGTGTATGTTTTTATCTTTGGTTTCGGCAAAAAAAAAAAAAAAAATTAAGTGAATTTTTCAAAGTGGTAGGATGAGAAATTCATGGAAACAGACTTAACACCTCCTAACACCAAAACATTTAATCTAGCACTCCAGAAATGTTCTAGATGGAAGACACCCCAACCCTCCTGAACAATATCATGTGCATGGTTTATTCCAGACATCAATATTCCAACAAGTGTTGATATAACCCTCTATAAAACACAGCCAGACACTGCAATGGAGCACAAGGTGCAGCCCTGGTGTTCATGTTCAGGAATTATTTTAGCCAGCCAGGAATTTCCAGGGCAGATGTTTTAGAATTTGTGTCTTTGATTAAATTCCTGAAGAGACATATCTGAAAACACTTGCAGTAATAAGGCAAATTCAGACTGTAGAAAGTTCCAGTCACAACTGTTATATGAATTTTTTTATGCCAGTTCTAGAGACAGCACAGACTACAGCAAATAGCAAATGCTTATGCTATAGCTCCACTTGTGTACCTCTAATTTGTGCCACAGATCTTGCAAACTGCTCATTCAATAGCAAACACACATATTTAACAATAGCAACTCTACTCATTTGACACAGAGAACTTTTCAGCCTGTTAAAGATTACCCAATTTCACCAAAGCAGTAAGAAGGCAGACAAAAACTTCCTCCACTCAAAGCACAAAACATGAACTGCAATAGAAAGAAGGAAGCAAATGGGGTGGAGCTGAGGAAATGTCAGGAGTTACTCAACTTGGAAGTATGAATCCAATCAGAAAAAAAGTAGTTAAAACATCTTCAGAAAAAAATTCACTCTAAATCAAAAATTTACAAAGTCTCTGATATATTTATGAAGAGATATTTAAGCTTAGAAGAAGATTTTCCGCTCTGTTGAAAACCTCTTGCATGGCATACACAGTTTCATAATGGCCAACCATGACGGTGTTCACAGGGGCCTGAGGATGAGGGAAGGGACAAGGATCTGACTCCATGTTTCAGAAGGCTTGATTTATTATTTTATGATATATATTATATTAAAACTATATTAAAAGAATAGAAGAAAGGAT
>JAWWEX010000260.1:3413414-3430711 GCA_035583215.1 Arremon brunneinucha | reverse complement strand
GGTAACCCTGAGGGTGATTTGGCTTTCATGCAGCTTCACTGCAGCTTCTCCTGCAGTGTCTGCAGCTGTGTGAACCTTACACGGAGCTCATGGGACAGGGGACAGACACGGCTGGCCTGGGATGTGCTCCTTAAAATGACAAAATAAATACATCAAATATTTGAGAAAATAATTAAAAATAATCCTGAAATGCTGTTATCAAGCCTGCTGATAGCTGGATGCAGCAGTCCTATTTGAATCCCAACAATGTGTTTTGGGCATGCCAGAAAGACCAAAGTTTATCAATGGTCCAGTGTTTCTATGGAATGAATCTCCAGCCTTTGGACTCTTGGGTTTTGTATTTTTTTTTCTTTTTAGTTTAAAGGTCAGGTGAAAGTTTAGAAGCCAAGCCTGCATGCAAACACGCAACCAAAGCAGGGAAGACTGTTTCAGGCTATACAGGTCTGAAAGAAAGTCCAGCTTAATTTGCAATAATCTACTTGACAAAACAAGACAAAGCAAGAAGAGGAAGAAGGGAGATTTGTGTGTCTTTTGTGGTTATATCAAACACTCTGAAGAACGCAACATAACACTGAGGTTAATTGGAAAAAAGGAAATTATTCTAAAACTTTCAAATCAATGGAAGAAAAAAAACAACTTCTATCTATTTAAATTAAGCCCTCCAGACCAGATGAAAGCAAGGGATGAAAAGCACATTGTTTGATAAGGTCACTTATTTGCAAGACAGGTGATCACTATTCATTAAAAAGGAAAGAGAAAACAAGAAAAAGGGCAGAAGTAAGAGTTGTGTAATTCACTAGCACAGCAGCAGTGACAGCTTTAACCAGCTTTTATTGAAATGTTTCCTCTGCCTTTCCCTCAGCAACAAACGAAACAATCTGGTAACAAACTCTAACGAGCCTAACGAGCAAACCCAACCTTTGACAACTCCTCTGCCGACCCCGACCTGATGCAGGTCAGGGAAATTCCATCAGTTTCTCCTCTGGATGATCTCCTATTTAATGAACAGCTGCCTTTGAAAAGCCCAGAATTTGCCAAGAATCGCCATGCCTTGGGTTCTGACATGCTCCAGCCTCGTCTGAAAATGTTTCTGCGTAAATCAGCAGCGCTACCAGAACTCCTGGGCTCGTTCATCCTCTCACTGCAGCTCGGGCCCATTTCTCACCAATTAACCTCAAACTGGCCAGGCACTCTGGGGTGAGCTGAGCACTTCTGTTCTGTCTCCTCCTCAGACAAACCTTCCACACTTGTTAGGGAAGGGGAAAACTCCACTTGATCAGTGAAATAGGTCAGGAAAAGTCTGGGAAAAGGATTGCTGAGTATAAAGCAGAGGAGGGGGAGAAAAAAAGATAGAAAAAATGTTGAATAAAGAGCTGAGATTTGCAAGAATTCCATGATATTTAAAATTGATTTAAGAAATGTTTAAAGCAGGTACCTACTCCTACATTTCCATGATGAGAAACTTAGCACGTTATGCTGAAATGGACTGGAAATTCCATCAACTAAAACATTGTCAACACAAGGTTCTGAAAACCAGGAATAACAATAAAAACATTTCCATGATCCCTGACCACAATGGTAGAGATCAGAAAAAGAAAATTAAAATCCATCTGTTGTATTTGTATTAGCACAAATCTGGTTCCATAGATGCTGAGTCAATAGATTAAAACAAAACTCATTAAGTACACAAGGATTTAATTCTTCAAGATTTTAATGGTCCTCAAAACCATTCCTCATTTAAAGAAATACCTATATAAGGCAACTAAAGCATCCCATCTTTTCATTAGGAAGAGTTTCTTGTTTTCCCACGGCCCCAAAACGATGAATTCTCTCTCTCACGCCAACACAGGAGAGCCTTTAAACTACAGGAAAGATTAGCATCACTCTCCTGAGATAGACAGCCTCATCACAACCAATTTGTCACAATGATAGCCTAATTAAATGCATTATTCTTCTGCAGCAAAGAAGTGAACACTTGACATGTTTGAGTTAGACATACAAGTCTTCCCCTCTTCTCCAATCCATACCTTTGTGTGCAATGGCAGCCCCACAGGGAACACTCTGGGCCTTCATTTACAGAGAAATCAGTGCATGTAAGAGTCTTTTTTACTTTAGAAAATACCATTTTCTGTAATGGTTGGATGAATAAAGCCCATGTGTTCACAAGGATCACGCTCCAGGGTAAACACTGAAGTTAGCTTTGGCTGGTCCCTTCAATCAAAACATTTCTGTTACTCTACATCAAGCAAAATGAAAGCACCAGTGCCTCAAGGAAAATGTAGGGTAAAGACCTGAGATGTCACACTGAGCTGGAAGGTAGGAGCAGCTAGCTAGCTATTGTCCTTAGTAAATACAAGGTCAAATTGCCCATTTTCCCTCAAAGTTATGAGAGGGACAGTGCTTTTCCCTAATGTCATTTTAATACCATAAATCAGGGGAATTTTGTCTGTTTTTCTGGGAGAATTTAGTTGTAGGTTGGTGAAACTTGTGTGTGATGTTCCAGCAAACCAACAGAAAATATGGAAGAGTTCTTCTACAGGGAATCCCAAATCCAAGAGAAGATGAGGAGCTGATCTCCCAGAACTGGTCATTTTTTAAAAACCAATCATCACACATTTAGCTACTGCTCACACAACAATCACACGAACAATAGAGAAGCAGCAACCCAACTTGATTTGAACTTCTGCTTACACAAAGCTTTTCAATTCTTGTGCTCATTTCATCAGACTTGTTCGATTTTATGTAACAAAAGATTACAAGGTGATGCGTGCTTTAGAGCACCAGCAAAACTGTGCCAGCTTAGGGAGACTGCCAATGAAAAATAGATTAAATAGGCAAAAAAATATTTCAGGTGTTCATTAGATGAGCCATCCTCACACAACATCAAACAGCAAAGACTTCTGCAGGTAGAACCCAAAACTCCATCAACAGAAACAAATCAATAAAAGTTTTCTTGACAGCTTTATCCCTAGGAGGTGCTGCTTGGCTTTTCCCTTCAAGCCCAGGAAGAAATCAAGCCCACAGGTAAATGGAAATCCCCTTTGTTGCCACCCCATTTGTAACTGTGGGAATCACAAAACTGTTTATTGCTCTGGGCTCAGAGTGCTCAGCACCTGCTGGATGGAACCCTATGGATATGTTTCTGCAGAGCAGCTGAGATCCTTCAACATTGCAGGCTTAACCAGTTCGGAAGAAAATATAACATGCCAAGATAATGAGGGAGAGGTAAAAAAAAAAAGAAAAAAAAGAAACATTTTTCTATTTTCGACCTGGCTCCTAAACTCTATACACAGGCCCAAGTCTGCTCAAGCTATATGCTCCTTTGCCAAATCACGCACTAAAAATAAAAAAAACCCAGAAATTACATTTTGGAGTCTGGGCTAAAACACAAAGGAAAATCCCACCAGCCAACCATGCCTTTCTTCACAGAAGAGCCTATAGAAATGTCCATGTAAGTGAATTATTCCTCAGCATCCTATACTTGTGCCATCAGCCTGCCAAGCCAGTGCCCCATCAGCATTTAACTCATTATTGTGTCACTTCCAGGAGAAATAAAGAGCTTTTCTTACTTTGTCAGAAGCCAGATCCCATTCTCTAGCAATTTAAAGACTCAGTTTTCACTCCAAACATGGGTACAGCATTTTACTACAAACACAACATAAAAACGAGCAGGAACCTCTGCGCTTCCTGATCTTCCTTGCATATGCATAAAAAGTACACCATGGCTTCTAAGGAAAAGGTTCCACGCACTACTTCATGATCTTTAAAAAATATTTTGTAATAAATAAATTCTACAGTGCATCCAGCTTTAGAAGGGCAGAAGCTCAATAAGCCTCATGTGTGAAAAGCTTAAACTGGGTTAATGGCTAAGGAAAACTTTCTAGCATGAATTCCTGGGTAAAACTGGGAGCTGCAGTGGAAAACCATGGCCAGATCAGAAGGGAGGTGGAAGAACAGTGGGCACCTCCATGACCCAATAGCGCAAGTTATAAAACATCTTTTTTCCATGATGGGATTGCATGCCTTCCATTACATGGCATCACTCACTGGTTTAGAAATGTGGGATTTCGAGTGGCTTCACGAGGAGGAAAAGGAAAATGATCAATGTTTTCCCTGAGCATCCCTCCAGCAGCAGCAGCAGAGCTCGTGTGCATTTTCTGTATCTGCCCATCAGAGATTTGTGCAGATTTAGACGGAGGCAGCGAATGATCCGTGTTAATCTGAGGGGGAGCTCACAGCACTGCCTGCTCTGGGCCCACAAACATTGTTATGGTCAGCACACTCTGACACACTGCAATGCCTAAATAATGATTAAATATTGCTGATATTCAATATGCATTACAACTAAAAGCATTGCCATACCTTTACAGTTTTTCTTCTTTGCTGATTCTTTCTTTAGGTTACAGTGAAAAAGGCAATTTTAAGCTACATTCTTCTCTGTCACTCTAGATTTAACTTAATTTATCACTGTAGCACTTCATGAACAGAAATGCTGAAACGCTGACAATTTTGAATTTAGTATTTTAATTAACTTCATTTATTTTTATTTAAATTGTTACCTCTTATATTTATTTAAAACGTTATTTAAGATTTTCTGGAGCCAATGTAAGTAGGCAGGGAAGCCTAATTAAAAACCCAAGAAAAAGTCCAATCCCTAAAAACAAGAAAAAACTACCAAAAAAAAAGAAAAAAAGCCACTTAAGTTTGAGCTATATCAGGACAGAAACATGAAACTTTCTCCTCCTTGAAAATTCTAATCAATACCTGACCACATCAGGTAAATTGAATATAGGTTCCTAAATTCCATGCTGGCTTATTTTAGCCACTATTTCTTTGTTTTCAAGTAATTGTTTTATTCTATTAGAAATTTATGGAAGAGATCAATGGCGCAGTGTTTTCTTTAATTCTCAATTGTGAATTTCCAGTGGTTCCCTGGGCATGTAGAGATCAACACCTGGATGTGGCACCCAGATTTTAACTGACCTGGGCTCAATCTTGGAAGAGTTTTCCAGCCTTAATGATTCTATCCCAACGATTCCAGGTCACACCTTACATTGTGAAAGATCAAAGAGCTTTAACAAGTGGTGTAATTTAATTTAGATTATTTCAGGTGTCACAGCTGGGCTGGGTCAGCAGCAATTCCGTCCATCACAGGCTCACCAAAACATGGAGAGAATTCTGTACAGCACCCACACATCCCACGTGAGCAGGGGTGCAAGCACAGCTCACACCAGCTCAGCCCCTGAAGAATAAGATGTAAAAAACCTTTTTGTTTGATAGAATACACCCGAATTGGCTTGGGGCACTAATAAGGTGTAAAAAACCTTTCACCTTGATAGAATACACCTGAATTGGGTTGGGACTCTTTCTGTTCATGCAGATTTACTGGGGGTCTTTCAGTGTCCCAAAACCTGCAAAACTCAAGTTCTCCAACTCACCCAAGAGCCACTGATTGTGTCTGTCAGTGGTAAATAAAATTATTGGCTAACAGAGCTACTTAAACCCAGACCAGAGCACACTGAGGGATATTTCAGGGGCTTCATTTGCTCTCTCTGTCTCCCTACTAGAAAAAGAAGTATTCTTTAGTGTGCACAGCATTATTCCCTCAATTAAAAACATTCCTGTCTGCAGCAGACATGGCACATTAAGAAAGGTTAAAGCCGAAAGGACCCCATTTTGTTCGATTACAGCAGCATTAATTGATGTGTTTAATCAAAGAGATGCTTCTTGGCAATAGCATAAAGCTTCTCTTCTCCAGGGATGGTCCCAACCTCGCTGGCAGCCTGGAGGATTTTAAATAAACACAAAACAATAGCAGGAAGTGCAGGCTGCTGTCTGAGCCCTGGCTTTGTGCAATTCCTTCTGAGAGTGGAAATTCCTGCAGCTCCTCTTTTCCCTTACCCATCCCATTCATCTTCCCTTAGCAGGAGACAAATCAGCAAGAACTACATTGACAGTAATTATAAAATCACAAATGCGCTCAAAGCTCACCAATAGGAGAGAAACACTATTAACTTGGTTATGTTAAACCAGATTAAATATTGTTCATGATCTAATGCCTGTCCTATAGGAAAAAAAAAAAAAGAAATAAGAGAGATGCACACAAGAACAAGTTTTGGCCAAATCTCATCCTTTGCTTTCATTTCCTCTTACAGCAAGCTTATGTCTTGAGTTATTTCTGCCAAGTACTTTTTGGAAATTGAAGTTTGTGTACTTGCAATGGCTATTTCTAAACTAATCCATCATTCACCAGCAAATAAATGAAGAGTGGTGATAAATAAAAAGATGCCTTGTGCAATATGAGCACGCATCACCATTTTTATTAGTGGCTTCTAATAAATCTCTTTTAAACACTATGTGCTGACCAGAGGGGAAAAAAAACAAAACAAAACAAACTCCTAAACACTTCATGGTCTTTGGCAGTGACTCACCAACCATAATTGCTAAAATCTCAACTTCCTGCTCTCCTAATTCATGTAAATTTAAATGGACTGAAGTATTTGGGGAATTAGATATAAATAAATCTGAGAGTATTTCTGAAGAGAATGGTAGAAAGCAGAGCAAAGCATTTCATTGCAAATAAGAACTGAAGTTGATGGAGCAACAATTCCCATCATTATCTCGTGAATTCCCCAAGATGTTACTGCAGTCACACTGAAATGCAGCTACTGATATTCTAATTACACAAACTTCTGGAGGCTGAAGTTCCTAGAAGGGGCTGGAATTTTCAGACCATACACTTCTTAAGAAAGAAATTCTGGTTCCTGAGTCATAAGTAGAAATTTATGTAGATAGAAAAAAAATATATAAACTTATATAAATAGAAATTTATATTGATGAAATAGCCAATAACAACAAAGCAGAGCAGATCAGCACAAACCAAACTCTATTAAGAAACCAATCTGGGATGCCAGTGCAGTGCATTCTCCATGTAACCCCAAATAACCCCTCACAGTTGTTAGGAACTCATATTTTGGGTTTTTCTCTTTATTTTTTTTTTTTTTTTCTGGCAAGCTCTCTGCTCTTTCAGTTTCCTTTTAAGCTTCAAATCTCCCTCTCTTTCACAAGTGTGTAAATTCCTGCTTGGAACTTGCACATGTCTCCATGCCAGGGGCCACATAGGAAATACTCCCACACATTCCTCATCTTTTCCAGCATTATTTCTGGAAGGACAGATGGGCTCACAGGTATCCTATCCTGGAGTGAGCCCTGGAGTAGGGGGTAGAACCGAGGGATTTTTCTTTTTTAGAAATATCCATATGATCACATTAGATGCAACTCCAAGAACTGTCTGCAGGCAGCAAATACACAGAGAGATAAATTTAGATTTCTGTGTGCTCAGAAGACCTCGATACAGAGCAATTTAGATGCAGCCACTAAGAAGAATTTCTCTTTAAAAGTGTCTCTCATGTTAGGCTACTTCCTGCAAGAGATGGATTAGAAATTCAGAATAGAAATATCTGATATTTCATCCCTTACAGCAAGGTGTTTCTTTAATTAGGTCTCATCATTTTTTAGGAAAAGAGATACAATATTGTTTCCAACAATTTCCAACATTTCCAACAATGTTAAACATAAGCAGCAGAAACAACAAAAAAGGATTTTTCCATTAGCAACAGTCTTGCAGCATTGCCTAACTCCTTTATCTGACACACAACACACAATTAGGTTCCATCTGAGATGAGAAATGTTCTCATTACATAAAATTTCATAGTGTTATCACATAACTTCAGACTCCACAGCAGCAATTTTATGCCCTGTGAACATGTAATTTTGATCCTAAAATAATGCAAAAAACTTTCCTCAGGAGATCCTGCCATGGACTAAGCAATCTCCCTTGCAGCTCCGACTGCGGTGTGATTCTGGGACTCCCAGCACACACAACACCTCAGAGAGCTGCATGTGCCTCACAGTATCTTCCTTTTTTTGGGTAAAATCTTTCTGGCACCCACTCTTAACTGGCCTAAGGGTGACTCCTGCATTGCTGAGCCAAAGCACAGCCCTGGTAGGAGCAGGCTGGTGCCTGTTTCTGAGGAGGGAGGGATGTGGGGTTGCACCTTTGGCTGTCACCCTGCCCTGGAGTTTGTCAGGCTGACAACTCCAGCCCTTCAGGAGCTCTGCTCTCCAGAGAACCTTCACAACAGCTCCCAGAGGAGTTCCCCAGCTCCAGCAACGCCCCAGGCAGTGTTCCCCCACCCAGCAGAGCCTTCTGCACCCCAAATCAGCACAGCAATGTGCTGGAGCTTGGCTCCCTCCTATCCCATATGGGCTGGAAGGGATGGGGAGCGAGGGAAGGGCTGCCCCTGCTGCTGGCTCCATACGGCCCAGCTGGCCCTGCCTTTGGCTGTTTGCTGGGAATCCCTTGCCAGAGTTTCCCTTTCCAGAAGCTCAGAGTGCATCAGCACTCGCACACAGCTGCCAGCCTGGTTTCCAAGCACAGCTCCACCAAACCCCTCAGCTGCTAACGGGGACTCATTCTCTGCTGCTAATTGTCTGCTGCTTTCCAGCCTTGCTCCGCTCTCAAACCAATTATAAACTTCCATGCTTTGTGTGAGCTGTAAAATTCCTTCCAGAACTTCAGTGAATTGTGCCAGAGCACTCGAAGGAGGATGCAGGAACCAGAACAGCCCGAAAAACCGGAGAGCTTCACTTCACCACGGCTCCTGTACTGGGACACAGTTCTTGGGAGTCAGCATAATTTCATCCCAAAACATTCTGGCAAGCTTGACAATATATATAAATTATTAGCAGATGCTGTGCTACTTGGCATTTAATTCCTCTTAAAAAACACTTTTAATTTTTTTTTATACCTCAAGTTTTTGCAAAAACACAAAGAAAATAGTTAAAGCTGTTTATAAATTCACTATCAACTCCTAAGATGAAGTTAGTCAGTGTATTAGAAATTAGCCTTTTTAGCCACTTAAATACAAGTTTCAGGAGTTGTTACAATCCCACTAAACATGAATTCTTAGTTCCATTTTTATTCTGTGTTCTCTTTAACAGTACACTGAATAATGTGCCAACATGAGTCAAATTCAGAGTTTCAATCCTTTACTCCTAGAGGCACTAAAACAGATCAGAAACTGAAAATATGGCAAATATGGCCCAATGGCCTGCCTACAATGCAGCATTTAGCTAAGAGAAAATACTTGAGATGCCATGGACAAAACATAAAAATCACTACATGAACCAAGAGATAACTGTCCAGACAATGAGACTTTCAGAACTTGATTCAGTCTGACACGAGTCCACCAGCAGATGTGGGGCTGGAAATACTCACAAGAAGCCACTTGCTGATATTTTTCTGCCGCAGCACTCTCCAGATAAAGTGGATTTGGTCGTGCCACTAACAAGTCTCAGCTCTGCCGAAGCTCTCCTGCCACAGCAGCTGGTCTGAGTCCAGGGGTGGGGAACAGAGCAGCGCTCACTGTGCTGGGAAACCCCAGGGGAGTTCAGCATCCCCAGCTGGTGATGAGACAGACGAGGCAGGGTCAGCCTCCAGGGCAGACAGAAGCACCAATCTACACCAATTTAGCCTTTCCATACCAGCCCTGCTCCTTGTTTCTCCCAGGCTTTAAAGAGAGATGAAAGCTGTGGGTCAAGGATCTCACTGAGAAAGTCCCAAGGCTCACGAGAGACACTCGCAGCACAGGAGCAGAGGAATAAAACAGGGACTGATGAAGATACAGATAAATTGTCTACCTGCTACCGGAAATTCGTTCTTTCAACAGGAAATAAATCATCTTTTCTTCAAACATTTCGTTAAGCCTCTGGGCCAAGGCACACACAAAAACTGCTACTTTTAATAACAGACACTGATGAAGAAATTTCCTCTGTTCTCACAGTATTTTTATTTTTCTTCCACTGTCCATTATTAATCATCCCTCTTCTCTTTGCTTTTTTCATAAGGAGCAAACTCTCAGACAGGGCAAGCTCCTCCATTCCAACATTTTGGTTTCTGGTTTTTTGATACCAATTCCAGCATGTCAAGGCTTGTTTATTTAAATTTGTGCCACCAATGACTGAATGAATCACAGTTATTTAATTTCCCTTTACTACAAGCCTTGTCCTTCACCTACTAAAGAAAAAAATCTCTATGTTGAATTTAATTTGCTTTAAAAAACACACATTAAGTGTACAGAGGGAGGAGCCCTGATTTAGGACAGACTTTTGAGGGCATCATGGTTTTTAGTAAGAATCTGAGGACAGCATCACTGCTCACTATGGAGTCTAAATTTCAGATGTACCTCTGAGCTGAACCCACAAACTGAAAATGGACACAGAACAAATACACAGAAATTCTGGGAATAAAAATTATCAGCATGGCTACAGGAAGAATTTTAAAGAAAAAAAACAAGTTACACACCGCACTAGGAATATCTAGGCTTGCTCTGTAATCAGGAATCAATGGTATTTTTCAGCGAGACACCTGTATCTGCAATGCAAGCCTGAAATTATCTTTATCAGCGAGTTACCACATGAATCACAGCTAAAATTATTTATGAAGGGCCATGAGAGCAGCAGGAATTATTTCAGCTCACCAGGCTGGCTGAACGCACCCACCAAGGGTAAAACAACCCATTGACAGCCAGAGCCTTGCACAGGGCAGAGCTCAGGGGAGCAAACAGGTGCTGCTGCTGTGCAGTGAACATCTGCATCCCTGCAGACCAGGAGGGACCTCTGGCACCTGAAGGGAAACAACCCAGCTCCTCTAGCAGGGCTCAGAGTGACTCTGAACTGGTATTGGGAACTGAAAGCATTACTCCTCTTACGGTACCTGGGTTTGATTTTTGTTCCCCTGCTGGAATACAAATCGCTCACTTCAGAGGACTCTCCTTACCGCTTGGTGAAAGTCAGAACATTCTGGATTTAATTGGGGTTTTGTTGAATTAATAAACATGGCGCATCCGGAATGAATCCATCTCCAATAAATGTTAGAGAGACCTTACAAAATATTTTTCCTTGATAAGCAAGTAATTTATAGGGGATTGATTAATTTCTAAATTGTTTAGAAATCATCTTTACAAGTATTCTCATGACTTAGTGGGGAGTAGAATTTCAACACTTTTGGCCACAGACTTACTTTGTCAGTGATCTGTGGTCTTAGTAAAAGAAAGTTTCACTAAGTTTGAAAATATTTTTAATTAATGTAGAAAACCTGAAAGACCCCTACACTTGACAAATTTAACCTACACTCTGTTTAACTTCTTGTACAAATCAATGCAATAACCAAATTTATAGTTATAAATAATTTATAATATATAAATAATACAGGGTTACAGAGCACAAAATACCAAAATCCCATTTAGAATCAAGTTCCATCTTTGAAAGCTTTTAAATTCTTTTTCAGTCTTGTAATAAACACCAAATTATTATCTATTAAGCACATGATGCATATCTGGTTTTTTTTACATAATTGTGTATATATCTATTTAAGATCTATACAGTAACAGTACCTAAATGTGGCTCAGCATCTGAGTATCTGATCTATTAAAACTGTCATAAAAATGCAAAGCATTAATATTCCCATTAACAAAATAGAGACTTGAGGCAAAGAGAAAATCTAAATATTTGTTTATGCTAAAAAAGATGTCACATAGAAAAATTTAGGCCAGGTCTTTTAAGTTCCAGTCCAGAACTAATTGTTCTTGCCAAAAGCATAGCAAAAAAAAAAAAATTAAAAAAAATATTTTAAAATTTATTTTACTAAGGTCAAAGCAAATGCTTATTCTCCTTAAAGTATTCAAATATGTGCATGCTGAACCAATCAATTATAAAGAAGAGTCACTTTTTTAAAAAGAAATAATGATGTAATAGGTATATTCAGGAAAAAACCCCATCTGTAAGAACAAAAAAGGAGATAGAGATAAGAGAAAACTCATCCATTGGGAATGCAGCACTAATCAGGCCCAAGAAAATAAAAAATACTGAAAATCTCCTTTTGCATAAGTTTGGTGAGAACTATAAATAAATATGGCCCAAGTGATGAAGAGTAAAAGCTTTGGAAGAGACACTCAAATTTAATTTGTGTGGCTTTGATGAGAAATTTATCAGCAGAGAACGTATTAATTCCATCCCACTCTAGAGGCATTTGTTCCCGAGCTGCCAGATAAAGGTGGAATTCAGATACAAATATGGTTTTGATGGTTTATTTTTTATTGGTATTTCTCTCTGAAAAATATCCTTGTGTGCTGGGGGAAGGCAGCTGACTCCAGCAGTTTGATCAAAGAGATGATTAAAAGGAAATTAATCTTTAGAGTGTTTCAAAGCCAGCTCGGGCAGTTTGCATATTTGTGCTGTGGAACACCACAGAGCCCCAACCTGTGGGGATTGACCTGTCCCAGGTGGGTTTGGAGGGGAAGGTGACAGAGCTGGGCTGGCCAGGGCTCATAGAGAGGGCAGCTCTTGCTCCAGCTCCTGATTTCACTTCAACATGAGCAGCTTTGCCCCAATTTCCAATCAATTATTGCTCAATCACTGCTAACGAGGCTCCAAACCCCATTCCTGCGGGAGGGTGGTCACAGCCTGAGCTGCTCCCAGGTGATTGTGCACCCACACAGCTGTACCTGCACACCAAAACCACAGTTCTGTGATTGGGCCCCTCTTTAAAATGCACGGTTTTCATTTACTTTGATTATTGTAAATCTTCAGTCAAATTAGGTGACTGCATGAGCTTGCTCCATTTTTGGTAGCCCACAGCTGAGGGATGAACTGGGGAATCAATTCCTTCTCTTACTTCTATAAAGAGGCAGAAATTCCTTCTCTTACTTTTATAAAGATACAGAGCCAGGTGTTCCACCCCAGCTCTCCCACTTCGGGTCCACCTTACACCAGCACATGCCACCCTTTTATTAAATTAATAATATTAATGCAATTCTGATTGCAAGTGAAGAGAGGAAATGTTTCCTTTGGCCACTTTTGTAGACATTGTGACATTCAGACTTTGTAACCTGCTAAAAGAGGGACAGATAAAATGCCCAGCAGTGATTCCAATAGGAAGGAGCTCCTGCACAATGTCAACTATAAATATATTTATTTCAAGCTGTTAAAAACATATGCTCTTAATATAGTTTAATACTAAAAACCCCTACACTCTAAACTGATAGAAAAAAACCCACCAAAATTTGATAAGATCCACAAAATGGAATTAGATCTGAAATTAGTTTACTAATCAGTTGATTAAAAATAATAATTTAAAACACTTGCAGTTTTCGAATTATTTAAAACACAGGTACCAAGAATAGTTGAGTTCCGATATGCCCTGACTGAAAATTCATGTAATTTACTCTTTGAAAGTACTTAGGGAAAGTAAAAATCTTACACAAGATATTAACCTTCCTAAAATAAGTTTTATAGAACGGGTTACTTGAGGTCTCAAGTAAACAAATAACAAAAATATGATTCTTCAGCAAGTTCTTTTGAGCCTCCAAATCAATCAACACTTGGCAGCATTTCTCAGCTGTTCCTATGAAAAGCCATGTACAGATTGCAGAAGCATCAGTTGCTCTGATAAATCTCACTATGCTAATGAGGTTGATTATTTTCTCTCTACAGATGAGAGGAATATTGGCATATAGGCAGTAAACTGTTATTAGCACATTCCCAATAACTGTTTTTATTTTCTGACTCATCGGCCCAGGCCCATCTATAAATCTCACAGGATTTATGGACCTAAGGAAATCAGCACCTCCCTCTAAATGCCATGGTGAAAAGGACATGGATTCTCTATAAACTAAAGACTCCATAAAGATTTGGCCCTTCTTCCTTCTGACTTTGTATTTGCACCTTCAGATAGAGTGCAAGAAACCTGCAATTAATCTATTTAAAAAAAATACAATGCATTTTTTGTGGCCACCTAAATTCCTTCCAGTTAGTAGACAAAAAAATCTAAATAAATGGGTTGATTACCACATGGTCTAACTAGGAAGGCTGAATTTTGTACGTAACAAAGCTCTGGTTTGTCAAGAAAAAAACTATGCATAAGAAAGGCTTAGGCAATTGTTTAATTAAATCTAGAGCTCCCATTTGTGCTATCCATGCTCATTTATCCACGCTCAGTTTAGAATTGTGCCAAGAATGAAGCAGGGAAACACAGGTGACCAAGAGGTCAAGCTCAATGGCATCTACTACAAGAGAATTGCTTTTAGCCTCACCATAAATCAAACAGGAAAAGTAGCTAAACAAATTGTATCTGCAAAGCTGAAATAGTCCAACAGGAAGACAACAGAGCAGTGATTTAATCTTTCACCCCAAAATAACTGAATTACATGAATTGGTGCTATTATCCTATGTTATAACATACTTTAGTACATGTAGGGCAATGAACATTAGTTAGAAGTAAGAACTCCATGACATTACAATATATGATGCTGGAGAGTGCTAAGGAGCAAGGCTGGAACAAATAAAACTCGGGGATAGACTATTTCAATGCCAGAGAAATAAAAAATAATACCATAGGCAAATTCAGTCACTATTTAACTATTTGGCAAAAAAATTAAAAGCTCCATGGGTTAGAATGGAAATTTAACTCCTGAAAGTCTGGACAATGAGGATCGTTATTTGTGCAAACACTAATTACAGAACCATTCAGACACGTACATTCAAGTTCCCCACCATAGTTAGCCAATTAAACCATAGCAGCAAAGTTTCTCCAGAGCTCACTGAGGCCACCTCTTGCAGTGGTGCCTCTGCTTGCTGGAGAATAAATTCATGCTACAAACCCTGCTGGAACAGAGACACAGCCCAGACACACAATGGGTGTGAGAGCCTCCAGTTTGCACTGCAAGGCCACCAGTAAAGGGGTCCCAAAATCCCCCAGAGCATGGGGACAGCAACTCCCCACAGGGATCCAGCAGGAGCATCCTTACCTGCCCCAGACTGCTCATTCCTGGCACTCCCTCCCACAGCAGGCAGCCCCTTTATCAGCCCTCTTATCACAGCTGCCCCTCCTGCCTGGGAATCACCTCCTGCCCACCCCACACCTCACATCAGCAACACACCAGCACCCAGTCAGAGAAATGAAATATTTGGGATCAGCTGTTGTCATCTTATTGCAGAGCTCCCATACCTTCTTGGTGATTTCTCATGGGCATCTCCTCACAGCACTGACTCCTTCTCCCAGACAGCACAGCCACCAAACTCCAGCTCCCTCCTCACCCACTCTTTTATAGCACTTTTATTCTTATTGGACACAGCTGTGGCCCATTAAGGGCAGGGCTGTTCCTAATCTTTGGTGATTGGTGCAGCTGCAGCTCCTCAGGTGTGATTACTTTCTCCGCTATCTTTATTTCCTTACATTCTATCCCTGCACAGTCGTGCACCTGCAGTGAGTTGTGGGTGCTGGATCCCTCTGGGTGATCCAGGATAGCAGAACAGATCAGATTTAGACAGGAAGAGCAGGAGAGATTCAAAGGACCCCAGGGACTTCAAACCCCTTTTTAGGGCTCAGATAAATCACCAAGCTGCAGATGAAGCTCCAGACTAAGGATGGTGAAGATTAATGGCTCTGTTCTCATGGCTGCTCTGGACAAATCTCAGGTCCCAAAAGGGCATTATTGGTTTCTCTATTTGTTAAAAGAAGCAGTTTCCACACTTACATTTTTCCTCATGGTTCTGTGTTTTGCTGTTGGCTAAGGTGACTTTACCCATGCTCTAAAGGAGCATTAAATTCATCAAGAATTACAGACTCTGGCTTGTCTCACAGAGCCACTAGAGAGGTTCTGTACACCCAGAAATCATCATCTCACTGCTGATTGTCCCACTTCTAGAGTGTCTGAACAGCAGAATGGAAGATATCTAACAGCCAAAAGATGCGTAGGAACTCATGGGGGAAAGGACCAAATTGGGAAGAAAACAACAATCAAGACGCCAAACTCCCTGATCTGATACAACATAAGTTCTTCTGTCAAATATATACACACATGTAGTGTCTTCTAAATTCTGGCAATATTGTTTTATACAAAATCTTTAACTTTGTGCAAATGATAGCTGATACTATATTTCAGTACATATTTTTATTTATACCCCAGTTCCACTTATCTATGAGATACTCATATTGTTAAATTTATCAAAAATAGCTTCAGCATCACCAGTGTGCAGGAAAAAGACCCCAAAATTGGATTTTACTGCTTGGCCTACCCCAGGATTCTTATACTCCTGCAATTCTAGGTATCCAAGCATCACCTGGAACAGCCAAGCTGTGTCTGACACAGCATGGTAAGGAGGGATTCAAAACTGTCAGAGATGCTGAACAATTAAAGCTTTAGCAGTTAGTCTTGGAAAGGGCTCTTTTTGAAGTTCCTTGCCTGTCTTATAGGCAAATTACCTTTGATAATCTGGATGCCTGGCTCAGAACATTATAAAATCAAAGTTAGTTCCCAATACATCAAACTTTAATTTAGACAGAAATGCCTCCCTCAGAGCTGAAATGCTCTTAGTACATGGGCAGCCTTAATCTTGCATGTTCCCCTGATTCAAAATAATATTTCATCCTTACCCTGAGCAGAGAGTTAAAAATAAATGCTGACAATTATAATTATGTACAAGTGAAGATAAAAGCAGGCTCCATCAGACTCTGTTACAGCAGAAACATTCCACCCATTTGGGCCAGTTTGCTTTCTGCAGCTGGAAAGGTGAACAGAGGGAAAGGTGAAAAGTTAACATGGAAAAGATGTTCAGGAACAAGCTGTAAAGCTTTTGGAAGATTTCACCTGTGGGCTCTCATGAAGTGAAGGAAATATGCTGCAAAACCAGGCTTTTACTGTTCTTTCTCTGAGGAAGAGGGGGCAGAAGTTTTATTAACATTGAAACAGCCTATATGTGTTATATTATAACCTAATAAGTTTTATTAACGCTGAAACACAGCCTATATGTGTTATATTATAACCTAATAAGTTTTACTAACATTGAAACACAGCCTACATATGTTATAGGATGTGTTATAATATAACCTAATAAATTTTATTAACATTGAAACACAGCCTATATGTGCTATATTATAACCTAATAAGTTTTACTAACATTGAAACACAGCCTATATGTGTTATATTATGTGTTATGTTATAACCTAATAAGTTTTATTAACATTGAAACACAGCCTACATATGTTATAGGATGTGTTATAATATAACCTAATAATTTTTATTAACATTGAAACACAGCCTATATGTGTTACATTACGTGTTATATTATAGCCTAATAAGTTTTATTAACATTGAAACTCAGCCTATATGTGTTATATTATATGTTATATTATAACCTAATAAGTTTTATTAACATTGAAACACAGCCTAATTATG
>JAWWEX010000260.1:3395013-3410831 GCA_035583215.1 Arremon brunneinucha | reverse complement strand
CTGGTAGAATTCAGGATTACTCATTATCTTTAGAGATCATTAATTAAAAGCAGCATTAGAACTCACTGTGACGTTGGCGTGCCAGGGTCAGCTTTCAAGGTAAATTTTATCTCACACGAAGAAAAGAGAGAAGTTTTAAAAGTCAATTTTCAAGATAAATGCAAAAGCCCTTGGGACAAGCAGGATCATCTGCTATGCACTTTAACATTACCATAAGCTTTAGGTGTTTTAGGAATGTAATTACACAATTTTACTAATAAGCATTAGCTTATATAGCTTATATTTACTGCAGCTGCACTCCTGATTGAGTTTGTCAGTAGTGATTTGTGTTGGGAACTCACAAACTCAACATAATTAACAATGTTTGGAAAATGATGGTATTTGTGCTCATATAGAGCAGACCCAGGGAAAAATTATTGATTTATAGGATGGCAGCCTCAATAATCTTCATAGTAATTAAAATCTACTTAAACTAGTGGGCAATCAGAAGGATTGGATCTCACTTCAGGATTTGCTTCCACAGCCATTTAAATTGCTGTTAACCACCCCCCCATCATTCATTTTAACAATTTACATTCTAAAACCCCACCCTGAAAATTTCAAGGCTCAGGATCACTAAATCAAAGCTTAAATATGCACACACTGGATTTTCTCTTCTTTCAAGTGAGCCCTTTTGAAAATAAAAACAAACATTCCTTTATTTCCTCAAGATGAGGTTAATGCTTTTCCAAGGAGACACTACTTTTGCAGATGGCTTGAATTAGAGAACTGCTACAGTTATCATTATGCAGCTATTCAAATAGAAAATTTTAGAATTTGGCAAAAAGGAAAAAAAAATAATGTCTCATAAAACTCTGTCCAGATTCAAAGCAGGAAAAAAAGAACATGTAAAAGTCAAAAATGCTGAAAATATTCAAGCAGAGTAAGGCTTGAAAATTTGAAAATAATAAGTCTGACATTAAGATATGAAATTCATACATCCAAGGCAGGGAAGAAAAGCACAGTGGTAGGATAATTTACATCGAAAAAAGGATCTGAAGTCTGAACAACAGGCAGGATAGAAATAATGCTGTGTGAAATTTAAGATCTAGAGGTGTAAAAAAACATTCAAATTTACTTTTATTTAAATTTTTTCCTTTGTCTTTTGTTTCCTGTCGTTTTTTTTTTTTACCCTGTGCTGGGGATGGATCCCTGTGTACAATTAAATGTACAGACACATCAAAGCATACTAAGAGTGAGGGTTTGATTTCCAAGTGTTTATGGATGAAACCATAAGTCATCACAAAAACTAGAAGATAAAATGCCACTGAGGAAGCCAAAAACTACAGAAATCTGATTTATCCCCTGTTAAATTTTATTGTGAGAAATAACTTCATGAATTCATACACTAATTTGTGTGCTATGGGGACCTTGGCCCTAATTCTTCTCTGGTACTCACCCAGTAGTGAAAAATTGTTTAAAATTCTTCATTAACACCCAAAAATTGACAATGTCACAAAAGCAGTTGACAGCAATTGACAGAAGAAAAAATTCAGAACTGGAAACAAAGGTGACAGGTCAGAAATTAGATTAATTTACAGATTGAGAAAACACACTTTCACAAGTCTTCCAAAAGTTTTTAACTTCTCTATTTTATCAGAGCAATTTGCTTTAATGCATTATCTTTTCTTTACGTGGCAGACAAATGGAAAAAATAAAAAGCAATTTAAGTATAAAATCACAGACTCACAGCATCATTGATAATGGGCAGATCCAAGGGGAGCAGAGTTAGGTCAAACCTCATCTGTTTTTAAAATCACAGCAATGTGCAAATGAGTCCAATAAAATGGTCTATTTTTAATGTAATGATGTCCTGTCTGCAGAATATGATAATGCAGGATAGACCTGAAACTAATCTCAGAATTCTTCATTTACTGATTCCCCTGTAAAAAGTAACTGCAACAATTAGCAGTTTAATACATTTTCATTCATGAGCAGTGAAGAGAGGTCTTGTTCATATTTGATAAGAGCATAAAGCAGACCTGAGGCAATGTAATTAACCAGTTATACTTATTATTAGATTCTAGTTGTCTTTTCAGCCAGAGCTGCTATTTGTAACTTGCCACCTGCAATAAGTTTATCTGCTGTCACCACATTGCTGTCGTACAGGATGCTGAGTTTATTGTGTGGTTGTGTAGGAAAGCATCAAAACAAATGAATAATCATAGAAAGACTCCCTGTTCTCAGGTTTCTCCTGCAGAATCCCACAGACACAAGGAAAACTGACTGTGCTCAAGTCTGGGCTCAAACATGATGCTTGCATGAGTGGCTAAAATTTCTAGAATTCTTTGTGGGACTGATCTTTGGAAAAATGGTTGAAAAAAATCAAAATGTGGAGTTGCTCTAACCTTTTAATAGAGATCTTCTGTTCCAGAAGAGAGGGGAAAAAAAAAATCACCAATAGTTTAATTACTATTTTGGAGACTTTCTCATATGTATTTTACTGGACAGGAGTGACAAGGCAATCCTTTAAATGCAGCCCTAAAGACAACAAAAGTAAAGACTCAAAGCACACAGAGTGATGCTTCTTTCTGAGAATATTCAGAATAATATCCTGTTTTCATTTACCCAATTTTTGGAAGTCAAAATGGAATACTCCTCCTACGAGTTCTGAGAATCAGTGTCTCAACAGAGGTGAAGGTGATAAGAGAAAAAGTGATTTGTGTTGACCTTTCTAAATGGCTTTCTGCATGTTTTGTTTTGTTGTGGGTTATTTTGTTAGGTTTGGAGTTTGTCTGAGTATTTTTCTGTTAAGTTTCAAAGGAATTAGAACTAAAAATAGAACAGGAATGATGCTGTAAATGCCAAGAACTGGCACTTTCATACCTGCATCATTTTTCCTCATAGTTTTTGGTTTTTTTAAACAAAACTTACTGACTATTACCTTTTGAAGCTGAGCTATACAAGATTTGATAGTTTAGTTGCTTTGTTTGTTGTATGCTATCGATTCCAGGCTTCCTACACCAATGCAAACAAATCTGCACCCCAATTAGCTGTCATAAATCAGTTTATTTCCTGGGGCTGCCTGGCAGACACCTGCACACCAAGGACTGAAGGCACCGAGGTGCAATTGCAGCCCACTAACCTGGGGAGGGAGAGGAGAGGAAATAAAACAATTCTATAACCTTAACCTTCCACTGATTTCTTTCCCATGCCAAACACAACCTGGTTCTGATTTTTGAGCAGATCATTTTCCTGTTACAGAGATCAGTCCAGGGAACAGGAAGGAGACAATAAAACAAACAGAACCTCAAAAGGCCCTGCAGGAAAACACAGAGATTTACACTTCCAGCAAACATTTTGATTAGAGTGGGATACAACAAACATGGCTTTTATGATTGAAATTATCCATTCCTGATCATTTTGATTGCTAATTAAAGGAGAAAAGGCAGAGATGAGTGCAAATTCTCACCATAACAACGAGCAATCATGAGATTTGGTGGCCAAAGCTGCCTGATCTGCCTCTGAAAGTAGGACAAGGCAGGGCCAGCTGCTCTTAAATCTCAGGTAATTATCTTAGACCTTCTTCTTCCCCTTCCCCCTTCCTTTCTCATCCCTTGAGCTACAACAATAAAAACTTTTAAATGCATATGCAAATAAATAATTTAACTAAATCACTTTGATCACTAGAAACTGTTAGTTAACATTAGAATGTTTCAGCTGAGAGAGATTCAGAGAGATTAATTTGTCTTCCACTGTGCACAACAGCTATTCAAAATCCTCTAAAGACCAGGCTGTGTTGTAATGAAGCATATTTACAGCTTTCTTTATATTTTATTTAGCAAGTAAATACTCTGGCGTTTTCAAACTGAAGGGATCTGATTTGTTTTCATGGGACACATCTTTCCAAACAGCAGCATGTGCAGACAACACTGTTCAAAATGTGCTCTGCTCACCAGCCAAAAACCACTGGGGAAATCCTTCCCGTGGGTCCCCAGATTTTTATATCGGATTTTAGTGTCCATGGATATTAAATTTCCCACCCAACCATGCCCTCAGATTTGGAAGAACACCACAATACCTTGCTGACTGCAGCCATTAGCACCTTCTTGCTTTCCAGAGACCCCTGCAAGCTGAAATTGCTCACCAGAGGACATTTCTTCCACACCTCAACACCACAGCACTAAATGGCCTATAAAATTACCACAGGGCTACACACCATTACTCTTTAAATATCCTGGAGTAGAACATTAATGGAAGCTGAATATTTATGTGGGTTCCAGTGTCCTGATTTACAGATGGCACCCTTTGGTGGGCAGTTTGGTGTTGAGCAGGGCACTGCACTTCAAAGTAAATCGGTGGAAGAAAAAAGTGGAAGAAAATTCAATTTGGAAAGTTTATTTTCTCTCACTTTTCCAGGCAGAACCTGCAGCAAGTTTGCTTTTGTATACAGGATGCCATCAGAGGAGGTATCATGATTTGGAAGATTGCTTAAAAAGATTGTCACCTCAAAACTGAGGGATATAAATGGTGCTCCGAATGTGCTCTGAAGGAAAGAAACTCCCCACCATGCACATCTCCATTCCCAGGAGATCAGACACATTGCAATTCTGCTTTATCAGGGAGCAGCAGGACAAAGTGTGGCTGTAAACGCTGGTGACAGCAGCAGGGCGAGGGGAGATTTTATGGATGAAAATTCCAAACCCAGGGTGCCAAATTCCTTCCTGGCTCAAACTGGGGACAGCTTTATTGGGATCAACACCAGCATTTCATGCTGCCCAAAGGTTTGGCCAGAGGAGTGGAAGGAATTGCCTGGCTGAATTCTGCCAGGGTGTTCTTGCTCTGCAGCCCTGGTGCTGCTCCTGAGCACCAGCAGGAAATCCAGAGCTGGATGGTGACAGCATTTTCCTAAACAGCATTTTTTTTTTGTTAAAATTGTAAGACGTATATTTAATTATCAGAATAAATTGTTAAGGAAAGCAAAATTACTGCTAAATATCCCTGGAAAATATAATATCCAAGAGACTTTTTATTCCCATGAAATCCATGATTAATCTTTGCTCTATTATTTTGCTACATAGCTATTAATTTTATTACTTTAGAGCAGGACAATTTGTAATAGACTTGATTTAAAATGCCATTCAGCTGTGCACTAATAATAAATACTGCTATTGCCACAACTGTCAAACACAAGCATGAAATTAAAAAGGAAATATTGTTGGAGGTTTTTGACAAATACTAGTGTTGAAGGTGTATTATTAGCTGATAAGTTTCAAATAATACACTCTATTTCTCATTCACTCATTAAAATGCGCTTTCTTCACATATATTATCCAATTAGTAGCAGACAAATTGTTTTGTTGTTATCACTATTGCACAATAGTTTGAAAAGATATAATAGATATAATGGCTACAATCATTTTTGAAGCCAAAATGAAAACCAACAAAAAACTGCCAATGTTTATTTGCTGAATAGCACTGTAATGGAATTAACTAAAAATGCAATATTAATATTTTTGGCTATGCTGGATACTTGAAAGATCAAATAGCTTTTTGCTTCAATAAATAAGAAATGCTCTGAAAAACATTTTTGTCTGCATATCCTGAGCTGGAAACTCAGAGAGAGCAGCCGAGTAAGCCCAGGGTGTAACCCTGGTGTGGTTTTGATAAACAAAAGATTTAAAACTGAAGATTTTCATTGGACAAAACTCCAAGTGCTCCTCCCCTTAAAAAAAAGAGGGGGAAAAAAAGCAGTAAGAAGCTAATAAAATATATCAAGAATAATTTATGTTGGAAAAATATAAGTAGAGGAAATTGGATGAATCCCCTTTCTCAAAAGACCCAACTTTGATCCTTAAAATCTTTCAGTAAGTTTAAATTAACTACAAGTAATTGCTATTCACCACTGCAGCCTTTTCTTCACCCTCGAAACCTCACTTAAGGCTTTGATCTCATTCGTGCCCAGCTAATTTCATTCTCCTTAAACATTTCAGATGGCTTTGATAAAGTGTCCTGTGCTCCTCATTTTACAGTTTTGACTCAGCACAGCCACCAAGAGCCACGTTTGCAAAGTGGGATCTATGGCTCACTGGATCTCTGATATTAAGGTATTATTTTGCTGAAAAATATGAAGTTTTCCTGATCACTTTATTAGATCTGTAATTATCCAGAGCCAAGCCAATTATGTCAGAAAAAAAGGACAAATTGCCTTGAGTGATGTTGAACATCTCCAAGCAGAAGGGCTTTGTTGTCACGCTGGCTGGACAGCAGAAATTCACCTTGGTGCTTTTATGGCCCCTTACTTCACCAAGTATGAAGGAACCTTTGGGAAGAGGCTGTTAAAATGCAATTAAATATTTTCTAATTCACTCTGCTCTCCAGCCCAAAGCAAAGGTTTAAGGCAGAGAGAACCAAAGCTGACAGGAGAGAGTGGGTGAACTCCAAGCTGAAAACCTCCATGGGCTGTGGGGACAATGCCACCCCAGGAAAGGGGACCAGAGCTCAGGGTGACCCTGACAATGCTCATTTTGTCCTGGGAATCACAAACTGGAGGCAGGATAAAAGGGTGACACAATCCTGGAGCTCTCATGGAGCCAAAACTTTGATTATGGCAGAGGGTTTCGCAGAACAAGGGCTGTGAAAATATGCAAGCCACGTAAAATAAAAGGATAGAATTCAAAACTAAAATACTTTCATTGTGAGTCTGGATATGCACCTTTCAGGAGTCCATTTAAGTGTCTCCTCTTGTTTCAGAGCTACAACTGACAATGCTTTAATAAATCCAATAAACTGGGCTTTGTTCCATCAGCCAGTAGCTGTGACAGTAATTTTCTTTCTCAAGAGAGACTTCCAGGACAAACAGAACTCCTAACTTCTAAGAGAAATGAAGAACAAGATTACACATTATTGAATTCAATGACCAAATTCCAGTTAAGTTCAGGAAGCATAAGCACATCTCCTAAGGAAAAAAAGACAAAGGCTACAAGTTTGAAATAGAAATTATATTTGTGTACTTCTTTTTTAACTCCTATAAATGCAACTGACCAAGGGAGACTTTCTTATGGAGAAGACACATAATTTCCATTGTATCATTTAGGAATGATGAATTATCAGCAGTGAAATTAAGGGTAAACACAAGCTAAAAAATCTGGTCCAATGTCTTTGCAATAAGTAAATTCTTCAAAAATAAGATAAAGTTCTAAATTCAATACATCTCGATCATGCCATCACAAACGTAAATAGATTCATAGATAAAATTTGCATTTGTAAAATAACAGATATGCTGACACATGAAACAGGGATGATACTTTTAAAAAATGCCAATTTCTGGAGAGTGTTAATAAACATTTACTGCCCAGAGGTGGATCTGAACTGTGTGCTGCATCTCTCTTCCTTTTTAGGGGTATCAAATCTGCTGTAAACTATTAAGATAATTGCATTTTTTACAAGTCTCAAACCCACAAAACTGAGAGGATGCAGGGACACCCTGTGAAAATATCATTTCCCCACAGAGCAAGAAAAAAGTCTGAATACAATTGAAGAGTACCTTGATAATTTCACAAATTGTGACTGTACAAAAAAAATCTACTCTGCTGAGCACTGTGCAGGAGTTTATATGATTTTATAAGAGATTTTGTCATTTGAATGTTCAGCAAGCAACTCCAACCTCTCACCTTGGATATAATCAGCTATTTTTCCAGAAAAATCTTTTGGAACACTATGCATGAAAATACTAGTGTTTCCAGCACCCCTTCACGAATTCTTGAAAGATGGAATATGTCTGGAAAGTTGTGTCTGAATGTCCTCTTGGAAACACCAATCTTGTCTTGATTTTTTCCTGTTTGACTGTGGCGTCTGATCCTTGAGAAATTCTGTGCACAATGCCTTCATTTGATTTGCTCATGTCACAGAGATGTCAGGGTGAGCATGGAATAAACCACTCAACAACTTTGTGGTTTGAGCCTTTCAGCAGAATGAATCATATTAAGAATCTCAATATTACTGCCATTAAAGAACACTGTAAAAAATATTATTTCTTTCCTCAAACAAATGTTGAAAAAACCCCAAAGTCCCTCCTTTTCACTGCACAAACACATTTCTATATCAGATTCTTCTAATTTGGATTTGGATTCAGTTTGCTCTTTAATTGCAGCGGCCCAGATTGTAAATCTGTTCTGTGTGAGATTGCAAGTTTATTTCTATATCATATATATAATCCAAATACTGTAAGTGCTGTAAAAATTAGCCTTTTTTTGTTCAGTCAGCTTGTGAAGTATCATCAGCTACACCCATTTGACAATCCTCTAGTGAAGGGAAAAAGGCAAAATAGTAATCAGAGACAAATGATATTATAATCTCATGCTGGATGTTTGACTAGCATGAAAAGAAAAATCCTCCAAGCACTTGTGTAAGTTGTAATGATGAAAATATGAAAAATCATGAAAAATATTCAGAATGAAAAACCATTTGACATTGCATAAACTGCACTGAAGTGCTGCTCCACAAAGTGCAAACAGGGATGTTCAGCCTCTGTGTGTTCCCAGCATGTTCAAATTCAGCTCAGTGGGAAAGTCAAGCCTTGGTGTTACAGTAATGCAGATTCTTAAACATCTAGAAAATATTTAAGGTAAGAGGATCTTTTTCTGTCACACTAAATTCAGATAAATGCTATCTGTCCATCAAGAAGATTGAGCAATACTAAAATCTGCTAAAACCCCAGAATGTTTAACTTTTTTGAAAAATCTGTTGAAGGAGATGTATAGGAGAGAGTACAGAGAAAACATTGCAAGGTCTGGAAATGCTGTGTGGAGCACATCTCACACTGCAGCAAGCCATTCTGGTGCAGAACACAAGTCAAAGGTAAATTTGAAGCTAATTAGCCTCATTATGAAAGCATCAGCTTGGCGGGCACATAAATCACCTGCACTGTGTGAGCATTCCAGGAGCCCAGGGCAGGCTCAGGACACCCCACCAGGCCAGGCCAGGCCATCTCCAGGGATTTGGGCAAATAGACCTGGAATTGGGGCTTTTCAAGGTCACCACTGCACAGGAACTCATTCCCATCTGAGGGAAGGGTAAAGTGCAGGGAGCAGGCAGCTGGAATTCTGGAATTGGGTGGTTGGTGACATCAGTGGTGTCAGGGAAGGGGGAGGCTGCAGGTTCATTGCACCACAAGGTGGGAAAAGCCCTTCAGGGACTGGAGCTGTCTTCAGGGCTTTCTTCCAGCCAGGACAGGTTGAAGAGAGACACATCCAGTCTCTTGCTCAAGCCCAGTCTTTAAATCCCTTCACATCTCCATGTGCACATCTCGTGAATGATGTTTTCATACCCATATTTACTGTGTCTGAATAAAGGATCTCAGCTCCCCAATTTTACTCCTGACATGTGATTAACCAGCATGTAAAACTCTAATTTCAGTGACACCTTCAGAGGATCTATCTAAATCCAAACTGGCAAAAGGCAAATGGACTTTATTTTTTCTTTTTTCCCCCTGTACTTTGAAGTGGGTCCTTTTCTTACCCACCCCACACACATTTACCCACCTGCTGCTATCACCAGAATCTCAGTGGGATCTGCTTCCCTTTCAATATTGAGCTCCTTTAAACTAGGCTAAATTGGGAACCATTTGATGTCTCCTGAACGAGCTGTTTCTAACAGGACCCTCATTCAGAGAGAAGCCTTGCCACCTGGGAAACTCTGTCAAAGGCAGCAGACATCAAAGGGAGACAGAGCTCTGCTGCCATTCTCTGCTCAGCTCAGCAAGAAGCATTCCCCCACCCTGGCTTCCCCTTCCTAAAGCTCTGGCTATTCCAGCAACCCACAGCAAAAACTGTGCAGGAGGTTTGGTTTTCCTGCACTCTGAAAGCTGAGAGCCCCCAGGCTCTGCTGGAAAAAACAAACCAGGCTCTGGCACACAGCAGCTGTCCCATCAATGGTCGCAGTCTCACTCAGAGGTGTCCCAGCAATGGTCACAATTTCACCTCCGAGGTGTCCCATCAATGGTCACAATCTCATCACAGAGCTGTCCCAGCAATGGTCACAATCCCACCCCCAGAGGTGCCCCAGAAATGGTCACAATCTCACCACAGAACTGTCCCAGCAATGGTCACAATTTCACCCAGAGCTGTCCCAGCAATGGTCACAATGTCACCACTGAGATGTCCCAGCAATGGTCACAATCTCACCACAGAACTGTCCCAGCAATGGTCACAATCTCACCACTGAGATGTCCCAGCAATGGTCACAATCTCACCACTGAGATGTCCCAGCAATGGTCACAATGTCACCACTGAGATGCCCCAGAAATGGTCACAACCTCACCACTGAGGTTTTTTACACAGTTTTCTCTTCTCCAATTCTTTGGCACTCTGTGAGTGTTATTGTTATTGTCCAGCACGTGGAGATCCAAGCACTGCTGTGGGCAGAAAGGAATTTTTAATTGCAATTCAAGCAGCAAATGGATATTGAGGGGAGCAGGAGCAGCCCAGGCAGCTGCAGTAACTGGCAGGTATCACCTTCCCTCCTGCTGGTCTGCAGGTGCACTGGGCACGTTTCTGTGAGCTCTCCTTCCCACTCCTGTGCCCTACTTTCAGCCACTCCATGGGATATCTTGGCATCTCCCTGATTACCCCTCCCTGCTGCCTGCAGCCTCACCAGGCTGGATTATCACCATTATCTGAAGCAGCAATGGCCTCTCCTAATCCTGTCAAGGAGTTTGTACAGACTCTGGTAATCTTGGAGCACTAATCTTGCAGCAGTTTGGGGCTGACATGAGCAAAACCCATGAATTTAACAAAGAAGAACATTGAACAAGCCCAAGTGTTCCTAAGAAGCTGCAGGAAGAACATGAGATAAGGAGGCAGGCATCAGTGTACAGGACAGATAAAGTGATTAAAGGAAGGGTAGTCAGCAGTAACAGCAGTAATAAAACATTTATTTTTTTTCATCCAGAAGCAATTCCAGGTGTTCTACGAGATTTCTTGCCATGACAAACCTCACACCGCTCCTTAAAATTCCCATTTGGTTATTTATCAGTTTAACTGACAAAAGACATACAAAAAAATCTTCACAATAAAAAAGATGGTGTAAGTCCCAGAGCACGAAATAACAGATATTTCTTCCATTGTAGTATTTGAAATACCACGTTCTGATGGCTGCAAAGAGGATTTGAATGGTTAAAGGGTACAGTTATACAACTATCCTTTCTTTTGTAACAATCCTGTGTGTGCATAAGTAGAACACCAGAATGTCACTCCTTTGAGTAAAACAACCAAGATATTCTTTGCTATCTAATTGAAATGGTTTCTGCATATGCAAGAGAAACATAAACCCAAGTTTTTCTTCTGGAACAAATGTTCAACCTGCCAAGAACAGCACTTGATGTCAGGATTGTGAAGTGTGGATGAAATGACAGACCAACAGAGGGAATCTGATAAGGGATTAATGAGATGTGCTCCGTGCAGTCAGAAAAGTACTCGAAATAAGACAGAAAGAAATGGGGGAAAAAAGAGAGAAAAACAATAGGGGAGAGAAAAGAGCTGATTTCTGAGGATTCTGTTGTGATCCTGAGGCAGAGCAGGGAGGCAAAATGCAACTGAGAAATTTCAGAAACTCTGTGAGTCCAGAACAGATGGAGTGAACTGGACACACCTTGAGCAGGTAATACGAGAACATGAGGTCGTTTTCCTTTGGGAGATGTCAATGGCAATTTTTTTGTCACTTCTAAAGAATTACTTCAGTATTTATCAACTCAGCCAAAATGTGGAAGTGAAAAGGGATAATTCACCACACATAATATAGAACACCAAGAAATCATACAGAAAATAGAGTTTGATGTGAGGTTTGACAGTCTAAACAGCACTAGACTGTGAAAATACAGGGATTAAAATATTAGAAACAAGAGTGATTATATTTGGAATTCCTTACCTCTTCCAGCTTTTTTAGGTGTTTTTAACAAGTTTTCCTGATCAAAAATCTTAATTTGAAAACAAACACCAGTTCTGTTCCATGAATTACCAAAAAATGCCTTTACAGAGGCACAGTGAAGGGAACAGAAATATTGTTGAAGTACAAGAAATAAAATACACCCCCATAGTGAGACTCCTGGTAGGCTCTTATTTGTTGCCATTGTTTTTCTTTCACATAAAAATGGCCTTGGCTGTAAACTTAAATTTTAAAAAAGGAAAAGAAATAGCACATTTGCTGCTGTCTTGCATTTCATACTGGTTTATTTATGGATTTATTTATTTTTTTTTTTACCTCATAAGTTTAATGGAATTTTTACTGTGACTTTATAGCTGTGTGATTTATAATACATCAAACAAGTCAAATCAATCAGTAAAGGCTTAAAAATCAGCACAGGTTCAGATGGCTCCTTTAAAACAAATCATTACAGCTGTTAGAACTCAAACATACATAACAAGAGCTGACCGCTAATGTGAGATATTTTAAAATCTCATTTTCTCGGTAAGAAATGCTGCCCTTTGTATATAACTTTTTAACGATCTAATAAAACCATCTGCAGGAATAGAGCACAAAACACAGCTCTGCTGTATATATCTGCCAGCAGCTCTTTAAATACTCGGTACCATTCTTTAAAGGAAACCTACCCCTGTTCTCATTGACATGGAAAGGAAAATCTCTTTAAATACTCCATACTGTTATTTAAATATCCTTAAATATCCTGCATTTTTTTTAAAGGAACCCATCCATATTCTCATTGTTGTGGAAAGTCAAATCAGCTTTTTAATTGGTACACCTCTTCCGTTAAGTTTAAGAAATAGTTATTCTATTATGCTGTAAATATAATCACAATAGGGAGGGTTCTTTCACCTTAAAGATGAGGAAATCTTGGCAGAAGGAGAGGTTTATGCACATTATAGAGGGGAGAGCAGTTGAAACAGGAAGAAAAAAACATCAAATAATTTTCTACTTTAAAGGACAACTACAGGAGTTTGAAACACAAGAACTGAGTTGTGTTATATCCACTTGGTATCAATGGACCCATGAATATTAATTTTCATTTTTCTAATAAATTAAACTTTTTCTTGAGCTAGAACTATGTTTTGATTGTTATCAATTTAATGTCATTACCAATAAGAACTGTCAATTTGAGTAAGCTCCACAATCATCAATATTTGGATGTCCTTGGACAGGACCCAGCCAAGGTCACCTTTAGAACTAACAGCACTGTATGATAAATAGCAAAAAGATAAAAAACTATGATAAATAGCAAAGAGATCTATTTGTAGTCCCTCCAGTACAGCAGCTTCACTTAGAAATCCATTAGAAAACAGAAATAACATTTCCTCCAAAGGATTTCTCCCTTCACCCCAAGCAAACATGAATTTGTAGCATCCAGAACTCAATTAAGCTTATTTAAAAATCACAGTATTTCCTCACCTTTTTGGTTTTGCTTCCAGTCCAAGGGATTTGCAGATGTGGTGGTTAATCTTTTCCCCCAATTACCTGAATAATCTGAGAACTACACCATCACCTGGACATGGTTCCTCTGAACTTTAGGACAGAGATGTGTTTGGCTGTGCTTGGTTTGATCAGTGTTCAGTGGTGGTGCCACAGCTACAGCAGAACATTTACAGGGCAAGTACATAAAATTCCTTTTCATTTTTCCTTTCCAGGAAGTTTTCACTATATAATTACATTACAAGTGCTAGAGAATGTGCCAAGTTATGATGGAAACAAAGTGAATAGACTGAGGGAAGGATTAGCAGCCAGTTATATGAATGCAAATGAAAGTAAAGAACTCTTTCATTTATTCCACTCTTAAAAAAAAAAGGAAAAAAAGAAAAATAAAAAAAATACAAATAAAAAAAATCCTCTGTAATTCAAAGTATATTGAGCATCTTTTTTCTTTGCTTTTTTCCTCCTTTTTCCGTGAAATAATTTACTGAAGCTGAGGGGATTACTGCAGTGACTTTCAAGAGCTTTGCAAACTACAGGTTCTCTCACACTGTTCACTAAACAGCAGTGTAGTGCTAAAATCTGCTAAAATCATATTATTTAGAAAATCACATTTCTTTATAAATTTCCAGTCTCCTGTAACTCTTGCTCACCAGAGGGGTAGCACACACACTCTGAGTGCACCTCCCTTTCCACAGACACTTCTGGAATCATTGACATTCCTGATGCCTCCTCTCACCCCTGATAGCCATGATAAGGCCCTGCCGTTTTCACTGTGGCTTTTAACTTTCCATTTCTAGATAATTCAACTTTTCTGAAGCCCTTTGTTAAGGCATGAAAGCTTTTAATGCTGGGAGTCCATTGTCATGGCAGGCACGCACACCGACTGAAAAATAAGCATAGAAATTTAAGAGAAGGTTTATTAATAGTTTGGTTTAGCTCATTTTCCCCAAATGCTGTTCATTTCTGTGGATTTTAAGGCTGGACAATAAAAGAAAAAGAAGAAAGAAGAACTGAAACTCTACAAAAACCTGGGATTGTAGTGAGGGGGGATTGGTCTCAGGTCTCAGGTGAAAAGTGACAGAAGGAGAGAAAATGAACTCAAGTTGTGCCAAGGGATGTTCAGACTGGATTTTAGGGAGATTCTTCACTGGAAGGGTGATCAAACATTGGGACAGGATGCCCAGGGAGGTGGGGGAGTCACCTGGAACCATTCCAAAGCCAGGTGCATGTGGCACTTGGAGATGGGGTTTAGGGGTGAGCACAGCGCTGCTGGGTCAGTGGTTGCACTCACTGATCCTGGAGGGCTTTTCCAACCTCAAAAATTCCATTATGAACTCCAAATCCACTCAGCTCTTTTTCTTAAGAGGTGTTCTTATTTTTAACAAGTGGGGTGAAGTCAAACACTGAGTTGAATGGTGGCTTATAATTAAGAGATTAAGCACTCAATTAACCAAGACACCAAATATTTAAGATGCAAAGAATTTTACTCAAGAAACGGCGGCTACTGTGTTCTGCTCTTTCTTTTTTCTTTAAACACTCCTGACTAAAAGAAAAGCATTTGTCATGCTGAGGATCCTCTGGACAGGTATGCAATCGGGCAGAGTGAATTTTGCACGTGAGGCTTTGGTTATGTAATGCTAATTAAGTCAGAACTGAAGACTTCCTTCCTGTGTTGGGTGTGATAACGTAGCAGAGAATCCAAAGAGAAAGAGAAATTAATAACATTTTGTGGCATTGGAACCAAGGTGTTCTGCTGGAAAGACCTAAAGAGTGTCTAATATTCTCTAATAGAGAAAATTAAGAAAGTCTTTTCCAGGCTGTTTAAAATCTCTTTCAGACACCCATACATACACACAGGAAAATCCTACAATTCCCTTAGGAAGATGATTCCTGTGAAGTCATCAGAGGCAATTTTACATAAGGCATCCCCCTGCTCAGTCTCTGAAATCCATTCCTTGCCTTGTGGTTTGATTCCTTTAGCTCATTCTCAGCACTTTTCCTCATGGCAATCTACAACACAAACTATGAGTATTTGTCAAGTTTGCCAGCAAAAATCCACTTGGAAAGAGGCAATGTTTGGAATTCATCAACTTGCCATCTTGTCCTGTAGCTCTCTGTCATTATTTCCACATTTAGTCTTCAAAGGAGTGTCAGGAATTCATCCTTCCTTTCTCACAGACACAGTCCTGCCCTGTGATCCTATTTAGGGTGCTATCTCAAAGATTTTCAAAATCCTGACTGAACATGTCCAAACCCTCAGGAAGCAGGGCTTGGTGACTCAAATCTTTGTGTTGGTTATGTCCTGAACTCGCGAGAGCCACCCCAGTGTCGCAGACATCTTTTTATGAAAAATCCTTTCCTTAGGGTTTTTCCTCCTGAGAAGCTGGGAGGCCTCAGGAACAAAATGTAAACAATGG
>JAWWEX010000260.1:3324180-3394913 GCA_035583215.1 Arremon brunneinucha | reverse complement strand
AAATCCTTTCTTCTATTGTTTTAGTATAGTTTTAATGTAATATATATCATAAAATAATAAATCAAGCCTTCTGAAACGTGGAGTCAGATCCTCATCCTCAGACCCCTGTGAACGCTGTCACAAATACCTATCACCTATGTTAGACAGTAAACATCTACTCAAAACCAATACAAAAGTGCCAACATCATAGCAGAGGATGGAGGCCAAGAAGAAGAAGGAGAAAGGCTGAACACACCCAGTTCCCTCCATCTTGCCCCCTGAACCCCCATACCAAAACCCCAAAATCTACTTTGCCACCCCGTGATAACTTCACTATCATTCTACCTAAACTGTTGTGGCTTGCTGATCTTCATATAAGGTTGGTAACTTGCTCCACGGGTCATAATCAAACCCACAGATGTTTTGGGCTCTGTGAGCCCAAAACAACCAGAGGGATGTTCTGGGTTCCCACAGCCTTGCTGCTGCTGCTGGGGGGATAAATGCCTTGCCCAGCCATGCCTGAGCCAGAGCCAGTGCTGGGAGGGAGGCAGCTGGCAGGGAGCTGAGAGCAGCCAGTGCCAGCTCGTGTCACCCCAGCTGCATTCTGCACCCTGCCCATGTCTGAGAGCCCTGCAAAGAGGAGCCTGGGCAGGGAAAAATCAGCCTAATTGCCTTGGGGTTGCAGACAGCTGTAGATCCCATGGTCCTGAGTGATGCTTGGATAAATATTTCATATTGTCTCACTGGGGAGACAAGGAAATGCATTTCTTTTTTTCCCTCAGTTACAGCTTGTTTCATACCGAGTCTGCAGGCTCCTGGGTCTGCCTTGCTTTGTTTTCTCCTAGAGGACACTGATGCCCTGATCTAAAGAGGATTTATAGGTAGTGAGGATAATGTTACAACAACAGCACAACTCTCCCAGTCCCATGTTTCCTTCTTTCAGGTCCTAATGCATAATAAAAGATATTTTATGGTTCTGATCAAAAGCTCAGAGAGTTCCACGCTAAAATCCAGTGACTGCAGGTGAGCCTGACATTTCAAGAATATCTCATGTTATATTTGTCTTTTTGTGTTAGATTAAAGGAGCAGCAGCTCTCTGACCAGAAATACATGCATAGGGAAAATTGGGCCAGAACTGATATTTAAAATAAAATGTATTTATTATTGTAACTTTTTAAACTCAAGCCTTTAAATTATTCATGCCCACCAGAAAACCATCCCAATTCAGCACCTGCAGTCTCCATGTTTTACTGGTGACAGAGAAAGAAAATACCCTTTCTTGTGAAATATTCAGATACTTCAGATGCCTAATAAAAATGCAGGTGTATTATCTCCATGTTACTTATCTTGAAAGGAGGATGATGTTGAGACAATAAACTGTTTAAAAATAAATCCCTTTCTGACAATCCACAAAACAATGGGGAATGTATTCATCTCCATTTGCCTTCCTTACTGGCAGTAAAAACTAATAGACAACATAGTCATCAGAATGATTTTGTAACAATTCCACAGAGGTTTAGCTAATTCTTTTCAAGTCCATTTTATTAGTCAGGAAAAAAAAAATAAGTCAAATCCTGATTTAATAAGTGGTGGATTTGAATAAATTACTCTAGTTCTGTGTTCATTGAACTTTAAACAAATTGTTCCACAATCCATTGCCAAGCAACTAGAACATATCCTTAGGAAGTTCAACAACACACTTTGATTAAATTGGTAGGGTGAACAAACAGTTTACTGGGAACTTCAGGCTTAGAAAATGAAGATTTACCAAAGTGGAGTTTTCCTCATTAATTCTATCAATCACCTATAAATAGAGGCTTATGCTTAATAAATTGACAGAATCACATTCTATCTGAAACCATTTGTATTTCTGATAATGAGTTTGCCCAGGATGCTGATGGCATTTTAACGCTGCTGAAATATTGCAAACCTGTCTTTAGCTTGAGACAGCTACAAGAATTAAACTCAACCTTTCTTATAAACACTTATGTCCTGAAAAACTGTTACTATAATAGCTAAGAAAGACTGGTACCTAAAAAATTACATTTGTGGACAGAAAAACTACCATAGAATTGTATTGACATGTCTTAGGTTTCTTATCTTGGGTCTTTGACCCACTGGAACATGAATAACAGAAATGACTGCACCCTGAGAGTGTCTTCATCAATCAGGATAACAGAATTACCAATAACTCTAGGTATTGAAAACAAGGGTTTAGATATTACTGTTTTCAAGAGGAAATTTGGGGAAAATCTCACTGTATTATGTATTTGGAACAACCATCCTAACTCTCTAGAGAAATGAGTTTAGGACATCTGCAGCTCTACACATATGAAATTATTACAGGCTGATTTACTTAAAGTTTTCATATTCTGGCTCACAGTTTCGATAGCACAGGAAGTTTATCCTAGTACAGAAGTTTAACATTCCAATTTTCTACCATTTTCTGTTAGGATCTTCACTATTCCTGCAGCTCAATGTCTGGGTTTGAGTGCCAGGCTTGGGATGGAGGACGTCAGGAACCAACAATCCTTCAGCCCTTCACAGCTACAGAATCCCACATCCAGTAGCAACATAAAAATTACACTTGCATCAGTTCTCTTAACTCTGGATTTTAAAAAGCTGAACAGTTAAAGCCATTCCACATTACTTTTGGTAACCACAGGATCACAGAGGGGTAAAAAGTTCAAACTCAATCCAGCAGACCCACTCCATTCTACGAAAATAGCCAATTTAGGGCTATTATGAGAAAATAACTTTCATTAAGCTTTCATCATTTGTAGTCTACTACAGACCATCTCAGCTTTCTAAAATGTCAACATCTAAAAGTATCATCATTCTTCATTATGCTGGAGGGGGGGAAAAGTAGATCAAATGGAAAGGAAGAACTCTCACTTTCAGATAAGCAGGGTGTAATTCCACAGAGAAAATGAGGAGCTAATGCTTTAGCACTTACATGGACTCTAACCATTTATAATAATAGAAGCAAGAAGATACTTGCATAAAAAAGTGTCTATATTTGATTGCATTTCCCTCCTGCCATCATTCATGGGAGCCTGGACTGGCTCTCACTTTGTTCTGGCCAAGGACCAGCTCATCATTTCTCACCCAGGAATAGCCAGGCAAGGCTTAGGACAGAGTTTTGAGCTCCCTGCATGCCAAACAGAGCCAGTTTGGAGAATTATTGGGCTCTGATTTACAGCTGGACATGGTTAAACCTGTAAGTTCCATAAAAGATCCCTGCTGCAGGCTCAGTGTTCATGTAATAGTCACTGAATGGCTGAAAACTGCAGTGAAATGTATGAATAAAAGTCAAAAATCAGTGATTGTTTCATGTTGTGTGGGATAAATCACAGCAGTTAAGCTGTTGATTCATGAGGATGTGAATGCTAAATGAAATAACAAATGAGGAGGAGAGGAAAGGAGGGGAGGGGAACAAACTTCTTGAACAGAAACAACACTGAAGTGGTTCCTGCTCAGGGCTCTGTCCTTCCCCTCAGCTTTCTGCAGTTACTGGCCACTGAAATCACTTGTAAGAACAAACTCACTAAATAAGACTGAGAAAACCCCAATCTTCCTGAAACTTTTAAAATTAATTCAACCACCTCTGCACAATGCAGAGGAATTTAGAAGGAAATCAATCTCCACTTATTTACAAAAGTTTTAAGATCTTACCTCCAAGTATTATTATTTTCACTAGCCACTCAAAGCATCAAAGTCTCTCCCAAGATCTTCTAGCATCTAATATCTGAATTTGCACAAACTTTAAGTCCATCCATTGAGAGTTACTCAAATGCAGAGTGTTTGCTGGTTACATTGTGTGATATACCTCAGCTTCAGAGGTATATTGCTGCAATATAGTCCCCTGAAAATAGATCTTTTTGGAAAATTTTCCACAAGAAATCCTCCACTAAGCTTTAATGCTGTTTGATGCAAGGAGACTTATTTAGGGTATTAAAGATCTGTCTGTTGGAAAGATAACTTCAAATTTCAAACTTTAAGTATTCCTCAAACTCTATAACTAATGCCTCTATTTAAGAAACCCTCAAGATTACTCCAATTCTGTGACTATTTTGTAAAGCTGAAGGAAAGGTTTAAATACTCACTCAAGTGCCAATCCCAAATCCAGGCTGATCCAGCCAGGAAACGCATTTCCTAAAGCAGTTTCCCTTCAGTTATCCTGGAGATGAAGCTCTCAGCCCAGGGCTTCAGCTGCTGGGGATCCCAGGCTTAGCTGGGATGCAGCATGGCCAGGTGACTCCTGGCCAGAAATTGAGGAGTTTTTAGGAAGAAAGTGGGATAAAAGAAGATGGAGTCAAGAAGAGAAGAGAAAAGTGAAATTGAGGAGTTTTTAGGAAGAAAGTGGGATAAAAGAAGCTGGAGTCAAGAAAAGAAGAGAAAAGTGAGATGGTGATTACTGCAAACTCAAGGGTAGAAGCCCTTCCCTATCCAGCTGCTGACTGACCAGGAAAGCCTCACCATTCAGACCAAGGATATTTCTTAAATTCATCAAATCTTCTAGAAAAAGTATTAATTGCAGGTAAAAATGTGGAAACTCAAGACAATCTCTGCAATCTGCTGTACAAAATTCAGAATAAGAAGTAGCTTTCTCAGAGTAGTTTATATTTTAGCTTGAGTAGGCTAAAGAGCATCTTCAAAAGCTTTTGCAATAGGGAATGACTTGGACACTGAAGAGAAAGCTGGGTTTCCTTAGCGAGTGGCCAAGGAAGAATTTCACAGAATGACCTCCTTTCCTAACTGGGATCTGAACATGGAGCTTTATTAATTACATTTACATTTTAAGTCAATGTTTTCTGGAGATATTTGGAAACAAACAATATAGGAAAATACTTTCAGGGGTCTTTAGGTCTTTGGGCTTCAGATCTCCCTAATTCATCAGTCAGATTCAATTGTAAACCCTGGATGGGAAGCTCACATTTGCTCACATAATTTCATTTAAAAATTAACCCATTTTATATTATTTTAAGATGTTATTCTGCCACTACATAGAACTTACATCTTACCCTACAGCACAGGGAGTTTTCTTGACAAATAAATGCTAACAATTATTTTTCTATGCACTGTGTTTGCAGGAATGCCCCAGCTCTTGTCCTCCAATCTGAATTGTCATCACCCATGGAAGGTTTTATCTGGAAGCATTAAATTGTAAGAGTGCAAGACAGAAATGCAAGAGTGCAAGGCAGAAACGTTTCACTTCTGCTCCTCTCTGCTGGTGAGATGAGCAATCAGCAGAGCTGCAAACACATTCCTGTTCTGGCATTCTGGAGGGAAAAATGGCCATTTCTCAGCCAGGGAAAAGCATATGCATTTGTTTAGCTTTTTGTCTGTTAACAAAGAACATTAATTATAAAATCTCTCACCAGTTCATTTAATCAAATGCAATCTGGTCTCTGATCACTTGAACGCATAATCAGCCTCACCCTTCTGCCTGCTTGAGAATTATTGATTTTGTCTCTCAAGACCAGCAGAGGTCCAGGTGATGCAAATAATAATTACCAGAGCTAATGCGATTATTGCATGTGAACTGATTACTATAATTAGGATGTGTTTGTTTGTATTAAAAGGAAAAGTAAATTGCCTTGCAGGTTTTAAGGAAAAAACAATAACAACAAATCTGTAGCTGCAATTATACAATCCTATATTAAATTATGGCAAGAAATCTACTGTCTGCACAAAGTTAAAATATTCCTTTCTAAAGCAATTATATTCAGTTACATGCTGTTAGGAATAAAATATACAGGAAAGAGAAGAAAATGTTCTGTATACACCTCCCCCATGAAAGATACTGAATGAGATATCTTTCTAAATTACTGACATAAATAGTTTTCCCCTTCTATTCCAGCAGATATTATTTCTTAAATCACTCCTTGTGCATACTCTGTTTTAATGTCTTGGATAAAGCCCAAGCATCTTCAGTTGTGCTACACCTTGCTATTCAGAGAGAGCCATGGGATATTTTTAGATGTTACTACTGAAGGATCAGCACCAAGAACCTGAATGATGAAGTTTTGCACAACACATTACACTGAGAATGGAATGGGACATAAAAGAGATTTGCTTGAGACACACTCCCACACATGCCCAGAGGATAAACCGGCGTCCCACAAGCGTTTTATACACAGGCTTTTACAATCCCCTGCAATTCATCAAACAACAAACTCAGCAGAGAACCGTGAAAAATGGCAATAGGAAAGGAGATCTCATTACACTCTGCATTGCTCATTTTGGAGGCAGGAGCACTCCCACAGCCAGGGAAAGTGCCCTCAATCACCAAGGGCTGGACGTGGCCAAGTGAGCGATGGCTGCACGGGGCTGACAGATGTGAACACAGCCCTGGCTGTGCTCCCCAGCCTGCCCCAGCCTCACAGAAGAACAGCAATTCTTTAATTTTAATTTAATACAAAGCACTGCAAGAATCTGTGCTGTTGTATTAAGCTGCTCCTGTTTGTGCTCAAGAGATTTCTAACGAGAGAAAATGGAAGTGAGGGGGAACAGCATAAGAGAGAAGCTCAGGCAGGGCTGGAGATCTGCAAAGCGATGACAAAGCTGCTTCCTTTCTCCCACCATGTCTTTATCTCCTCAGATTATAGGTTAGCTGGAGAATGGCCTTTCTTTGGCTTGCTTTGCATGTCTATAGTGTCTGCTATAATTAAACACTTTATTCAGAGCTCCTCAATGCTGCTGCAATACTGATAATATGCAATCATAAATAAATTATAATGAATTTTTAAAAAATTGCATCAAAATAGGAATTGAAAATTAGGTTTTTTGGTGTTTTTTTTCTAACCGTGCCATTGACTGTTTTCAAGTACAGCAACAAGAGCTAGAGGATAAAACTGTGTACCAAAACAAGTGGAGCTGTTCCAGTCCTTGAATTTTTAATGGCCATCTCTATAAGTGATTAGCAGGAAACATTAGGAAAAAAACAATGAAATATTAACATACTTCTAATATTATTAGAGAATCACCAAATGTTTCCAAATAACCGAAGATATTGACTGAATAATATAGCAAGGACATAAATCTCCGAGGAGCTTAGACTTTCTGTTTGACTTCACAGCCTAAGTTCTACTTTTAGAGGACAGAGCACTTCAACCAAAGACTTTTTATTCCCCCCCACAGAAAACTTGTGTCTGGAAACTTTTCTACTTTCTCTATTGTCAGAGAAGGGGAAGAAGGATGAAAATATGTCAAAGAGGAAAGCAGACTAAAAATTATGAAGATTCCACTCAAGTTTAGGGGCTGTTCTCCACCCTCAGTACAGGAACAGAACATTGCAACTCCTGTAAAGAATGGAGAGGTTGTTCTTGCAGAAAATCCCTCTTAATCTGCTCACTCATGGCTGTGAAGTTTCACTATAGCTTTGGATAAAGTTATATTATTGTTTCCATTGTAGTCTTGCATTTCTAAATCAATATGCAAGAAAGAATCATCATTTCCTCCTCTTCTTTCTTGTCTAGCTATTCCTCTGTACAAAAGACAAGATGTATGATCTTGAAGGAAAACATATTTTATTTAAATGGAAAGGTGATTAACCTAAAGGACGAAGGGATATACGCAGACAGTAAGAAAAAAAAAATCCAGGCAACAGCTGCAAATTTTCTGGGAAAAATATTCCCATTTTCTAAGAATCTATTTGTTGCATGTCTGTTTAATACAGCTGATAGCAGAGAGCAGGGACTAAAGCAGAAAGCTTGTTCTTTTTTTATAAACTAAATGTTGGAAAATAAAGTGTACATATTAAAATCTAACACTGTACTCCAAAGGGAATTACAAGCACATGCCATAGCCCTCTTGTCAAAGGAATATAAGCAAAACTAATTAGCTGAACGATGTTTTCATTGTGCGTTTTGTCAGGAAGTCATTAAAGCTGTTTTCACAATAATACATTCAGATCTATGGAAAACTCAGCTCTCCCCACTCATTACCATTGCAGTTGACAGGGCTGCATGTTTGGGATATTCATTACCTCTAATGAACACAGGGATCTCCAGCTCTGATTTACACATCCTACCCTGCACGGGATCCCTTCCCTTTCCAGGGGCATTCTTCAGCTCCATGGGGTAAAAGCAGCAGTTTTGCAATTTCAAATACATGTCCAGATAACAGAAAGAAAAATTGTTTTGAAGTTTGGGTCTATTTTATCATATTTATATTTGCAGAAGCATGTAAAGCACATACCTGACCACAGCCCGACTCAAAAGCTTATCTAGGAAATTGTAGAGGAGGTAAATCATAAAGACAAGATAATACTTGAATTAAAAGTTCAGGTGTATTCCTTGATATGTAAGAAGCAGGTACTGAGTCAGGCTATGCACATTCACCTTAATTCACAGCAACCTGACCCAGCCAGGGCTGCTCCTGTGTCTGATTCAGGCACAAGCACAATCTCAGTAGGTTTGGTCCATTAAGAAAAGGCACTGTGCAGAACCTCTGTTCAAAACCTTGAAAGTGTTCTTGCTCAATCATATCCTTATCTGCCTCAGGTTCCATTTTCCTGCAGCCCTCAGTGGTGTTTTAGTGTTGGGGTGCTCTTAGCAGTGCCCACACCTGAGCACACAAAATTAGAGGCAGTGACGCCTGGAGCAGAGGCTGGGCAGAGTTAAAGGAATAAAGTGGGGATTTATTAAAAGCCCTTCAAAGGACACACCTTGGGCAGTGCAAGAGCCTAGCCCAGGATGGACCTCAAGTCACGAGTTTTCACCCTTTTATAAATTTCGGTCCATTTCCATATTGGAAATTGTTGTAATTGTCCAATTCCAGCTCCAGGTCATGCAGTCCTACCCTCCCAGGTTGCTCCCCTCCATTCCCTGCTGTTTGCACTTTTTGGGCTGAGGCTGCAGTGCTGTCCTTGGTTCTGGGGTGGAAAAGGATTGTTGTGTGTGCCTGAGCTGAGGAGAGCTGCTGGCACTGTGTGTGGAGTTCAGAGTTATAAATGCAGTGCAGAGGGTGGGAAATATGAAAGTTAAACTGAAGGCATCAGAGCAGCCAATGTCCTGGAGAGCAGAGCTGCCTCCCCACCTCTGAGCAGGAACTGCTGCCTTCAAATGGAACTGCAGCATGGAAATGCAAATTTTCTAAATGGCACGGCTGTCCAGCAAAAACTACAAAAATCACCTTGAGTGTTTTGTAGCTGTTTACATTATATTGAGGGTTAGCTGAATTCAGACTTAGGACAGCTTCAGACTCTCATAGAAGGGGTCAATGTTCTAAGACTAAAATAATTTTGAAATTACTGGAATGCTGTGGGAACAGAAGAAAAAACTTATAGTGGCAGTCCTAGCTATGAAAAGATCACTTCATAAATCTTTCTTCTTAGTAGCTTTTAGTAGAAGCCTATAAATTAGAACAAAAGCGAAACCAAACATAAGTCCATTTTTCTCTCAATTCCCTCCTCAAACAGAACACTGCCTTGGAGAATGAAATAATAAGTGATATACATAACTTTATAATCCTCTAACTGTGATCCATATCCCTCCCTCTGGTCAGATACTTAAACAAAATGTGAAAAGGAATCACTTCTTAAAGAAGATGCATTTTTCCCAGCTGCCACATACCTCCAAAGTTGATTTTGCAGCCGTAATGAATGATCTCCTTAGGGCTACCCATTTATTTACATAAACCAGTCACGTCTCACAGCCCGTGCAATGGAGGTCTCCTAAAAGTTCCTTTCCCAAGATAATATTCACTGAGCAACGGTGATTTAGTGATTGTTAACATTCCACAGACAAGCTTATATTTCTCTCTCTCTACAAGGCCTGAATTTCTTCCACAGGTGGGACAAAACTCAATTCTTGCTGTTATTGTCATGAGCCCAGCACTGTCCCTGCTCTGCATTTCAGCCCCTGCAGCTGCCCAGGGGTGGCTGTGTCTGCCAGCCCTCAGATAAATTATGTTTGTCAGCTGAAGGAGGTCCCAGAGGCATTTCCCACCATGTTCCTCTCTCATCCATTTCTTTGAAATGTTTCGGTTCATATTTTACCAATCTTTTTTCCCCCTCATTGAAATTTAACATATTAAAGAGATTTATCCACCAAATACAAATGAAAATACAAGTTTTGGACCTGCACAAAGATGTTTAAAAGAAGTCAGGCTCAAAAATCCTCAAATGTATTTGAATTTATTTACTCTGTCTAGAAACCCACTCAACTAAATGCTCTTTTTTGTATATTTTAAAAGCAAAGCTCAGAAAATTCTTAGTCTGTGTTTATTTCATGATTAGTGGGTTAACATGTTAGACAGAAACAACTTACAAATGTTTACAGTCCCTACTAGCAAGAATGTACTATCATTACAAGAATTTCTGAAATTTATGCTTGCAACTGTATAAAAGAATAATAAAACGCAAACAGGCACTAACACACTAAATATAATGGGTTTGAACTTCCTGGATCACTTCAAGATTCTTTTCTTCATCTGTTTGTTTTTTGGTTTTTTTTTTCCCATCATAGTTTTAAATCCTCTTTAGTTTATTTCCAGATTAAATATTTTTATAAAAATCTCACCATCTGCAACTCTCATCTCCAGAAAGGAAGCTAAATATGTTTATAAAAGCAGGATTACTTCTGAGGATTTGGAAAGGAATTGAATATGTAGAAAATTAGGGAGAGATATACCTGTCCCAGGGAAAAAGAAAAGAAAAATTTGTTTAATATTCTTGTTTATTGAACTCAAACCTATTTCTAACTGGGGAGATTAAAAGCTGATTTTCAGCACCATAGGAACTGCAGGATGCAAAGAAAAAGAAAAAGGAAAACCAGGAGCACTTTATATCTGGTTTTGCTCTGTAGGGAATAAATTATAGGCACCATGGTGACTGAGTATGAGACAAAATGAATTATGGAAAGAAGAGGACATATAATAAACACTAAAATAAAAGTACCATGCATTGCATTTGCACAGACCTGTGATGGATATTCCCCATTTAGGGTTCAGGTTCCCAGTTATTGACATTTTGTTTCCCTGTACAACGTCAGCTCGATTGGGCTGGGCTGCCCAGAGCTGCAAACTGTGGCTTTGTTTTAAACCATTGCACAAGGGGAAGCTGACTGAAGCAGATGGCAAAAATACTGCACTGGTTTTGGCTGGAGAGGCTGGGAAGTGAGGGATGGTCACAGAAATGTGGGAGAGAGCGCAGGAGGGAATTCTCCTGATGCCAACCAACTCTGAAAGGACAAATTGCTGTGAAACTGCACCCACCCACCAGGAATTCATCCAGACCAGGACAAACTGCCCCTCAGGGGCTCTGCAGCCTCCAAGAACCTCCACTTGTTACACCAAAATCACATTCTTGTGCTTGGGCCACGTGTGTGATTACCTTTGCTAACTGATTTGGCAGCTTCCCTAATAAGGGAAAAATTGCTTTACAAATTAAAGGAGATATATCCAGGTCTGACATACCCAGGTTACTGCAAGATCCACAGGTAGTCTTTTCATTAAAATCTACCAGATTTCTTTTGTGGTTTTTTTTTTTTTTCAAATGTCCCAAAATAATTTACAAGCTCATGTATGACATTGTGTGGGTCAAAAAGTCTGAGCCACTGACTTCAGGAATACAATGGAATTTACATTAGCTCTTGAACCAATATAAGACCTTATGTTTCTCCTCTGCAACAAACCAAAATATCCTAGAAATAATTAAAGTGATTGATTTCTAAATTCATCAAATAAAATCTCAGAACAGCAGAGAACATGACAAAAGTCACTTGTAAGGATAATGTATCGTTTTTAAGACGAGTTACTCAAGGTTAGGCAATTTGCTTTAAAGAAAGAGCTATATTATGACTGGGACAAAGCTCTCATTGTATGGTCATCTGTACAAAATATTCACTACCTCAACTTCAGTGAACATTTTATCTTGCAGACTAAATTCATTATCCTTAGAACTGGCCAGTCCTCTTGGTCTGACCTCCTGTTCTTTTCCTTTAAAGCCCTGCTCACCTGGGGGAGAAGTGAGAGCTGAGTGACTTCACTCCAACTGCTCCTTTTCAATCTCCTTTTTCTTCTCCCACAGCTTTTTTTCCAGCTGACAGACTGTCTCCTTTAAAAGCACAAGTTCCACGTCCTTCCCAACTTCACAAATGTCCAGGAAAAACCGAGTGAGTTGGTCTAATTGAATTACTTTGTTTTTTCTGTATGTTTTTTTTTCTGTAAGTATGTTAAGTTGCAAGCCTTTGTTTTGCTATTATAACCTCGGGCTACAGTAAATGAATTCTCTGCTACCTTTGAAGGGAGAGATGAAGTAAAATTCCCCAAGTGCAAAATCAAGCAGAGAAGAAAGCCTCTTCTGGTTTGCTTGAAATATACATCTTGTCCTGCTTTGCCTTTAATGTTTTCTTTTATGATAAGAATCAGTGAAGGGCAGGTAAAGGTGTTTTTCATCCTTCCTCTCCTACAACCACCAGCTTATTACAAAAACCATATTGACTGCCAACCATTGTAACTCCCATTAATCCACTTGTTTATGTCAGATCAATCCACTTATTTATGTGTCAGATCAGACAAAAGTCGGGTTTCTTCTTTGACTTCCCGCACTCTGCTAACATTTCAACACATTTTTGAGCATCCCTGTGAAGCAGGAGCCTCCTGTGGTTAGTTTGTTGATTCTGGGTTCGTTTTTTCTTCAGCTGCGCAGTCTGGCTGGCACTGGGTTGAAACTAATGAAGAATGATTTTGAAACCGCCAATGTCTCATTATTTAAGACAATCACTTAAGACCAAACCAGGTCTCTGCTCTCGTTTTGCAGCTCCGACCACTTAGACTGCTCTGACATGTGGAAACATTTGCAAATGCCCACAGGCATCCAGAGAGTTCCTCCCCAGATCAAACTAAATCTCAGGCAACAAAACAGCTCTTTTTTAATAGCAGCCACTCTCCAATCAATCCTGAACACACCCACACCATCAGAGCTCCCTCCACAGCCCATCTGGAAAAAATAAGAACATATATTCCTTTAGGTTATAATAAGGGATCCGATAACTTCCAAGCTAGGAGGTGAAGTTCACTAATTAAGGAAGTGAATTTCAATGCTTCAAAACTCAGAACCAGATTTTTAGTTCTATTTTTTTTTTTTAATAGGAAGCATATTTTTTTGCTTTTGTTCAGAAAACAAATTTTATTGTTTGCACTTGCAAATCTCTGTGTGAGAATCCAGTGCACCTGAAACAAGCAATGTTTGGAGCCTTAGCAAAGGCCTTTAAGGATATCTGGGCTGCTGAGATGAATCTGAATGATTTTAAACAACTGAGAGTCTGAGTGGATCATAGACAATGACCTGGGAAATGCTTTAACTTCATAAAACATCAAGTTTTCCCATCCTGGGAGAATGACACAATGATGCTGTGCTAATGAAGGCAATTAGAAGGCATAAATAAAAACAGTGACTATTAATTAGAGGAAAAATAAAAATTCCAAATATATATAAATGTGCAGATTACACATCAGAAGTGCTACACACCATTATCTACCACAAGCAATAACTTATGATTTTCCAATCTTTGCAATATTGAAGACATTTATATTTTCTATGTATCAGAAACTTTGATTTACTCTACCTAGAAGCCCACTCAACTAAATTGTATTTTTTTGCATACTTTAAAAGCAAAGCTCAGAAAATTCTTGATCCTTTGTGAGCTCAGTATCTGACATTATACTCAAAAACAATGATGTTATTTATTATATAATTATATTCACAAGAGTCAGCCTTCCTATCATTTTAGAGGTTTTTTTTAAAGAAAATAGGAAAATTATCTCAGGGTGTTGAAAGCCTGAAATTTGTCTCAGGGCAATGCAGAGGGGACTGAAAGGCTGAAGGTTGACTCTTTCCCACTTGGAAACGTGTTTTGTGAAATTCCCACCAGCCTGGCTGCTGGCACAATCAAGATGCTGCTGTTTGTAGGTGAAGAGAGAAGAGTTTCAACTGAGAATTGTTAATTAAAACCAAACAACTAACTGCAAATAGTAACTTACTATTGATTTAAATGTGAATATGATTGTTTATATAAGAGCACAGATGAGTATAAGCCCTAAAATATGATTGTGTTCAATAATACACTGCTCTAAAGCAATAAACTTATTACATACTTATTGATTATTGATACTTTCTCTCACTGTACAAAGCAGACATTCTTCCTAAGTGAGCATTTTCATTATTCAGTGTCCAAAAACATGTATTAAATAAATGTGACTGCAAGAAGTATTCAACAGTTTGGCTGTTGTCTGTGGATTGACACAAAGTCATCAAAATTCCTGCAAACAGTCTATTTATTTATAGAAACGTCAAGAGCTTCCTAAAAACTGCAGTCAGGCAAAATTAGTATTGCAAATTACATTAATTAGAGTTCTATCAAGCTATATTAGCCAGTATAATTTATTTTTGTATTAGAAAGCTTTAAATGGGTCACCAACACTAATTAAAAATGTACAGAAATCCCTTTTTATCACCAGGCTGCCTGCCTTGTTTACATTAGATATTAAAGGGAAATTATTTCCTTATTTTGAGGGTGGGCAGGCCCTGGATCCCTGGCAGTGCCCAAGGCCAGGTTGGACATTGGGATTTGAATTATTATTGTCCCAGGCACCCTGGGACAGGGGAAGGTGTCCCTGCCATGGCAGGGGATGGAAATACAAGATCTGTGAGGTTCTTTCCGACCCAAACCATATCTATGATCTGTTCTGAGAAGGAAGAGAGAGGACAGACATGCATTTTATAGAGGCACCCAAGCATTCCTAGGACTCGAAATATTCAGATAAAAGCAATCTGCAGTGTACAAAGCAATGCTGGAAATGCTCTGTGGTTGTTATTCCCTAATTTCTTGCTCTCTCAGACAAGCATGCTTTTCAGCTCTTGTGTTTATAGAATGTGTTTGTTTTATTTTTTTCATTTTCCATATGTAGATTTATTTGGGAAAGAGTCTAGTGTTGACACAAAGCAACGTTCTTGCATGTTTCATAAACTCCAGGATAAAAAGCAATTATCATTTCTATTTCAGCTTTTCTCATTAGTCAGTGTTGAGTGCAGCCACACACACACATGCAGAATCTCAGAAGTACAAAGATTTGTGTACTTTCACAAAGCAGTTTTCACCCCATCTCATTAGTGCACACTGTGATTTGTTTCTGTATATGTTGATTATGAAGAAAGGGTTTATTTGTATTTTGCTTTCATTCAGTTTTTTAGATCTGTACCAGGACTGTGACAGAACACCCCAAAAGCACATTTCAGAAGACAAACATGATTTGTGTTTGTTTTTATGGTGATGTAAAAACACTTCAAGGTGGACAAATGCTAAAATGCCTTCTGCCAAAATCAACAACCCTCAAACTTAGCAAATTGTGCCTGTGTGTTTGATCAGCTTGTGGGAAGGAAGAGTGATTATAAATAAAGAAAGGAAAAAGATTTTTCCCATTTCTGAATACTGTGGAAGACTCCTACACATTAATTACATGATGTCTCTCTATTGATCACTTTCTGTAAATTCAGATGTCAATATAGGAATTTATTTGTAGATCCTGGGAACATTTGATCACAGATACCTGGGGTTTTCCTCTCCAGAACAAATAATATATATTTGCATGAGGATATATTTGCATTAAAGTATCACTGAGAAGAATGAAGCCCAAAACAGGACAAGGAAAACACATCAAGCAAACCAAACCCCAAACTTTCCTTGATCAGATGTTGGCTTGTAAAAAGTGCAAAAACTCCCTCACAAACCAGTGCCTGCTGGATAAATCACTGCAAGAGCAGCAGGGCTGCAGTACAGATTGCAAAACTCAGGCCTCATTGCTTTGAAGTGTTCAATCCATCCTGTTTCAAGAAGTTTTAATCATTTTCTTGTTTAGTCTTGCTGACAAGGATGGATGTGGGGACACTCCCATGTGTGGAAACACAGAGCTCAGCCTCCACCTTTCCCTCTGAAATGCAGGAGTTGTTTAAATTAATGGATTGTCACCAGTGGTCACCTTTCTGGTCCCAAAAGAATGAAGAGCTGGAAAAAAATAGAAAATCCATTTGACCATCCATCCATGAAGGGAGAGGTTAATACTGGTCTGTTCAAGGTAAATAAGTTATGGATATCTAACCACAGATTAATAAAAAATTTGAGGTGATTTCCTCAGAACAATTACTGTTTTTCATTACCCTCCATATATCAAGTTCAACTGTATTTAGTAGTGAAACCAGGACCAGTGTCTGCAATTCCTGCAAAGCTGGAGATGTGTCAATTCCATGCAGGAAAATTTCAGCTCAGTCACAATAGAAACTTTCCAAATATATTTTAAAAATAAGATTAATAAACAGATACTTGGATTTTATTTTCATTTTCTTAGTATCCACCTTGTCTAGGATAGCACAAATGTTTTCATCTCAGAAATGGACGCAGATGAAACCACAAAGAATTCCTTTCCATGCCTGAGGAAAAGCCATCCTACAGATACTGGCACTGTGAGTGCAGCAGCATTCCTGCTGCTTTCACCTGATTGCAGCAGGAATTCTGCACAGAATCCATGGAAAAAGGGCACTTTGCTGCCTGCCAGATGCTTTTTGTTCCAGATGCTTTTTGTTCCAGATGTCTTTTGCTGTGAGTTTAGTGATCCTCCCTCCCAAAGCTGGAGTGCCAGTGAGAGTCCTGCAGGCACACAGGAAAATCTCAAACCCCAGGTGGATCCTCCTGTTCTTGGACAGTGAAGATTGTCCTGAATACAGAACCAAAACAGCTCCAAAAGTCAGAGAAACTCTCTAAGAGTGTCCCCATCTCTCTCTCTGCTGCCATGCCTACACAAGTCAGTGACTGCAGCAAAGTTATTTAATGAAACTCATTAAATTCTCTCAAATTGCCATTAAACCCTCTCCATAGACCACAGAACTCTTTGCAATCCTGTCCCACACTGACAATGTCCCACATTGACAATGTCCCACAAGAACATTGATCTGATGTTGGGATCCCTAATTGTGCTATTGATGCTCTGATTCCAAATCTGAGCTGTGAATATTCAGAGCAAGAACAAATCTGGATATTTCACACCTCAAGTCAGATATTTGAAAAGCATGTCAAGTGACATCCAAACATCCTCCCCTGATCCATCTGGGTGTCAGGTAATATCAATCTAAATATTAAAGATGCTTTGACTCCTTGACCACAGACTGTGGCTGTAATTTTCTGGCAGTTGAGCATGAAACACCTTCTGAAGAACTTACAGATATTTCAATACTGAGTGCAAGACCGGCTCCACTCATCAAAAAATATGCAAGGGACATAAAAAACCCAAAAAAAAACTAAAACAAACCCAAAAAAAACCAACCAGAAAGAGCATAATCAAAGGTAAGGAAGGTTAGTGTAGCAGGGACAGAGAATAAACTCCGCTCCTGTTTGAAGAGCAGACTTTGGGTGTACAACACGATTCCTTCACAGTGAGTGGCACAGAGGAGGCAAAGATTGACTCTTCACTGTGTGTTCCTTGTACTGGAATAGGAGTGGAAGAACTGATGTGAGACATCAAGGAAAACTAGCAAGAAAGAAGTAAAAAAAACCCCCAAAAAAATAACAACAAAAGTTACTTTTTCACCCTGTAGTTAAACCAGGGCATTCACTGGTGCAGAATGCTGTAAAGGCTGAGGGCTTACAAGAAGCTGAACTAATTTGTAAAGGTAAAATATAATATCTGAATCTAAAATAATCAAAGGTACAGCCAAGACACAGATAATGAGAGGCTGACAATAATTGCTTCTACTTTTCCCACTTTTTGACTTCTCTAGAAGAAAGATGCTCATCTAGAAAAAAAAAACCAAAACCATGAGAGAAGCCAAACAAGTTCAGACTGGAAGTTTTTAACTTGTAGTTTGCAGTGCCTGGAATACACCAGCTAGGGCTGATTTACAGCTTCCTTTCCCACTATTAATCAGTCTGGTTTCCAGACCCAAACAGTTGGTGACAAATATGTGCTGGGGGTGTGTGGGGTGGGGGGTGAGAAACACTGAGTTATTCAAAGAACCATGACTTTTTACATGCCATAACTAATGGTGGTTAACAAAATCTCTTCATTGAAGAGGCAGCTCATTACCAAGGTTTTGTTTTTCTGGCTTAATTGTATATCATGCCACAGTAGCTTTTTTATTTTTTTAAATATATTATTACAGAGTAAAAAATCAAGAATTTCCTTCTCTCTATCCACTGCCTATCATCCTGCAGGGGTGTTGGGAGTTCTTTGTCCTCTGCCTACAACAATTCCTCATTTAGCTGCACTCTAGAGAAAATGAAGTGTCATTGCATGTTTTCTATCTACAAGGAAGTTTATAGGTGCTAAATTTACATTATCACATAGTCATATCCAAAATGCTGCTTTGGGAGATAGGACAACATTCTATTCTTCACTCAGGGATGTCTCCCTGATTTAAAGCACTGAGTAAATGATGAATTCTCCTGTTCAGACACAGGTAACACAACCATGCCACAGGCAATCAGTTTTGGAAAACAAATGGTTGAAAGAGGCAGCTCCTTTTCATGAGAGAGTATCTTCAGATATAAAACATTATTTCAGGAACAATCAAACAATTGGAAATATCAAAAAGCTTGGGATGCAAACCTTGGCACACAGCTGAAAGAACAGAGTGATTCTGTGAGAGCAGCACACACAGAGCTGCATGGACAGGAGCTGGGATGGGCAAAGGCAGAAAAGAGACAAGAATTGGAACATCCAATAAAAATGCACTTGGGGCTTGTCTGCACTGCCTGCCAAGCTTCCCCTGCAGCCTTTAATACAGATGTGTCAGTCCTCCTGAGCTAAAACTGCCCCAAAGCCAAAATCCAGGAAAAGGTTAGAGCAGATCTACCAAAAACTGGTGTGCATTCCTCAGCCTGGCATTTGCTCATGTGCTGGATACCTTGTGGCAAAAAAACTCTTTTTTGGGGAAAAAAAATTCTTTTTTTTTTCTGTCCCCCCTTCAGCAAAACAACCCATTGGCAGTGAGTGAACGCAGAGCCAAATGGCAAAGCAGATTGGGTTTTTCATCACCAAATGGTGTTCCAAGCACAGACTAATTAGGAGATGAAATGGGCCAACAAAGCAAGCAATTAATGGCTGTGGATCCCAGAGTGGGAGAGACAACAGCTCTGCAGGGCTGCAGTGAGAGACACTCGGCATTCTCCAGAAACCCACTCCTCCCCAGTGACAAATGCAATGAACAGGGGAGGGGATGGCATCTTCCAACTGAAGCACCCAGTTTAGATTCCAAGTTAATAGTGAGTAAAAGCCCTTTGGTGTGTTGTTACCAGCTCTTGGAAAAGAGTTAACCCCTGTCCCACAGATTCTGTGCTGACCTTGGATACTCAGTATTTACTCATTTGCCTCAAAATTTGGGTCTGAGCCTTCAATAAATCCTACATAATTCAAAATATGGTATATTCTTAAAAAATACAAAAAACAAGCAACAAAAACCAAATTATTTGTGGAATGGATTTAACTTCAGGAAGTGAGAAAAAGCAGTGGAATATGGACATTTCAGCAGGAAGGATCCAAACCACAGATTTATCAGCCATTTCCTGGTTTTCCATCTTCCTCAAAATTCAGAACAAGTCCCATCTCAGACAGAATTATTCCCAGCCATGCTCCCATTCAAGCTCACAAAAGAGAGGCATGAGAGACCACGAGATACCAAACCTATTTCATCTGCAGAGTTCTCTCAGGGTACTTTCTGAATATTACTGACTCCCATAACGGTGCCTGTTGGATTTTAAAAGGATAATACCTAAACCAAATAATCAATTAAATTAGCAGTTAATAATTTTTAACACCAATAATCCAGCCCTAGCTGTTGAAATAAGTCTCCTCTGGAGTGGCACTCTCAGAAAAAGCAAATCTCACAGTGGCACGATGACACGCATTCATAATTCAGGTTATGTTAAAAGTGACAGAGATGATTTAGGGAGAGCAAAAACTCCCAACACTCCTGAAAAATTTTATTTCCCTCGAGTGTCAGCCCTCATCCTGCATTCTCAGGGACAAATTACCATCACTCTGCCCATTAGTGCAGACACTGGAGCACAGGCTGCCAGCACACAAATCACAGCAGGCATTGCAGGGTGGCAAACTGGGTTTTGCTGGGCTTCTGGACCTTGGTTAATGCATGGCTGATGTTCAATTTTACACAAGCACACTGCCAAACATGAGCATTTGCAGACAGGTGAGTTTTACAAAACCCAGCAAGTAAAACACTGTTCCAATTTTTGCTGTTTGACTGGTCAAAATATATCATAATATCAGAGTATCCCCAGCCTGGGTCACTGGGTTCAGACTGCAGTGTGTTGCTCTTTCAAATACATCTTAAACTCTGTTTCCAGAGCTCATGTGAATATTCTGTGTGATTCTCTTAATAAATATTATTTAAAACCTCTGCTAGCTTTGCAAAGCTCTTCATTGCTGTTAAGCCCTGCTAAATGCTTAGCCCAGTGAATGAGGCTGATAATTATTTCAGTGATTTAAGTGATTAACATAGTAAAGTTAATTCTGAAGGCATTTCCTAATAAAACTAAGTACCCTCGTGACAGTTTTTTCAGCATTCCCCATTTCATTTCAATGACTTTTATTTCATATACTTCCCCAGGATTCCACATAAAATGTCACTTAAAAAAGACAGAATTTCTTACATTACAGAGACCTCAAAACTACTGATGCACAAAATATATATGAGTTATTTTGGGTTCTTTTTTGCAATTGACAGTTCTGTCCTTTTATTCAACACCTAAAACCTTGATAAGTTATTATTTCATGTCTGGGTGTACTTGAAATCCTGTGATTTCTATTGATTACTGTAGTAAGTGTATTGAACAATTATAAAAAATCTTCAATATTTCCATTGCTACTTCAGGGGAAAAAAAAATATATATCTATATAATCATTAGACCTGATGCAAAGTTTCTTTCTTTCCCCCTAAAAAATAAGATTTCTCTGCAAATGTGTGCTAACTTTCAGGTTTCATTCAAAAACTATGTCATATGAGCAAAGATTCTTTCCACAGTCGAGAAATGAAATGAAATCTTCAAGGTTAAAGTAAAAGCTTCCTTAGCAAGTAATAATCCAAGTGAGTTATTCATGGAAGTTTTATAAATGTTCTACACAAAAGGAAAAACAAGACTTACAGGAAAGCGCAATGAAAGAAACCATTTATCAAAGTTCTTGAGTTTTGTGATCCAAGGAAATTTAATTTTCTTTTGATTAAGTAGTGGGATTTTCATGCAAGGTAAAAAATTCAGTGAGAAAGGCTGGGAATAAGCAAGCATAGCTATCCTGAGAATTTGTAAGAGAAGCAGTCAAATTATAGAAAGAATTTAAAATCATAATTATTAAAAAACAATCAGCATTCACCACAGCAACCAATATCCACTAATAAAAAATTGACTCAAGAAAAATGGTAAAGCAGCTTCCTGTCAGATTGTCACAGAAAAAAAATTACTTAATTTAACTCAGAGCTCAATTCGATTCTTTTTCTAGCAAAGGCTTTGCATGTGTTATTTTTATCATGTACATATTATATGGCCCAACAGCAGATTTCACCTGAAATTTCTTCTGTTATCATCCCCTATCTTTGTTTTTCGATTAGAAGGAGAATAATTTGTACAAATCTTTGCACATTCCAACTGTACATCAACCCTGGATCTATCCAGTAATCCACAATGTCCCTCATTTTTAAAGGACAGACAAAAACCCTTTCAATTCCCAGTTTGGAGACCAAATCCAAATGGAATTGTTGAAGCCTGGGTGTTGGATAATTCCCAGCTTTTACAGAGATGGGGCCACTGAGAGATGTTTTAAAAGGTTTTACCCCATAATCAGTCTCAGTGAAGGGTGAGACACAAGAAGTGAAAAACTCAACTCCATTCCCTCAGAACCCAGCCCAACTCCTGCTTGCAACACCTCAGAAATGTTTTCCACACAATGCTGCTGTTATTTCTAACCCCAATCACCTTTATTTTTACCCTATGTGGTCCTGCCACAATGCATCTTTCACAGCTCTAATTCTCTAAAATATCTGATATTTTTTGCAAAACCATATTTTGGAACTTGTGGAAACTTGTTTCCAGTCCAATCTCTCTCTCCGCATTGCCATCTCTGTTCCATGGCCTTCCTAAGCCAGCACAGCTCCTCTCAGAGTTTGCACACAGATGCAAAAGGTTGTGTGAGCTTTCTGTCAGGTTTTGGGAATCCTTTACTAATACATTTCTCACATTTCCCTCTGGGTTCCTGCTGGAGTTGCTCTTCATTGGGAAAATGATGTGGGAGACCCAATCTGGGCAGAGCCCCCACACTGCTGAACCCCCAGTTTCTGCACTGTCTTTATCCTCCTGCTGTGATGATTTCTTGTACTTGTGAAAGATCAAAGAACCAGGAGAAAATTCTGTCAAACTGTTGGTAGCTCTCAGGTTCTATCATTCCTGACAGAAATGAACGAGTTTTTCAAGACTGTGAACCAATGCTGGCTTTCAGCTGCATCCTCAAGACCTAAAACCAGACTGAAAGTCTGAAAATTATACTCTAATTTCCACTAAGTCATAAAGCTCTTCCTTCATATTACCTTATGGGACTTGAAAAGATTTACTCCTCAAGGATTATGAAATGAAATTGAAATTAATCACAATTTGTAAAATAAAACATCATATATTAGTTTCCTTCGCCATCTGCCTAGGGTTTTTTCCTCAGCCAACCTGGCAACGATTAATTTTCTTTGGGGGAGTGTAACTTGGAAATGATAATTCCAGCAGCAGAGCAGGAAAGCACCCAGTGCACACTGCAGACATAAGTCAGAGCAGTGACAGAGAGTGCACACGCACTGGGAAGAGCAGGAGGGATTTTCAGTTCATTCTTTTATTCAAACAACCTGCAATGGAAAGAGTGATACAAAGGCTTGGCAAAAAACAAATGCAGTTTTTGGTACCTTGCTGACAGTTTTGCCACATTTATTTCTTGACTGATTTTTTTACAATTTCTTAATATTTATCCTCAAATCAGTGCTCAGAATGTATTTCCACAGAGATATTTCTTTCCTATGGATGCACCCCAATAGAAAAACCACAGTCAGAGATGTGAGTTAAGGTCCTTGCTGGACTTATTTTAGACAGAGGATAGAGGTGAGTTTAAAAGTGAATGAACACAATATGACAATGAAGAAATATAAAGTCCCCACGTGTTAATCTGGCCAGGAAACTGCCCCAGAGCTTTGGGCACTGCACAGCCACAGCCACTGCAGGAACCAGGCACCCAAATCAGTGTCAGAGTCCAAAACGCATCAGCAATCAAGGTAATTGCACAGACTCCTCCAGAACACTGTGAATTATGCAGGCACTAATCTGAACTGTCTACTTCTGACACGAGGAAAACAAAGAAAAAAAACCAAGGAAGTTTCACCCAGAAAGCATCAGCCAGAGCTTTGTGCCCCCACACATTAAATCAGATTAGTAGGACGTCAATACTAAATGAAGACAAACGATGAAACAGCAACAGATTATTAGAGGTAATTTCTAAACCTCTCTGAAGTGTGCATCAACATGAAGAGCCATTCACTAGAGTGAGTGGAGCATGGAGAACAGTGCCCAGCACGGGCAGGGCTCCCTCTCTGCACTGCTCCTCACTGGGGAAATTGCCAAATTGCTGAATTCCCCTCCTGCAAGGAAAAACCAGCCCCAGAGCAGCCAGGGATGGCAAATCTTGCAAATCCTGCACCCTATTGCCTTGGAGCCCCATCCTGCTAAGCAGCAAATGCAAGGGGAAAAGGGGAAGTTTGTGAAGTTCGTGAAGTTTGTGAAGTTTGTGAAGTTTGCGAAGTTTGTTCCCACAGCTGTGTCTGTAACCGCGCAAAAATGAGAGGGTTCCAGTGCAAACCCAAGTTTCTGAGATCAAATGTATTCAGCAACAGGAAAGAACCCACGCCAGCACAGCCCCCTCAACTTCCTAATCCTCGACAGTGAATTAAATAATCCAATATTTAAACTTTGCAATTCTTACTTTTAAAAAAATTACAATATCTATTCTTAGTTCTCAATCCAGCCATGAATAGAATTCTATTAGGTTGTTTTGAGGGACTTGAACTTCTTTGATTTATCTGGCTTTGGAATAAAAAAATAAAATAAAAAAAAAAGAGTGATGGATAAAGCAAACAGCTTTGATCTTTATTTTACAAGTAAGGAGCTTAAAAAATTCATAATAATTTAATCCAAAATGATGGCACAAAATAAAACAGAAATCATATCTAGTCTACTGCTTCACCATATCCTACAGCATTGCAGAGATAAAAATCTAAGTTTGCATTAAAAAAAAAAGGGAAATAAAACTACAGACATTGCAACTAAAAGGTCTTATTTAATACCCATTCCTATAAAAAAAATAACACTCAATAGCATAAATGTTATTATTGATGACCTTTTCTATTTGTCTTCTAAGGAAACTTTAGAAACATAATGTAAGATATCTTTTACTGTGCAAAATATGAAGAACTTCTGCTTCCTCCCTTTCTGCTGTTTCTGCTCCTGATTCAGCTGCATGCTTTGTCTTTATTTGCATCTTTATTTGCATCTTTATTTGCATTTGTTTTGTGCACTGTCAATAGTGGCCCTGCTGAACAGCACAACACGTGGCCAGGATGGTGAATTTGGCCTTTGGGATCAGGGAGGGCACAAAATGAGGGGAAAGAAAGAGAGTGCTGATGGGGAAAAGCAGCAGAGTTCTCATTCTTTTATTGAAAGTCTGGACTACACCAATCCCAGAACAACGATCGGCTATTCTGGAAAATTTACTGAATTTTAACAAAAAACTTAGGAGCCCAGTCTAGTGTTTTGTTTACTCAGAAACACAGGATTTTTCAATTTGACTGCAAGCTCTATAATGGCTGAAGGTGCTTTTCCAATCCAATTTGGACATTAGAGAGGTACCATCATCAAAATGAAGAGATGAGAAGTTAGCAAGAAGAAAAACAATATTTGTTTTCTTGAAATAGGCAAGGAACAAACAGAGACGAGTCCATGGGTCCAATTCTCCTCAGATAACCTTTCTGCCTTTCCTAAAGTATTTGCAAATCCTGACAAGACCACAATTTAATTTAATTCAATGAAATGAGAGAAAGGTCATATTTGCATGAGAAAATAGTTCGGTGAGATGAGCCATCAGAAGAAATAAACTACTACATTTGCACCCAAAACTTACAGGTAGGACAGGAGAAAAAGCAGGAGTTTTTTCTTTTCAAAACATAAACAGCAGCTAAAGATATTTCAAATACAATTATTTGTGTCCTCTTATGGAGTAACTGTGCTCAAAGTTCATGTTAGGAACAAGGTTGTGTTTCCCTACACAATAAACAAGATTTGTTTCATTTTTCCCTTTTCCTTTTAGAGGCCTTTGGAAAACAATGCAAACCAAAATTGCTAAAAATCCTGTAAGAAGCCTCTTTGCCAACATCTCATACAAACTGCATTAATCAATCTTCAATGATTTCACATCAAGCTTATAACAAATTCACTTTGCACATTTAACAAATCCCTCCATGACCATATTAATATCACTACTTATGCACTGATGCAATGGACAAATTATGCTTTACCCTGGACACATCCATGGCCCTAATTGCACAGGAAAATTAGGCTGCAAGTGATCAAATCTCACCAATTATTTATTTAATTTACTTGTTAACAATAAGAAAATCCTCTCATACTAATGAGAAAAATTCAACCACAGAAATATTCCTCTCCCCATTCAAAGGAAGAAGGAAAAGAAAAGCAAACCCCATAGAGTTTGATAGATATTAAAGTTATTTCTGTGATCCTCTTATCTCTTGGCTTGCAGATGGATGGACCATTTAATGAAAACCATCGGTCTCCCCCCTATTAAAGGCACAAAGAATGACCAAGTTCTTAACAAGAGAAAAGCTAAAATACCTCACAAGTGCTCTGATCATCCCATGTGTTGTTTCCAGCTGCAGCCTTACAAAATTCCTCAATTTTATCAAAATGGGCTCTCTGCTCCTTAAATGTATTTCTTCATTAATTAATTAGCTGAAGTTTAGTTACTTGTTAACATTCATAAAACCATGACTATATTAGCATAATTTACAGCTCTGCTGCTGAAAGATCTTCATTCTTAAACTCTTAAAAGTTTCTAACTGCATATCACAAACATCTGAGAGACCACCTGCTTTGGATCTCTAATTTTGGATATATTCCAGAGAGAGCCAAACTCTGACAAGATTGCTGCACTAAGGGAAGGATTTTGCAAAGGCAGACACAGAATCTGAATTGTTTTATGGAGTGTAACACACAGTCCCAGGTTCCATGGAGATATCCCTGACCGTGTTTCTGGCAGCATCCTAGATTTTAACTATTTCTTTTCTCCTTGTTTTTCCAAACTGGCGACAACTCTTTGTAAAAAGCAAAATGCTCATTAGCCTAAATTAATTCCCAATGAGTAGAGCTCACATAATTTCCTGTGACTAATTCTTGTTCTGCCTGCAGCTGCAGCACTAATCTGCCCATTGCTCCTGCACCTTGACATCTCTTCCAACTCAACAGTGCCACGACTCCTCACATCTCCCTCTCCTCTGCAGCCTCTCCTCTTGATTCCCCTCATTATATTCCCCACAAGGTTTCCCTCTCCTGTTTTGTCTTTTTCTCCCAGCCTTATTAAGGCACCAGTCTGTCGCTCTCTATTTCTCCCCTCCATGCACCCCATATTTATTTGCACACACACTTCAGTGCTACCAGCCCTGGGTGCTTTTGATGTTCAGCATCACATGTTCACTTGGGATGACACACAAATTCCTGTTGGCTTTTGGCTCCTGGAAGATTTTTCATCTCTTGTCCCAGTGGTGAAATGAAAATAGAGATCTGAGAATTTTCGATGCTTTTATTTGACTGTTTGCTTCACATGCGGAGTTTTGGACAGAATATGCATTTTTAATTATGCATCACACAAAAACACTCCTGCAATTGATAGATATTCCAAAATATCATTTCCCTCTCTTCTGAGTCTCTGCATTCCATTAATTTGCAGCTTGCTGAGCTGCATCTGCTAGAGGTGTTTCAAATATTGGAATTCTGTACCAGATCACTGACAAGCACAGGAACAAGAGGCATCATTTCAGTTCTGGCAACCCACTCATTTTCCTAGCCCAACACTCACATTTGTTCACCAGGTCTCTGTGAAACCTTGGGTTGTTGAATCATTTTTGCTAAGCAATATATTTCTGCAATACTTTCATAAAGTACAGAAAGAGAGGAAGAATGAGATTTAAATGGGCATAACTAAGCTTGGAAAGGAGACAGCTTAGACTGACTGGTCTTGCTCTTGGAATTGCAGACACCAGAAATGCCATGAATGTGAATTCACACTCTGGGGAGGGGATGTAATTGGTCAAGTAATGCACAAAAAAAACTCCAACTACTTCCACGACACATATTGAAGACACAATAGTTATAAAGTGATAGACTCACAAACCCAGGAGCCGTATTAGCATTCCAGGGAAGAGCTGCACTCTGTTATATTTAGTTCCAAGAAAATGATGCAACTTTTAAGGAGAGGAAAGAGTGCCACATTACAGAGAGCTAAATATACCCCCAGAGCCATTACAAAGGCTCAGCCTCACTGTGAAAGCTCTCTGTGGAAGACACCACGCTCACAATGAACAATTTCAGAGCCCTCATTCTGCATTATTTTCTAAGAATGCTAAAGATTATTCAAAAGAGAAAGGTCACATTGGTGACCATTCCTTCCACATCAGAAGAAGAAGATAAATGTGTGACTAGCACCAGGCCATTGGGTCACTGTGACTCACCAAAAAAATAATAAAGGGGAATAAAACAGAATCTTTTGAAAAGTAGATCAAGAAATTAAATAATAGGAAAAGTGCTGGCACAAGTCAGCAAAACATTTGAAATTCTATGAGCTGGTGAACAATTAAAGATATCTAAGTTTCTTAAGACGTTGGGTCAAAATTCAACTTTTTACTGCATCTCTCAGCTCAGGATGCCCACTGGGTTTCTGTGTCATGGAGTCAGAGACATTAAAACACAAAGATTACACATCAAAGTCATTTCAAGCATCCCTACACACTGAAGGAGCCGTGGTGACTTGTGGCATTCCTGATTAACTGAGTGCCCCTGAATCCTGGCAGCCACCAGCCCTGTGACACATTGCAAACTAATGCCTGTAAAACCTCTGAATCCCTCTAGCTGGGACTTCCCTCACTCCTACACATTGTGAGCAGGTGGAAGTTGACTTAAAAACCCAACCAAACACACAAATCCCCCAAACCACACACAGCAGTTATGAGACGTGGATGAGGCCTCTTCTTAAAATGCTAGGCATTCTTTAGAGATGGTTTTTGGGTTTTTTTAATTTATTTTTTTGCTTGTTTGTGGTTTTTTTGTGATTTTGTTTTGTTTTGTTTTGGTTTAGTTTGGTTTGGGCTTTGTTTTTTGTTTTGGTTTTGGGGTTTTTTCCTTCCAGTTTGTGGATTAAAAGCTGATATTTTGGACCATCTCTAAGGATGTCATAATTTATTTTTTCCAGAAAAGATTGATAGAGCAGGGATGCCAGCACTGAGAGCCCAGGGCACCCAACATTCAGGGATTATCCATAGCACAGACAGGAAATTCAGCCTGGTGGGAACATGAGAAGCACAAACACAGAAAATATAAAGGGAAAAACAGCCTAAATAATTTGTTACCACCTGAATTTTATGAACAGGAGTCAGTCCTGAAATAAAGGTAGAACAAATCTCATTTCTGGTTTCAAGGAGCCCTCTGGGCTGGCTCTCCACTGGGGTGAGCAGTGCGCACAAGCACAAGGCACCACAACAAAAGTTTGCCTAAGGTGAAGCACCCAAAGGCCTCCAGAAGTGAGAACTGGCAATTCCAGTGTTATTACATCTTATATTTAATTACACGAAGAGCACAAAAATTCTTATCATCATATACACAAGTTGCTTTGACTATTTTCCAGTTGTGCTCCTCTTTTGTGAGTATTTCAACAAGCTCTGCACTCCTGGGCTAATCACCAGAGTTTATCCTTTAGGCATTCCAAGTTTCTGTCTCTCCCTCTTTCTGATTACTGTCTGGTCAGTTAATTTCTGCAGCTTTTCTTCTGGCACTAATCAGGAATTAGGAGCTGCCATCAGCTTTGCTGGATACAGATTCCTACCCCTGGTTGGAAAGGATTTGCAAAACAGGCAATTCTTGGCCTTTTTCTGATTATCCACAGACAAGCTCATAATCCAGTCCCTCGTATTTAGGAAGTCAAGCAGTGAAATAAACAATGTTGATTATAATCTACTGTCTTTTTTTTTTTCTCCTTAAATCAAGAAATAAAGCAAAAAAAACCTTAGCATTCTAATCCTGAGACATCTGCTTTGCAGTTGGTCTTTTGGGTTTTAATCTTACAGGAGAATGGGTTTTGGTGCAAATGAAAAGAAGGGGCTGGAATCCATTAAAAAAAGCTCTTTTTAGGTGATAAGTTTAGAATGGTCAGCATTTTTTGTCTAACAGACTCATTTGTGGCAACTAAAAAAAGACATTTCACTCAAGTTTACTACAACTAAAATAGTGATTAAAGAGATTTTGATTGAGAGAGTTTTAAATAGGTGTATTCCAGGGAGAGATATTAATATTTAAATACTTACTTTTCTTGCAAAGCTGCAATATTGTCTATATTCTATTTGAACCGCCAAGGTTGAGGAAGAGCTGCCCTAAAATAAGTGCAATTTAACTCAGAACATTCATTCAAAACTTGATGCATCCAGCATGGCCATGCAACTTGGCTAAGGGACGAAAAAGAAAAATGCATCTGGTAACCTGAAAGAGAATGAGACTGGCCTGTATTAAATAAAATGATAGCCTGAAAAGTTTTACTGACAATCACAAATGCTTCAACAAAGGAGTACGAACTGTTCCCAGAACTACAAGTGGTTTCAAAATGATGATCACTGATAACTGACAGGAAGGGAGAGAAAGCAGCAAAGAAATAAAAAGATAACAAGAAATATCTGAAATCACTGCTCGTATTTCCCTTTGTTCCCCAGTGCTCCCAGCCCACGGAGGGTGAGTGTGATGCTGAATGTGTTGCTCTGTGTTTGGCCTCTGCTATGCACTCATTATTGCACGAGCTTCTCCTCAGCAGAATGCCAATGCTTTTCCACTCACCTCTCATGGCATGATTCTTCCCTTCCTTAACCTGTTTGTACACCAAGAAAACCCTCTTGATTTCAGCAGAATTCCTTTTGATTTTTAGCAGCATTAACACCACCTTTCCTAGGTTTGCATACCAAAAGAAAATATCGATTTTAAGTGGACTTCTGTTATCAACACAGTGCATTGAATACACTGCTGGGTAAATTGGGAAAAATATAAGTCTGGATTATTTAGTGTCTCAGACTTGGCTGGAGTTCTGGAGAAAATGCCTCAAGTACAGCACAGTGCATCCCTATTTTATGCACCATTGTACAGAACATCTACAAATTGCCCTGGAACTCACACACTGCCACAGGGCTGGCTGACATTATTCCTGTGGTTACTCCTAATGCTCTGCTAATCGTTCTGTGCTCCAACAGAAAAACGCTCTGCAGAAAAATCTCTATGTCCCCAAAAAGCCAAAGAAGTCTCCCTAATGAAATTAAGTGAAAGGAATAGAATGTATTTTTGTCAACGTGAGTCCCTTAAGCTAAACTTTGGAGGGTGAAGCCCATGCATTATTCAATAGAAAAGCTTTAATTAGTGTTTCTTTAAAATTACTCTGAGAAAGGACTACAAGAATCAAAATAGTCCATCAAGATTGTTGAAAGGGTGGCTAAGTAAATCTACAGAAATCTGGCATTGCAGCACTGATGCACTTCAAACCTACCTGAAAGCAAAGGAGAGACAAGTGACAGTAAATCAAGTTCATTTCACAGAGCATTCAAGTTCTTTCAAACAGAGTGCATGACAGTCATTTTAAACAAGCTCTGGTACTCCTTTCTTTCCCAGACTATTTGTAATATTATTACCTGATTCTAAGAATCCTGAATTTAGAATATAAAGTGGATTTTAAATAGCAGTAACTCAAAGCCTGGGTAGGGAAAATGATTAGTTTATTTCAAATAGGCTTGTGCCAAAAAAAAAAAAAAAAAAAGATGCAAATATCTCACATTTGCAGATACTGATTTCCAACCAGCCTGGTGTGAGACTATAATTGCTTTAACAAACCATTGTCTAAAGCTTGTAAACTTGAACCAACCTACATCCCTCTTTTCCTAGAAGATCCAACAGCCTATTGATTCCAGCGTGGTCCTTGAATTGAGATAATCTTCTGAAGATTTCAAACTTAATTTGTTGATTGCCTCTAAGTGACAGGGGTTCAGCACTGCCATCAGATGTGTCAAGCTGTCCTTGGCAGCTGTGACACTTTAAGTGGAGGGGTTTGCCCTGTCAGACTGGCTGGGGATGCTCTCATTATCCTCAGCGCTGTGGGCAGCTTGCACCACTCCACTCTGACCAGGGACTTTTCATCTGCTCCTCAGCACTGCCGTGCTGGGCACCCCTACTGACTTTCAGAGTAATTTTCTCTTTTGTGTTCCCTAATTGCACGCTTTTTATTTCCTGCCAGGCTCCTTGTGGAGCTCCTTTGTGCTGCAGCGACACCCTGGATGCGACTCCCAGCCTTGCTGTCCCTCCTCAGCACTGCCCCAGCACTGCCCAGTGCCCAGCCCCACTCCAGCTGCTCATTATTGTTCTCCATCTCATGCCCCACGGAGAAAAACCAATTATCATACAAAGGAAAATAAAAGTGTTGTGTGCTCTGGGTTTGCAGGCTCAGCACAGCCCAGTGCAGGATGCACAGCTCAGGCTGGGCTCTGAGGGGGCACCAACCACTGAGCTCGTTCTTCCTCCTGCCTGCTGAACTCCTCACAAGAGCCCCAAGCTCTCAGTTAATTATTATTAATATTGGCCTTTCATAATGTGGGCTATTACCAAGGTTCAGCAAGCCATGATTGTGCACTTTGTTCGAGGGTTTGAGCTCTGCAGGTGACACGCAGAGCAAACCTCTGAATTATTCAATGTCTGTGTGTGTGATGGCCCCCTCTGACCTTTCACTTGTCTGTAATGCTGCTGCTTTTTAATCTTTAAACCCCTGCATATCCTGTGAGCTCTCAGAAGACTTCATCTCACATTACACTGACAAAAATCTGCTCCTTGTAGAAGTTTTAATTTAGTTTCCAACAAAATATTTTGCACTTCTTGGAGCATGACAGACGTTGACAAGAAAGTGCCTTCATGGAAACTGAAAGAACATACTTCTTATTATCCATTTTGCTCTTTCAGAAGATCCCAAATGTCATTGGTCTTTCTTAAATATAAAATAAAACAGCAACTCTGCAACTGTGCAGTTTGTCATTCCTAAAGCTTTTTTCAAAATACGTGTCTGATCACAATGGGTCCTGTTCAGCACTCTTTATTCATGGCTTCCATCAAAGTCACACTTCCATGGGAACTTAGCCTGAGGAAGGAGTGCAGGGTAAGCCAAGGTGATTCCTGCAATCCATTACTAGGAAAATACAAGAAAACCTACTTTTTTTTTTATTTTTTTATCTTTGCATTTAAAGGAAGTTTTAAATGTAGACTGTGCTGAAGCATTATGTTCTCAAGGAAATTCTTCTGACAAGACCAAAGCATTAAATAGTCTGAGAGAGACTGAGGCAGTGTACTTGTGCTCAGGGAGAAATTCTGCAGCTAAATGAAATTTAGAATGTAGTCCCACTGTTCCAAAAAGTGGTAGAAATACACATAATTGTGCCATACTACAGCCTATAACTCAGTCCTGTATGTCAATGCTTACAGGTAAGAAAACTTATTCTGTATGAGCAGCATAATACACTGCATGTTTGACTGAAAATGTGCTTTACTTCTATAAACAACAGCTTCTCCCTAACTCACCTTCTCTATCACTCCTGTGGGTGCCCGTGTCATTCCCATTTCTTTATGCATCTAACTTAAATCAATTCCAAGGTGTGTTTTCCATCTCTAGAATACGAAACCACACTGCACAGTCTTCATTTCTGGCCATGAGGAAAGCTTGCAGGGGGGATTCTGACTCCTGCTTTTAACAGCACCAGAAAATCAAAATTCAGAAAAGCATTTTGAATCTTCTTCATGTTGTGAACTGAGCTCCACTCATTGTCTGAGCAGAGGCAATAGGCAGTGCTAACAGGAAAGCAAATTTACAACAGAATATAGGGTGTGAATATCTTTGAATACATTGATTTGCGGCCATAAAAAAAAATTCTTTCTCCTTTTCTTTCTGAACCATTGGATGACATGAACATTACACTTGTATGCTTAATTAGGGATGTCATTACAATTGTTATGGGAGAATGTGTTCGTAAAATTCAGGCAGCTAAACAAAATGCAAGTAAAACTGACACAGACACTGGTTTCAAAGTCAGAAAATAAATGGTTAATTCCCTTGCCCAGTCAAGATTCTGTTGAGTGACCCACTTGGACAGAAAAAACAGCAGTTTTCCAGTTTTAGTAGGATCATTAAAACACCATTAGTTTACTTTTAACCTTGGTATACAGAATAAAGTTGCTTCATTTATTATTTTCCTGCCATCAGGGGCTGAATCCCAAAGGATATTTTCTAGGTTACAGATATCACAACCAAGCATTTCTGAATGTAGCTAAACCCCAGTGTTATATTGGTAACATTTGGCTTTGTTGACATCATACCAAGTTAGATCTATGTTTCCATAACTTCTTCAGCATTTTGAAATTTTCAGATGATTTTTGTGGAAGCAAATATATATAACAGAACATATTTCCTCATGTAAATGACAATAGTACAAGGCCAGGTCTAAGAGATGTTCCCACTTTTGTAATCACCGTGTAATATCGCTACACTGCACTCACTTTGAACTCAAAGCACTGTTCAGTGATCATTTATGCTGCTGGATCATTTTGGGCCATCATTCCAACCATGCACTCCCATGTTCTGCTGAATGCAGTGACAATCTTGCAGGAGCCATTGCACAAGCAGATCAGATTTGATTTTTTCATCTGGCTTTGGGAATAGCTGTGATGCTGCAGCCTGTTCAACGCCATGCAAAAAATAGTGGTGCTTTTACATTTATTTTTTTCTTAAGAATGTTTGAAGATATGGAATGGCAACAAAACTCCTTACCTATGAGAGTAAAGGATATAAAAGAGGGGAATGTCCAGCAATCTTTAAGATATCTGCCAGAATGCCAAACCATTTTTCACCTTGCCCACAATGAGAGTTTGGTTCTGCTTCAGGCACTGAGCCGGGTGAAAGGGGATTAGGAGAGGTGAAGGAAGCAGAGTCTGTCTGGTGTCAAAATTCAATATTTTCTAGGATGTCCTGTGTTTCTGGAGTTCATGGCTGAAGGGTCACAACCACCTTTCTGTCAGAAATTAGTGTGACCTCACTGAGATGTGACTTTAAAAGATCTCTCTGGTATTCTTGATTTTATTAGACTATTTGTACATAAATACACAAGAAAGGGCTTTTACACCCCTATTTTTAATTAAGGTTTTTAATCCTGGCTATAGCTACAGTTTCCCTAGATTTTAAAACCTCAAACTGAATTGCACTGATGCCACTCACGCTAGCAGAACAGGAGAGGATAAACCTCATGAAATAAAAACAAAGACAAAGATAAATCTCTCCAGTTGCCACGGTGCACATCTTATAAATACATGGATGGAATCTATTCATCATCTTTATTTTATAAGCAGGTAGAGAGAAGCAGAACTTAGAGAGCATCACTCAGGGAGAGTGAACCCCATAGATTTATCTTAATTATGAAAATATGACAGACACTATCTGACAATAAGTGCAAGCAAGACTGGAAATGAAAGTGATGGACTTCTCTGAATGAAGAATTAGACTTTTATCTGGCATCTTTCAGAGTCGAGTGGCCATGTTACTGCTTCACAGGCATTTCTATTATCTGTAAGAGTATGAAATCTTTTGAGAGCAGGAAGGCAAACAGACTCAGATTCTGTCCTTTTTCTGTTGCTGTTTCATTCTAAATGATAATTCAAAAAATACCAGCCCTAAAAATTTGTGTGGGGATTTTTATTTTAAATATTCAGTAGGATTGCAGTGTGATGTATGATGATGAGATCTCAGAATTCTGTAATTCTGTCCTTTTTTTTTAAATAGAATTTATCCTAGATTCTTCAAAACTTAAAATTAAAACTCATCCTTACTTTCCTAGTCATATGGAGGTTTTTCCCTCACTCTGTTCACCAAAGTGGCTCCAGCTGCCTCTGCCTGGTGCAGAATGCCATTATATAACAAATATCTTATAAACTTTTATTCCCAGGGAGATAAAGTCTGTTTGGAATGTCTGCACCAGGAAACATCCTGCACATATCCTGTCCACTCTCCAGCTACCATTTATTTTTCCCAAACAGAGATTCTCAGTGAAATCCCTCTAATGGAGCACTATTTACAATTCCCAGCTCAGGAGTTTCTTTTTAAGGTGAATCAGGACATCTTTAATCCAGTCCCAGATCCTTTCTGGCTTCTCTTCTTGGTTTCCCTCTAATTTATGGCTTCCATTGCTGTGGGAATCCTCCACTATTTAACAGCAACACACAGAGATTCCTATACAGCACAAGCTCTGGGTTCTCTGGAGTGGTTCATTATATTCACTTTGCTAAAATGGCAATTGTTCTCAGACTGTGAATTGTTGAAGGATAATTAAAGAAAATTGTTTCAACTTAATAAAATCTTTTTTGCTGGCCACCTAAGAATACTCAGTTTTGTGAAGTGATATAGTTCCTTTAAATAATGCATAACAAGGTTAATAGTTCCTAATATGTGGAACAAGTGGTCAATAATTCACAATAGTAATTACTCTGAATTTTTTTTCTTTTTTAAAAAGCTTTGCCATGTCCTTGTTATGGGAATGTAGCTAAGAGAGACTGAAGACTAGAAAGCTCCATCTTTTGTTCTAGATATAGACAAAATAATACAGGTGATTTCCAAAAGGGGAGTTTCTATGTCCTCTGAAATATGAAAATCTATGACTGTGTTTATCTGACTGTAGGGATTCCAAACCAACAGTCATTAGGTTCTACTGTGAATAGCTTGGTTAACTTTCCATATTAAGAAAAAAACTTTTTGCAGTGAATTTTGGGATGACACTCAACAAATTGTGCTACAAGTGAATGTTATTGTATATTTATCCACAAAATTTCAGATGAACAGAACAACTGGTCAGTAAAAGTTTGTGTGAAGCAAAACACTTCTTCAGGAAGGCAACACAGGAGTTCTCTTCAAATACAGACCAAAAATTATCGTATCACAACTCTATCCTAATTCATTTCATCGAAATCTTGATTTCACATTTTTCCAGTACATATAACAGGCACTGTATTGGGTGAGTCCTTGTTCCTTCTGTTTGCTTGAACAACATTTTGTTTCACTTAAATTGAAGATTCCCCACAAAATTTTCATTGTTTCCCACCTTCCCTTTCTTGGGGTGACTGCTGAGGATGACCAGCACACTTCAGCAACACATTAATCACTTTATTGTCATTACCACATTATCACATTTTCTTTATTGCTCAAAGATCTCTACGTTATAACTTCTGAAATGGAAGAATTCCTTTCCATTGCATCACAGTAATCTTTTCTCTCCTGAAAAGTGTTCAGATCATCATTCCTGGGCTGGCAATTCCTGCCCTCTCCAATTGCCATGGTAACTTTGCCATTCCACCTCACTTGGATCAAACCACTGTCCTACCAACTCAGGTTCATCCAGTCCTGCCTCAACCTGTGAGAGAACCCCCAGAACAGATGTGAGCAGCACTGGATCAGCAAAGAGAAACCTTGATTTTAATGGCTGTAAACACAGGCCTTTGTCAGCCCTAAATATTTAAACATTCTTTCTTCTGCAGACATCTGTAGACAACTGGTGAAACAAACGTGTGTACACACACCTCTCTGTGATTACTCAAACCCAAAGTAACTTCTGCTTCAAATCTGAGAATTAAACTACAGTTTAATTTGACATAATGCTCAGTTTAGCTTAATGCAACACTTCATTATCCAGCCACACAGAATTACCTGATTTGATAGAAGGTCATAAAAGGTATAATTCTCAGTGTAGCCCACACCAGTTTGGCATGAGGATGAAAAGATGGATCTCTAACCTGTACAGAACGCTGAAAAATTAAGTAATTTGAAAATAAATCAATATGGCATTAGATAAAGGAGTGGCAGTAATGGAGTTAACTGTAACTCCAGCGTTCCAATGACACATGCATTCTCAGCTAAACTCCCTGCTCCATCCTGGCTGCCTTCTCAATGATAACCTGCAATGAAAAGCAGATAAATGGAGTTGGGAGAGCTCTGTGCACTGCCCCTTTCCCAGTGGTTGGTTCAGCAGAGAGCAGGGCTTGCCTGGGCTTTTGGAAAAGCCCATCCTGGGCGTGTGCAGAAATTGGAATTTCTGAGAAACAGGAATGACCTCGCACTCTGCCCGTGGCACTCAGCAGCCCCAGCTCCTGAGCAAGCAGTCGCCTCTGATTCCCCTGTGAAACAGGAGCACTCCTTCACCATGGCAATCAACTCCCAGTGCTTGGAGGCAGGAGAAGTAGGTAATAGAGGGAGCTAAAAGCAGATAATGACCCTCGATCATCATAAGGGTCATTAACTCCAGCAATTTACTAAAATACTTCACTTTTTGGTTGTTGTTCAGCACTTGAGATCATGCAAAGATCCTCGGTTGCATATAAAGCTCCAAATGAATCCCATCCTAGAGAGCAATAGCAACATTTTGCCAATGAACAGAAAACTAAAACGTGTCAAAGAGCAGTGAGGGAGCCACGATTCCAGAATTTTAACCTATGGAATTTCCCAGGTAAAATCAGCACAGCAAGAAAAGATGGGAGAAAGCAGTGCAGAATATCACACTGATTTCAAGGCACAGGAAGAAGCACACACACAACAAAATGATCCAGAGAAGGGCACTCCAGGGAAAAGACCTATGCCCACAAGCATCCCATAATGAAAGAAAACTGGACATAATGAAAATGAACCTCCATTAATATAATTTCCCAAAAGGTCTTTTCCTTTTTTGTATTAAATTTCAACTCACACATCAAAGAGAGTGAGAACCCAAGTGATTGGTGTGCTGCTAAAGGACTGCAGATTTGCTTCTGATTGAGGAAAATTGTGTGGGACTGGATTGCATTTTTAAAGGTTAGCAGGACACCTCATGCTCTGATATTGTTTGTTCTCATTTCTTAGGGCTTTTCCTCTTGAGGTTTCATCTCCTTGTGGTTCTCCTCGAGTGCAAAGCTGTGAATAAATAAAATGCAATACATTGTGGGGTATTGCAGAGAGGTCTTCATGGAAAATCATTTCACTTCTTCAGTATACTTTTATCTTGTTCTTTTTTTCCTACAGTAACAGCACGCTATTTCTCCAAACTAGAAGAAAGCAAATTAGATGGAGCATCAGATAACAGCTGTAACTTTGGTTTTCCATTAAAATAGCTACAAGATGTAGCCTTGAAGAAACCAGCCAAATAAGAAATAATAATAGAAACTTTTTTTTTTTATGCTTTACCAACATGCAGTCATTAAAAGTAATTTTTTGGGTCAAATTATCTTAATAGAAAGTGGATTAAAATATGGGTTGTGTTGAGGTTGGATTTTCTCTACTCTAATTTTGCATGGGAATATCAGGACTATTTAGAAAGGTTCAAGTTTGAAACTTCTCCAGTCTGAAATTGTTATCACAATTATAACAAAGAGTAAGAGCAGCTTTGTCTCACCACCCTAAAACACAAATCCTGATTAGACAGGAGCTGTCCTTATGCTGAAAATGTAGTTCAAGTATAGAACTGTGTTACAGTGGAGTTTAATTTCAGTTTTCCCACAAGATAAGGCTCTCTCCACCCCTCACAGTGCTCCTTCCAAAGAATACATCAAAAACAGCCCAATACATGATAAAATTCCTGGACTTCAGCAAAAGTTATGCAAAGAAACAAGTTTCTTCTGCTTCAAACATTTCTGTGACATTTCAGGAGATTCTAGATTTAATTTGGATGAAATCCTCCCCCTCAAAGTGCCCACTTCCCATCTTCCCATCACCCTACTTCCAACTTCTGCTCCTACACTCCTGCATAAAGATGCAGCTGTGCTGCTCAGTCTTCCAAAAGTTTCATGGAAGGGGAAATTGGCAACTGACTGCAATATTTTCCATTTATAACCCATCTCAGAATTGTTATCCTGGCAAATTATCATTCTTAGTCTAGTTTTTCCAAAAAGCAGCCCTGGTGGCCTAATTCAAAAGGAGCAGGAAATCTCTGAAAGCATTAACTCAAGTTAGGATTTGTGATAGCAGTTATATGGTGAAATATCCAATGTTTTCTGAATGAAGCTCTCAGCACGGCTTGTCCCAAAGCTCAGGATGACACTGACTGCTGTCACCAGGATATTTTCTGAAAAATCTCTTTGCCAGAATTTGTCTCCTGAGAAGCTGAGAAGCCTCAGAGGAAAAGGAAAACAATGATTATCTGCTGCTGTGGAATGCAGCAGGTGCGTCTTTGATTGGTCCATGTTGGTTGTTTCTAATTAATGGCCAATCACAGTCAGCTGGCTCAGACTCTCTGAGAATCAAAAGCTTTTGTTATCATTCCGTTCCTTTCTATTCCTTGCTAGCCTTCTGATGAAATCCTTTCTTCTATTCTTTTAGTATAGTTTTAATGTAATATATATCATAAAATAATAAATCAGCCTTCTGAAACACGGAGTCAGATCCTCGTCTCTTCCCTCATCCTCAGACCCCTGTGAACACCAGCACCCTCTGCCTCCTGGCCCATGACAGGGATTTTATCTGGGGAGGTTTTGCTGTCCCAGGTGTCCCTGCCAGTCCCCAGTGTCACTGCCACGAGTGCCAGCACAGCTCACAGGGGGTGGCTTTGCCTCCAAAGGTGTGGAAAAGGTTTTACAGCAACCTTTGTGAGCCAGAGAGAAGTTTGATAACAAATCCATGTTCACCCCTGAAAGAATTCCCTACCAAGGTCATTGACACACAAACCAATAAAGAAAGAAGGATAAATAAGAGAAACCTGCAGCTGCCTGTTCCAATGAGCACTTTGTTTGGCTCTTACCAATGAGTAAAGTGCAAACTTAGGAGCTTTGTAAGAATGTATAAAAAGCATGCACGCTTTAATAAAACCAGTTTGAAGCCTTCTGGAAATGTTGATCTGTATTGTCTGTCTCAACTACAACAAGAGGTTGGATGTATCACAGGAAACAAAATCCTGAGTGTTGGCAGGTGAACTTTGCAAGCAAAGCAAGTGCTGACACCACCCACTGCCTGAGGACAGCTTTTCTCACCTTCTCCTGACTCATGGTTTCCATTCTGCTGGAACGAACCAGGATCCACCCAACCTCCCCACAGCCCCTCTCCTTGCTGTGTTTATACTTTTTATACCAAATAAACGAGCAGAATGAATGCACTTGGGTCTTTGTCAGCTTATGGCAAAGAGGAAAGCAGGTGAATCAAACTGGTGAAAATGCAGATACAAAAAGGATTTTATGACGAGGAATTAATGGTAAGAAATATGGTCCTTTTAACACAGCATATCATTTGCATATCAATTTATTCTAGGGAAATAAGGGGAAATGTATCAGAAGATTTAATCTCTCTCTACAGAGTAAAATGTACTAATATTTCAAACAACTTTGAACAACACACATAGAACAAGCACCCTAGCAGTGGAGTCAATGGAGGTGAAAATACCTGAGTACAATACTTTCACTTACTTTGAAAACTCCTCTCTATGTTATCCATCTTTTAATTGCCTCAACTTTCTAACCGAGAGCAATCTGCCTACAGGACTGAAGGTCAGGGCTTCAAAATGTTCTCAGCTTTGTGAGCCCTGGTTTTTAAAATTATTTTTGTATTAGATTTCAGAAACCATCTTACTCAGCCTCAGCTATCTAAAAGCCAAGTGTTCACATAGTTACCTCCCACAGGACCCAGAGGAAAGAGAGTTAGAGTGACTCACTGCAGCTTGTGTGAGCTTGAGACAGCTACAGCACTGATTCTCTCTGTGTGGTTCCTGCCTTCACCTCCTACAGAAGAAATGAATTCCAACCTGAGTCTTTCATTACAAAATATATATATATATATTTCTGTTACCTTTACAGTCATTCAAAAGGGAAACCATTATCACTTGGAAGAAATCACACTGAATTTCTGTCTTCCACATCCAGAACTCCATCATCCCAAGTGAATGCAGGGCTGTTCTGCTTATCCTCTGTGCCTGCTCTGACAGGAGATACCCAGGCCTGACACCTCCCCTGATCCCCTCTGTCAGCATTTCTGCTCTGAATGGGCAAAAGACAATAAAAGGAACCCAAAAATCGTAACGAGTAAAACATCACCTCAGCACTTCTATTAAAATATTCACAAGATGCTGGTGTGTGAGAGGATCTAGTCTGACATTGTTTTGGCGAGATCCCATCTATGAGCCCCATGGGCTACAGCCAATGCACTTCTGCCTCCCATTGAGAAAACCCCAACCATCCTCAGCCACTCACCCAACAGCAAGGGGACAAAATTAATTTTTCTTCTCTTTTCTTTGTTGTTTACATGGTAAGGAAGGGGTTTTCCATTCCCACCTATCTATTTTTGCATATTCTCTCACAATATCATGACCATATCTCCCATGGATTCACCTTTCCTTCTCACTCTCCTCTTACAGCTGGCCCATGAGGTTTTGAAGTTGTCATTTTTGTCTCTGTAATTCAAGTCCTCGGTTGATCCAGCTGTAAAGATTTAAGCTGGATCAACCAGCCTCTCCCTTTCAAAAACAAAATTGCTATTAAGCCTTTCTGACCTTTTATCTTTTTCTCCCAATCTCAGGCCACAGGATGGCTAAAGGAAAAACAATTACAGAAAAGAAAATCCATACAAAGCTTACAACCACACACGAGTCCTGGAACACAAACAGGGTAAGCCAATCTTCCACAGCCCCTCTGGAAGGTTATGATACATTCACTTGAGAATTCCCATCACAGATTTTTTTTTTTTTCATTGAAAAAAATGAAAATGAAATGAAACATCTTGTTCCAGCTCCTTATTCTCCCTTCTAAATAACACCCTAAAAAGAAAGCAATTAAAAAATTAACAGCAGACTAATAATCCTATCCTACCTAAAAAAAAACAACTAAACAAACAAAAACTGACCAGTCATTGACCCATCATATAAAACTAACACATGCCAACTTTTGCTTCATTGTACCAGATCTGATTTTGTCTCTCATGGAACCCAGTACTTCTGAGATGTATAAATTAAAAGTGACTGGTCAGACACTTTCTCTTCCAGAAATAATTTAAAAATAAACAACAAACAAAATTAGTTCCACTGAAATGAGTTCAAATGCTACAGAATTCATTTGGAATGACAGCTTATACTGATTTACCCATAAGGTTGTGACATCCACTGGTAAATTATAATTTATTAATAGAGCGTTCTGTAAATAGAGCATTCTGTATTTGAATATGAAATAAATGAGTCTAATTTTTAATTTTTTATTTTTTTTTTAGATCAGATGAGAAGCAACTGAATTCAAGGTCCGTATTTCAGCACAGTGTTCTAAACTAAATACCTCCATTAAATACAGATCTACGTTCATGACTTGCAGTCTTTAAACCTGCCTGGTGTAAAATAAAGATTAAGTGGCATTTTTCATCAGGATTTGGTCTTGATAAAAAGTCCTTTTTGCAGATATATTTGATATTCATTATGTTTCTGTAACAGCCTCAGCATCTCCAGTGTTATCAAACCCCAGCAGAATCTTTTCATCTTAATAACACAAAAGTCGACTTTGTGTTCCCAGCCCTGTTCTCTCAGATTATCAATATAAAAGCTGTGATTGACACAGGGAGAGGCAAACCAGTTGTGATTAAATCTAAACTTTTGTTTGGGCTGGTTTCCCCAGGAGAGAAGGTTCTCTGTCTGCTATGGCTTTGTCTGGCCATTCCTTTTTGTAGACCCTTGGACTGTTATTTTCAGGAATAAGTGCAGGGAATAAGTGTTCAGGTGAGTTCTATTTGTGGCTTTGATGAATTCCTACAGTTTAACAAGCAAACACCTTGTGTCTCTCACTCATTTCCAAAGGAAACAAAACTAAAGGAATTATTCACCTTCAAAAAAGAAAATTGGTATCTTTGATATTACCCAACCAAACACGTGAGATTTTATCAAAACAGCAGCTGATTTCTACTCTTTTTAATTTTATTTCTACATGATGTCTACTCTAATTATACATGACTTTTGGAAGGTAAATCATTCATCAGTTCCTACAAAAATTTCCCATAGTATTTAAAATTCTTTTATTTTGTCATCAATAGATTTGGGACCTCAGTCATTTATCCCTGAGTTTTACCATTTTCATTTTCTTGTTAGCATTTTAGATACAGGGAAATAGTTTATGAATGCAGTTTTACACTGCATTTAAATAGAAAATGTAAGAGAATGTATCATGTGAGTATTGTCAGGAATTTTACTTTTCGGGGTCTGAGGGTGGAAAAATAATATTATTCATCAGAAATTTTCAACAGTAATTTTGGAGTTTCAATAAAAATAAATAAGGAAAAATAACATGTTAAAAAGAATGTTAATTTCATGAAGTAACAGGAAATGTCTGAAAAACATTGAGTTATACACAGCCATTCTACTGCAGAAGCATAAAAATGATCTACAGTCACAAAAAAAGAAAACACATCAATGTGAATTATATCCTGCAAATAATCATTAAAAATATTTGCTTTGCTCAACTTTAAGTTTTTCCTATTTAAATATAAATTAAATGTATCTAATATAATTTTAAATTTTCATGCTTTTGTCCCCTTTTAAAACACAGATGCGCTTATTCCTGAAGGGACTGTGGATGGCACAGGGAGTAGTTTGAACACAGAGCACAGTAACTCACTTTGAAGTATTCTCCACTTTGCCATGGAGAAAGAACAAACCCTTGGAACTTTTGATGTGTAAAAATGGATTGTGCATGAAGATTCTGTCTGTGGGACATGGGCAGATTTCACTCAAGCAGTGAATGCCCTCAGAAAATAAAACTCCAAAGGGGCTTTGTTTTTTTCGTGACAAAATTTCAGATTCTCTCATCTATCTCAAGAAAAATTATGTTCTTCACGAGTGAGATTAGTGCAGTTCATTGTGTGAAATTCCACAGTTATCATATCCTCATGTGAATTTAACAAAGCTCAGCCTTAGCAGCTCTTGAACAGCAGCCAAGCGTTTGATTTGTTCTATTTCATTTTATTCATTTAAATGCATCTTGCTCCCATCTGGAATAGTGAAAACAAACAGTTCGAGGAGTCATTGTGTTAAAAGGGGGCAATGAAAGGATGGAATATCCCCTTGCAGCCCCCCTCTCCTACCTTGGGCTGTTTGATATCCATTTCAGAGCTCGTGTTGGATCCCCTAATTCCTCAGTCCTGTAAGAGGATTGTCAGGACAGATGTTGGAGCCCTCACCCAGCTGAGCACAGCCTGTCTCAGCCCTGCTCGGTGCTTCAAAGCCCAACTGCTGTAACTAATAAACCATGCTTGGGAGCTGAGAGCTGATAATTGTATATCTCGTATACAGCAAGCATCAAAAAGCCTTTTCTGCCTCCAATTACGTTTTCCTGGTTTAATTGCCCCTGGCAGAATTATTCCTGTCTGCTTTTAATATCCGACCTTTGAGATAAGTTTCTGAAGAGGTTTGATGTGCTCATTGTTGAGTGAAACAATCAAGATTGTGTCGACTTCTCAGGGCTTTCATTACAGCTGGAGGAAATTCAAATAAAAACTCACAACATATCTATAAAATAAAGATGAATACAAAAGTTGATGAGCCATGCAAGTGAGCAGCAAACAGTGTACTGGGGGTTCACCCCAAAAATACACACAAATAGACAAACTATTTACACACAAATAGATATATTTATTTACTATTTATAAGTAATTTGAAGTCATTGGATATTTACACATGGGGGTAGTGGATAAGACATAAGACATGTGCATAAAGACATTTAAGATTCTGATTTCCACTCAAACACCTCTATATTCTTGAGGATCCTATTGAGGATTCTATATATCCTATTCTAATATTTTCTTGAGGAAATTTTGAGGAGTCAGCTGAACAAGACCCAGAGAAAACTGATCTGAAAGAAGCTGATTTTGAGTCCCATGATTTGAGTAGGGAACTTCATAAATCCCTTGGATTAATAATCTCCTGAATTATTCTATCATTCTATGATCTTTAAGAATCCTGATGTAAGAAATAGATATATATTGTGTGACCCACCAACACATCCTAAATGGTTCTAATATATTACCAAGGTTTACACACTTGGCACTGATTACTTTGGGTATTACCACAGTGCTGTTGTCAAATGTCAAACTGACACAACACCAAGTTCAAGATCCTAAAAATGTCTGGATTCTTACACAACCCCCCACCACAGTTTCAATATATTTATATAAAAATAGGAAAACATAGCAGTAAGAACATCTTAAACCATCCATTAAAGACAAGAAAACAAAAATCTCACAGTGTTAGACCACACATGTGTTATTTTCCAACATAGAAGAACAAAGACAATATTTGATGGACAGGGCATGGAGTAACCTGGGTTAAAATTTGGCCAAAGTGATAATGCACAGAAGAGTTCTCACAAGAAACCTGCTGAGGAAAGGGAATGGATCAGGGAAGATCATTTAGCAGGGACTGATTTACAACTTTGGCCATATAAATTTTTTAAAATGCATTCATCAAATCCTCCAGTCTCTTGTTTGCAAAATCAGTAGGTTTGATGATTCCCCCATGTGTAAGCAAACACCAATCTGTTTATCCATGTTTTTTTTTTAATTAGTCACAATATCCTTTTGCTAGATTAAAAATCTACTTCAGGCTGTTGAAAAATCCATTCAGCCTCATGCTCCTAAACAGCAGAAAATGTCTTTGAACAGTGGCTTATAAAGAAAACAAGAAAAGTTTTAGGAAATGATCTTATCGTCTTGTTTGTGTATTTTTCTATATAGGTGTATAAGCTTCTAAAATGTGTAAAATAAGAATAAAAAGGTAAGCATTCAGTGTGCCTAATGAGACACTTCTGAAAAGTATTAGAGGTCTGTATTTGGATGGAGTCACTTACTGCTATCTGAAGGAAGAAAACCAAGATTTTCTTGCAGGATATTTGGTAAATCCTCCCTTGTCCCCACTCAGGTGTAGAAAGCATTGCAGATCAAGGTGACTCAGCACGGGCTGTGAGCAGGAACACAGCAGTGCTGATCACTGCTAACAACAACAATAATAACAATAATAATAACCACAATATCCCCACACCCTTCCAAGAGGCAGCAGCCCTCAGCCAGAGCTCTCGCTGAGTTCTGAGTTCACACGAGTTGGGAGCAACACTCCTTGCACAAATTGCAGCTATTTGGGCTTCTAACTTTGAAATCAATAGCAATCAAAATCCCAGCAGGCTGGAGGAGTTGCTGCTTCCCTTCTGCTAGGCTTGAGAACATAACCCAATGTTTTCCTCCCCTCTTGAAGTTTTGTTTACAAATAGACTTATTTAAACAGAAAAGCCCTTTTCCACCTTCAGTTTGATGCCTTGGTGTGTTGGCTACAGAGAGTTTCATGTTCAACACCTCCAACAACAGACTTTGGAAAAGAGAAGACAGAAGCTAAGCTAGAAAATACTTAGGTTTTCATAGTGTATAATTTAAAACATCTGTATCTATCTGCTTTAGTTATAATAACTGGGTACTAGCAAGAAAAAGGACTTGCTTTTAAATTCATTTTAGTGTGTTTCAAGAAATAAAATGCAACAAAGCTAGAAGACAGTTTATTGTTATACAAAAACTGTAATTTTACATCAGGTAAGTTGAAAAAAAAATAAAATCAATATTTTTGTACCATCTTTAGGAATTGAAATAGTTTCTTGTAGTTAAATAGCAAAGAAAACTGTACCATATATTTTTCCAAGTCTAAGTTACTTTTCTTCTTCACTTCCAGCTCCAAACACATTCTTTCTCAAAGAGAGGGAAACAATCTTTAGCAATCTATAAAAATCAGTCAATAATACCATAAAGACACCTTACCTTTCAATCCCAATAAATCCCTGATCTGAATCACTTTCCAGCCCAGATGTGAACACACAGCCACACGTTCAGATTCATTCAGAGTTAGCAGCAGAATTCTGCTGCTTTCATCCATAATGAGTCAACACCGATGCAATTAATAAAATATGTGACTTAAACGTGACTTAAAGCTGCATCTGCAAAGATCTCTGATGTGGCACTCAGGATTTTGATTCAGTTTCACATCACAATAATAATTATAGACTGAAAAGATCTTCCTTTCCCCTCATCCCTTTCCATTCTAACTCCTCTTAAGTCCCGAACAACCTTGGCTGTGCAGACCCTGGCCAAGTCTGGTTGTCAGAAAATCACAAAATTTTGAGTAATTTCCAATTACTCAAATGCCCTAAACATTCCAAGGGAAGGATTTGCCAAATTTCAGTCACCTGTCTGAAGTTCATTTGCTTTTCTGAAACACACGTGCCCAAGTGTCTGGAAAAACCAGAATTTGTCCAATGTTGGTTTCTTCCTCATACAAGAGAGGGAGGGAAAAACCAGCAGCACATGGATGGTTTAGATCCAGACCTAGGAAAAGTATTTTTGTGTGGGAAAACCTGTAATTGGAGACTTTCATATCACAGCCCAGGAGAAAACAGAGAACAGGAGCAGAGGGCACCTCATCCATCCAACAGCCATGGACGTTCTCTCAGGAAAGGATGAAAACAATGCTGAGGACAACAGAACAAAATTCAGCTCCTGATCCTTAGCTGGAATTCAGTGATCCAAAATCAAACCTCATACCTCTGATACCATCATTCAGCTTTTATTGGAAACAAGTGATTTCAGCTTGAATGAGCACCTTCCTTGGAAATCAGAACACAGCTGAACAAAACCTATTTAAAAGATTGCAAAAAGTCAATAATGCCCCTGAAAAATTCCTGATATCACACTTAATATCCATCTGTATGCATGTAAATAACTGAATTTGACTTACGTGTGTTTATTTATGAAATAAGCAGCAGCTCACAATTTGGAGAAAATACAAATGTGTCATTTTGCTGCATTTTCAGTGGTAAAATTTAAGAATAGGAGTCTATTCAGTAGGAAAAAAAATGTATTTTAGAATACTGAGAGACAGGACAGGAATGAGTAAAATAACCTAGTGAAAGAATGATAGCACTAAAACTCAGAACTGCACTTTTCATATTTGTATCCTAACCTCCAGATCACCAAGAGTCATTTTCTCACATATTGAGAACCCAGTGCATTCTCAGAAGGGAAGGCAAATCTTCCCAAAAATCAAATAATGTGGCAGATTGAAATCCTTAGAGCCTGCCTGTCTTTCACAGCAAGAGATATTGGGATGGGCACATCTCTGCAGTTTCAATATTTACTGCCTGGAACCTTTGTTAATTGAAAGTGTGACAAATGTGGATAGACACCCTCGTGCTCCCAATATACACAGGCAAACAAAATACAGAGACAAATATAAACGTCCCCATGTGCATGGAAACATCACTGAAAAAAATGTGACTTTTTCTGCTTAGATTTCTTTGAAAACATTGTAGACAAAAGAAATGTGCTGTTAGAGAGTTTGAGGATTTCAAAGAGGAATATTCCTTCATGTTTCTTCTTGTAAAGCTTACATGTGGTTAAGTTATTTAATGATCATAGTCCTAAACTGTGAAAAATACAGATTATACAGAGAATACAGTCTCTGTAGAGGCTTGGTGGTGGGCATGCATTAAAAAAAACAGACCAGATGTGTATTTAAAAACAGTGCTTGTCCAGAAGGTACACAAATATCATCTATATAACAAATATATAATCGTCAAACCAAATTTATTTTAGAAATAGATAAATAAGACATAAAAGGAACAGTGCTCAGTAATTCAATATGAAAGCAAAAATATATATTCAAATCATTTGTTAAAAAGATTTTACAAATAATAGGTAAGACCAGGATACACCATGAATACATGTTTTATGGTAGAATGGGAAATCACCGGAAAAGTGTAGCAAAAAAAAAAACCCTGTAGCATTACAGTTTATGTTAAAAATATAATTCTATTTACATCACAAACCAGTTTTGTTCCTGACAGCCCCTACTGCCCTTCAGAACTGAACTCAGAGGGATTTAAATCCCCCAAAGTTCCTGCAGTGCCTCGCTTGCTCTCAGGGGTGTTTGAGGTCGGGTGGGAGGGAGCTTTGGTAAAGAAATCCACAAAAATTCCAATAATTGGCAACACAGCACTGGCTGCCACCAGCTCACAACCAGCCCCAGCTGCTGTGCTGGGGGCTGCAAGCAGCCGTGGCATCACTCACACCTAAAAGTGGCAATAAATAAAGGAGTTTTGTCTTTGTTCAGCCCCACATTGCACTGGAACCAGCCCCAAGCTCTGGGTTTCCCTGCAGACATGGCCTGGCTGCTCTGGGGATGGGGAAATGAGCACCAAAGGGAATTCCTTGAGGAGTTTATATTGAGGTGACTGTGGTAATTGCAGTCTGGAATATGATAAATATATTGATATTGCAAAGAAAATATAATTAGTTGTCAAGTTCAAAAGCAACATTTGGTCAGCTCAGTGATTTTTGCTCGCAATTCACTCTGACTTCTAAGCAGTCAGAAAGAAAAAAATTCTGTAGGTGAAAACTTTTGAGAAACGGAGTTGGTTTTGAAATTCATATATTCTAGCTTTGACTCAGGATACTAATGTTATTTAAAACAAAAATAATAGAATTTTTTGACTGGCCTTCATCACAGAAGAGTGTAGAAATTGCTACCCAGCACACACACACACATATTTGGTCAATAACCATTAGGCTTTCATGTACCCATTCAACCATCAGGAGGAAATGAGCTCTGAATGAGTTTCATACCAGTCTATGAAAACAAACAACTTTTTAAAAAGCCATATTTAGATGTAAGGAAACAAAAATTGAAACAGACAAAACACATGAAACTGAGCCACTTCAGAGGTTTCTGGCTTTCTCTTAGTGCACTCTATATGTTCTTATATTTGGAAGGTTCTTATATTTGACTGGGCTGACTCATGAGAGAACCAGAGGAGGGAGATTACTGATTGGGACCAGTAATTAAACCGTGTGATGTAACTTTTATTTCATTTATGCAACTTTTGGACATTTTAAAATCATCCTAGATGCTTTTAGAATTGGTAATTGTTAGACAAGAATGATAGGGCCAGTGTAATACTAGCAAAAAGTTAGAGCTTCAGCTAAATTAAAGCAAAGGAACTCGAAAAGAAGTATATTCTTCTCTGAAAACACATAACTGGCACATCTGGTACAAGAAAGGTACTCATCAAAGGTTCTCTTCATACTCAGTGTAAGAAAGTAGGCACTTCTAGAGGGTATGCAGTCCCAAAATCAAAATAACCTGCTACAGCCTATCTATGCCTTGTCACCACCAGAGAAAAAAAACTGAGGGCCACTACATGTTCACTTGAGATGACTAAATTTCATAATTAAAAAAAAAAAAAAAAACAAAAACAACACCACAAAAAAATCCCAAAAAATTTGAATGTAAGCCTTGAAATTATTTGGTGTTTCTCTTAATCAACCATTAGGTTTATGTACAGGGGTTTTGTCAATAGGGAAATCCAACCTAATTCTCGTAAGTAGAGAAATCCAAAGACTCAAACTCAAAGCCTGTGCAACCATCCTGTCTGGCTGACAAAGCCCTCTGAATGGGGCCCAGGGGCTGTAACTCAACCATCACTGAATTTTCCCACTGAATTTTGCCATCACCCACCTAGGAAACACCTCCACAAACAACAGCAGCAGGAGCAGAGTGCGGGACCCCAAACAGCGCCTCTGGGAGAAACCCCAGCGTGAATTTTAAATGGCTGAGCTGTGGCACTGAGTCAATAAATGTCACTGCGTGTCTGACCACTGGGAGGGTTGGGGGATTTTAGTTTGAAGCAGAAATGCTGCAAGGCTGCTAAAAACAGGAAGAGCAAAACTGTCTGACAGGTACATGAAGTTCTTCCCAAGAAAACGATCCCATCATGGGCAATGAAAAGCTCTCTGTAACAGTCATAGCTATAATTATGCAATACAATATGCTGAATTACAATACGTACTTCATTATTAATAGAATTTATTTTACAGATCAAATAGCCAAATACACATTGGTTTCTTTTTTAAAGAGCCAGATAGCAAATGTGGAGCAAACTATAGGTAACAGTCATGGCAGACATTCTGCAGTCCAAGAACTGAGGCAACGTGATTATTAAGTACAAGCCTATAAATATCTTTACATCAAACATACAGTAATGTGTAAGAATTCCATGTTGTAGTCTAATCCATCAATCATTAATAACTTTTTTCTTTAAAAGAACGTTCTATATACTGTATACATCCCAGTTAAAAGCAGTGTCTGTATTTCATTTTATTCTAGCAAACTAATATTACATGTATTCATATAAGTGCAGAAAACAGGGTTCTTTATACTCCTTTGCTTCCTAAGAGATTTTGCATTGCATATGAAATTCTAATATTATAGATGATACATATTAAGCATTACTCCCTAAAATGTGAGGCAATATACAAGAACTTGCAACCAACCTTCAAACAAAGCTATGATGCTCAAGTTTTATTTTGCAAATGAGCCGTGCTAAATAGCAAATGATAATATAAAAAACTTTAGTTAAAAACAAAAGAAACAACAAACAAAAAAGCCAACCAACCCAAAAAAATTATAGAAGAATAATTGGGGAAGAAAAAGAAACAACAGTAGGCCATTTACCCCCATGTGCTGGCTAACAGTGAAAAAATTATGTGTACTATTTCCTATTTTATTACACTGAAAACCAAGCCCCTGGATTTATGACTTTTTCTTTTTAAATAAAAATACTTCAAAAGGTTAAATGTTTGGCACCTGTTAAATAGACATTATCTAGACTTCAGCAAGCAAAATGAAAATTAAATTTTTCTTTTGAAAGTTATGTGAGTGCTTTCCAGTTATTTAAAAGGTGACCATTTATTACAAAATGTTGTGGATAAGAAAGCAGGAAGTGTTAGTTTTTCACTACTACTATTGTGCCTAAAAAATGAGGAAGCAGTGACTTGATCATTTCTATTTATGATCCATAGCAGCAATATCATCATTAAAAATATTATGGATACATATAAATAACACTTAACTCTTAATATGTATAATGGTGCTATAAGTGACAACAACTCAGTTGTTTTTCTTTTAAATGCAGGGAGTATAAAGAACTTTACATTCTCTTTTTAACATATGAATAAAATTTATTGCTCCCTTTTAATATATCCATAGAAACAAAATTACTAATTGCTTCAACTAAAATAAATAAGGAAAAAAACTAAATCTGGGACAAGAAGATGATTACAAGCAAAATAAATTTACCATAATCACCAACCGTGAAGAAGGATGGGTCACATTACTTTTGTTTTCTTAGCAAAACTACGTTATAGAACACTATAGCACAACGTACTAAAATTTCTTTGTCTTTTCCTTTTAAAAAAATCCTTGCCCTTGATACCTTTCAGTAGGGCAGCTTGAACAGTTCATGGTCACTTCCAAACCCCTCTGGAGATGAGTCGATAAATTCCTTCGGCAACCAGAGCCAGGACAAAGGGCTTTCTCGTGCTATTTCCTTGTTCCCATGTTTGCTGGCTTAACATCATTGAGTACACGTACGACTTCAGTACATAACATCAGCTGGGATGGCCTTCAGAGCTGGCAAACAGAGAAACAGCATGAGAAAAGCCCTTTCCTGCAGCATTTGCACCATAAATTGTCGCGTTCGCTTCCAAATTTCTACCGAACCTCGAGCACGGAGGTGCTCTAAGTTACCAACCCCTCGTGGGGTGCCTGTGCTCCACACACAGAGCACAAATGCTGCAGCACAAGGAGACACAGAAATAGCTGCTATGGATATTATTCTAAGTTTCTGACTCCTTTTTTTGGTTTATCCACTCAAACCCAAAGTGCTGTTGCAAGACTAGAGGTGTCAGAAGGCAGCTGCACCACCTAGAACTGGTTCCACAGGGGTTTTGTGGACTTCATGCAAAAGCATTGCTCCTAAAAGCATAAAATATTTATTTGAAGAATTATTTTGCACCTTTATTCTAATTATCATCAGCAGGATTAGTCCTACAGATTCACAGAAATTAGGCTGCACTACCTAGAACTAGTTCTACAGGGGTTTTGTGGCCTTCATGCAAAAGCATAGCTCATAAAAGCATAAAAATATTTTTATTTGAAGAATTATTTTGCATCTTTAATCTAAATTTATCATCAACAGGTTTAGTCCTAAAGATTCACAGAAATTAGGCTGCACCACCTAGAGCTGGTTCCACAGGGGTTTTGTGGAATTCATGCAAAAGCATTGCTCCTAAAAGCATAAAATATTTATTTGAAGAATTATTTTGCATCTTTAATCTAATTATCATCAGCAGGATTAGTCCTAAAGATTGACAGAAATTAGGCTGCACTACCTAGAACTTGTTCTACACGGGTTTCGTGGCCTTCATGCAAAAGCATTGCTCCTAAAAGCATAAAAATATTTTTATTTGAAGAATTATTTTGCATCTTCAATCTAAATTTATCATCAGCAGGTTTAGTCCTAAAGATTCACAGAAATTAAGCCATTCTGATCAATTATTTGACAGAAAAGAAAGCACTGTCAATACCACAGTCCCCAAGACACCAGCCACTCACTGGTCAGGAAATTGCTATCAACTGCAGATTATTGAGTGCAATTCCTTCTGGGAGAAAACAGGAAAATAAACAAGTGTGAAAATTAAACCAGAGTTAAGCCAGACATCACTGTTAGCAATGGTTTATAGTTAAGTAAGACATTTGAAATAGCACAGTTGGGTCACAAGGAGAAAAAAGTAAAATTTTCTGTTATCCCACTGAAAAAAATTATGTGAAAGGCGCTAAATGTTTGAAAAATGACATTGTTTCTACCCCAAGGCAAATGGCTATTGGAGAGGGAATTGTGTGTCATTCTGGCTTGCACAAAAATTACTCCGTTATTAATGCTGGAACCTCATTTACCAACTTCAGGATAAACTCAATCAATGAGCTCTTACTGGGGAAAAAAAAGAAAAACGCCTTTGTTTGCTCTGAAATTTTTTTGTCATATTCAAAATCTTTCATTATTTCCTCACACAAAACACACATTTCTTTTTTCACTCCTTTTCATGCTCTGTTTTTGCCTTCTACTATGAGTCAAAGGGGACACTTCCCAGATACCTCCCTCCATGCTTTTCTAGTGAAAAGTATTAAAAGAAATCAGAAGATTTCTGAAGATTTTCTACCAGTGGTTGCACAGAGGAAAACCATTTTCTTGACCAGCTTTACTTCAGTGGTGATGCACATTTAAATAATAGCTTGTTAACTTCTGACTTGCACACTTTGACTCATATTTCCATTAGAAATCTCCTCTCCAAATTGAAATTTCATTTTTTATTTTTTTTTTGGTGAAATGAGTGTACATGGCAACAGATCAGAACCACAAGCAAAATTACCAGTCAAAAAAGTAAGATAAAATAACAAGAATACTTAGAATCACAGTAATCCATTTTGAAATGGCTTTTAAGATGGGCTTATACCAACAGTTATTTAGCTAAAATTTAGGAGAAAATGTTCTTTGAGTGTAATTTACTCTGTATCTGCCAATACAGAACACCAGTGCTATGTCTGTTTTACAGTTCAGAGCACCAGCCTTGCCTACTGATGATTACAGGATTCTAAATTAAACTCACTGTTATTACACAAAACAAAAAATCCTGCAGCTAAATATTGATAGAACAGGTGAATTTCAGAGCTGTTCTTTTCAGGAATGCTGCAATATTCCTTCCACTCACTTCCTGAGCCCACTGTTCTCACAGTGTAATGACTTTACAGCACATTTCAAATCAGAAACCCAAACACCTCATAACTGTAAGCAGGTCTAAGCAGGAAGGGATAGAATCACAGAATTGAGGCAGTGGGGGCCCAAAATTCAATATATTTGAAATGAGGGCTACTTTCCATTCAGGTTTCTGTAAAGAGTGCAATGTCTGCCTCCATCAGCTCCTAACAAACCAGCAAAGATCATGGTGTTATCTGAAATTTCTATTCGTGAGTGTGGGTAAGTTCATAGACGAGAGAATCCCGCCAGCTGAACTCCACTAATGAAGATCTGCATCAGCAAAGTGACAGAAATCCATCCCCATGCCTGCTCCCTCCCTCAGCAGCTTCCCCAACAAGGTGCAGCTGAACTCACTGACACACCAGAGACCTGTGGGGTGCAGGGAGAACCCCCCAAAAAAGCAGAAAATCCCAAATCAGAGCACATTGCACCTTCCAGCTCCTGCACTGGCAGAGGTGCTGCCTCCATGGGCACTAAAGTTCCTCAAGTCAGAAAAATCTCGTTCTGGAATTAAAGATCACAACCCAAAAGGCCACAGGACCTGAGTGACCGGGTGAATATCTGCCAAGATTTCCCCTGTCCTGTTGTACGCATTCTAATGTTTCCAAAGAAAAGGCAAATCTGAAATATCATTCAGTAAAAGAAAGGGACAAGAAGAAGAGAATGCACTGCAGGTTCTGATGAATCTTTGCAGCTTTAGCTTCTTTGAATCAAGCTGCCACAGATAACACTGTGCTCTATAATTATTCATGTTTTGACTAGACAGGCTGATACCTAGGCAGGCATTTGAAATGTCTGAATGTTGTTTTAAAGTGCATGAGCAGAGATTTCAGATTTTGAAATTGTGTTACATGAAAATGAGACTGAAGCAAACTCCTCTCTCCCTCCTTCTCATCATCCCCATGCAAATGCAAAGAGAATTAGAAGATTTGTGTCACTGTGGAACACTTCACACACTTTGCTCCCACTGAGGTGAACGTCAAAAATAACTGAGCTTTTACAAAGCTTGCAGACAAATAAACTTTAGAGATGCTTTGTGTTTCTGCACCAAAGGAAACTCTTCTGAAGCCCACAAGTGCCAAAACAATAGAAATCTGATGGCATGGAAAGTCAGTTTGATTTTTTAACACTCTAGATATCCTATTTGAAAGCCCTTATTATGAATAAGTCCCTTCACAATTTATCACTTGGGAAAACTCCTTTAAAAGAATTATCTCTACTACATCCACCAAAAATATTACTCTGAGGGTCTATTGCCACTGGTAGTGATTAACTCGTCCTTGTAACTTCAGAGTAATCCAGCACCTCTGCCCCTTGCCCTCACATACAAATAGAGCAAAATTTGACCTCTCACTTAGGGGACATTGCATGAAGAACAAACTTTCCCTCTTCAGTTTCCTGCAGTTTATGATTCAAAGTGTCCTCAGCTGCTTCAGGAGTCTCCAATTGCTTCCCCATGAAAATTTCAGCTGTGGCACTGCTGTATTTATTTGCCCACATGACCACTAAAGAGATATTTTGGGGGTTTTTAGTAGAAAAACCTTTCCCTCTCTGCTTGCATGCTTTTTGAGTACAACTGCCATAATGACTTTCTGTCATTTTATAGATCACTTAGACAAATTTAGCAGTAAAGCAAAGGCATAATTTCCTTTCTTTAAAGACTCGAATCAATACCATTCAGACAGACAAAATTTAGAGCTTCCAAAGCAAACATATATTTTTAGCTGTAACACAATATTATTTCAAATATCTGAGTAGAAAACTTTGCATGAACAAACCTAACAATAGCTGAGATGTGCATCCTATAATAATATCAGTCCCCATTACAAACTGAAGAGACACTTCACAGTGAACAGAACATTCTTCAGGCTCCTTCAGAACTTCTGGCTTGTAAAATAGCTGCACTATGGTAAAAGTGGTAAATGATGATATTTCCCCCTCACATCAGGCATTTTATTTTCACTTTTCAAGCTGGCACATCTCCCTTTTTAACTGAGCTGACTTGTCCTAGAGTTTTCTGCCAATTCAGAGCGTGCCTGACACAAAATCCTCCAGAACCACAGGGATCCTGTTGGTGTCTGAGGCTGAAGGGTGCTGGGACAACATCTGGAGACACTTCTGTGCCTCAGGATTATTTCTGTTTATATTTGTTTGGGGTTTTTTTTTTTTGCTGGCTAACAGAGACAACTCTCAAGTAGCCCATCCTGAGCCCCACAAGAGATAAAACTACCCAGACTACAAATACAGGCTAGGAGTGAGAGTGACTTTTAAAAGATCTGTTGAGCTTTAAGAAATTCTTTACTTGTATTTGCTTACCAAAAAATACAATTTTCATTTAGGCACAATCAAACACAACACAAAGGATTTTCTCTAATGGCCTCACTTATGTATATAATGCATTAATGAAATTATATAATTGTTTTTTAATGTGAATTCATGTGTTTAAAGGTGACTGCTCTTTCCAAATTAGTGTAAAGGGCCATTGTGGTGATTAGTTACCCTTCTTCCAAACAAGGTATTCACTTTCACGCAGAAAAATATCTCTGAGAGAAGAATAGCTGTAATTTTAACAAAATCAGTGCAAACTGTAACAATAATCTCTTTTTTTATCCATTCACCATATCATCCTAACAATGTTAGGTGCAGCTCTATGAAGATAAACTGGTATCAGCTAGTGAGCATTAATAAAACCCCACAGTTCTATTCTGCTTTTCCAGATAGGAAACCCTGTCACAGACCTTAAAGGCACAGATAAAAGGAAATGCTCTTTCCCCCAACCAACTTTGCAGAAGAGAATTGCTTCCCATGCCACTTTCTATGTTTTTACTGCCACAGAAGGGACCCTGAGAGCCACGAGCTTGCTTTCTTTGTTGGCAGCATTACTGCAGGACAAAGTGGGTTTCAGCAGACAATGGCAGAGCCTTTCCGACTCACAGGAACTGCACCAGAACTCCATTGACAAAAATCACTTAGATCAGACCTACAGAAATGCTGGAAACAGCACTGCCCTCTGCTCAGAGTGATGGGAGTTCAAACGGATGAGCAAACTGGCAAGAGGATTCTCTGATATGCAATTTAGCTTAACACACCTAAATACGTTGCTTTAAAAATGTTATCCACAGTGATATAGATCACCATACAAATTATTGTTGGTAAAGGGAATAAAATAGAATAAAAGAAACAACATATCCTGAAATTTTCAAAGATATGACTGCTCTGAATGAGAAGCTCTTTTTATGAATGTTGTTATCATTACAGCTGTAATAAAACAAAGTTTCCAGAAAAAAATTCAGGAGGAAGAAATTTACCAGACTTAAATCATGCTGAGGATTTGCTCCCAAGCAATATATTAAGTTAAGCATATTATCAAGTTAAAATATATTATCAATAATAAAATAAACACTCCTGAAGTGTTACTTTATGATTAATTCCTTAACAAACGGAAGCTTAACTAGAAAGCCACCCCCACTGAAAACTGTGATACTTGGGAAGAAAGAGAAGCAAACAGATAAAGAGAAAAGTTTAATAAAATTGTTCAAAATATGGATAAATATTAGATTCTATTTCCAGTGACTTAAAGCTTTTCTGTAGGGTCTTGAAGAATAAAGGGTACTTGAGTTCTCAATTTATTTTTAATTTTAAGCTGAGGATTCTTTAGACATTCCCTTTGTTGTACTGCATTTCTGAGGAGCTAATACCTGGTTTATCAAGCAGAGCAGCAAATAAGTGAGCTCAGTTATGCTGATGTTTGTAATTTTCCCCTAACTTTGCCTGTCAGCTGTGTCATTCCACCAGACTTAAGGCTCCTTCCAGTCTGAAAGTGCCTCAAACTCTCGGAGGAAAATCCTCTCCTGCTCCTGAGAGACCTTGAAGCAAAGCTACGCCCAAACGAAGGCTGCAATCCCAGACTCCATTAATATTAAGAACCACTTATGAGAGCTCCTCTAAAGCTTCCTTGCTTTCCTCCCAGCTCGTTTGGATGCTCGAGCACACCAGGCTGGGGGGGACAGTCCCACCCTGAGCCCTGCGAGCTGCTCGGGGTCCCGCGGTGAGGTGGGAAGTGCCATGCTGCCATCTGCAGTCAGGACACCACCACAGGGAGCTCTGCCTGCTCCATCTCCTCACAGGCAACGCTCTTTCCCCTTCCCATTTTCTCCCTTACCGCTCAGGAAGCTGGAATTGTTTGTTTTTACAACGCCTCGACTCTCAAAGCTTTACTCCTTGCAGGAGAACTTATCTTGCAGCGCTTCAAACTGGAGTTACAGGATTGGCAAAGTAAGGAGGGAAGGAGGGAAAAATCACCTTAAAAATTCCATTACCTGTCTGGTGTGTATGGGGCCTGGGGTCTTGAAGCCTCCTTGACAGCTGCATTCAGAAACACTGTAAGGGTCCGAGCTGCTGGATGAGCACTTGGAAAGCGAGTCACAGCCCACCACAAAGGTGTTATCTAGAGGCAATTCCTGAATGACATGGTGCTTCTTGGGGGGTACAGGAGTCTCAGGTTTAATTTGGAAGGTAGGCTGTGGAGAAGCAGACTTGTAGTGCTTTGCTAAGTCTGGGCTGTCAGGTTTAAATGTGGTTGGTGTGGTGGCCCAGTTATATTTTCCCATAGTCTGTTCTTCTAGCTCTACGGGAATGTCTAAAGTGCCATTTATGTGCTCGTGGCCAGGATCATCAGGCTTAGATTCTTCAATAGTCACAAAGTTGAGGAGGAGACTCTTTGGAGAGCGCTTCTTCTTCTTCTTCTTTTTCTTGATCTGCCTATTCTCTTGGTTGGGGGAAACCCATTCACCACTCTGCTTATTTTTCTGGACAACCTTGTGCCTGGGCGTCTGGCGGCACCGGACTAAGGCGGTAACAAAAATTACCAGAATAACTGTCATGGTGCCTGCAATAATGGCAATGATGATCTTGACATAATCATTGGTCTGTGGGGTTATCTCACCATCCCCAATGTTCTGGCCAACTGGAGTTTCCATGTTCCTACGCACCAGCTCTTGCACGTAGGAGCTGTTGGTGACCGTCTCGTTCACAAACAAGTGCACAAGAGCTATGGTGTAAAGAGACTCCGGCTGTCCCAGGTCGTTCACCTTGATCACCAGTCTGTGCAGGCCATGATCTGATGTGATTACCTTCTCTTTCAAAGTGATGTTGCCTGTTAATTGGTCAATGGTAAACAAGCCCCTGGAGTTCCCACCTATGATGCTATAGCGGAGCTCTGCGTTCATTCCCGTGTCATTATCAACTGCAAAGACTTTGGTGACTACAGACCCCGGGTTGGCTGACGTTGGGACCAGCTCATAGGAGTAATTAGAGGAGGGAATAACAAAAACAGGCCTGTTATCATTTACATCAACAACATTGATGGTCACTTTGGCAGTTGAGGAACGCTGCAGTCTTCCTCCATCCACTGCTTTCACCTGGAAAGTGTATGACCCCTGCTGCTCCCTATCAAAGGTAATATTAGGCCTTATTACACCCGTGAGGGGATCTATAATGAAATTATCTCTACCATTTAAGATAGAGAGAGTGACTGCAGCGTTGTCTCCCGCGTCAGCATCCGTAACTGTGATAAGCCCCACCGTGCCATACATGGGCAGGTTTTCTGGCACATAGAAATTATATTCATTATGTGTGAAAGCAGGGCTGTTATCATTCTGGTCCAGCACTGACACCGTCACGGTGGCATTGGTCTGCAAAGGTGGCATCCCATTATCCTTAGCCAGCACAGTGAAAGAGTACCTGTCCTGCTTTTCTCTGTCCAGCTTTCTCACTGCTGTCAGGATGCCTGTGCGGCGGTCCAGGTTGAAAATTGGGGGAGCATCAGGGCCCAGGATGTAGCTGATCTCGGCATTCCGCCCGCTGTCGGCGTCCGTAGCGCTGATCTTGGTCAGCTGAGTGCCAGGAGCGTTGTTTTCAGGGATGGAAAGGCCTATGATGGGCTGGGTGAAGACTGGGGCGTTGTCGTTTTCATCCTTAATTTTGATCAGGAGCATTGCAGACTGGTTTAAGGGAGGCTTCCCTGAATCTGAAGCCACTATTTTGATGGCATATTCCCGTGTAGCTTCATAGTCTAGAAAGGTGGCTGTCTCCAGGAGAAACTGATTATCAAAAACTGGTTTTAGCCTGAAAGGAACATCATGATCTGTAAAACAGGTAACTTTCCCATTCTGGTCAGCATCCTTGTCCATGACTGTTATCAAAGCAATTTTAGTATTAAGGGGAGCCTTCTCAGACAAAAGCACTGTCCCATTCACGGGGTTGATGATGTACCTGGTGTCTATCGACGGGACATTGTCATTGATATCCGTGACATTAACAGTCACCGTGGCTCTCGAGGGAGTGGAGCTGCCATCGCTCGCCAGAACAGTCAATTTGTGCACGGGGGACTCCTCCCTGTCCAGCGGCTCCCGGATGGTGATGAGCCCGGTGGTGTTGTCGATGGCAAAGAGCCTTTTGGCCAGGCTGGAGATCTGGTTGCTGAAGTAGAAGTGGATCTGCGCGTTGGAGCCCAGGTCGGCGTCGGTGGCGTGGAGCTGGGACACGGAGGTGCCCACAGGGGCGTTCTCGGGCACGCTGACCTCCACGTCGTTCTCCTTGAACACCGGGCGGTTGTCGTTGACGTCGGTCACCGTCACCTGCAGGATGGCGGTGCTGGACCTCGGGGGGCTCCCGCCGTCTTCGACTTTGATTTTCATCACATAGGTGTCCTTCTGCTCCCTGTCCAGGATCTGCTGCACAATCAGTTGAGGCCACTTGTCTCCCTCGGGTGTCTCAGTTATGTCAAGACCAAATACATTTTGACCCTACAAAACACATAAAGAACACACTTTAGCTTGACAGCGTATTTAAAAAAAAATAGCCCATTATCTTTCTGAAATTTTCATGGAATATAAATTCATGCATATACTCCATACAGAAATCTATATTTCTATATTTATGTTTATTTTTCCATATCTAGTTTTGCTTTAAGCTCCAGAGCCTTGAGAAAGCTTCAGAGCAAACATGGCAATAAACAGATACTTTAGAAAAAGGGGAAATGTAAAAGTGATGGTGATTTTTTTCATCCAGATTCTCTATTCCTAAGGAAAAGTTATTAAATTCCTGTACTGATGCAATTCAGTTTCTCTGTTGTACGAGTGAGTGTGGAAATGAGGAATGAAGCCAAAGTTCAGTCACTGGAGGACCTATTCCAATATTCAATTTCAAGGAAACCAACAAAGATAAAGGGATTATTTCTCTGTTTGTGGAGCAACTCTGGACATGATCTGAAACCATTAGCATAAAAAAACCAAACCAAAACAAAAAAACCCAACCAGCCAACCACAAAAACCCCACCAAACCAATACCATCACTGATCAAGTGCTTACTACATAATTTAGATGTCAGATGACACAAACAAAACGAAATCCTAACAGTTCATCAGAAATATATTTAAAAACTCATTAAAACTATTCCTGCATTCATCATTATACGTTCTATATTTGTAGTGAAATTACAATCTCAGTGAAAAAAAGAAGACTTATTTTCATTTCAAAAATATCACAGAACTGCGAGATCAATTTGAAAATGATCAATATTTTTCATGGGGTTTGTTGAACATCTCTAGAACTGCACCAAAATGCTACATATATTGCACAAACACAGCTTTTTTTAAAAACCAGTAGTGCTGACAAATCTGCTAAAATAAATATTGGAATCTAGAACTAAATTCCCTCTCTCTTGTGCTGTCTCTTCAGACAAGGAATGCAGAACAGTGTAATTATCCTCTTTTCTCATCTCTCACCACATAGAGGAATGATGTAAAGAAAGTTTTCCAGCCACATCTTCCATAAGGGCAGGGCTGGAATGCAGATGGCTAATGCTGAATGCATGGGATGACCAGAAAAAAGAAGGCATAAATAAAATTGTGGGCTAACTAGGAGTTCCTTTTAATGTGTAATATTTGGAATAATAACAACTGTTCTTCCTCTGTTTATCCTTCTCTTTCACCCTCACTCAGGTAACTGCTATAGGATCATAGATAGTTTGGGCTGGAAGGGACCTTCAAGATCCTCTCATTTCCACTGGACCAGGTCCAGCTGTGCTCTGAACTGGTATGAGAAACTCCAGAACAAAGCAAAAGATAATATTCCCAGTATTCAAGATTGCTCACTTCTCATGAGTTGCAAAAGATTTGTGTTCCCTGTTCCCCACCACTGAGTGAATGCATTTATAGCTTCTACAAACTTCTGAGCGAGGCTGAACTCTCACTGATTCATACCTCAAAGCCAGATTTTGACCCTAGATAGGCCATCTTTTATTTCATGGGGCAGAACTGTTCATCCACACATGCAAAAATCACCGTGCCACTCGCACAGCATTTGTGGCAACATTAAGTTGCAACTGGGGACAGTATAAAGTAAACCGGAACACATTTTGAAGCAGTAAAACAAATACAGATTTGGCTTCTTTAGCAGAAGGCATGAAAATATAAGCCCTGCAAATTGTTTCTAAATCAAGACATACATTTTGAACCAATTAGGGTAAATTTTAGAATGGTAATTCTATGCTGATAGGAAGCAGAGCGTGAGTTTCCTCCTCATATTCAATCTGGCTAGCAGTTATTTGCAATAAGTTTCATAATTACAAAGAAATTATAAATCGTATATTCTATGCTTCACCATAGATTCCAGAGGAAAGAAAATAACAGAAGCCAGAGTAAAAGGAACCTGTCAGATCTCTTTGCCTCTTTATTTGTACACAGGCTGACAGATGGGCGCTGATTATTCTGCCATTTGATCCCACAGCTACAAGAACTTGGGACAGACTTTGAATTCACGTGGCTGTACGTGTGGTGCCCATCTCTGCTTCCCTCGTCCAGCATGGGAGAGGGGCTTTTCATCACAGCAGATGAGTTTGATATAAAATGTGGTGCTTTGGCTCCCCATTATTAGCTGTGAATGGCTGGAGAACAGAAAAGAATGTGAAGATCTCTTCCAAGTTCATTATTAACACATGAATAATTTTCTGTGGAAAGAAATATTATCTCTGTCTATTTCTTCCTATTCATTACAGGTTCAGACATCTTTTTAAACTACAGAAAAACCATTACAGAGAAGAAGACTTTCTCTTAATTCTAACAAGAATAATTACTTCAATTTGTTGAAAAAAGAATATTTCATGTTGTATAAGAGATAAGGTTAGGTGTGAAATGCTGCAAATTAACAAACACATTTTCTAAGAACAGATAGTTCTCACATTCTAAACACTCAAAAAAATTTGATGAAACATCCAAGAAATACATTTTTAAAATTATAAATATCTAATTCTCTCCATTATGAGCAAAGAAATTGAGAGCTAAAGTGAGAAACATGAACAAAACCCTTCAGGATTAATTTCTTGATGTTGAAGTAAACAGCTCTACCATCATTAAATTTTAGTGAAGTTAAAATTTCCATTAGGGTCAAATTTCTATTGGGACTGAACTGCACCTCAGCCACCACATTATCCCAGAGATCTGAAGGATTTGTTCACACTGGGAAGGGCAAGAGTCCATTGGAAAAGCACAGTAGATAATTAACAGTTATAGAACACCTTTGCCCATTGAAACAACTTGCAGAAATAATCTGCTCCATTGATATATCACCATCCTTAGAGAAGAATGGGAGTGAGAAATACGACATTGACTTTTTAGATTTAAAAATACAATTTAAGCACTAACTATTGGAGGCAAACCAAAGTTATGCCCATCTCAGAGCTGGATTAGCTTAAAGAGGTTCTGACCCTGCCCACAAGATCCCTTATCAGGGCAATAAGGAGCTCTGTTATCCAATTTTCATCACAGCTTTTCCATGGATTTGCACACACAGTCTCTCAAATAATGAAACTTTCTTGTTGAACACTCCCTACTGTGATATTTACCTGGTCATTTGTAATGGATCCAAATGTCCTTTTCGGAGCTGTTTTGGGCTGTCATGTGAATAAAAAATTAGAGAGGATTTTAAAAATTGCAACATTTAGGTGGTTTCATAAATACATAATCAATGACACACGGACACACAGTGTGGTAAGCTAGAACAGCTCCTAATTGCTGCAGACAGGACTGGATGTGACAAAGTGCACAGAATCTACACAGAGATATTGCATTTCACAGCATTTCACCACAGGGTTCTGTTAAATCTGCAGGGCACTGACTGCCTGGACATTGTGGGGAAGAATGGGAAAGCAGATCAGCTTCTGGTTAATGCTGATAACAGAGACATGGTCCACTGTGTTCAAAACATCCTGTGAACCTGTGCTAGCAGAGCAGTAAATTGGCAAAAAGCAGGAATTTCTCAAAGTGGGGAAGGGAAAGAATGTTGTGCTAAATAATGCTACAAAGCCAACGGCTTGTGATACAAAGTGCTCAGATTGAGAGAGGCCACCAGTGATTATTCCTTAAAACACACAAATTATGTAATTGTGTGTAACAAGTCTGCATTGTGAGCTGACAAAGGGTAGATCAACACTGTCCTCACTCTTCATTCAAAAGAGGATTCTGAACCTCCAGAGAAAGCCGCAGGAGCAAAGGCAGCTCATTGTTTTGTGGCTGCATCTTCACCCTGCACTTATTGTCAATCCTTGAGGCACTGTAAATGACAAACACATCACAAGATGTCCTTGGTTCAGCTCAATGTCAAACACAAGTCAAGGGCCATGCACAGCTCAAACTTTCACTCATGTTCTACAGGAACTCATCTCAATGACTGCTGCAACAAGCTAGGAGTACACATGCTAGCAATCATCTTAAAAGAGAAAAGGAAGAAGAAGAAAAATATTAAAATATTGGTTTCTCATTAAATGTAAACCAGTAATTAAATAATGAAGTAATTACTTAATAAAAACCTTTGGCTGAAATGTAGTTTTGAGTCCAAAGGACCCTAAAAATCTCTTCAGAAAGTCCAGAAAATAATGCATGTTTGCTAAAAGCTGGTTATTTCACATGGAACAACACAGGAAATCTTCGCAGGGCTCCTGCAGAACTTCAAGACAGGTCCCAGACATTTTTCCTTGCCTGTTTTTCCAAGACACATGGAGCTGCTCTGTGACTGTGCTGTCTGTCAGCAGAGAAGAGAGAACAGCAGCACAGCTCCAGCTCTGAACACAGCAACAGTGACATGGTGGACAACATTTCCTACAAAAACCGGAAACTAAACTTGCAGTTTTCTTTCAAAGGCGATACTTTGGCTGTGAAATTGTGAATTGCCAAAGCCAAGTTAACGTCTGAAGCACAAAATATTCCACATGGCAGGCAATAATGGATCTGTGTGTCTGCAATGGGTGCATGGGAATGCACTCAGATCCAAACCTGCCTAAGTGGCGCAGCTCTAATAAAGGTCCCAGGTCTGCTATTACTCACCCAGTGTGCTATTTGCTGTCCATGCATTCTAGAAAATTGTCATTTTTTGGACAGCTGTCCTGCTTAAAGACTCCACAGTCACTCCTCTCATGACATCCCACAGCTTACAACCCAAAGTTACTGGAAATAAGTGTCATTAGTAGCAGCAGTTACCTTATGAACTGAGTGGCAGAACTTCAAAGGAAAAAAATAACATTACAAAGGTAAAAATTCCTTATAATGCAGACCTCAGCAGAGTTGCTTACAGATTTGAAACACTCTCTTTGTCAAACCAATTCAGCCTTTTAATTTGTAGGCCAAGATTTTTAAGGCTTTTGTTCAATTTGTGGTTTTCTGTCAGTGTCATGCACTGTTTCTATTGGTTTCCTTTGAAGCAGGAAAAAAGTTTAGCTTGGAATAAACTGAACTTTCAGGTTCAGAACCACAGTAGAAATAGGATTTGTAAGCACCCAATTATGCATAAACCTAAAGTGCATTTTCTGCATTCAGAATCCTAATCAGCTCCATTCCTATGTAAGAGTTGAGGAGATCAAATTATGAGCAATGTCCACACCATAACTTGCTACTTCTTCTCCTCCTATACAAAAAAAACCCCAAAAAACCAAAGAAAACCAAACCTAAAAAACCCCATAAACCCAAATCTTTTATTTTAATAGAAATTCACTTAATCCACCTCTACAAACTAGGGTGGCAATAATGGTGAACCCACATTGCTGCGGTAACAGGACACAAAATTCCCCAGAAACTCCTTTCAGGGAACTGGGCCATCACTTGAGTGGTCTTTCACAATGCACAGCAAACACACAATTTTATATTTCAGAAAAATATGCAGCTGCACCACAAAACTGTAAGGAATTTATGTTCACAATACTCCTGCTGTATAAACAGTTGCAGACTAACTAAAGATGGGAAATTGAAGTACAGAGACACTTTTATCAATTGTCCAAAGTTTGTAGCTGGTCTGAAAAAGGCAGCCACTTCTGAGTTACTAATCATGCTTCAAATTAAACTCCAGAATTTTAAACTTTAGAAGCTAACTGTTAGAATGTCACTTTAGGAGCTAAACCTAAGAATTGTAAACTTGAGGCAAATTTATTTCATTTAGAGACACTTTGACCAAAACAAGGGAGGTCAACAGCTGCAGGTAACAACCAGGGAGGAAACCTCCCCTCTTAATCTCCTCCATTACAGTTGTTCAGAAATATTCACAGACATCCTACTGAACAAAAAGCTACATTTTCAACACCCTGAGGATATTCAGATTAAGGTATTAAACATGTTTGAGCTTTGCTCTGAATTCCCATGATAAAGCTCCAGACACCTGACGTTTCTGCCTTTGGATTCACTCACTACAGATATATAATGAACGGGAAAAAAATAGGATTTATATCAGGCAACAATATAGCCAACAAGTGCATTTTGATATTTGCATTGTACAAGGTGACAGTTACACATTTGCTCTGTTTCCTGGCTGAGAACAGGCACAGAATCGAGGACGTGCCAGGAAGGGAAACAAATGAGCGCAAGGCTCCAGCGCAGCGCTGTGCCTTTGGAGGGGAGCACTGACAACCCCGTTCAGCCGCTCAGAACAGCTCCTAAATCACAACCTCCTTGTGCCTCGGCAGCCAGAGGCTCTGCCTGAGCTCCCAGTGGCACATTTGGAGCTCGGGGTGAGCCCTGCCTGGTGCTGGTGAGGGGTGAGCCTGCTGTGCCCTCCTCTCACAGCCTGCGCATCAGCGCTGCCAGGCGGGAGGGGATTCAACCTGGCAGCCACTTGTACAGCAGGAACACTGTACAGAAACATCCCAGACAGCTCTGAAAATCCCTCTCCCCTGCAGCAGGGGCTGTGCAGCATCCCCAGCTGGCAGGGATTTCAGTGGACATGGGGGTAATGAGTGTGTGTGGATTCAGTTCGCGGCAAATGGGATAACAAAACATAAAATAGACTGGAATAAAATAGACATGTGTCACAGACATGTTTTATGAAAAATCCTTTCCTTGGGATTTTTCCTCCCGAGAAGCTGAGAGGCCTCAGGAACAAAATGCAAACAATGGTTATCTGCTGTTGTGCGATGCAACAGGTGCATCTGGGATTGGCCCATGTGGTTGTTTCTAATTAATGGTCAATCACAGTCAGCTGGCTCAGACTCTCTGTCCGAGACAGAGCTTTTGTAATCATTCCTTCCTATTCTATTCTTAGCCAGCCTTCTGATGAAATCCTTTCTTCTATTCTTTTAGTATAGTTTAATATAATATATATTGTAAAATAATAAATCAGCCTTCTGAAACATGGAGTCAGATCCTCGCATCTTCCCTCATCCTCAGACCCCTGTGAACAGTCACAGACTTGTGCTTTGCTACAAACATCTGCAAATCAACATTCATTAAATTAATGTACAGTTATTATCTCATTCCCCCCTATACACACATCCACACACAAATTCAGTGTGCATGATATCTTTAAATGAATGGTATCTTCACGAAGAAAAAAATCCATATTCTAACCTCTGATGCTGCAGCTTTTCCAACAAGTTGTTTAGCAAGATTGTCTTCCTTGACCTAACACCTTCCTAAAGCTCAAGTTCAGCTGGGAGCAAAATCACTGTACCTTACCTTAATGCTTGCACTTCTAGGAAAAAATGCTGACAAAACTTCCATGAGAACATCAGGAGCATCTCACACACACACCTGGAGCCCCCCACACTTCAGAAACACAAGGAAATTCCTTCATGCGCAGGGCCAGCACTTTAATGTCCCTGTGTCGCTGCGTTATGAATGTGGATTCAAAAAGCCTTAACAGAGAAAATTCACAACCCATCTGGGGAAAAAAATATAACAGGGTGAGAAATGAACTCCAGCAGAAAACAGTTTACATCCTCCACTTGGAACAGACTTCCCCCAGCTTCCACAGGCAGGCTTTAGGAATTCTGGACCTGTCACAAGTGCTGCAGAAATGACCTGATCATAAGCCTCTCTCAAGGCCTCCACTCTGCAGGGTTTTGTAAAAATCAAAATAAGAAAGAGTGCGTGAGTGTGACATTTAACTGCCACGGGATCAGTTTTGCTTCTGAAGGAAATAAAGCTATACTTTTTCAAGGAATGAAAACTTATCCTTTTTTTATTGCTCTCAGAAAATAACAGTGAGGCTCCCATATTAAACTGTAAAAGTGCGTGATGTATGCAAGATGCCACTTCACTGCTCATGGGATGATAATAAATAATACTGCAATTTCAGAGTAATAAATGGGAGAGGGTGGCTGAGACGACAGTGACACTGCTAAAAATAGTTCCAGAGAATTCTAAAACTCAGTAAATAGAAGTCTTTTCACCATACTGATCAAGGAGTGTATGGGATAAACCAAAAATGTATTTTCTGGTGTTGATTTCTCAGAAACTTGACTTCTGCCTCCCCCAGTGTTACTGACTCCTATTTATCTGACTCACTAGAACAAGAGCAAGATAAAAAAGGAGAAACCTTTCCTTACTGTAAGGCAGCAACTTGAGTCTGAAAATCAATTTTGAGAAGAAATCTCTTGCTACCTGTGTGTATTGAAAGTTCTAGCAAATAAATTGTCCTGACTTTCCAGTTAATGAGTTATATTCTGAGAAAATGCTTCCCTGTGAGTTTGGGATCAAAAAAATCTTAGAAGTGTATTTGATTTATACTTCAATATCTAGTTTTACTCAAGAATATATTCCTTTCTAAAAACAAAAATAAAATTCCAATTTCACTCTAATTGAATGTGCTTGAGCTATTTCTCGGTCTTAAAACCAGAGATGGAATTGAAGTAACTGATTTGTAAGAAAGAAAATAAATTCAAGAATATTAGAATGGCATGTTTACAAGGGAAACACCAAACACTCATCATTCCATTCCAGCCTTTCTGCTTATTTTTTGTTCACTGTTTATATTCCTTAACAGCAGTTTAGTCATGAATATACACTAAAAATTATAGCTAATGGACAGAGATTTTTTCCTCCAAAAGGGAAGAAAAAAATCAAAGAAAACCCTGAGACCAGAGAGCACAACAAGCCAATATTTAAGCAGGAAGAACAGCAGCCTCAGAAGGTAAATACAATATCCATCTCCTGCTGCAGAGACCTAGATTAGACTCACCTGGTAATGTGAGGCCTCCAATAAATTATAAACTGAGACCAACCCTCCCACAGCTGATGGGGAAAAAGCAGAGAATGGTGAAATGGTGAATGTTGGGAGTAAAAAAGCAGAGAATGGTGAAATGGTGAATGTTGGGAGTAAAAAAGCAGAGAATGGTGAAATGGTGAATGTTGGGAGT
>JAWWEX010000260.1:3295967-3312444 GCA_035583215.1 Arremon brunneinucha | reverse complement strand
AAAATTCCTGCCCAAAATTCCTGCCCAAAATTCCTGCCCCCGCTAGACCATCCTGCTCAGAGGATGTTCCTACTCAGCAGCTCCCTGTGCTGCAGCCCCTTCTGTTTGCTGCTGATAAAAGGAAGGAAAAGGCCAACACTCTCAGGAACCAGAAGACCTCAGCATCTTCAGATTAACAAAAACCCAAAGCCCACCCCAGACACCAGAGCAGGACGATGCACTCAGAGCACACCTGGGGAGGAAAGGCAGTGAAAGCAGCACCAACCACCCTTGTGTGCCTGTCCTGTCACCTCCTCCTCCCCTTCTCCATCTCCCCACCTTCCCCAGTGCTGCATCCTTGGGTGTCACAAACCCCAGAATGGTTTGGGTTGGAAGGGACCTCAAAAACCACCTGGTTCCACCCCAGCCATGGTCGGGACACCTTCCACTGTCCCAGGCTGCTCCAAACCCCATCCAGCCTGGCCTTGAGCACTGCCAGGGATCCAGGGGCTTCTCTGGGGCCTCCCCACCCTCACAGGGAAGGATTGATTCCCAATATCCAATCTAAAGCAACTTTCTGTCAGATCAAAGCCTTTCCCCCCATCCTGTCTCTCCAGATCTTGTCCAAAGTCCCTCTTGCAGCCCCTCCAGGTGCTGAAAGGCTTCAATAAAGTCCCTCTGGAGCCTCCAGGTTGAAGAATCCCAGTTCTTTCAGCCTTTCCTCATAGGAAAGGTGTTTAATCCCTCTAGTTATCTTCCTGGACCTCTCCTGCTGCAGGAAACACTGGCTGTATTTCCTGCCTGATCACCAGAATCCTTTATTTCTATTGGTTGGGTTTGTTGATTTTTTATTTTTATTTTGCTTTTTTAAATCTATTTTATGATTACTTTTGCTATTAACATTCTGAAAATTACCAGTAGAATAACATCTGGAAATACTATTCCACATGGTATCTGGCTGTCAGAAACTTCTTTTCAGTTTTTTACAGATCATTTCCAAGGTATGTGAAAATGCTGGCTCATTTAAAGGCAGCAGATCCGTAACTTTAAAAAAACCTGACCAACAGGCATTCAAGAGAAAAATGCAATTAATTCTTTCAGAAGATCTGCCAACAGGGCTGTGCTTTCACAAATTATTTTGTTTGCAGCACAAGATTTCAGAACTTCCAGTCCATACCAGGGTGTGCTCAACCTCACCACCTTCCTTCCCATTATGTGGCAAAAACAGTTTCTTCAGAGGCACTTGAATAAACATTTAAGTCATCCTTTTTTATTATTGTTTTTCCTAATTAAAAATTAAATAATTTGATATTTAAGTTATTTAAGATTATTAAGATATTTAATATTTAAGAATATTAAGATATATTTAGGAATATTAAAATATATTTAAGACTATTAAGATATTTGCACAGTTTTTGACGGAAAACCTCTCAGGCAGACCCTCTCACCTTGCCCAGAGCTGCAGGCTGGATTTCAGACGAGCTCCCACTCGTGTGACACACATGTGCTCCCACTCTGCTGATCTGCTGCATTCCCTCTCTGAATGCACAGGCCAAAAACAAGCTCACAAAACAAGATTGTTATTGTGGTGATCTGAACTGTTGCTCATCAGGCCCAGGGACTCCTGATTTGGCCATTTTCTGCAGTTTTCCTTTTCCTGCAATAACAGCACTTTTGGATAACTCACATTTCTCTATTCAGACTGGGTATTTTTTGCCCCATTTTGTGTGTAACCCTGCCTTTTTCATTATTTTCTACTCCTACTGTTATTTATTTAATATGCTGTTATCCATTCCCAAAACCTCATTGAGTATGCCTCATAAAGAACACTCTGCCCTACTGGATGCTTCTGCTTAGCTAACTAAAAAATCCCAAATAAAACCCACATATACATATATATATATATATATATATGTAAGATATACCTGCACTCCTATAACCCAGGAAAAGTTTTAAAGAGCTTACTGCAAAAACTTCAAACATTATAATAAATTCTTGGAATATTTTAAGTACCTTGGCTGCGCTGAGAGCAGACAGACATGTGTGGCATCTTTTTTTTTAAATTTATTTATTGTTTGGATAGCTAGCCAGAAATGCCCAGTGGGATGCACTTTGCTGAAAGAGATTTTTATGTCTTTGTCACTCCTTAGCACCCACACTGCCACAATTACTTCAGGTTCCAAGCAATTTAAAAGAGCTAAAAAAAGGCAGAGCTTTATTTTTATTAAATTGCTAGTAAGTACTGCTATCAGTGAATATCAGCTATGCAGTCAGTCAAGCAATATATTGGATAATGTAATCTATGTTCTTCTGGCACTGAGGAGGGTCAGATTGGCTGCTGAGCAGCCAAACCACAAAATAGTTCCCAATTCCAAAGCAAAGGAAGTGAGGGCAATTTCAGCTTCCCTCCAACATTTCAGGGTAAATTTCTTTCCTGTTCTTAAGTTTGTTTCAGTAAACTCAAACAAAAGTGATCATTTATTTAGCAATCACACACTGCTGTTTATATAAACATCACATGTTTATGTTATATCTTCTGTCTCCTAGTCCCCTGTTAGTTGCTAGAAAGAATAAAAGAAGCAAGAAAATGAAATATCTGCTCTTACAAGGTCACTGGCACTGCTCTCCTTGCACTCTGCACATTTGGAGCTGCTCCTGCCCAGACATTACAAAGCTGCCCTGACAAACAGACTCCTTCCCTCTGGAACAGCTCACCCATGCACAGGTGAGCATCACATCAGCTCTGGGCCAAGTTCTGCTGCTCAAGTCCAGCAGTTGTGCAAGAGAGGCACAAAAAAAGAATGTTTCCATAAAAATGGCAGGCATAAACCCAGCACGAAACCCTTCTGCACTTGGCACTGCCATGGCAGTGGCAATCAGGGCATGTTTTTAATAGTCCAGGAAAACTGTCAGCCAAAGTGTACAAACACTGTGAGTGCTGCTGCAGAGCTCCTGGATGCTTCCTCACACTGTTACACATGCACATAAACAGCTTCCCACAGAGCGAGGCTGAGATGCACCAGAACAAACTCAGGATTCTCACTCTGACACAGACCTGCACTGCACCACAACTGCAGCTCACAGCTTTGGGCTCCTGTCACTGCGTGCAGCTCACAGCTCTGGGGTTCTGATGGGTTGGCAACACTCGTGGGAGGACGGTAACACACACAGCAACCGAGAAGGAGGAAACAAACCCACCTTGAGCAGCTCATAGTGCTGGATGCCGTTCACCCCGATGTCCGGGTCGATGGCAGACGGGACGGAGTAGCGGGAATTGATGGCCGTGTTCTCCGGGATGGAGATGTTAATGACTGTCGAGGGGAAAAGGGGGGCGTTGTCATTTATATCCTCGATCAGGAACCTGATCTTGACCAGCCTGAACACCTCATCAGGCAGCACGGCCACCTCCACCTCGTAGAAGCAGCGGTTCTCGCCGAGGATGCCGGCGCACAGCTTCTCGCGGTCGATGCGGTTGGCGGCCGTGAAGATCTCGCCCGTGTTCTCCTCCACCCTCACCAGGGGCACGTCCCCGGTCTTGTACACCAGCTTGAACTGCAGCGGGGAGGACAGGGGCACGTCGGGGTCCAGCGTTAGGTTGAGATCCTTGAGCAGGTTGCCAATGAGGACATTCTCGGGCAGCTCTTCCCGCACGGTGTAGTTCTTCTCCTGCGCGCCAGATTGGAACACGATGCAGGCCAACAGGACTGCCAGGAGGTAGGTTCCAGACAGCAAGTCCATCTCCAGAATGACTAATGAGGATCCGTGGAGAACGCCAGGAGGAGCTGGGAAAAGGGAAAGGAAAATCCTTTAAAAGTCACAGAACGTTGTTGTTCTAGGACACGAAATAAAATGATGCGGACACTGGACTTTCTAAGGTAAAAAAGAGTTCTGACTCTAACATTTATAGATTTCTAAGGTAAATCCTTTAAAAGTCGCATAACATTGTTGCTCTAGGACATGAAATAAAACAATGCAGACACTGGACTTTCTAAGGTAAAAAAGAGACTTCTGACTCCAACATTTATAGATTTCTAAAAGTGACAGTGGATCAGAGGATGACAGTGCCACCTCTCCAATGACACTGGACAAACCAACAGTTTATCAAATTTCTCTTTTTCTATAAAAGAATGCAAAACAATGAGTTATTCACATAAATTGCATGAGAAAGTTTGTAACAAGACTGTAAACATCAGAAAAACTTGAAAAACAGTGACAGAATATTGTGTTCCTAAAGCTGTAAGAGCTAAAGGAGCTCCTTTCCTACTCCAACAACATGAACCGTTCAAAAGCCTCATTGAAGTCCACAGTTGACTCCATCCTTCCTAAATATGTATAAAATTCTTGCAAAATTCTTAACTAAATACTGAGGTAAGAATTTTAGGGCTGGATCATATAGAATGAAGAAATAAGTACAGGAATCCCCTATTTCCAGCATGAGATTTTCCTTTGCTCCTTAGGAAAATGTCTTCCTTTGATCTCCCTGCCACATTGTCCTCATTTTTATCCTGTTTCCTAAGAAAAAAGTAGGCAAGAAGTTTGCAAGCAACCATCTGCTGAGAACCAGATCTTTTTATACCTCTTGCTTAGATATGGGAATAGAAGAACACTTGTCTTAATTCTCCCCCCAAGTATTGCACTGACAAAATTATGTAATGTTTGTTAACAACAACAACAAAGAAATCTGGGTATTTTTAATTCAGGAACTTAAACTGGCAAGAAAATGTTATTATCTAAATGGAGTCTGGTGAACTTCAGCCAACAATGTGTGGAAATCTGTCTAGGGAATTGCAAAAAAATTTTGTATCATTTTAAATTTGGTGATGCCTGTTCATAGTACTCTGGAATACCAATAGCTTTAAAGGGAGATACAAACTTGTTGGGAAAATCTGTACTTCCCAAGCTGGTTTCTGAATAACAATATATTCTTGCCTTAAGGTTAACAACCTCGAGAAAGATGGAAATGGAATAAGAAGACTTGCAGGTGCACACAGATATCTGTGTAGCTGCATTCAGCCCTCAGCCAAGAATTTTTAAGAGATAAATCACACTCTTGAACTCCATGTATAGAATATTTGCCTAATCTTTACATAATTCTGCCATTCCAGAATTTAGGATCTGCTAGGATAGCACTTCTCTAAGGTAAATGTTCAAGAGTTCCATGTGAAGTGATTTTTCTCGTAAATGAAATCTCAGGTTAGCATCTGTTCCAAATATACCTGTGCCAACACATCTACATTCTTGTTACTGTGCAGGTAAAGTGTAATTCTGTTCCCTGTCTCCTCTCATTTCATTCTCCCTGTCATAGCACAGATTGATTTACTGCTGCAGATCAAGTTGCAGTGGCTGAAGAAATTCCTGGTGCCAGTAATTGCCTCCACCTGTTAGCACTGCCTTTCAGCAGTGCCACTTGCAGGGAATTCAGACTAAAGCTCTGAATTTGCAGTGAAACAGGTTAGGAACAATTAATTTGCTATTCCATTTAGTGCAGGGTTGGAAGGTGGTGACAGATACAGAACTTCCCAACTCCACTTGCAAGGTTCATCCTCACTTCAGCACCATTAACTGGACAGCATTTTCTGGTTCAGGATTATACAAAAGCAGGAAATACCATTTTTGTGATTAGACATGAAATAAAAGTGCTGCAAGTCCCCCCTTAGGGAAAAAGGCTTTGCTCCCTGAATAAATCAATGAAGCTGGAGGGGATTGCTGACCAGGGGATGGCATTTCAGGAATTCCCTGATTTACCACTGGAATTCAGAGGTTATCAACACCCAAAGCAGCACCAGCCAGGTGTCCAGAGGGAGCAATGGACCAACAGCTTTTTATAAACCATTAAAACATCACATTATAAATATACAAATAAGAAAGTCTCCAGCAGCTCCTGATCATCATTATGGCAACACCATGGCAGCAGTGTGAGCCCAGTGAACGACTTGGTGACAGTCTACAAGTGATTAGTTTGACTGTTATAATTTGATTTATTAACTTTGATTTATTAACTGATGATTATTTTATTTATTAACTTATTTTATACTATAAATATATAATGTATTATATATATTTTATAATACATTACATAATATATATTATAAATATCTATTATGGCTATATAATAAATAATACAAATATATTTATAACTCATTATTTGATTTATTAACTGCATATCTTTTAATGCTGCTCCAGCAATTGTCATCCCTCTGAAGCAATTGCCCACAACATTCGACCTGCAGAGAGCTCTACTTCAGGAAATCACATCTTTGCATCCATTATCACTAAAATAAAGATATTTACATTGTTTCCTATGGAAAACACAAATAAAAATGTATGGGTCACAGTAAAAAGTTGATATTTTAATGTTGCTCAAAAAAAAAAAATCAGAATGGCTGCATGTTTTGTGCATACTAGAAGGAACTATTTTGCCACTTCTTCCTCTCTATTACAAATTAAAATGAAAAATAACACAACAGGGTTATAAAACCCTTCAAATCCTGATGTTTATAGAATAATATTTTAAATTTACATTTCTGAGGGGAGGAAATGAAAAAAACCCAACACCGGCCATAAATATAAACCAAATTCTAGCTCCTATCCCAAATTCTTCTATGGCAATACTGATGCAAGTATTACTTATAAATGATAATGATATTAAAATATTGTATAAACAGGTATATAAATCTTCCAAATAAATACATTAAGGGATTTTTTTTCAAAGCAATATGAAAATGTAAATGCAACAATCTAAAGAGTTCATCAACAATATTCCTGAATCAATTCTGAAAGTTGAGATCATGCCAGGAGACACTTTATATTCAAACTAAATTATAAGCCTTTAACCCCAGTTTTATCTGCAGTGGAGTTTCCAGGGATTATAAAATAACAACAGCAGGACTCAAAGAGTTTTGTGAGGAAAACTGCAGGGTGGAACTTGGCATTACATTCTTGTGCATACTTTTACTCACTTTAAACCAAGTTTGAACCACTCTATTGAAATTCTTCTTGTGTCATAGTAAAGAAAATACCTCAAAGCATGGAAAAACAGCACAGTACACTTATAAACCATGTTAGATAAATGCCAACATGAATTTTCTGGTGACTTTTGCTGTCACAGATTTTCCTGAGTGACTAAAGTGTACAGATATGTAATAGACAGAGTTAGTTTAGCAGGAAAAAAAACCAAAACTAACAACGGTTTATAATGCTTGAACTTCTTACAATGCACCATTGTTTTTTTCTTTAAAAATAATTCTAGTAACAGTTTTGAACAGAATTTTGTTGTGAGTTTTGCTGTCAGATTTTCCTGAGTGACTAAAGGGTATGGATATGTAACAGACAGCGCTAGTTTAGCAGGAAAAAAGAAAACTAACAATGGTTTACAATGCTTGAACTTCTGTACAATGCACAATTTTCTAATCATTTTTTAAAAATTTATTTTCAAAAGAATTCTCAACAGTTTCGAAGCTCTGTTCTAGAGCTGTAGATCCGCAAGGAGAAAAAACACCAACGTGACACAAGTATGCTGTTGGATATAGAACAGAATATCTTCAGCGGAAAGCGCTGCTCTTCCAGAATCCTATTTATAAAGGCAGAGCTGTGCGTCGCCTGTCGCTGGTGCCACAGCTCTGACAGGGACACTATGGCAACAGCAACGCTCAGAACAGAGCGGGAGCCACTGCCCAGGCATTGCTGGAACCACAGTGCTCCAGCCTGGAGCAAACACCAAGCACAGAACGCTGAGCACAGCAGCCCCAGCCTAAAGGGCCTTCCACGGGTTCCAGCTCTCACTCACACTTTTAAGGAGGTTAGGAAAAAAAAAAATATATATAAATTAAGAACAAATCAAATTGTTTAACAGAAGGTAACGTGGAGCTTGCCAAGGCATTTTCCCAGCTTTCAAGAGAATGCATTGCTGTCTGTGCTGCTGACTTCCCAGCTAGGAAGGCAAATGGCCCAGATGGACAAGATGGAGGGGAGGAGGGGGAAAAAAGTTTAAACTTGCTTTTCTTCATCTGGCTGTCTGTGCACTCAAATATACCTGCTTTTTTTGTCCAATACACCAAATATTAATGCTGTCGCTTAAATATTAGCACTGTTCATTATCCTCTTCACTTAGCAGCTGTCAAATCATACCTTGAAAAGTGGAGAGGATATAAAAGCTGTAAGCACCTAATGAAGCAGGATGTGAAGGTAGAATCTAAATCTGTTCTTTATACACAAGGCTCCATCTGGTCCCACCTGAGCCTTTACCTCATTACAGAACTTGTTATTTCTTCCTTAAGAGGATCTCAGAAAAGTAGTAAAGTAGTAAACTCTTCCAAAAAGTAGAAGAGTTCAGGTGTTTGTTTCAGATTAGAAACACAACACCATTTCTTGATGCTTGGATTCAGATTTGCATTAGAGTAGAACAAACACACTGTGATGATGTTCTGTAACTGCCACATCAAGCTCAAAGACAAATGTATCATATTTTTAAAAATTAGGAATATTGAAGTCCAAAGCTACATCAATACCCAATTATTAAAATCATAGTAGAGAAGAAATCCTAAAAATATCACTCCCATTCTTATCTTTATACTCCTGAACCAATTTTAATTACTTGGGACAAATTTAGCCAGCACACCACACTTTTTCAATATCATATCCTTTTCATTTGCTGCTAATCCACCCTGGGCTCCTTAAACAGGAGCATTTAAATCGCTGTATTAAAATGGTGTTTCTCAGAGCAAGAGATGCCCATGCCACCGCTCCAGCTGCCACTCAACCCCACCATTATTGGGTATTCTCACTGATATTTGCAGATGTTTTCAATTCTTCCTCTCCACTGGGGCTCCCTCCAAAGTGCCCCTGACAATTGGGCAGCCCTGCACAGCTTTGGATCCTTGCACCAATCTGATGGGGATTTCAGCTTTATCTCAAATTGGGAACTTTCTGGTGCTGTAAGTTTTTAGTGTTCGTGGTGGTTTTGGGTGCCATAATCCCATAATCTCAATTTTTGGGTGCATACAGTGAAGTCCCCCCTTTGCCACCACAGCTCAGGGAATATTTAAGGAACTGGCTGGGTTTTATGGGACTGGTTTTCAAAAAGGTGCAGAATTTACAGGTTTTGATGACAATAATAGGTATTTTACAGGTTTTGAAGACAATAACACCACAAAGCTGGTGCCTTTGGGACAGAAATCCCCCTCATTTCTTTAAGGCACAAATGCCACCAACCAGCCTGAACCCACTCTCCACCGTGATTCAAACATAAATTATTTGCAGCCATCAATATTTATCCACAGGACCCACTCCCTACACAGGATATTTCATTATCATACTCAAAGAAAAAGACCTACCTCAAAGAGAAACAGACAATTTGTTGTATTATCAGGGCTTTCAAATTCATTCCCTCATATGATTTTACTCTAAATCCACTGAGGGGCTGATTCATTCTTTGATCTATTTTTTATGAGTGTGATGGTATTGACTTCAAGGAGGTTTCTTTAATTTGATTTTTCTTCGGTGATGAACAAAATGAAACTGGAAATTCTTATCACCAGGAGGAAACATCACCCCACACCCATTTAAGTCAACAAAAGAATTAAGTGAGAGGCACAGCTTGCTTATCGTTGAGTGCTCTCCTGATTCTATTTAAAAATAGAATTTTTTTTTTATTTTTATTATTTTTTCTATCACAAGAGGTAAGAAATGCTCTTCACTTGAGGAAATGAAAAGTTAATGACCAAAACAGAGGTTCTTCAAACCACATGAAGAAGCAGTCAAGGTGTGGAAAACAAGAAACTGATAAATTCCTAGATAGAATTCTTTATTCCTGATAGTAATCTGCAACTAATAGGAAGAGTGTTGATTAAAACTTGTATAAAAATGCTGGAAACAGCGAGCAGAATTATAAATACACAACAGGCAGTGAGCATGCTGAACAAATTAAACTCAATCACATTGATACATGGCATAAGGGGTAATTTATTTTAATTGTTGCAAATTAATCCCTTTAAAGCTGAAGTCCCTTTTTTACTAGAAGAGCGAGTACAGTCCACATTTGGGAAAATGCATCTAGCAGCCACCCAGGAAATACTTTAAAAATATCCTGTAACTCATTTCAGAGACCTGTGAGAATATTCAGTGTCAAATTTATTTATATCCCAGTGACACTAGGAAATGGCCCTGCTTTTAGCAGTGGAACACTTTTGCATTGGAGCTGCATAAAAGTTAAAGGTTGAGAACTGAAATCTTGGGGGAAAAGCTGACCATTCCCCTGATGGCTATTTTCATTTTCTTAGAAAGAAATAGTGGGATGCCTGAACAAATAGAAAAAAAAAAGTAAAAAACATCCAAAAAAAAATGAAACCAAACCCAACACCAAACCCCCTGCAAAGCTGCAGCCCATTACAACTCCAAAGTGAACACAACACTGCTCTGCAAATTCAAATATATACTCACTATAACTCAATGGCTGACTTCTCAAAGCATTACAAATATCAAGTTGTTAATGGTATGATTCATAACGTCATTTTCTTTGCATTTTATTTGTGTGTTTGCACTACATGAGTACATTTTACCAATCAAGTGGAAATTGCTCTGGTTTCGGTACTTGAAAATCTGTTCATGCCTCAAATCTGAAAATTAAACCTCTGCTAAAGGAAACCAAAGGAAAATCTCCTATGAGCAGTGGCAAGAGAAGATGGGACCACAACAAGAAACTGTGTGAAACCCCATGTGTGGCTGTTGGGTGCACTCCAAAGTAAAACACATTTTGATTTGTTAGGAAGTGGAAGTCAATCTGATTTCAGCCATTTGTGTCACATCCTCTGGAATGGCAATTGTCAGGATCACCTGTTTCATACATAATGCATTTTGCTTCACTGCCAGTGAGCAATTTTCACTTCTCCCTGGTAAAATCCACATTTCAGTGTCTGCTGAGCAGTCCCAGTGGCTGTGAATCAGGGCAGGGATGCTGCTCTATTGTGAATATTGTGTTCCATTGTCCTGCTTGTTCCAAACACAATCCTGCCACACACACTCCATGGATTCCAGAGGGGCAGGAATCAATCACCTCCTTCCAACCTCCCCAGTTCCACACACAGAGCTGAGCAAACCTCAGTAATTTACTCCTCATTTAACCACTTGTGAGAGCAGAGAGCACTGTTTCCAAAACTTTTAAAAAGAAACAAAAAAACCCTAAATATATTGCTAATTTACTTTTTTTTTTAAAGATATGACTTAAAAGGAAAAAAATATTCTATTTACATTCTGTAATTCTTGTAAAGTCAGGATATCTGGAATTTTGCACCCAGTTCCTAAAGGAGAAAAAAGTTCTTCTGGGTGCCAAAATACACATATTGGACTCCAAAAGGATAAACTTTGCTATTTTCATCAGTTTCTCTTTGCCTTAGCAGAATATATAAAAAAAGAAAAAAATCAGGTTTTTATCCAGTAGCAGCATAGCTGCTCATTTTCATATGGGAGTTTTTGTTCTTCTTGAAGATATCATGAATGCAAATTAGAATCAAACTATAGGGTTCTAGTCAAGAGTTTAAAATACCAAACACATCACAAATTTCATATTCTATACCTTACATCCATCTCACCAATTAAAGGTTCTAGTCAAGAGTTTAAAACACCAAACACACCACAAATTTCATATTCTACACCTTACACTTATCTCATCAATTAACAGCCCCATCACCACCTCTGCCCAAAGTGGTCACATATGGATCCCATAAATGAGAAAACAACTTTATAAATCATTAACTCAACTCTGGAGCCTCCAAGAGTGCCATGAACTTGAGAACTAATTGCAGATCTTGGAAGGAATTTTCTCATCATTTATGGATGGCCCTGAGCAGGGAAGCAATCACCACAATTTTTAGCAAACTTGGCCTATCTAAACACAGCACATGAATAAAACATGGCACTGGGGAAAAAAATAACTCCTAAGAGAAGGTGACGGGAGAGGAAAGCTTTTCCAAGGACAGAACAACATCAGAGTTTGGATTTTTGATCAGTTTTTGGGTTTTAGATCGGGGTACAAACCAAAACCAGATGATGCCAAAAGCCTCTCCCCTGTCATAGTAAGGGGATTTCACTCTTTCCATGACCATCAGGCAGCTCCTAGGAAAAAACTTTAATTTTTTGTTCCATGGACACAAAGACAAATCATCATCTTTAGCTATGGAAGCCTTGTGATGGGAATTGCTGCCTTCCAGAGGCAGCTCCTCAGCTGGAGGCCTAATAACAAAATAACAAATATTTCTTTAAATAGCAAAAATACTTCTTTAATTTTATCATTTAGTCACAAAAATGTGAGGTCTTTTCCTCTGTTATCTCGAAAACCCAAACTGACACTGGAACCATTCTGATGTTCCGCTGAAACACCTCCCATCCTGACAGATCCCCAAACCCTGCAGAGATGGCAAACACATGGATTGCTTCCCAAAGGAAATTCTGTGCCACAGAGAATTCAACCCTGAAGTGATTCTGGAAAGGGAACTGAAAATGAAATCATCCCATGGAGATGATGGAGCAGAGCTGTTCTGATTTAGGAGAAAGCAGCAGCCTAAAACCAGTCAAACTGCTTGTACAAAAAGTACTCAGCAAGAAGAGTCACAAAATGGGATAAAACAGAATTATAAGGGTACTTTAAAATGTGATACAGCAATTTGATGTGCAGGGCCTGATTCTTTAAATTCTGTTTTACCTTTATAGTAAATATGGTTTAACAAGTGGAGGTTCTGGTCAACAATTAAATTGATTCAAAGCCCACTGAAACCACTGGAATCTTCTCCATGTTTTACAAAGTTTGCTGGAACTATAATTCTGGAAATAAAATTCCTTAACTTAAGCAAAAAGTTAAGTTGCCAGCACACCTCAACAACAGACCTTTGTTAAATATTTGCATAGACTGCTATGTGTCAGCATTAAATGCTTAATTTTAGATTGTACTACAAAGGTCAGGCCATGCTCTTGAAGCCTGTCATGGTAAAGCTTAACAAGCCCAGAAAATCTGATTTTTAACATTTTGCCCAGAGCCATAAAGTTCACAAAGACACTGCAGCTCCTTCATAGACTGTACTCAAATTACAGGGAATGTATTTTGTGCATTTCTTCCCTGCCTCCTCACTGAATCCTGCCAACAATTAAGTTTCTGCAAGGTGGACAAAACATTTCTGGCTGGAAATCTGCATCTCCATTGATTTGGTGTGGCCAACTCACTGCCAATGACCTCCAGACACAAGTGATGTGCAGACACTCAGGCTTGTAATGGAGACCAGAGGAGTTTGGAATATTTGGGATGCTGTTTCCCACCCATTCTCCTTCTTCTGACACAGGATAAACAGCTTCCAAAGGTATAACCAATAATGAGAGCAGTGTGTATCTGAATATCAGAGTCCTGGAGGTCACCATGTTCATGGAAAAACTTTTTAAAACCCTCCTGAAGCACATTTTCCCACCCAATATCACAGGCCCTCGATGCATTCTATCATCACCAGTACACTACACAGAATATCTTTTAAGAAAATCACATTTTAGTTCTTGAAAGAAGAAATTGCATGAGGAGAAATTTAAAGGAGTAGTGTGAACAATGATTAAAGTTTCAAATAGATATATATCCTTCTTCCTCTCTTTTGTGTAAAAGCCATGGTCCTACTCCACAAACCCAAGTGAAAAATCTAATTTTGCTATAAATGGAGTGACTTCTCCACTTGATAGCAGCTTATGATTTAGCTGTAAGTCAGAAAAGGGTACTAAAAACACCACAAAACATAAATCAGCCTATTAGCTGAAAAAATTACAACATAGAGAATTTTTTAATAATGTGATGTTTTACAAAATCTTATATTGCTTGTAAGTTTTATCATGCTTCACATCTTTTTACTTTTCCTGTTTCAAGGAACTAAAAATGACCACAGAGATTTTAGTTCTTTTTGGAAATTAAACATTTGTATTAGGGTTGTAATAGAAATGTCATGTAAATACAATTGATAGACTGCTCCTTTACATCAGCTAATTATGCCTCCAAATGCAAGACCTGCCAAGAAAATTGGTGTTTTCCTTTCTATGCAGGGGTTGTTTTGAATCTCTTAAACAAGATCAACACAAGTGACACAAGGACATAATTATGTGTTGTCTCACAAAATGGAGGAACAACAGTGACAAGATTAACTACTCCACCAATTACTGGTGTGAGGAGCAGAAATATTGATTTGTGATTAAACGAACAGCGAAAATAATAACATTTCAAATCTTTAATGTCTGATGATGTGTCAGTCACAAGTCCTACTGATTTCCAGTAAAATAAAAGCTCAGAACTTAGAAAAGTCACATCCTGTGTAGAAAAGGAAATTTGGTGTCCTGTTACTAAGATCTGTTAGGATCCCAGTGTGGAATATAAGATAACTATTAAATGCACCACAGCAAAATTCCCTGAGACAAGGTTCTATTCAGGTATAGAAAGAAGTGTCAAAATTTTGTAGTGCTGAAAAGCAGACACAATTCCTATTGACACTCCATGGTGCTGGCCCCATGTACATTGTAAATTATTATAAAATATATTGATTTTTTCAAATATACCAGTACACAAAGAGTACCCTAAAGCTTGCAGATCTATTTTCCTAATAAAATTCTGCTGTGCTTCATGTGATGCAGTGCATCACACCTATTTTCTGGTACCCAGGCACGATGAATTCCTATAGGCAGTCTGACATCTCACAGTGATATTCCTCTATGCATCAGTAATTTGTTCCCTGCTTCTGCTACAAGCTGCAGTGACAGGAATTTGTGTGTGAGTGTGGATGTGCCACACATCACAGATTTTTGTCTCTTTCTGGCAGGGTTTGAGGAGGCACTTTATTTCTCAGTGCAGTGTGGATGGGTGCTGCACTGCTTTCAGTGGAGAATGGCTCTCTGTAACCTGGGCGATCCTGCCAAGTCTGCTTTCTTTGAAATCAATTCAAGAGATTCATGCTCAGACTTGGCTGGAGTAAGGAGGAATACACTTTTTTGATCAAATCACAAAACAACAAGTTCTTATAATTCCTCTTCTATTGGGATGCAATGTTTTCTTGGAAGCAAAAACAAAAATCAGACATTTTCTTGGAACACACCAAATTCTGCCATATATGTGCTCTACTCAGAATAAAGAACACAAATATCAGGCTGAAACATCTTTCCTGTCCTAGAAAAATGACCAATTACCTGAATCAATTGTTTTAATTAGCATGATTTCAGGAGAAAACAAAACCTGTAATTACACAAGCCACACAAAGCCCTTTCCTGTACAATTAGAAATCACTGCAATGGAGCTGCCTCTTGTTTGTTCATTTATCTGGTGTAGAACAGAGACATTAGGGGAATTCAGCTGAAAAATGTGTGCAAGATAAATTTCCAAGCAGAATGACCACAACAGAGTTGTGTGGAATGCAGATCATGCTCATCCCTGGGCTCAGCCACATCCCTCTCACATGGTCTCTGCAGAACAGCAGAAATTTGCACCTTTCCTGACCACTAAAACTCTACAATTCTACCAATGGCAAATAAAATGATCTTTGCCATCCCAGCCATCTCATTAGTCCCGCATTTGACCTGAAATAAAGAAGCTCAATAATTGTATTGAAATTATTCTGTGGTTAATCACTTTAGCCATTCAATTCAACAGCAAAACTATGTTAATGAAAGCTTGTTGTTGAAATTATTTCATTGCACTTTAAATAAATAAAACAGATTTTTTTAAGTTCAATATCCAAAGCTCCAACTGAGTGATCACCACACATCCACTGACACTAACAAGAGTCACAGAACAACAAATGGAAACCTGAAAATTGCTGAAAAACACAGTTTGTGTGAGCACAGGACTCAGATGGCAGCACTGAGAGGCCACAGGGCTTGTCCAGCCTTCCAGCACTCCAAACCACACCAAAACAACAACAAAAAAACCCCAGTGAGGTCTTGCTTTCCTTGCTGCTCTTGATTCTGCTTTTCTCTAGGTCAGATTGAGAACAACCAACTCCTGGATGATCAGGGTTATATTTGCCCTTCAGAAACTACAAACACTGATCCTTTTTGTGTTTCTGGGCATAAGACACCAAACCATCAGGCTGCTAAAACAAACGCTGTGCTATATTGCACTTGTCAGCTTTTACCTTCCCTCAAAGGAACCCAGAGCTTATGATTTAGAGAATATACAGGCCAGCATCTCATCTTTAGTGGGAAACTCTGATCTTTTGTCTAAATATTGTCTGCAAGACAAGAACAAAACCATTGTGTGCTGAGTTTTGGGCAGGTTACAGCACCTGTAAACCTCCACCTGTTTGGAACTTGGCATTGGAGAGTTGAAATGCCTCAGCCTCTATTAGAAATTAAAGAAGCATTTTTATTTACTCATTTTTCAGGCAGTGGTGCTGCAAATTGCCTGCAGAAGGCTTCATGAGGATGTTTTAGCAAGCAGGCCACCTAGTGCCTGACAATAACAAGTACTCAGAACGACCTGAATGCTCACAAGGAG
>JAWWEX010000260.1:3283927-3295867 GCA_035583215.1 Arremon brunneinucha | reverse complement strand
GAGGATGTTTTAGCAAGCAGGCCACCTAGTGCCTGACAATAACAAGTACTCAGAACGACCTGAATGCTCACAAGGAGTAACGCCACCCACTCACCTGCACAGCAAAACTGTGCTCCCCAGCTAAACCTCTGCAAAAATAATAGAAAATTCCCCCTTGCCCCAAGCAGAATTGGGACAGTTTCCTTCCACAATTTTAAATGTGGAATAGATACACATCTTTGTCGTGTTATTTTCTCTAAGAATTCATTTTGTAGATAGTCTAGCTACTTATGAGACTTCAATTATTGCAGCCTCTTGCTGAAAAAATAAATACCAGTATTTTTTTTTATGAGAAGCTTCTGCCCAGGCTCTCCAAGGAATGGGCTCAGCCCCGAGGCTGCCAGAGCTCCAGGAGCCTTTGGATGCTCCACTCCCAGGCATGCACAGGCTGGGATTGCTGACTGTGCAATCCAAGGAGCTGGACTCAATAATCCTTGTGGGTCCCTTCCCTCTCAGCTTATCCTGTGATTCTATGACTTCCCATTATTCTCCAACACATGTAACTTCATAATTTTGCTATATCAAATTAAGAATAATGTCATTTTAATAGCATGAATGGCACATGTGGCAGCACTGCTGCAAGAGCCATTTCCTCCTAATTCATTTGTGTCAGTATTTTAGAATCCAATTCAGTGTCTTTTAAGATTGTTGGCTAAGTTTCTATAAACATCAAGAGATATAGTGCCTATTAAGCTTTCTGTTTCATCTTGGCGATATACTGCTCCTCTCTACACTGGAATGAAAATTCAATAATCTCAAGAAGCAGGCAATAGTCCCTCAAAGTAAAAAAGACTGCTTCTTTCTTTACTGAAACTTAAATTACCCTCAGTGCCTTCCTCAGAATAGTGAGATTTTAAGCCCATGGAAAGGCTGTGCTCAAAGGCATCAGAAGATATTGGATATATTTTCTTATTCACATTCTACAGACTAATTTTCAAATATCCTCATTGGACATGTGCCCATGAAAGTAAGTCAGATCACAAGTAGTTTCATCAGGATCAGTGGCTTGGTCCCCCTAAATTTCAGTGGAATTTGGGCTCCCCCAGCACTGGGAAATGTATATCCAATGCTGCATATCTCATCCAGGGCTCTGAAAGCCAAAGTTAAATATTTTTTTGAAAAACCTATTTACTCTGGAAAGCATAATGCCCTGAATCTCCTGGTTCAATTTATGAACTTATTTAGGATTTATGTGTCTACAGATATGTGTGTATACATGCAGTGCTTAGATGGAAAAGGAATAACTAAAACCATTCAGTGGAATAAACTTCTGAGCATTAAAGCAACATTTAATAGAACATGCCCACTATTTGCAAAACTGCTCAAGGAAATAGAGATTTTCTTTCCCCAAGATACTGAACTCTGTGACCAGAAAACTGCCCAAAACTCTCCAACACCATTTACATTGCACTACACTTCCTACTGATGAGATTTACTTTGATGGGCATTTATATTTACAAAACAAACACCCAAACAAAAACCCAGGCCAAGGTGTTGCCTCTGCCTAGAAGAGGAATTAAATTCTCAATATGTTTCAAAGAAAATAATCTTCTCCTCTGTGATAAATTAATGCTCCCATATGTCAAGTTTCAATTGGAAAATGTAGATTGACAACAATAAAATTCCCCTGATGCATTTTGTGAGCTCTTTTGGAGTTTCACAGGGACAAGGCCTTATCCTTTCTGAAATTATAGTTTCATTACCCATCTTTTGATATCTATTAGTCAGGTATTGGAAGGACAAATCCACCCACACCTCTTTGATGATTTCTCCTTTTGGGATCTGAAAGGCATCACACCTCATCAAACAATAACAACAGGAGTAAAAAACAAACTAGAACAAGTTGAGCAAATATTTAATCCTTGCCCCAAAGAATCTGGTGACTGTGTGGCAGAGCCAGGAATGTCTTGGATGAATTAAAAGAACATGACATGACAGGGAACTCTCCCATGGTGGATTTCAGTTGGATACGAATGCTATAAATGCAATCAGTATTTATCAAAACAATCCAACCCAACGCCAATGTGCTGGAGTGAGCGAGCATTCCCACCAGGGTCATGGGTAAATTGGTCTCTCATGGGGACATCATAATATAGGGATTATAAGGATTAATTTTCAGGTTCATTGGAGCTGCTGAAGCAGACAGAATTTTCACTTTTCCCAGTCTTGAAGAATCAATTATGAAGCAGGATGCGAGAAGTGGAAATGCTGGCTGGAAGAGTGGCTGCACCACCAATGCCGCTTGTCCCTGCCTGCCTAGCAGCTTTCCTTCTCTGGGAGTGACAACTGTAAATGAACTTAATCTAAGTACATGTTAGAGGACCTGTGCCTGGTTGTTGTCATCAGTGTGCAACATCCCCTGGGTGACAGGTTCTCTCACTCTGCTGAGTGCTCATGCATATTGACAAGGACACTGCCTGCCAAAAATGACAACACAGAGCAGCATTTCCTCAGCTCTATCTGCCCTTGGAGGCTGCTGCTCATCCAGACTCTCTGCAGCTCCTGCACCAGCTGCGTTCTTCCATGTCCTTAAGATTCAAGATCCTTCCCTGGAAAACTCAATTTTTTTTCCCCAACAAAACTGAAAGGATTTAAAGGGAGCAAAGTCGTGCATAACAAGGCATGTCCCATTACCAGACTAATCTATAAGGCTCTGTCTTTATTCTCTCTATCCCCAGCATAAGTCCAGAGTAGAAATAGAAACAAAAGGGTTTGGTTTCCTCCTGGACTCCAGTAAGCTGGGGGACAATGGAATTGGCTGCTGGAACTCCAGCTCTGGCATCTGCCACAAGGCTGAGCAGCACAGGCTGCAGCAGCCAGGGGAAATGACAGAGTATCTGTGGCTCCCATCGAGTCCTGCAGCAAAACTGCCTTTATTTGCAAAGCGTTTAATCATTTATAATTCTTCTATTTGAGGAAATGGCCAATGGTATTAGCCATGCAAGCCTCTGTGGGCTAATGTAATTAGTCTTACGCATTTTAAGACCAGATAGAATGGTATTAGAAAGAATGGAGGACTATTTTAATTGGATGATGGCAAAATCCCTCTAAGCACTATGGCTGTCTCCTGTGCTCAAAATCCTCTAAAAAGTTCATAGATTCCAATTGTTTTCTGCAGCAACAGTATTTCTATCTAAATTATATTAAATGTGTCAGCTCATTTCCAGAGCAAAAATGATAAAAGCACATTCAACTTCAGCAAAGCTGATCACTTTAAAAAAAAATATAAGATAATTAAAAGCTGTTACAACTGACAATACAACACTGCAGCTTCAAAATTCTTCCCTAATTACAGCTGCTAACTTTTAATAGCAACTGTAACAGTGAGTCAGATTTGACATTACAATAGCATCCCAACCTCTTATTTGGGAGAAAGGCTTTTGAGGAAAATACAATTACAAGGTGAGCACAGCCAGCCAAGACCATTGCAAGTTTTGAAAAGCCAGTGATTGCTTTCATTTTTAGTCTTGTTGAGAAACCTGGATTAGCTCCCCTTTGTTTGAATGCAGTCCTTTCAAAAGGTCGAATGTAACCAAGTGGAGCAGATTCCCAAAAAAAACATTCAGGAGCCTTAAAGGGAACGGGCACCGCTCCTTGAAAAGACCTTCTTCTACAGGTAATTTCTGAGCCAAGTGCAGGGCTCACATAAATAGCTTCATACCATTCTTGCAAAGAATTTGTATGACAGGATAAAAGAAGGGAGTTCTGGAGCACACTGTACTTCTGGGTTCTGTATTAATTAACCTTTTCTTAGTTTGATATTAATGGTCTAGAAAAGAAGAGAAATTCTGAAGCTGATACAGCTAAGACAGTGGATGTTTTTGCCCTCCAAGAACACACTGTCTCTATTGTCTTTAAGAGGGATTAAAAGAGGGATGAAAACTAGAGCCAGTTAGGCTTTTCCTGAGCTGTACAACAGGAGAATCTGTTCTCCCAGTCAGCCTCAATAGTCTCACCCTTAAACTTGTACAGCTGTATAATTTCTGTCTACAAAAGAAGGATACAAAAGCAGAAAGGGCTAAATTCCTTACCAGACTGATAAAATTCCAATAATGGACATTTTATCCAGAACCTGGGAAGTATTTATAGTTCTGTGCTTTATAATTTACCCACATATTTGAAATCTTAGGCTCCACATCTCTATCCTTGTATGTGTTGGCACCTTATTGCAGGGGTCCCATACTGTTATCTCCTTATCACAAAAATTCCATACCTTCTTGGTGTTTCTCATGGGCATCTCCTCAGAGCACTGCCTCTTTCCTCTTCACAAAGCAGCCAACTGACTCCAGCTCCCCTCACAACCCCACCTCACTCTTTTATAGCACTCTGCTTCTCATTGCTTACAGCTGTGGCCTGTTAAAGTCAGGGCTGTTCCCAATCTTTGATAATTGGCCCAGCTGCAGCTCCTTAGGGGTAGGATTACTTTCCGCACTATCTTTATTTTTTTATATTCTATCCCCCTGCATGTATGGAGGGATATAAATGACATTTAAACCTAAGTGATTTTTGAAACCAAATCATGGTCTGTTTTCCACCCATCCCTGAGAATTTGCCTGTATGAAGAAGCAGTTCCCTCAGCTTGTATTGGTGATGCAGTGCACAGAGAAATTGCAAAAAAAATCTTATGAAAAGGAAAACATCCAAAATTTAATCAGTGGTCAACTGCCCCAAAAGGAATGGCAAGAACATTCTGAGATCAATACAGTATGAGAATAAAAACTGAATCAAATTCTTTTCCCAGATAGTCAGCGGTTTGGGTTTGTCAAATTAATGGGCAATTCTTTGTGGACTTCATGGCTTATCCTGTCAGTTCCTCGCATTAAGCAAAATTACCCTTAAATAATTCTTTCTGAGGAAATCTTCTGGCTTACAGCTAATGCCAACATTCAGGTAGGGAAGATTAATTTCTGCAGAGATTGACCTGTGAAACCTCGGAGCAGAAGGAAGGGGAGAGGAACAGAATGCTGGGGTTTTCCATCTCCAAGGGATCTCCTGGTGTGTGGCACTGCACAATTCCCCCCAGAGTCATGCACTGCTATTTTGAGAAGGTGTTTTTTTTTCAGCCCTCACCTGGTTTTAAAAGTAATTGAAGAGGAACAATTCATCCCATTTAAAGTATCCCAGGAGTAGAAGTTAGTGGAAAAGAAGTTCTAAGAGCAAATGAGGAAGGATCTAAAAGAAAAACACCCAAGGGATTGTATCTCAGAGACAAATTCATTTTTTTTTTTAAAATTACAGGTGCTCATAATTACTTGTAAGGGAGAAAACTAATTATGACAGTCTTCAGGGAGCTGAAACATGGTAAATACTGAGAGAAAGCAGCCTGGGCTTTTGAAAGTTATTTGTGTACTTTGCTTACACTTCCAGTCCTTGGTGGCCTGCAAACATGCCTCTTTTCTTTTCTTTTTTCCTTTTTATTTTGTTGTTACACACAAGTATTTTTATTTATGTTAAATAATGAGAAATAAACCAAAGTTCTTTCTGAATTTCCTGCTTTTAAAAGTTTTACAAGGTTTCCCTTTTACACTCAGAGAATGGATATTCCCATGTTCACCAAGTGAACACATGAAATCTCATGTAAATCAACAATATATTTAAGCCATGGTGAAAAAATGGTAAATTATTCTTCTTTCCATATGAGCAAATGTGTTCTTGTACTGAGACAAAGAATAAACACTTAAATATTTCATAAGGTATTATGTAAAATTGCTGTTGTGACACCACATGCTCTATAATAACAGATATAAACATGGCTTAAAAGATCAAATTAAAACATTTAGAACAACTCAATGTGTTTTGAATAAGGCCTTTGCACATGCTCTAGCTATTGGTACCTTCTGTATATTCTTTATTTAGTCATTCTGCAGACTCCAATTACAACCCCAAGGCAAATGTGTACAAGCACCAAGTGATGTGTCCCTCTCTACATCACCTAAGTTGGCAAAATAAGGAGCAGAGAAGAAAAAATTGAGTTTATTGTGTATTACTTAGTTGATTATTACACCATATGTGGATTACTCAGTAATTACTAGAATTAAACACAATAAATTCGAATTAATTATTCATTTTACACAACGGACTACGGCTGCTCAGCACTGTGGTTTGTCATATATGGTCTCTGGTTACATGTCAGACAGGATTCCATGAGCTTTAAAAATCTCCTCTTCCACCAACCTTAGCAAAACAGAAAGGATGCAAAAACCGAGTGAAAGAAAAAACATTTTTCCATATGACCTCCATTCTTCCAATCATCTTTCTGTTTTAAATACAAAAATATTCTAAACTCAAAAATATTTTAAATACCAAAATATTTCAAACTAGGCCAAAATCCATCACAGTATAATCCCAACAAAGCAAATAGCAGAGAGATTTAATTATTATAAAAGAACAGAACTATAAACATGCCCATGTATCATATTATTTTGTTATTATTGATCATCCATTGACTTGGACAAGACTTCCTTTGCCCCAGTTTGATTGGAGCCAGAGTTGATTTTGACATTGTGAAAGTTTCACTGTTACAGAATTTCAGATCTTGTATCAGTCAATAACATCTGCATAGCAAAATCTGTTGTTTAAAAGGCACAAATTATCTCTAATATTGTGGCATTACAAATTTTGCCCCCTGAATGCTTTATTTGATGTCAATGGACAATAATTCTTGCTGCAGTCACTAGTCATGGACAGCATGTGTGTTATTTACGTTAAGGCACAGAACCTTGCAAGTGAAATTCTGTGAGTAAATTCTGTGAATAAATTCTAAAATTTCTTCTTTATCAGCTTTTTACTTGGTACAGCCAATGAAGTGATCAGTTAGGTGCAATTCTAATATTCTTTTTTGTACACTTCCTATCTAGATTCATTTGACTTTGTAACAACTAGACTCATACCCATTCCTTCTAGGTCCCAGCGACAGATTCTTAAATGATCACTCAGTAATTAATTAACAAAAAGTACCTACACCTCACTGAATTTGGCAAAATGTCTCTAGTTATAAGAGTATGCTAATGAAGAGATTCCCATATATTATTTGTTGAGTTATGGCACTCTAGAAGTCTAGTTATAGGTGAAAATCATAATGATAAATGTGATTATTCAGCTATTAAAAATATTTTCAGCATACTAGTTTTTATAATGATATTCTCACTTCTGAAAAGAGTTGTTTTAGCAAGTAGCCAAGTAGAGACCCTGGAATTTCCAAGGACCAAGGACCAAAAAGAATTGTCTCAGCAAGTAGCGAAGTGGAGACCCTGGAATTTCCAAATTCCAAGGAATTTCCAAATTCCGACCTCAGCTTAGGAAGGGATTTTTCAGGTGGGGAGATCCTGTGTGAGGAACTCTGAGAAGAAAAGGATCTCAAGAGAGTTGGGAGCCCTGCCAGGGCAATTTTCTGCAAGCACAACACTCCATGCCCGGGAAAATCAGCAGAAATATCAGGAGGCCTTGGCTTCACAGGGAGCTCCTGACTGAGCTCATCCACACACAGGACATGAAAGTGAAGAAAGATAAATAAACTAAATTTTGCCTCCATCTTTTTGAGATGGGTCTAAAGGTGAGGTTCAAGGAGGAAAGGAGCTGCAAACATGGAAAACATCCCAGGAGGGAAAAGCTGGGCTCTTACAGAGGTGCACAGTGGCAGAACAAGGGACAGCCTCAAAAACTGAAACGAGGAAGGTTCTGACTGCATATTAAGGCCAAATCCCATAAATTGGGATAATGAAACCCTGGAGCAGGCTGTGAGCAGGTTAGGACCTGACTGGACAGAGCCCAAAGCCATCAGATCTGAACTCACTCCTGACATTGCTCTGAGCACACACAGATCTGGGCTGGAAACTCCCAGGGTTCCTTCCTATGTGAATTATTCTGTGATTCCATAAAAATTTAATCACAAGGATAAGACACAGGTATAAGTATGAGCTTGATTTGTGGAATGCAGTACTTGCATTTCTTTAATCTTGTGCCAGGGCAAAGGCAGGAGAAAACCTTCACAGCAATCACACTTGTGTCAGGTCAAGAAGTCTCTGTCAGTTTTTAGTGGGAGCCAAAGATTACCAAAGACAAAATCTTGATGAGCATTTGCATAATTGAAAAGGCAAAAATTGCTGCTCAGAACTACTTTAAGTAATTTTGCAGTACCAGGCTTACTGGGCATGTTTTTCCTTCCTGCTAATGAAAATGATTTGAACCATGAAAAGAGGTTCACCTTTGATCCCAAATACTGTTCCAATGGAAGAAAAAAAAAATAAGAAAGAAAGTATTTTGCACACATTATGGATTCATTAAACTTGTCAGCACCCTTTTAAAACTGGAAAAAAAATCCTAGAAAATCAGGAAGGGGGAAATTTCTCACATGATGTAAATAGCACTAAATTCCATAGTGTATGGGTCTCTGTAATTTGACAAAAATATTCTACAAAGCAATTGGAACAAAGTGGAATAAGGATCTTGCCTTTAAAGATGGAATTAAGCATGGATCAGACACAAGTACGGCTTTCAAAAAAAGCTCCCAAATCTTGAGCAATGCTCTAAGCAGATAGAAATTCAGATTTATTTTTAAAGTTGTTCTTGTGTACCATGATGAATGGTTTATAAAGTTTCCCTTGATAAATGTATTAGCACCCCACAATCTCTCATAAATATGTATGCTAATTTACTCTGTTAATAGAATAAATGATGTAAGTAGCATAAATGGATATCATTTTTAAATTTAAATATAATTCTGTAGAAACAAAAAAAAATTTCCCACATTTCAACTTTACAGCTGCAAACTTTTTAAAAGGATGAGATATATAAAGGATGCCTTATCTCTAGTCAGAAAATTCCTAATGCTACAGAATGTAAAAAGGAGACAGAAAATACATTTCCCCCCAAACTTTTCAGAAATTATAGCCAGTAGGCGGTCGTGCTGTAACTTTAAAAAACATGGCCCAACTTTATGACTTTCTGCCTTTACCTTCCAGCAAGGTTTATTTTTGGTTCCTTTCCAACAGAAAAATGGACTCTGAGATTCTCTTCAGGTTTAAAATAATTAGTAAACCCTTAGAATCCTCATTATAAATAGATCAAAGCTTCAGCCCAGCTTCAGTACAAAGGCAAGGCTTTTAGATCAAACTTGAACTACCACCCACCCCACACACGCCCTGCTGATATCTTACTTCGGGTTCTGTTAAATTATTAACACCAAAATACTGAATGATTCACTGTTTAAAGAAAAAAATATAAGAAACTTCATTTATACAACTTTTATACCAAGTATATTTTCTCTTTTCTTCTTTCCTTTTTAATCTGGGCTGCTTTTTCTTTTGCTGTAAAATTCAAGGCTTAATTCCTCATTTATAGGTAAAAGAAAAACAAAAAAAAAAAGCCACTAAAAGTAATTAGGAAGTCAAGAAAACGCAAGCCGGAGGCATTAGACATCAAAAGAAAAAGTAAAAATAAAGATGTTTGGAATGCTGAAATTCTCCTGCTCTGCCAATAATTCTGGAATTCTTGACTCCACACTCCTAGGTGTCCAGTTGCCAGGGCAAACCAGAATTATGGAAATCAGGAATATGAATGTGCACAGGAGTAACAGACAAGAAAATCTCTAGATGTTGCAGGCATCCACAATATCCACTTGGCATTGAACAACGATATTACATATATATATATATATATATGTATAACAATATAAAAGATGCTACTCTGGGAATCTCAATTCTGGAAAGAACTATATGGCTTTTTTTAAATTAGAAAATTCTCTTCCGTGCAGAGCCTGTTGGAATGGAAAACAGTCAATAACTGCTCTGTGTAAAATACTTGGCCAAACCATTTCCAACATGCATCAATGCTGAATTCAGCACAAAGAATGCAACAGGTGCAAAATATTTGAATCTCTGTGACTATAAAATTTAAGAAAAATACATTATAATCGTGATAATCAATGAAAATTAGCTAGTTTATAAAAACAATAGGGAAAAAGTTAATAAATCAGCTGGCAACTGAAAGTGATGGCAGATTCCCTCATGATCTCAGCCACAAACACCCAGCCTGCACTCAGGATCTCTCTGCCTCGTGCTTGGCTGGTGCTCAGCACTGACAAACTTCAGCTGCAAAGCTGCACAAGTCCATAAAGAAAATGTCCTTCCACAAGTTATTTCTGTGTATTAGAACACAGGATCACCCTGCATAAAAATGAACACACTGCAATTATCTCATCCCTCATCAACACAAGTTCTATGCTGAAGCACTGGTGCTACCTGAGTTCACACCTTTAAATGAATTTCTGGGATTTATTGGATGGATTTCAGGCAATTTATGACTTTTGTGTTGCCAGAATGAAGGTAACCAATAAAATCAAACCCCTTCTTCGCCAATATTTTCCTTGGATTTGGAGATTCCTATAGGTAGAAAGGACAAATTTTTCCCTGAAATGCAATATTATCTTCAGATTTTTTTTCCCACTTTCTTAGAAATAATACAAAGAGAAGACCATGAAGAACAATGAAGATTCTTCTAATTGTCCCAGATGAAAAAAATGCAGCCATTCATGCTCCAGCACTGCAATCCTGACACTGCTTCTCAGAGCTTTTCCCATTTTATTCCTTCTGCTCTTGTTTGAATTCCCCATATAGATTCCAACAGCTGCACAGGGCACAGTGCATCACTGTGTAACAGCTCAGACAAAACCAGCAGATCCTTCTTGGGGCTTCTCATCACTACCAGACTAAGATGCCTCTATCAATTCCAGTTTTCTGGTATAATATGTCTGGCAAAATGATGTACCAAATGTTTCCCACAAGTTGGAGAGCAGCATTGAAACTTGGAATAATTTATTCTGTGCTGCTTCCCTAGAAACAGAAAATGAAGCGAGGTTCTGGGACATTGTGCGGTTGGATGGGTTGAAGTTGAAATGTATTTTAATTTAAATAGGAATGGGAATTTTTGCTGCATCACACACAACAGACCACATTCAGAAAAACTGATAGTTTTAACTCCTTAAATTGAAAAGTAGCCTTAAAAAACAAAGGCTGGCTATCTATACTTTTACAATTTATTTGGGAAATGTGATGCTAATTTTAGCGGATACTCATGCAATACTTATTTTACACACACATATATTTACATTACTATTAGAGATGTTTTTCCTGCAGAAAAACAAAATATAAAAATTATTCGGCAGCTGAAGCAAAAGTCAACCCAAAAAGTACCTCCTCTGAGACATGAATAACTCATGGATTCTTATCCAGCTGTGGCTTTCAAACCAGCTTCACACAAAGCTTTTGGTCAATTTAAACACAGAAGAGCTTAATTGTTCATACCCTCATTAGCATTAACTGACAACTGGAAAGCAAGATACATTATTTCTCATCAAACTTTGGGAATTTAATCATTCTTCCAGAAGGGAAGATTTGTAGGTAAATCTTGCTAGTAATCTTAATGGAAATTCCATGCATAAAAATGTACATGAATATCAAATTCTAAGAATACAGATTTTTGGTTTAAAACTTTCTCATTTCCTTTTCTACGTGCATGCAAATCAGCCTGGTTGAGCATAAATTGAAAAGGAATTTAGAGAGATTACTTTGGTAAGGCACATGAAAGGATATCCAGGTGATAACACAGAATAACACACACTGTGGAAGGGAGAGCTTCCCAAGGTCTGTTCAAGTAACAAATGTGATTTTTCTCTTCCCTCTGCTTTGCTCTGTAAGGAATACACGACCATAACTCAGTTTGGCTTTCCTGCTTGCTGGATTGCACATGGGAGCCTCTCCCACTGCTTGGAAATGATCTCCAAAGTGCACTGGTAGGATCCCAGCACTCAGCATTCTGTGCTTTTCCTTCCACAATTCCCACAACCAAGTATTGCCAATTCATGGAATTGATCTCCAAACTGCACTTGTAGGATCCCAGCACTCA
>JAWWEX010000260.1:3262916-3283827 GCA_035583215.1 Arremon brunneinucha | reverse complement strand
AAAGTATTGCCAATTCATGGAATTGATTTCCAAACTGCTCTTGTAGGATCCCAGCACTCAGCATTCTGTGCTTTTCCTTCCACAATTCCCACAACCAAAGTATTGCCAATTCATGGAATTGATTTCCAAACTGCTCTTGTAGGATCCCAGCACTCAGCATTCTGTGCTTTTCCCTCCACAATTCCCACAACCAAGTATTGCCAATTCATGGAATTGATCTCCAAACTGCACTTGTAGGATCCCAGCACTCAGCATTCTGTGCTTTTCCTTCCATAATTCCCACAACCAAGTATTGCCAATTCATGGCAGTGACACGTTCAAGGAGCAGCTCATTCTGAATTCAGGCAATGGGCCTCTGGAAGTTAATGTTACACCAAGTAACACTAAAGACAGTTTTCATTTAAGTCACTGCAAGCGCACTGGCGGAAAAAGAGCATAAATGAAGGAATTTATCAAACTTTGAGCACCAAAATATACATGAAATGACATTACTTCTCCAGGAAAGCTCTCTTCGGGGTGCCAGGCAAGTTGTTACACAAATATTTTTATGAACCTTGATTTTTTATTTGCTGTGCTTTGTTTGGGATCATCATTGCTGGGTTCTTGTTGATTTTAAGCCAGGTTTGGGAGTCACTTAGTGACTGGCATATTTCTTCTAGGCAGCAGCAAAAGCAGCACTTCATACAAGCCCTTGTATACAATTTTAGATAATTTCCTTCCTCTATGCTATTTTAGGAAATATATTTCAGGAGCAAACACTGAAAAAATTAATAAACAGCAAATGAATATTTGTTATGCAAAAAGAATCCACACCATTGTATCCAACAATTTCAAGTCATAACAGCAATGAGGATTTCATTGCAGGTATTCCTGGTGATTAATAGCCAGATGGGTTTTGTTGACTACTGCAAGCAGCAGTTCCTTTCAGTCTGTCAATAATCCCTGAAATACTTTATTAGCTCAATTGCTGTAGCTGTAATGATATTAATTTTGATTGAATGCCATTTGGTGCCACCCTCTTGGAGGCCCACAGGTACTGATGTGTGACTTGAGATTCAGGCTTTTCACAGCTTTCCTTATCTGCCATTTAATTTTATCAACAGCTGACTTTTTATGCATTAGTATGTATCTATAGATCAGAAAAGGCAATTGGAACCACGAATACAGGCATTTACAACAAAATGTGAACTCAGATCTAAAAGTGATAACAACACAGGTATTAAAAAGAGTGGAGCTAATGCAGGTGCACTGGCACAGAACATCACAAACAATGCCAAGCTTCTGTGAATAATTCACATTTTCATTGTTTGTGAGAATCACCTAACATGGTAGAGCTGTCCTCAAATACATCAGTGCTGAAAACTTGCATCCAGGACTTTAACACCAGTAGGACAAAGCAACCTATCACTATGGGAATCAGCTGGAAATCTGAAGTCTTCAGTAGTTTATCAATTCTTTGCTGGCAGGAGAAATTTTTACATTTATCTACTTGGAAATGGAAAAATAAAAAATGAAAGTTCTGAGGTGTGTGAGTAAGTTGGGTTTTTTTGCAATAAAATCTTATCCCTTTTCCACACTCTTTATAAGATTAAATGGTTTGTAAGTACATTTATGAAAAGGACTATATAGTGGGGTGACCTCCAAATTCTCTCCCAGTCTTCACATACCCATTTCAGGGGTAAGACCAGATGTGATAAAGAATCCCATCAGTGAGAACTTTACCAGGGTCTAAGGATTTCACCAGTCATGTTCAATCCACACCTAACTCAGTGCCTATCCTGGTCTGTGCAGCAGGCAGAGTCGTGGCCAGGCATGGAAAAGAATTGTCTGAACCTCCTCAGGTGCATTTCAGCAAGGTGGCTGCATGTTCCCTTTTGCACATTGTGCATTTATTGTTTATATTGCATTTATTGCATTACATGATGTCAAATACACTGCTCTTTCCTAAATGGTAAATATTGATGGGACATAGATAAGAGCCATGGCTCTACGATTTGGGAGTCTTGGAAATATTTGGGAGTATTGGATGTATTTTAGCTTTGGGAGTATTGGATGTATTTTAGCTTTGGGAGTCTTGGATATATTTTAGCTTTGGTGACAAGTTCTTGATTAAGGTTCTCAAGGCTTTAATGATCAGATAATGAAGATGATTCAATAATAGTTGGATCCTGTGGTACCTACACCTACGGTACAGTAAGACCCAACAAAGAAGCTAATTATCACAAGGGGAAAACTGAAATTCTTGTGCCAGACATGAAGAAAACCCCAAAGCATGGCAGCAGTGTGAGGAAAACCCCAAGGACCAGGACACACCATGTAGAATGACAGAGTATTGCACAGCTTGCAGTGTGGATGTGTTTCGTTTTTCATCAAGGTCCAACATTGTGTGCTGCAATCAAGCTGTGTTTAAGAGCCTTGGAAACACAGCAGACAGCTGACAGCACTGTGCTCAGCCCCACGCTGGGACTTGCTGGGAATCAGAGAATCCTTCCCGTTGGAACAGCCCTGGGCAGGGCCACAGTCCAACCTCCTGCCCTGAAACGTGTCAGGACCCAATTCACAGCAGATTGATGCAGGTTCTGGCCAGTTTGGTCTTGCAGACCTCTGGGGACAGAGATTGTGCAGAGTTTTTGGGCAGCTTGCTTCGCTGCCTTTATGGTGACAGTGGCAAAGGCTACTGTTCACATTCCAGAAATGAGCAATGAATGACTTACATTCAAGTCTGGGTATTATTCTGAACAATTTGGGTTTTTCCCCTCTTGGGGGGACAAAGACTCATTTATTCTGTTAAACACACCCATCTCAGAAGCACAGGTGCTGGTGAGGAGGAATTGAGAACAATGCTCCCCAAAAAGAATCAGCAGTGATTGCACAGGCAAGCATTATTCTGGTCGCCAGGTAGAACAACAATCTGTATGCATACTTGATATGCAGACACCTTATAAATAGCTAATAAATGATTAAATGAAATTGCTGTTTTCATAATGAATTAGTACAAGATCTGTTGTACATAATGTTTGGAATATTTAAATGGTTTAACATACTCCAGTTATAAGTACTCCGCAGCTGGCTCTTACAACACAGAATCATCACTTAAGTATTTTTAAACTGTTTATATGTTTCATCACAATATTCCAGAACTTGTATATCTTATTTTTGTTTAACCATTTGTAATTGCTGAGGTCAAATCACAGACCAGTTCTCTGAAAAAAAGAAACCAACAATGGTTCCCTCTTTGGGCAGAACGGAACAGAGCAGAAAAGGGGGCTTGATTTGCATCACACTTGAATATAAACTGCAGCAGCTGCTGCATTTGATCAAGATAAAATTTCTTTCCCCAGATCTCATTCTGGGAAGCAAAATGCCCTTTTTTCTAAATCAGCTGTGAAACTGAGCCTGGTTACATAACATACATTCTTCCCAAGTTTCCAACAGGCTGTATTTGCCCAGGGGAGAGTTGGATCATGTACAGATTTTGTTCTGAATCTCCAGTAATTCTCCCCCAAATTTCCAGTGTCTGTGGAGTTACAATATGTTCAGAGCTACACACCAACACTGCAAACACTTGAAGGATAAAGGGAAAAAATTGGCTGCTCCAAGATCATTCTTTTCCATTCTGAGGGATCCTTCCATACACATCTGTGTGATTCAGCCTCTGAACATGTGAAAACCTTGCACCAGGCAGCTCTCCTCTTATTCCAGGAAAAGAACATTATGGGAGATGGCAGTCAACATGCATTTTCCATATTTCCTATTGGCTCCATGTTTTGTCCAATCAATCTGTCAGAATGTGCACAGAACATGAGATATCATGTCCTCTGGAAGTGCATGTCATTTGCTATCTGAATAAACAGGTGAAGAAAAGTGAAACAGCCCTGGTGGTGTCAGGTGAGGCAGTATTTCTGTCATCCTCATAATTGGCACACTAATCAGAACCCTGAAACCTTTAAACTAAAGCAAAATAAAAGAATAAACTGGCTCTTAACATCCAACTAAAAGCCTTATCTCTACAGAAAAGCTCTGCAACAATGAAAAAAGCATTGCTGGCAGTCTGAGGCAGTGCCTGCACGCAGCAATGGTTTATACAAGTGCAGACAGAGCAATTCCTAATGAAGTAAAAGCAGGGGGAAATGGCCTCTGACCAACTCCACGGGCAGCACCATGTGTGTGGTACATGCAGTGTTCTCTTACAAGGTGCACTGAGCCATGGCAAACGTGCATTATTTTACAGAGATACAATTTCACACACAAATTGCCATCACTCTGGTTCCTCAGCCATTATTGCAGTGGGACAAGTTTACCCAGGGCTGAGCTGAGCCTCTGAATTTTGAACCTGTCTCGCCCTTCCTACAGTTTCATCACATTTTGCCTGAAAATAAGCTGGAAGGGCTGTGCCTCCCATTCTGCTAAACCCTGCATCTCATTTCCCTTCAGCAAATTTCCACACCACTCACAGGACACCATCCATCTTGCAGTCCCTTAACTACTTCTGAAGTGAAGACATACTGACAAAAATACATGAATATTCATGAGATGAATATTGAAGAAACTGTACGTTTCTGACATATTAAAAACAAGTCCCTTTTCTTGAATTAGTATGCACTGACTTTACAGAAATTAAATGAAATGGGGTGGGTTTGAATAACCTTTGATGAAGACCTTTGACAGGAGGATTCATACATGATAAACCTGCAAACATGTCAGCGCTTGAACTTGAGGTATGTCGGTGTCATTGGTAGGATTTTGCAGAATTTAATCCTCCTAAGGGGAGTTCGTGCCAAAATAATTTCCCCCTTTGGATCTTATACAGAGCAAAATATTTCTGCATCTCTCATATAAGTTTATAGTAAAAACACAGTAATTCTCTGTGCTAGTATGGAATATGATCCCTGCTGCAACATACCAGAATTCTGTAATTCTGTCCTATGCTTTGGGTAAAGTGTCCCATTTGTACCAAAACTCCAATAAATCCTTTGCTGTTGCCATAAGCAGGATGTCAATCAAAGCCAGACTGAATCATAACATCAGCTTCCCCAAAAACTTAGTTGCAAAAAAAAAACCTAATTTGACAGCTTCCATGCATCCTCTGTTCAACATTATTTAACTCTGCACTTCTGTTTTTGCCTCTTAAGCAGTCTGCATTAGGAACCACCAACTTCATCTGCACATTTTAGCATTTTCCTTCAGCACTTGGGTGCTTCTCCATGAGAATTTAATGTTTCATCTTGGTTTGTGTTCCCTGATAGCTTGGCAGAAGGGCTGAGGCTTTCTGATTTCTTCCTCAGTACTTCAGTGTCTTGCCTCAAAGCCTGTCTCTATTGTGAAGCTCCAGTGCCACACTTTCTGTGCACACACTCCCCTCACCCTGGCACTCTGCCTTGGTGTTGCAGCACTTTGATCTCAGTGCTGAGCAGTTCCAGCCATGCACCTCTGCAGCCAAGTCATCGCATCCAGGAGATTTCCTCCAAGACTCTGCTCTGGTTCTTTCCCTCTGCAAATTTACAAGGCTTAGGGCAGACACAGCTCAGGCACTCAACACAGCTCCCAGGTAATGCAACGTATTCTCCTCCATCCCTCTACCTCTCCAAAATAAATGGGAAAAAATGAATGAATGAATGAAGGAATGATCATCAGCTGCTGACACAGAAAGTTAAGGCACTGAGGTTCACCCAGCTTGTTCTCTCTTTGTTATTCTGATACTTCCAAAACCCCTGGGAAGAAACCACCATGGGAATTCTGCTGTTCCTGGCTGGGTCACCGGTCCAGTGGTGCTGCCACCAGTACTGCTGGTGTAGCACTCCTGTCACTACTGTCATTATTTGGTGTCTGCATGGAGCAATTTCACTCTTCTTTTTCTGTGTTTTCAGACAGAGGACACGAACAGGAGAATGACATCAGGCTTCACTTCTTTCACAGCACATCCGAGGCTAGCGTGTCTCAGTGATCAGTGCTGGAAAGAAATAGTCACACAGAATTCCACATTTCGACAGAACAACTCTTCCTGGGTCAGGAAATGATTGTTGCATGAAGAAAAAATATACTAATAAAGATTAATTAATCATTTTTATTCAAAGTTGGCCACTTCACTGAGCATGCATGGAACAGTTAATACATTAGACATTCTCAAAGCAAAGCAAGCATCTCCTAAACACTGAAAATATTTTTTCCATTAAATGCACCAAGTTGAATTTTTATATATGTCTGAAAAAGGAGATACTGTAACTTTGAGTGGCATATGCTAGATACAATCCATGTTTTTTATAAGTCAGTGCAGCTCAAAAGACATCAATCAAGATGTGCAGATTTATATAGCTGCAAGAAAGCCTTATACATGTATGAAAGTTTACACGAGATACTGTAAATATATTCAGCTCTCTTAACACCGTATTTATTTTTGTAGGGAATTTTTTTTTTTTTTTTTTTATTCCAAGATGCCTTCCTTTAAATAATTCTTTAAAAAAACAGTGGCAGGTTTGGGTTCAGTTTTTTCCCCTCATCTCAGTGATCCATTAGTTAGAGTCCCACCAGTAAATCACTGGTCAGTGAGATGAAAGAATCACATCAAGTCCCCATCACAAGCTGTCCAACTTTTAAACCTTATTCTTTGGTAAGTGTTGGGCAAGAGAGAGAAGAAAAATACAACAAGCAATGAACAATATTCTTATGATGGCCCTCATGGTGTCCTGAAAGCAGCAGGGTTTGGAGATAATGGCAGCATGCAGCTATTTACAACTTGTTAACCTTAATGCTGGGCTTGGAGAGCCAAACTGTCTGTGCACTAGCTGGCATCTTTCCTAAAATCTTGCAAGCCTTTGTGAAGCAAAGAGTTCTAGGAGTGCAAATAATCTTTTTTGATTATTTGACGAGCTATCCTAGCAAGAAATATTCCTTCTAGGGCCCGTGTCTGTGGAAAAGTAGGAGTCAGTGGGAGACAAACAGGCACAGAAGGGTGGCAGTGGAAAATGAAAATTGGCAAAATGCCTTCTACTCATGTAGAGAAATGACAGTCCACAAGTAAATTCTTGCAAAAAGAAATGTAAAGAACATAAGATCTACCATTGCACCACTGGTATTTAAGATATACCCAAACACAACGTCAGTACAAAACACGTCACAAAGTGTTTTCATTAACCTCCCACCAGCAGGCTGCATCACACAAATCATTCTTCCTGAATGAGTGCATTCCTTTACATTTTGTGATATTTCAGCCTTATGCAAGAGCAGACCTGAAGTCTTTATTCTTGTCTTGATTTACCTTTCTGGTCAGCCACGCTGTTACAAATGCCATGGCTGAAGTCTGCTCAAGAGGATTCCGCACATGTGCCAGGTCAGAGATGGATTTTTATTGGGTCTGCCTCATGAAGGAGCTTGCCCAAAGCCTGCAAGTTTAATGTCCAGCTTAGACCAAGGACATAAATCATGCCTTTTATGGCCACAGCATGTCCATGCATACACATGGGCCCACACAGGATTTTTATAGGAAAAAAAAAAGAATAAACTAAAATGCACATACACACATCTTGAAAAAACTACTCAGCGGCAGATAATCTTAACAAAACATTAAGAAAATCCAGCAGAAACATCAATCCTCTCGGTGCGATGGTGATTTTCCTTTGGAGCCCTGCTTATTTCCAGTCTGACAATAAATTCAGACTGGCAGTCGTGTGCTAAACTGGTGAGATGATGTTGTGAATGGCAGTGTCAGCTGAAATACACCCTGCTCATCATGATGAGGCTCTGTGAGTACAGCAGTTTGTTCTGCATATTATTTGCAGGGGGGTGACCTCTTGGAAAGCTGAGTGGCTGTGAATCCACTGTTGCTGTGTTCAACAGATGTGGGTGGGACACATTTCACGTTTCCTTATTCTCCAAGTTTTCAGAGCATTTGTGCTTCACTGAGGAGCTACACCAAGCAAAAAATGCCAGAATTCACCCCAAATACAACAAAACTGTCCTTCCCATTCCTTTTCTGGAGTTTTCTGAAGAAACAGGAGAAATCTGGCTACAAAACATCTTCAGTGGAATCTTAGGTGACCAATTGAAATCTTTCAAGGATTGAAGTTTTTGACAAATAAGTTTAGAAATACTTATCTGCCGTTTTATCTTTTAGTGGTATGTTCAAAACCATTCCCTTTATTGCATCTGTAATACTTCAGATAAGAAAAAAATGATGAAGCAGTTTCATCACAAATGATGAGTTTTTATCAGCATTGCTGCTGGGTCAGTCAAGCTTGAGTGAGTAGTCCAGGGTATGAAGTGCCTTGTGGAAAGGCAAACTTTTAACCAGGCCTCTGCTGTCACTTGTAAATTTACCAAAAAATGTAACTCCTTTTTCCTTTTTTTAAAAAATTTATTTATTCCACCTATAAACCTTCTATTATTTCATTTTTATTTCATTTAGGAAATCAGAACACAAGATCCTCCAAATTGATTATGAGTGCAGGAAGGGGTTTTTCTGGCACTCCACTGGTTTTTGAAATCTAGAAATGAAGGAAACATTTATCTCAGGCTTCTTCCCTTCAAACTCAGATCATTGTAGTCATACCTAAAAAATTCTCCAAACAGTGAATCTGGTTCTGATTTTGCAAACAGACTTGCTTTAATCTTACTTTGTATTTCATTGCACAATGCAGCAACACAGATCATTTAAAGAGAAACAGCTTTTTGCTTTGTAAATCATCTTCAGGGCTTCTGCTTCAGAAGAAGTGCGCAGATCACTCACATTCATCTTCCCTTTAATGACTGCTCCCAGTAGAATGTTTACAGCTTTTTTAACCTGTAAATCTGATGACTCTCTCAAGAGATTCATTAAAAACTTGAACAGGATTTTCTTCTCCTACAACAAACAATACCCTGATAACACTTTCTAGTAATGAACACATTCCGAGGGAAATTGAAAATCTGTGATTTCCCTGTGGTTATAGAGCCCATACATGGTATCTTTGATGGTAACTATACATTAAATAACACTCTCTTGCCTAGATATGCTTGAAATAATGGATATTTGAAATTTGTTAAGGGTAATTCAAATCAGGGGAGGATCAGAATAACTATCTGTGTTTTGAATTTCTGGGCACCATCTTTTATTTGCATAACTTTTACTGCAGTTGCACCAATGCAAAACAAAACAGAAACAGTTCATATATATGTACCTCACCCAGAACATTTAATATAAAGTTTCTACAATGAACAATTGCAATGTGTTAACTAAAAGAGCATGGATTAGGACTGGAGTGATGTAAGTAGCTCACTCTATATCCAAAGCTGACCATGGACAGTTCTGTGTCCTATTCCTGACCATCAGACAAGGAGCAGCTTTTGATGAATTCCCATCAGTTCATTCTGGTTCACCAGGGCATTTCAGTTCTAAATCTTTATCTCATAAGATAGCCCATCTCTAAATACAAGATGGAATAAAAGTAATTGGTAAATGTTCCCAGTCGGCGGCAAAAATAGAAACCGAAATGATAAAGAGTAACTGAAAACCAGTTCATCCCCTCCTCCACACAGGGAAAAAATGGCAAAAAATTATTTTCTGCTGGAGATGACTAATTATATTGACATTTTTTATATTCAGCACCATCAGGGTTGATTGTCTCAAAGCAAGTCTAAGCCTCACGTTAAAATACATTCTAAAAAGCAGAGTGCAGATCGCTTGCCATGGCTCAGGTTTTTCCTAAAGAATATTCTGCATATTTAGGAGATTCTACAACATTTTGTAGATCAACACTTTATTATTAAATTTTCTAGTAATGGAAAAGCAGTCCCTACATAAGGTACCTCCTGGAACTCAGGGAAACTTTGATTTCGCTTCTTGGCCTACCCAAGATTTCCCTGTACGCCATCTGCTCTTTTCATTTATTTAAAATCCACATCTGCAGGGTTCTGAAAATATCAGGCTGAGAGTGTCTAATGGTTCAAATGCAATACAGCCTTTACCACACGTTCATTAAGATAAACAAATAATTAGGATAAGCAGCTTTCATCAATGGAATCTGAAGGAAACAGCCCATAATTGTGGAACAACTACACTAAATGTCCAACCTACTGCATGCAGCAGACATTCATTGAAATATTTAGTAAACCTAAGTATTTTTTTAAGGGGAAATGTTCTTTTGCAGACAGCAGAAACAAAATGGTACAGCAAGAGTCAAGGATGGAAAATACTGAATGAGTACTTGCAGTATTCTGCTGAGCTTTCAGTGAAAATTGGCCCAAATAAACCAACACAAACCCACGGAAGTAATTTTCAATCTAAATTTCAGCTAAATTTAGAATAGGCAGTATTATGATCCTTTTAGATGTACAAAAAAAATAGCAATGACATCATGTTAGACAGACAGCATGGGAAGTAAGTGAAACTACCAGAAATGAAGCTTTAACAACAACAATCATGAAATGCTTGTTCACATTCATGTACCTTCATTGTTCACATCCATGTACCTTCATTGTTCACATTCATGTACCTTCATTGTTGCTTTCCAGTGAACAATTTTTGTTTGACTGCCTGTTTTGACAAGTAATTCAATGATAAAACAACAAATAAATTAGAACTTCTGTAACCATAAATATAATTTTTAGAGAATTTTTATGATCATTGGTTTCGTTTGTAGGGAGGGATCTTTTATTATATTTAATCAAAGTACTTAAATTTCTGCCCATAAAAGCATTGTCTATTCTCAAACTGATTTGTTCTCGTGTCCTCCCAGTCACACATTGTTAAGTCTCTCTCTAGAAACTGCATTTCTTGCATTTTTCTGTAGGGAATCTGCCAATCAACCTCCAGTCACTCTTGTAGTCAAGAGCAATAAACCATCAACATGAAGCATCAGCAGAACACTCCTCACAAATACAAACAAAATTACACTCCAGCTAATGTGTCCACCGCAGAAAACCCTCAGGAAAAACTGAATTAACAAGTTTGTCTTACAGCTCTGAATGTCAACTAATGTAAGTTTTGTAGGACTAAGGGAAAAGAATCAGTCTCAGGTTCTCTTGCCCTCAGCTCTGTTAATAAAGCTGAGGCTTCTGCTTTCCAGTTGGCCTTTAAAGAAGAACAAAAATGAACAGCAGGGTTTCCTCGGAAAGAGAAAGGGAACTAAAAAGGATTTTATAGATCAAAAGCAGTGCTTCAACCTGTATTCAGAAGGGCCCTGCTCAAAGTGAAGAGATGACTTGTTGAAGGCAGCCTTGTCTCTATAACCTCAGCTGAAGGAGGCCTCCAAAATTACACCAAATAGCACATTGTGAGACAGGAATAGCAACCAGTGCTGAGATCCAAGCCAGAAATAACAGCTCTCTGCTCACTAGTCGGTTTCTCTCCTTGTCCTGCCCCTCTCCTCTCCACCACCTGAACAACCAGAACAGCAAGGACAGAGCAAGTTCCTGAATCTGAGCGAAAAATCGCAGTTGAGACAAGGCAAAAAGCAGTGACCTACATAGAGGAGTCAATGTCTTTTTATAGAAGCACAGGGAAGTTCAGACTGGGAGACCTCTAGAGAGTCTGTCTAGCCAAACCTGCTTCCAGCTTCTAAGTTACATTAGGCTGCTCAGGGCCTTGGGTCAAGCTTTGAACATTGCCAAGGATACTTCTGTATATTCAGTGAACATTTCTGTAGTGAGCGAAAAGGAGAATCCGCTTCAAGTATTTCTTTTGGTTTGCTACCAAGATTACCTAATGTGCTTGCAGCACTTCCAATCACCAGGAAACTCAGTGAATAGAGGTTTTACATTCAGGAAACGTAAAATGGCAAAGGAGCTAGTGCAAATTAGCATGTAGAACTCAGCCTAAAATCACACTGGTATCAAGGACAGCAGGAAACTCGAAACTCTTCATTTTGATGGAAATATGGGACTCCAAATAGGGCTCCCATTTCCAGGGTACTTCAAAAACTGAGTAGGACCTTCAAAAGCTGAGAAGGAAAATGGTTGTTGCCAACCCACAACAGATTTGACGTTTCTCCCTCCAAAACTGTTATGGCTGAGGTTGCAAAAACTACATCAGTCAAAGAGTATTAAAAGAAAAGGAAAGGAGGAAAATCTGCCATAAATGTGGCTCACAAAATGATGGATATCATCCTAAAACTGGTCTTATGGATCACAAAACAATCTGTTAAAAACGTTAATTCCCTCAGCCCTCAGACTAAGAAATATCTGAGCATAACTAACTTTTGTGAGGCTCATCAACAGGTATTTTACTACCATAGTAACGCACTGAAGCTGTTTCCAAGAGCATCTTGAAATTTCATCATTTCCACTTCACCTCCCCTTAGAGGTTTCCAAAAGACCTATTTGTAGTGCCACGGTTTTACATAAGTTTCATATGTACATGTAGCCACCTACACAGCACTTAAAGAGGTGTCCTGACCAGGTTATCCCTTTAATCACTGGAGCATCCCAAATTTTTCAGAAAGCAATTTCTGTGGGCTGATTAGAATCTGCATCAACCAGTGTCTCGCAGTTCAGCAGATCAGCAAAGTGATTTCTGCTTCAGTAATGACTGAATCAAGACACAGATCCAATACTCTGAAGTGACTGCACTTCCAGAATTTAGTTAATCCTGCAGTAGCCACACCTGCCAGCCTCTTCTAAATCACTTACTCTAAACCTTTTTCCAATGATTCCTTTCAATGCTTTTTTTTTAGTATTTATAATACAATAGAGCCTAAAAGCACTGTACCTGCCAAAATGAATTACATGTAAGGAACTGAGACTCTCCACATTTTTTGCGGAGGCACGTTGCACAATTTTGGATGCAGACATTACTTTTTAAATCCTCTTTTCTTGTTAAGTGCACTACAACAAAAGAGCAAACACTGACATTAAGGGGACTCACAGCAAATGGCATTTTTATGAAGCCAGATAAAGTTTTCATCAAATTTAACAGGCAAATATTCTGGGGTTTATGTCTTTCCACTGATGTTGAACAATGACCAAAACCTGAAACCTGCAAGACAAAAAATAGCCAGAGGAAGCAGCTATGGGACAACTGACCCGGTATAGCAGCCCCAAAGAGCAATAATACTTGCTTAATTAAGATTTACTTTTGTATTTTAAAAGTTCCCTACCCAGTGATTCCAAAGAGCACTATTCAAACACGGAATTGGTGCCAAGTTCCATTCATATTGTCAGGAATCTCCTAGTGAATGTGAGCTGTGGAAGGCAATGCCATCACAAAAACACTGGCATAAAAAAATTACCAAAACATTTACCTTTTTCTTCAACCTAATGGATAATACAATGGATTTCAGATTTAACCCACAATTCTACAAGGAATCTATGATTTTATGAATAAAAGTGTATTATTTTCATCATAAATTCAGGTAAATTTCATCCAGTTCTTCTCCTGTTTATAAACTTCCTTCAGGATTTTAACTTCTGTTTGTTGTCTAAGTTTAGATTAATGGAAAGTAGAGAGAATACTTTTTGTATTTCTTGTTTAGTGTGATTGTCCTATGTCTTTTTCCAGTGCTGAGGGTTTCACTGCTTTACCTGGACTGACTGGTTGATACTTAACCATTTAATGAGCCACAAAACACAGAATGTTAAATAAGAAGCAATTGGCCCCAAACTCAACCATCAAAGTACCAACTTTTCAGCTTCAAATAACAAATTTATTTCAAAGACACTTGAGTCAAATTTAGAAGATGAGAAAGAGCGGGCAGGAGTAAATTCAATTTACCTTGTTTTCAGGGATGGAAGAAAGCAGGAATTTTTTAAGTTCTTTCATTAAAACACTCAAAACTGTCCAGAGAGCCCCTGGAATTCAGGCACCAGGGATAATTCCCTTCTGCACACAAGCTCAGGTTGCTCAGAGCCGCCGATGGCTCAGCACAGACACAGCCAGGAGGGCTCACTGCTCACGGGGCTGCCAGCACTCAACACATCCCACCTCATTCCTCAGCCAGAACACAACAGCTTCTGACCAGAGACGCAAGTGAGACATTTCTTTGAAAGCATTCAAGTCTTTGATTTCTGGCTTTTCTTAAGTGGTCAACTTTTTTCTTTTTTTTTTTTAATGATATGCCAAGTGTCTTTTTTCTCACCCTTTCTAGCTTGAAACACCTCAAGTTAATGTTCTGCGAAGTGATCTCAAGCATACTTTGCATTCTGCTTTAGGGTACTCCCAGTTCATGAAAAGGGTTTTCTTTCTCTATGTGGATAAATCTAAACTGTGCAAGATGCAACCTGATATTTGAATGAGCACGTTGTCAAAAAATAAATAACTGTAACTGATGGTTGACAATTCTGTAACTGTTTAAAGAGGGATTTTAAAGGAGTTTCTTGCTAAGAAAGTGTGGCTTATGGTGTTCTCCTAGATATATTTAAAGGGCTTATATATAGGTGGGGGAATATGTGAATACCAAAAATCTCATGATAGTTCTACTTTCCTAGTCATCATCATTCCAGATTGATTACATACAATTAGAACACACTGATTTCCCAGTATCCAAGGTCCCTTCTGTAACTTTCCCTCCTCAGATTTCACTAATGCCATAAACAATTGCACATGTACAAGTATATGGTTTTTTTTTTCCTGAAATTTCTGGTGGAATCATAGCAGATAAAGAAGTAATAACTGCCAATTGAGCTGCCCCTTGGTCAGAGGACGAGGCCTCTGTAACAAGATAGGAGAGCAAAACTCTTGATTTACTTTATATATCACATTTTCTTCAATAAGACATTAAATTACAGGTCTCCTGAACATGAATTTTAAACAGAGATCGCTGGATGTACACTCAGCTGACAAGCACTGAACTATCTCCTGGAGGACAGTCCCAATTACCAGAAACTGTTTCAAAACCCTTCACTGGAATCCATTCATCCTGGGAAGCCTCAAGTGAGGACAATGTAGGGAGATGAACAGAAAATTAATTTTATGTATTCTTTCCCCAATTTTCATCCCCAAAATTGTTACTGTGTTGCATTGCACTCCTGATTTTGATTTACAACACATTGCCACGTACATTTTCAAAGGGTCAATTAAATGGCTGACATAGTGAAGCCATTACTCCCTTTAATGATAGCTTTAGTTTCATCCTTGTATCCTCCATATATTTATAAATTACTGACAGCAACTATAATCTAAACAAACTACTACACTGAGGCCCTAAATCATTTGAGTTCAGAGTTATGTGGGCATGCTACAGCTCTTTACAAGTTACCATTTAATGGAATTTCCAACCACTAGAGTTCCTCTGCACTTTTCTTTAGGGAATGCTAAGGTACTCTCTTTGGCTATTTAACAAGTCTAGGTCTTTCATTAGAAACATCCCACAAGTCTTAGGAAAATCTCTTTCCAGTTTGTGAATCCAACCTGCACCTTGACATGATGCCCTCTGCTGAAGCTAGGCTCCATTTCAGGGAGAAAAATATCATTACACCCAAGGAAAAGCAAAGATCCAGGTAACTGTGTGCCTGCCAGGACACACAGCTTCACACCTGTCGGGAGACAGGGAGACACAAACTTTTATACCTACAAAAGCAATCACAGAACCTGCAGAAATGACTAAACATGGGTTTAAATGATTCCTTCCATCAGCAGAGACAAAACTCAGTCATGAAACCTCCTTTCTCAGGAGGATTATTTTTAAAAAAGTGAACTAATGAAATCTGAGTTACAGGCTGGAGGGAGAGAGTGGCTTTTTTATAACTGTTCCCTATGCTCCATTTGATGCAGTTCAGTCATCCCCCAAGCTTTTCACAATTTCCCCAAGCATTTCATACTTTCCCCAAGCATTTCATACTTTCCCCAAGCATTTCATGCTCTCCTTGGGGTGGGCACGCCTGTGCCTTGTGCCAGGGACTACAGCTGGAAACATGAGTGCATGTGGCTGCAGCGTGCCCACGTGTGAGAGCACGGATCCAGCACATCATACATTTCCATACATATGCATTTATTTATTTAACAAGATGGCACAGTTGGTTAAATGAAATATGCTGTGCATAACCATTATAAACTTATACTTGATTTTTTCCCCTTTAGCATGTATTTCCTGCTACTTCAGTAGACAGCGTCGAGCGTACATAACTACTAATTAAATTCCTACAACAATAATAAAACTATGTCCTTAAGGATGTAACAGATAAACACTGATATGCAAACAGACTACATCACCAGTGACATCTCATTTCTAGACCGGCTTGGAGGAAGAAAATCTTCCCCCAAACAACCATATCACATCAAAGTAGAACACAAGGCAAGATGTTCCCTTGGCAGGAAGACAAAGCAGAAGTTTCTGAGCAAGGGAACTGCCACATTAAACCCCCCAGCAATGGCTTTTAAAGACAGTGGGCACCTCTGCTTGTAATTTCACTGTTGAATTTGGAAGTCTCCAGTGACTTCAACATTAATCTGTCTCTCTAACAACGCATTTGGCTCTTTGATGGTCTGGTTACTTAGGTTCCTTTTGCAAGTTAAATTAAGGAAAACAACAACCATTTAAAAAGAGCTTCCTTGAAAAGGTAGTAAAGCATTTGCTGGTAAACTGGCTGAGTTCTGCCACCCCTGCAAGCAAAACTGCTCCACAGCAATGCCTTCAATACCACATGGACATGCAGAACTCCTGAAGGACTGGCAGAAGTTAAAATATGTACGTAATGTAAGGCAAACAGCAGTTATGGGAGGCTCTGTTCCACTAGGAATTTTTTCACAGACTGCAGGAAGATTTGGCTCAGGCCATGTTGGAACAAGAAGGCTAAATCTTGCATAATCTATGGGAAATCATATATTTTCAAAAAATGTCAGAAGTAATTTCCAACAGGATTTCATCAAACACAATGACAACAGACTTCAAAGGAAAAGAATACTTAATTGTGACACAGTTTCTTACTTACTGTTAAAACTACCATGATTTGATTGTGTCCACAGTAAATCCCACAGTGTTCTTCATCTGTATTTTAATTTTCACATTAACTTCTCCTGACATCATATTACTCCCTGTGTATCTGCAAGGAGGATGAGTTTTCAAAGACCCAAGACAGACATGGTCACTGCTACTTCACAAAAGAAAGACAACTGCCACAAATCTCCTCAGCAAACTCTTTGCAGAAAGCGGTAATTGGGACAGAAGAATATTAATCTCCCTTAAGAATTTTTATGTAAATGGCAAACAATGCTCATTTATTTCATCCAGCCTAAAATATTTAGAATACAGGATGCTGCATCTCGAACACTGGCATTACATAGCATGAGCAACTCTACTCCTGGATCCACATGTATTTGTGATCCCAGGAAAAGGCTTTGGGATGCTTTAGACAAAGGAGTTCTGCGTTGTCCCTGCTGGCAGTCAGCCGAGGAGAAGCAGGATTACCGGGCTGGCTGTTCCAGGTGAGCACCTGGCAAGTGAGAGCCAGCAGCATCCCCACAGGCTCCCAACACCTGGGTCAGACAAGCAGCACTATTCAAAAGTGAAAGGTTCTCTTTGGCTCATTGAAAGGAAAACTTCATGGGTTACAATGCAAGGTTTGGGGTTTATTGTTCTTGAAACTTAACCCTCCAAAGAACTACCCGGAGCAGTGCCAAAGGCATTCGTTCTGACGGGGTGTGAAACTGAACAGAGATCTGACTAATTCCTGCTTGGAGCCAGTGCTGTCCTCCTTTAAGAAAAGTCCTATTGACTGTTTAACAACCGCAGGGTCCTTTAAAATCCAGGTAGAAACACTCACCTGGATCCAAAAGGGCCTTTTGAAAGGTTTTCCGGGTTTTCTTTCCCTTTTAACCTCTCCATTTTTCATACAGCTGTTGTTTCCTGCTAAGCTTTCCATAAGCTCAACAGCACCAAATGCTATTAGACTTCATTGTTTTGGATATCTGTTTTTTTCTTTTTCCTGTATGAATGTTCCAATTTAAGCTTGGAGCCGGTCCTTAAACCAGCTATTAAATTCCTAAGCAAATGGGTGTTTTAATGGAAAGGCTGACACACTCCTAACTGTGGGAGCGTGAATGGCTCCACTATGAGATTACTCAAGTCCACCTAGAATACAAATGCAGTACAGGACCACAGGTTCAGATCTTTGATCTCTTTTTTTGCAGAGGCTGTGATGTATAAAGCCAATTCCACTGTGCAGACAGTACTACACTGAATATAAATTATCCTTTAACTACAGAGAGGCTCACGTTTAAAGAAATGCTTCAAGAATGAACAATGCAGCCATGAAGTAGAGTTCCTCTGTAGCAAAAATACACACCAAGATCTGCATGGATAACCATGGTTTCAAAGGACAAAATTTCTTCCACTGCTGTTGTTTGATAAAAAATAGAGTAAAATCTGGAGTACTGGACATACAGAAGTACAGTTGGAGCATACTCTTTCCATTAAAAAAGCAAGCTAGGAATACTTGCTTTATTGCCCAGATTAAGCATCATTCCCCTAAGAGGCATAAAAAATGATTTTAAAATGTGGAAACCAACAGTCTCTACTGAATATGGCTTGAAATTTAAACATGTCTTTTCCAGATACCTCTTTAGAGAAAGAACCTTCTGCCTACTGAGCTAACACTAAGCTCCCTGGAGTTAAGCCATGAATATTCTAAACCTATCTCTTACAATTCAAGAAAAGTTGCCTTTTGCCAAAATAAAATGCTTAAGAGGAATTCAACATGCTTATACTGCTTTTCCTCATTTTATTTAAAATAAGTGTTTCCGTCTCAACTTTATGCCAAAAACACAGCAAGAGAGAGACTGAGTTCTGGAGACGTTACCTGAGATTCTGTACACAAATGGGAAGACAAATTCCTTCTGAGAACATCAGCTATTCAGGGTTGGTTTGCAAATTAGCATTTAACCAACTCTTTTGCAGCTACAGATAGGGACTGTTGAGGGTTCTCACACGAATTTCTCTGTTGTTTGTGTCAGTTTCTTAGGTGGTGCTCAGCCATGGAGCATCCGCGCTCTGGGATGTTTCTCCGCACGCCAACTTTGTTTGTGCGTGCGGGAATGTTAGTAAATAAATAAATAAATAAACAACTTTTTTCCTTATCTTACCTCTTTTGACCCGCTCAATCTGGCAGATCAATGCTACTTCCACTGCAGACAAGCAAAAAGTTACAATTTATCTTTCACTTAATCTTTTTTGTTGTCTTTAGGCTTCCTTTCAGTGAGGCTTGAAGAAGGTGCTCTTTGTGGCTCGGTTGTCTGTGCCAGAATACAACTGAGCACAAAAAGAATGCAAGGGTGAGCTGATAGCATCTACTGTCCTCAGCTCTGCTTTGGTTCAATAAACTTGAACATCTTCTCCCCTCCTCTGCCGATTGAGATAAGCAGCAACAATTACTCAAAATGCATTATCAACTCAAGCTCAAAAAGCAGGATCAGCTGAGCCGACTGCATCTCTCCCAGCCTCAGTTTCCTTCAGAGTCCGAGAAGGGCAAATCGGTCCCTGCTTGCCTCTTGCCATGCACCTCGCAGCTACTTTACAGGCAACTACACCCAGGCTGCAAAAGGAGAGTAAAGACACAAATCCTTTGCCTTCCACATCGCCTGCAAGGCTTCTGCCTGTAGCCAGTAGGCTGCAAGATCTGTACCACGATGGCAAAAGTCACAAACCATCCTTCCCTTCCCCACACGATCACGTTCTCTCCTTGTCTTTCTGTGTTCTGCTCTCTCCTTGCCTTTCCGTGGTCTCCATAGCTGAAACCAAGAATTCACTGGGCATCACTGCAATGCCTCTAACCAATTCTAACTGTATCCAGAGCCTGAGTCAATTAAAACACATTTCAGCTTCATCTGGTTTGCATCCCATTCCAGTACTCCACATACACAGCAACTTTAAGCTTACAGACATCCCTTCATGGTTCAAGACAATCCTTCAATCAAAGAACTTCATTTACAATCCAGCATAGTTTTTGCTTTCTCTGCTCTCCACAGCAGCCTGGCATTTTGATGCAATCCTCATTTAATGCAATCTCCATTACAGGATTATGATCACATCAATAAAATGTTCCATATGGGGCTTTTTTGGGGTTTATTTTCGCATCCCTCACCCCCTCTCATTAATAGTAGGCACTATATCTGCAAAAAACAACAAATCAAACAGCCTGATGGGATGCTCTAGGGAGGTAGCGGGGGGTACACATTCAACAAAATGCAGCAGCCAATGCAAACTGCCCATCGGAGACCGAGCCCGCGGATCTCCTCGTTCCTGAGCTAGGCGAGTTGCTCAGTGTCCGCGCCGTGAGCACACATCCGCGCCGCGCTGTGCTACCAGACTAAAAATAAATACAGCTTTTGCAATCACTTGTGAGCTCCGTGCACTTTTCACGAGAGCAGACTTTCATTTTACTTGATCGGTTCCAGCCTATCCATGGTGCTCTGGATGAACCGCTGAGGCTCTGCTTCCAATGCGGGGGGGAGGGATGCTGGACAAAAGATATCACATAAAAGGATACAAAAATCCCCCTTTTCCCCAAGCCCCCTTCTTACCTTAAGTGCCTTCTCTGCACAAGATGCCAGTCTACATGGGCTCCTCAGCACATCATCAAGGCGTTCAGAGTAGCGAAGGCTGCCCCACTGCATGGAACTTAGACCGCTTTGCAATAGCAAATCCTCGATCCAAAGCACCAGCCGCTTCTTCCCATGCAGTGTGCCGAGCGCGAATCACACACGACTTCCACATAGGGAATAAAATTGTAAAAGAAACGGGGAGGGGGGGAAAAAAAAGGGTATCCTAACTTTTAGGCAGCCTGAGTTTGTTTTATTTCTGTTGGATTTAGTCAATTATCTGCTTTTGCAGCCGCGAGACGACGGAAAGGCAGTCGCGCTCTGGAAGCCCCGCACCAGTCCGCAGAGGTCCGGCCGCGTAAGCCAAGTTGCGCGGAGAGCCTCTGGACTCGGTGCGGCTCCGCAGCGCAGCCCGGCAGCCCTTCCCCGGCCGGGCGGCTGCGGGCACCGGAGCGCCGGGTCCCCCCGCGG
>JAWWEX010000260.1:3217190-3262830 GCA_035583215.1 Arremon brunneinucha | reverse complement strand
CTGCCGGCGGCGCCCCGGAGCCCGCGCTGTCCCGGCGGCGGCGGCGGCGGCTCCGGCTCGGCTCTGCCGCGGCCGCCCGCGCCCCGCTCTGCCGCTGCCAGCCGGCCCTCCCCGCGGCTGACATCCGCGCCAGGAGGAGGAGCGACGCCGGGGACGCGAATAGCCGGGCCGAGGGGGGTTCCCCCTCCCGGAGCCGCCCTGCCCGCTCCTCTCGGAGAATCCCCCGAAAGCGGCGGCGTGGCCGCTCCGCCGCCTCGCCGGGGGGCGGCCCCAGTCCCCGCCGGCGCCCCCCGCCCTCCGGTACTGCCCGGCGGGCGGCTCCAGACAGGGGAGCAGCGGGGAGAGCCGGCACTCGGGCTCGGAACGGGACCGGAGCGGGGCGCGGCGCTCGCAGCCCGGGGCGGCAGGGCGGCTCAGCATCGGCGCTGCGTTCCTGCCTCCCTCCGCCGCGGCGGAGGAGCGAGAGGGGATGCGAGGGATCGCCCCTCGGCCTGTCCCCGGCTGGGAGAGCGCCCGTGCCCGCGGAACAGCTGCCGCCCCCGGCTCCGCCGCCCCCCGAGCCCGTCAGTGCGGCGGTGCCCGCTCCGACCGCCCCCGCCGCAGCCCGGGATGGCCGCGGAGCAGCCGCCGGCCGAGCCGCGCTCCCGCTGCCGGGCGGGCACCGCCACAAGGCTCCGAGCGGGGGCGGCGGGGGGACAGCGCCCGGGGCTGAGCGGAGCCTTCCCGGCGGCGGGGCTGGGTGCCCGGGCTCGGGGGTGCTGGGTGCCCGGATTCGGGGGATGCTGGGTGCCCGGGCTCGGGGATGTTGGGTGCCAGGGCTCGGGGGTTTTGGGTGCCCGGGCTCGGGGATGCTGGCTGCCCGGGCTCGGAGGATGCCAGGGTGCCCAGGCTCGGGGATGTTGGGTGCCAGGGCTAGGGGGTGTTGAGTACCCGGGTTCGGGGGATGCTGAGTGTTCGGGATCGAGGTTGTTGGGTGCTCGGGCTCGGGGGTGTTGGGTGCCCGGGTTCGGGTGATGCTGGGTGTCAGGGTTCGGGGGTTTTCGGTGTCAGGGCTCGGGGGTTTTCGGTGCCCGGGTTCGGGGATGCTGGGTGCCCGGGCTCAGGGGTGTTGCGTGCCCGGGCTCAGGGGTGTTGGGTGCCCGGGGTGGGGCGGGCGTCCCGCACGTTTCGGCTCCGCTTTAGGGCCGGAGCTCGGGGATGCGGAGACCACGGCAGAGGCGGGGGGGTCGTGCCGCAGCCTCCGGCGGGGACCCGCCGCCGAGGGGAGCAGCGCTGGCCCCGGCTCGCCCCCGGGCGGCTCCAGTGTCGGTCGGGCCGGGCTGTCCCGGCCCAGCCGGACCCGCACCCCGGGAGGGGCAGCCCTGGGTCGGGGGCTCCGCCCGGGGGCGATGCCCGGGGCGGTGCAGCCGGGGCTGGGGGCTGGTGGCCGTGCGAAGTGAGTTCAGTCTGTGATCAGGAATCGGTGATGGCACGGTGAGGTTGTGGTGGTGAGTTCAGCTTGAGTGAAAATACAGTTTAATTAATAGTTAATTTGTGGTGTTGATTTTAATAATTTGAGTATCTTGTATTATTTGCAGTATTTTGCCAGATGCCTGCAGTAGGCACTTCTCAGTGAACACAATAATTATTTGTAAATAACTGAGCATTTTTTCTGTACTTGGGTGACAAGACAGTTTTAAACTCTTCTGATGAAGAGAAGCCATTGCACTTACCCTAACAGCACACATTTTCTTTGTGTTCTTCTTTAAAAATAGTATGAAGATGCCTGTGAAAGCCTTAATTTACCTTCTTCACTGTAGCAAGATGTAGGTGATGCCTCACTTTTATCGCTAAATACAGTTTAAATGCCAGAATTTCTCTGAAATAAAGATATAAAAGTGAGAGGATGAGCAAGTTCTAAAACCAGCTCCTGAAAATCCCCAGTCATTCACTGAATTGTCTCCATCTTACCTGTTAACTCATATATTCAATGAGATTCTTTGGGTATGGACTCGGAATGAACAATTGCATGGCCATTAACCAAGCTGAAATACTCCAGGACAGATGTAATGCCTTTTCTTCTAGGTCACATTTCCATATCGTATTTCAGTCGCCTGACTCTAACCAAATGCCCATTGTATTTTACTCTACTGGGTGATAAATTCGGTGAATTTAGTGAAGTTATGACTTCATTATTTTTGCCCCACATGCATACAGATGGCAGAGGTGCCTTGTTATGTACAAACAGAACATTACCCACAAATTAGAGTTCATGTCCTGGCTGCTGTGCACCACGCTGCTGAGAGTAACACCAACCAGTCAGTGAGACTTATTTATCAACATTCCTGAACATTTTGTAATAGAATGGGATATACAGAAACTACAAAAGGCTAAAAAATGAAAAGCAGAGTGCAGCTCTGTGTGTTTGGTTTACATCATGATGGTGGCATACAGATGAGGACTGGCTATCAATCCTGTTAATACCCATTTCACAGAGCTGCTGTTACAGAAGATTTCTAAAATAGCAAAGTCCATAATGGACAATTGTATTTTACTCCTAAGAAGAGGCAATTGGGGAAGGAATTTCTGTGGATTGCTTGGACACAAGTGACCTTGAGGATGGTTTGTCCTGTGCAAGAGCAATCAGCTGCAATAGCATCAGCCAGTCCAGAAAGGAAAGTGAGGGGCATGTCTTGGGGGGATGACCAGCCCAGCTTTACACAGGGTGTCTAACTACAATGGATCCAGCATTCTGCCTCAACTGTGTTTGAAATTCACAGCCAGAAGTCAAATTGAGTAAAAAAAATATTATTTCATTAATAAAAAGAAAAAAAAGAAAAAAAAAAGTAAGGAGTAGGTGGCTTTTTTAACAGATATTGGGGAGAAGCCCTGGAAAAAGGCAAGAACCCTTTACAAACCAGAGCAGCTACATCACAAAACTGAAGAGTTTGAGTCAAGCTAATTCTGTCCATGCAGAAAATGCTGTGAACAAAATACTTCTGTTCATCAGAAGGTATTGCTGCTACCCTTGATTCAGATCAAGGTCTAAATCCTGAAATTGTTTGTTACTCTGAGCACATGAAGAGGCCCCACAGGAACTATTCACATGTGAAAAGAGCTAGGACCAGAGCCAAAGTTTTGCATACTGTGAAGGTCAAGCTTGCTTTCTTTCTAAAACTTGCACTTAACAGACAAACTCTCAGAACTGTGGTTTCCATTGAGCACCTTCAGCTCGTTCCTCAGGATGCTGTGAGCACCGTGGCTGATTAAGAGCAATTTGTGTCCTAGCAGGTCCCTGAGACTTTGGGGGCAGCTGCCTTGCAGAGCAGGGACTGCCCCTGCCTTCCCCTGATTGCAATTATTGTGCTCCTTCTTCCCACAGATGCCAGGTTTTTTTATTAACTTCTCAAAATGTAAGAGTCTCCCAGATATTATACAACTCCTGGCTTTACAGTCATGGAAAAGCCTGTTAATAAAAATGCACTGCCTGTAGGACGAATTCTCAGCATTTTTGCAAAGGTCACGTAAAATATATTGCTTGAGTAGCCTTACTTTGGTCGCCAGATAAGTCATTGAGAGGCCACATGATGACAGCTGCAAAGAAAGATTGTAATTCACTTTTATGTCTCTATGCAAGAAAATAAGAGGCACAAGCCTTCCCTTCAGTGCTGGGGATGCAGGCTGTGGGGAGACTGGTGCAGGGAACAAAAAGGAGCTACTTCCACCAGGCTGACAGATAAGGTTGGAGGTCTTTCTCTGCTGAAGGCCTCACAGAGTTCTGCTTTGTTTCTTCTTTGCTGTCAGAACAACAGAGAAACTCAGAGAACAAATTGCAACCACATCATGCCACATCTTTTGCTAGGATTTTGCCTCAGTCCCAAATATGAGTCGTATTCTCCATGTATTTGTGTGAACAACAATTTCTTTGTCTCCTTTTTCCACATCCCCATTTAGTGGAAATGTAAAATAAATTCACTCGGGTTTTTGAGCACTAGCCCAGATTTTTCCATTTTTGAGCCCACTTGTAATTAATGGAAATTACCAAGTTTTACCTTTTCTGGGAGAAATGTTTATCTCCTTTGTCCCATGCTCCACCAATGCCAGTTGATCCTGTGTTTGGATTTGCTAATAACACAAACAGTGGGTCTGGGTCTCTTCAAGTCCAACCCTTTGCAGTGCTCTATAGTTACGGTGCTGATCTTCTTTTTTCTAAATTATTTGTGGAAATATTACTTTTTGGCCAAGAAGCTGGTAGAACATCAGGTCAAATCACTTTATGTCAAACACAACAATAACTAGAAACGACACAGATGTATAAAAAAAGAAACCCTGGAGCCACAAATCGAGATGAACAATTGTCACACGTCTATGTGACATCCTACTCCTTCCATTCCAGGACATGAGACATTATACACCTATTGCTGATAGGGAGGAAGTTTGGACTGCATTATTTCTAGAAGGGTCTCCATTTCTAAATGCACAGATTTTTGAGGGAGAGCCAGGCACCAGTGGTGGTTATCATCTCACGGAGGTGTTGCCAGAACCATTAAAACACAGAGCTCTGCAAGTCTCGTACTTAACAGCGGGAGGTAGAACAAACTAATTTTATTATCAACTCAGCTGTCAAGTGACAATGCTTTTTTAAATGCCATGAATTATGTATAAAATACATTAATTTTTATGCTCTTCTTTGAGAGTTGCTGTACTCACACCCAAAGGGCAGGGGCTGTGCCAGGCAGGGCAGGGGGAACTCGTGCTCCCAGCTCCCTGCTGCAGCCAGCAGCAATGATATCCATGACAATACAGGTGGCAGCTTAAAATGACTCAAATAAGATCAAAATCAGACCCAGTCTTCCAGCTAGGAATTAATGAAATACCTGTCCTTGATAACAGCAAACTGAGTAATAGGAATCTGCAGAAACTGTTCATTTAAATACATTTTGTAAACGTAACAAGTTGCACTGTGCTGTTCTTTGCATCTTTAAGAGTGTCTGGGGATTTATGTCTTGCAAAATAGAAACAAACTAAGAAAACTGAAATATATTGTGTCTTTAGCTGTACTTTACAGCACAGCTTGTGTTTAAGAAGCAGTCTAGACATGTAAAAATGCTAGAATAAACAATATTTTTTTTCATTATTTTAAATTAGCTTCTACTGGAAAGCCATAAATTTCAGAATGATGCACACTAACAGGATTGCATATCTATTCAAATATTCCAAACAAAAGATACTAAAAGGCTATTCTGTTACCTGCCACAATAAAAATAAATTTCCTTCCAACTTAATGCAATTACAAGTGATTTCCTGTAAAAGAAAAATAAACCTTCAGGATATTTTGCAGGATATTTTACTTACTAGCAAGAAAAGTCACATCCTTTTGTTTTTTTCCCCCTCCTTACATTAGTGGCTTGTGTAACCTATTTTAACATGTAAATATTATTAAATACTTTTTAATATTCATTACAGGTCTCCAAATGCTAGTTGGTCTTAAATAAATATGTTTTTATTCATTCTCCTTTCAGCTGAATTGCGTGTGCAATTAAAGAATAATCAGCTAGAGTCATGACTGAGGTTTTGAATTTATGACCACTGGGTAGAAAAGAGCTGTTTCCTCTGGAGAAATGACAGAAGTGACCATGCCAAGGTACCGAATTTTTCTCCTTGTGACTGTGCAGGGCAATAACAAAGCAGGTAGGTATTTATTCTGACCATACCTGTAGAACAACCGGGTGCAGTAAGTCAGGTACTGATCTGGATGGTGGAAGACCAATCTTTCTTTTCTACCAGGCTTCTCTCTTCAATCTGGATTTTGACAAGTCTTTTAATTCCCGTGCCTGACAGGTTCTTATTTAATGTGAACATTAATATGTCAGTAATAGAAATATTTTAAATATTGCTCAAAATATGTTTGAATAAAAACATATGCAGATATTGCTTGATATAGCTCAAAATTTTTACATTCAGAAATGGAATTGATTTCATGAGTATGTTGCATACCTAGATCTCCTTGTATTGTCTTGCAAAGACCTGTTGAAATAAAGTGCTTTTAAATCATCATCAGACCTGGGTTTCTTAACATATTGAGTATTGTTGTGTTCTGCAAAAGTGAAGAACATTACTCTTTAGTAACAGGATATATTTATTTTAGGATCCCTTTTGACATCACCTTAATAACAGTGGCATTGGTGGTATAATACCAAAGAGAGATCAGTCTGATGTGTGATTTGCAGGAAATTATGTTCCCTGGCTTCCCATGCTCTGTAATCCGAGTACCAAAACTGCTCACCAGAGAAACAGAGGAACTCATGTCCATAGTCTCACAATTCTCTGAACCTAACTTTGAAGAATTTACTCCCTCATGGGCTAGAGAATGAAAGAATTGCTTTTCAAGACAGGATTTCTGAGACAGAACACTCACCTGGACCCCATCAAGAACTTTATTCATTCAATGCAAGTACTAGGCAGGACTCGCTGAACAAACTTCTGCTGCAGGGGCAAAATAATAGCAGAGATGCTTCCAGCTAAGTCATGTTGCCAAGGGCTTAGTAATTCCCATTCCAGGGATTGCTGTATCTCAGCAGTCAGTGAAGCTGATCATTTAAAAATGCTTGGGATTGTTTTGAACAGAAAGAGTTATGCAGAAATGCGTGCCACCGGGATGTGGATTCCTTTCCTTCAGTTTAGAGAACAAAACATTCAGCATTAAGGTTTTGACAGGATTATGTAACATTCCAGACCTTCCTTCCACAGCAGGGTCAGGGAATGGTTCGTTGACAAGAACACTGAGGAATCAATACTGACGTATCAGTCTTACCTGGGCATTGTGTTCACTCAGTTCAGCTTTAGCTATTATGTGTGGACTCTTAAGTCTACTTCCTGAAAAAAATGTTTTGCCAATCAAAGTCTAGAATTGCATGTAGGTTTGTTTGTTTTGGTTTTTGTCATCAAAATTACACCTGTTGCTAACGGTCATGAACATGGCTCGTCAGGATTCTCAATGAAACAGAAGGGAGGAAGGCTCCTCGCATCAGAAGATGCTTTACCTATTTCTCAGAACGGTGTTTGTTGTACAGTATCTCACCCCACTGCTCACTGTTTAAGGCGTTAACAATCCCACAGGAGTTATAAATCCTTTATTTTGGCGGCGCGGCGTTATAAATCCTTTACTTTGGCCGTGCCGCGTTTCGGCCTGAGGAGCTGGGGCCTGCTCCCGGCGCTGGCTGCATTTCCCACAGCGGCGCCGCTAGAGGGCGCCCCAGGCAGCGCTACTCCCTCACGGCCTCCGACAGCTTCGCAACTCAAAAATTACCGAAAAAAGGTCCTTTTTAGCGTCAAACAGGGGAAAAAAACCCAAAAACACGCGGTATTTTTCATCACTACAACTTAATTTCGCTGCCTAGTTACTGATTATTTGGGAGGTTGCTTTACCTTTGCAAGCCGCCTGACGCAAGTCATGATCTCGCGTAACGGCCTCAACGAAGCGTCCAGGGAAACGTCCCTCAGAAGGCCTCAAATTAAGATAACTCTCAATTAATGTCAAAAAGGAAAAAAAGGCAATGCTGGTTATATACTCACAGGAGTTTTAGAGCAAACAGCAAAAGAAAAAAGTAAACAGCTTAAAATACATTGATCGGTCATTTTTGTCAAGACTTTAACGCACCTGTGTCTTGTTAAGCTTAGCCTAGGTCTTCTTTGCTTTTGAGTTTAAAATCTAGATTTCAGTGCAGTAGAAGATAACTCATTCAAGTCTTCTATAGCATTTTTCTTGTTGCTAAAGAAAGAAAATCCCTGTTGGGGCAAAAAAAATATATTTGCCGTCCTAAACCTTTTCCATGCTGAAACTAAATTGTCAGCTCACATAATTTCTCAGGCTGAAGAATTTGAAGGGAAAACCAAAACAGATTAAATATTTTCCATATGCTTGCTCCTAGTAATATTGAAATGCAATGAAATAATACACAGAACAGAACCATGACAGTTTGCAGATAATGCATTTGATGTATATAGTAAGACAATTGACAACAAAACATTTTGTTGGTTTTTGCAACACATGGTTATTATTTTTAATAAGTAGTTGCTATGGATATAGCCTAGAGGGCTCAAATTTCCATTTATCCAGTGAAATTAGTGTGTAGTCCATTCCAGAGGGTCATAATAAATGTAATTTAAAGAAGCAAGCAACTTTGTACTTGTGGTACTTAGTGGTGAGGCAGAGCTTGCTTCAAAAGATGGTTACTTATGCCCATTACTTTACAAAAAACACGAGACCAAAAATGCACAGGTGACATTTTCTGAAGCATCTTAGATACTCAGTTTAAAAATAGATATAATTGGTTGCACTACTATGGCAGTTATGGCTTTGGTCATGGTAATAAAAGCTGTAGTTGACCTGGTGCAAGGAGAATTTATGTGAGTGAGATTTCACCCTCCTGAACTCTTATAACTGTTCTTAAAATAATAATAATCAATTAACATTATGTTTCGACATTTTAACTGTATCAGTATAAATTGCAAAACTTGGGCACGAAAGCACCCTAAACTTCATGAACTTCCTCTGAAACTGAACTAAAAAATGAAAACAGAACTACAGAGGGCCAGGATAAATCATCACCATTGTTCAAACTTGTTTAGCAAAGAAATTAGAAATCAAGGGACTGGCAAAAATGTATTAATCCCATACATGGTCCAAGCCCAGTACATCTTTATGCATTTAAAGCATACAATCCTAGAGAATATACTTCTGCAAACATTTTCCATTTCATGCTGCTAGGTTTTTTTGCTAATATTCTTACTTGTGTTCTCTGGAAACATTTTAAAGTGAGTTTTCAAGACCACACCTTTCAGGGTATGATCACAAAATAGGTCATTAACATTTTTTAAGATATTTTCACTTTTCTATAGCATGTAAAGTCATGAACCAAAATAACCCTTTGTGTTCTATTGTGTTATATTGATTAATCTAAGTACACCAGAGTATTTATAATTTTATTTATTTTTATGTATTACACTAGTTTTATATTATTTAAGGAACATAATTTGATCCAATAGTATCAAATAATATATATCCAATATATTGGGTCATAATTTGAGAGGAAGAATAATTTTATTGTCTGATAAGGCAGAAGCCAGGTTCTGCGTCCAGACCAAGAAGGAATCTTGGGCACAACCCTGAAAAACTGCCTCTGCTTGAGTTCCAAAGTTAATCTGCATGAATAAAATTTTAAAATAATCCAGAGATATTTACCCTCATCTTCATTATCATTATTATCATTATCAAGAGCATTAAATAAAGAACTGAGGGTTAGGGATTTGGGGTGCCTGTCTCCTCAAGGTAGCTGAGATCTTTATTACTGTATTTGTTCTGAGCACCATTATTTCAGTTACTGAATTTTTGCTATCTTGAACAATGTTTTGGATTCTTTGTCAGGAATAAATTTTTATGTTTGTGCTCGTCACATTAATTTTGTAGAGAAGGGAGCTACTGAACAAAAGTCACTGCCATGGTTTTGATAAGTTTTCTTTGTATGCCTCAAATAAATGAAAAGTCAGGGTAAGGCCATATTGAAAAAAAGCTGCTCTTCCTTCACAGCATTTCCACACGGTGACCAGAATTGCAGGAAACATAAAGAGGGGACTCAGAGTCACTCACAAGTTATTGAAGCTTAACAAGTTAATCCATCCTCTGACCCGGGCAGGTGGCCAGGTCAGTGCCCTCTGCCCGTGGCAAGGGCCTGGTGACTCCATCACCTTCTCCTGTCCTGTGTCCCCAGGGGCTGGCACAGGGCAGGAGCTGCCGTGGCTCAGCTGATGCTGTGCCTCCATGCATTGCTCTGGTAGCCACTTGTAGCCCCAACCCCTGCCTGCAGAGACAGATTTCTGTCATAAAACTCCCCGCACAGACAGGACCAGCTTTTGGCTTTATCATTATTTCCATCACTTTAGTGTGGCTCCAATTACACAGGTATAAAATGTTTCTACTGGCATTCCCTGGCACCAGTACAACAGCAGTTAAAGAGATAACTCTAGGACTGGGAGAGATGTGTGAATAACAACAGCTGATCAACAGCCATGCTGATAAAATTTAAATGAGATCAAGCCTAAATCTTATCCTACACTGATAATGGGAATGTCTGTTATGTGTCAGACTTACTGGGTGTAAGAGGAGAGTGAGGCCAGAAGCTGATCTCGATAAAACCTCCCTCAGGTTCTCAGGAGTTATCCTTTAATACAAGGCAGAGCTACCCAGGTTTCCAGCTACACCATGGGCAGTTGTGTCCTAATGGAAAACCACGCAGGCATGGCAGCAGTAAATGCCAGATTGATGATTACCACCTGAGCATATACATTATGGCACTGTCCAACTCTATTTTAACTGTACATTGCCTTGTTTTACAATTCCCACAGTGCTCTGCACTGTTTCAGTATGTAAAACAGAGAAATAGACTGTAGATCTCTTTAGAGAATATTGTTTTCTCCTGACCACAGCCATGGGTCACTATATAAAAAGGCAAAAGCAATTTACTGTGGTCTTTCTACACTTCTGCTTCTAATAACTTGCTTGTACCATGTTGCAAATGAAGAGCAGAGTCTGTGGTCTATGCTAGACCTGAAATAAAAATGTTTCACATTGCTCTATGAAGGAAAAAAAGCTCAGCCTGTAATCTGTACTGCCATGCAGTTCAGGGCTTTTCCAGCCATAGTTAAACAAAATGGTTTGTCTGAACTGAAAATAAAGTATCCGTTGCTGTTGATGTGTCTGCCAAATTTAAAACATGATATAAACCAAAGTCGACAGCATAAGCCACTCAAACAAGGCCTCAGGGATTCCAAAATGTGCCTTAATATTTATTTTTCATACTTGATTGCAGGTTATGCGCAGGTAAGTGTAGCGCTGCCCTGAGGGTTTTAAGTGTAACGTAGTCAACCATGATAATACCTTCAGTATCTCGGAAGACAGCCCTCACAATGACTAATAGGAAATGAAAGCAAAGCTGAGTGTTTTTTCAGACTAGTTTTAAGTTTCCTCTGCAGTTATTTGATAGATTCCTAGAGCATTTTCAGTATTTGCCTCTTAATAAGACAAAACCAAGTATTACCCCATTTGTGACATTCTGTGTTCCAGCACTCAAAATCCCCCTAACATTAAAACCCTGTAACAGATGAGAAATTGCTGTCTTCCTCTCTATCTACTATTTCCTCCAGTCATTTGGACTGATATTTACCAGTCATTTCCTCACAAATGAATCACTAACCACTGACACGTACATGTATGAGCGACAAAAAAAAAAATGAGCCTGAATTAGTCTTGTTCAGGCACTCCCATTCATTTTAACACATCTCTTGCTGGTGGGACATCTGAGAACTAGCCATACAAATACTGGGTCCTCACAGATAATTATTTTAGCCTTAATCATTTTAAATACTGGATTGGAAGATGCTTGTCCATATTACTGACACATGTGCAGAACCAGAGCTGCGCCTCAGAACACTTCAGAATCACCAGCTCTGCTTCCTCTTGTTCTACAGAGCTACATTTGCCTCAGCAGGGAGCAAATTTCAAGAAGCTTCATGTTGCTAGAGTAGCAAGGACACAAAAAAAGTACTACTAGAGTCAATTTTATCTCTGACAGAAAGAAAAAGGTAAAGGGTAAAGTTTCTCACTGGAGTGTTGCACAGTCTGTTGCTGGAAGTTATACTTGACTGAGATCAACAAAAAATCAGCATATGAGTGAAGAATCACAAAACACAATGCTGTGTCTTTAATATCTGTTCCTATTTGAGGCTTATTTTGCCTTGTTTTGGCATTTACAGCAAAGAAATCTCTCTGGAAATGCAGTTTGAGAAGTGAGAAGCCTACACAAGAAAGGAGTGGTGATGTCCTGGTGCCCTTTGCTGTAAGCAGCTCTGTTGTCACAGGGTATTCACAGGGGACCAGGTCCTGTTCTTCCCCTCTTGCTACTGGGTAGACTGGTATTTTTCCTTTGGAGTCTTCTCCATTGTCACTTCATCTTCAAATCTGGCTGCTACCAATACAGCTCCTTCTGTCATTTGTTTTAACACCCATGTTGATTGGGAAGCCAAGTTCTACTTGAAAATATGGGATAGTAATTCAAATATTCATTGTGGTTATGATCTCTGCACTGTGATTGTCTTCTTGGCTGTGAGAAGAGGCTTTATCACAATTCAGTGTTAATTTTGGAGGCACTGTCTTGTGAAAATGGGGAGCAGTTCCTTTCCGCTTGTCATCATCTTAGTTGTGTCGATGGATTAAATATTAAAACATAACAAATACAGACCTTATTCTGTTGTGGTGTTTCAAGACTACTGTTGGATTCATTAGTTGTGAAAAATCCAAATTTTTACTCTTGCTTTTCTTGCTTTCTAAAAGCAGAGTGCATGCATGCGTAAATCGAGAATTAGTGTTGGAAGTTTCTGTGGGTCATGAAGCTGTTCACCGCAAGGGACTCCAGTGACATTGTACTAAACTGAAAAACAGAGCTAGAGTGGTTGGTTCTGTCACTAGGGGCCCTGAAAAGTACTTAGAACCTTTCTCCTAGTGTAGTACTCACATTTTTAATTTATGTTGCACAAGAAGAAAGTTAAAATCTTCGCTTTTTCCTCCCCCTCTTGTTTCACTGTCACCATGGAGACAACTATGGGTACCATGACCAATATACAACTACCATGGGTACATGGTACTTCTTTCTATTTTCTTAACACTGTGTGCAACAAGATTTTTATGTGCTGGAGCTTCATTTTGAGCCTATGTTGTTCTGTAAACCAGTAGTGGCTTTAAATTGCACCCCTCTATAAATGAGGTTTATGAAGTAGTTATTCAGAGTTTACAGCTTCATTCTTCTCTTTGATTATTGTTAATGAGAACTTTGGTCCTCATTGTTTCTTTGTCCATTACCTTGAAGAACCATAAAGTTTTAGACTCTTACAGAAGAGAAACGAGCACCTTATATTTCTTATTTTACACCTTCTTCAAACCTGGAATTGTTCTTTTCAATTATCTCTAACTTTAAAAACACTTTCCTGTTCCAGCCTGTAATTTTGCTCATGGTGAGGGAGATGCCATTACCTAAACCCAGCTTACTTGGACCTGGCAAACTTCCCTCTACAGACCAGTGCAACGGAGTGCAGATTTCCATCAAGCAGTGTGGTTTCATCAAAAAAATTAAATTTGCAGCTGGGCAGTTTAGCTCTGCCTTTCAAACTGGGCTGATATGATTGTATTCAGTCAGCCTAACATGATTGTATTGTTTTTAGGTTTTATTCTTAGGCTGTGAGAATCCCTTTGCAACATTCCAGGGTTAAATTCACAGTGACCATGTTTTGTGACAACGAGAATGCTCTGCTACAGTAGAAACCCTTCCTAGTTCCTCTCTGTCATCATGGCTGAATCCAGCCTTGCACTATTTCCACTTTATGTTCTCTTAAAGTCATTTAGGATGTTCTTTTGGCATTATGAGAGTGACATGAAATCTAGCCTGCCAGAGGGGGGTGAGTCCAAATGCTTCCCAGAATGAAAATGATGATTGCTAGAGAGTTTCAAACCTCAGTTTCAAGAAATAATGATTCTTATTTCCTAAAGAGCTGGTCCCTTACATGTGCTGACTGCAGGCACCAGTGACAAATTCCTGCAAATAAATCTCATCACTGGGCACCCTTCTACTTTGCACCAACCCCAAAATGCTTACTGCACTGGCTATTTAAACATGTGAAGGTAAAAAGCATTTCACAGAATTAATTTTCTCTCTTTCATCAGAGGGATATAATGCATTAAGTGATTTGAAAACGGAGTGAGCCTCTTTTCCAACATGGTCACTCACTAGGCAGGCTTTCCACAGGGCACAGGAGCTGAAGTAAACAATCACTTACATAGAAGGAAACTCTCTAGTGCCCTGCCGTGCTGATGCTTGCAGAGAATGGGGAAAAAAAACAAACAACCAACTAACATTTCATTGCATGTTGAAAAGAAAGTGTAAGCATTCTGTTTCAAAAGCTTTAAAGCATAATTGAAATTCAACATGCAGATTTCTGTGTTATTACAATGCTGCATGCACTAGCTCATTTGCTGAGCAGCCAGCATTTTAAACCACACACTGCAAGAACTTGGTGCTGGTACAATAACAACATAGAAAAATTAGGATGACAGCACCAGTATGCTCAGCCCCATAAACATTCCTCAGCTGAAACAAGAACCACAGGGCAGTGCTAGCTTATGTATTATGAGACCAGAGTATTTCTGTTTCCATGAGCAGATGGAGCACAGATCACTAGTGTGCTGACAAGCTGAACTCCAAACAAAGAGATAAGCTACATATGTACTGGCAGGTAAGCTCACTGATCTTTTTAACCCAGTGAACATCTGATGTGATGTGAGGTTCACTAAATTGTAGATTGCAAATCAAGGTCAGACTGAAGGGTGGCTTCGTATTCTGTAACATTCTCCCTGCTTCACTGACTGAAAGCAATCGTGAGTTCCAGAGTGCTTTTTGCTCTTTTAATCTGATAGTAATTTGAAAATTACTATTACAGAACTAAGTGCATCTAAACTCAAACAGGCAGGAACTGTTAGAAAAAATAGTCTAAGAAAAGTAATGTTATTCTTACACTATCACAGTGCTGCTGCTGCTGCTGTGCACAAAGGGCAGAGTCAGAACTGAGCTGCCATGTCCATGGCTGAGGGGGCCAGGAGGCTGAGCTGGCACTGGGATTCCCCAGAGTGTAACCCTTCCTTGTTCTCATTCCAGTCCAGCAAAGAGTTGCACTGGGCTGAGAATGCGTGGCTGGAGCTCCCCTTTGCTCTGGGAGACGGATGGCGCTGGCAGAGCAGTCCAAAGCCACAGAGCTCAGGGAGAATCTGGGTCACTGTGCAATGTGCTCCCTGTGCCAGATCACAACGGTAGTGAAGCACTCAGACCACTAACCTAAAAAGGAGCTCCTGGTTGCTGTATTCACGTCTTAAATATACAGAACAACTTTTATTGGCATTGCAAGGTAGTTTTGGTTTTGTTCTCAGAATGAGTCATGTTAAATGAAAGTGTGTACAGAGGATCAGTGTGTGAGAAAGGAGTATTTACACACAGGGATGTGTATTTACACTCATTGAGGTTTTTACCATTCATGGCATACTGCAGGATTCACTGTCACCGGGAGCACTCAATGAAACGCCTGTTCTCCGAATCAGTCCCCCATTTATCTACTAAATCTTTCCATTTCATCCAATCTAAAGAACCATCAGCAAGCAGAAAATATAATCTATACATTGAGGCAAGGAATACATTAGCTCTGTAATAAGGATGTGAAAGAAAACGTGCTCTTGGATTATAGCTGTATTTGCCTATAACTGTAGATCATTTGCAAGGCAGGCTGAGTGAAAATAAAAGATTCCCTGGCAACCCTCCCCGTCTCCAAATGCCTGCTCAGGCAGAAGAAAACAACCACCCTGCATACATATTCCAATGAGCCACTGCGGGGCAGTAACAACAACAAAAACATTCCTCGGCAAAACAAGGGGCTTTGAACAGCCACTTTCGCCTTCTCCGGGCAAAGGACACAAAGAAACTGTTCTTCGAAGAAAAGCCGAACATTAGGATTTCCATTCTTACATTGCAAAATGTTATTAATCTTTTTGGGAAGCATTTTATAGCTGTGCTAAGCTTCAGCTCCTCCCCCAGAGATGCTGGCAAACAGCGATTTTGAAGCTGTTACTGAGTTCTAAAGCGATGAATAGAGGTTGTGTGTGAGATATCCAAGACTCTATTTAAGACACTATCTGGATTTTCTGTGTGTGCATAAACTCTTTTCTACCTGAGGGCTAAGTAAATAAGTTCTTTTCAAGTGATCATTCTCTGTGCAGGAATTTTCCTTTGTAAGGTATACAAACCCCTGAAGATTAGGTATTTTTGTGATGCTTTTGTTCCTCTCAGGACAAAATCTTCAGTGAACAGAAGTTATTACAAAAAAATTATTTTATATCTTAAGGGTAAAAGAATAGACTTTGTTAGATTTTGGATGTAGGTTGGAATCAAAATTACTGAGCTGCTTTGTATCCAACATTTCACAACTAGAGGTTCAAAATTAGATCAATAGTTTTGTCTTCCTTCCCTCTACCCCCGCCATCCTGTAGGTTTAATAATATCAATGGAATATGAAGAAATTCACTGTTATTTCTTTTTGCATAGTACCAAAAGTGGGGGGAAAAAGCCTATTTAAGGATCTCTAATTACAATCTGAATTTTCTATAAATACGAAACTTCCTGCAACAGCCATTCCAAATAGATTTTGCCCTTTAGTGCTGCAGAAATTTGTACCAGATTAGTAACGTGTGCTGCAATATAGATTCTATGAAAAGTCCAAGTATCATGCTTCAATTGAAGTGTGAGAAAAAGAGGATCAAGACGTACAGAGAGCTGAATTACAGCCATGGCTCTTCAGTTACACTTTGAAGATCATTTTCATTTCCGTTTTGATCTCAAATCTTACTCATAGGTAATTAACATTTGGGGATGCATGACAGATGGTATGTGCCACCTTGTCTTTTTGGGCAGTCTTTTCTTGTCTTGGCTTTTCAAGACATATTCCAGACCTAAAATATTTTTTTTTGGGGGGTGGGGAGGGTTGGAAAATGAGCTAAATGAACTTACTTTGGTTTGCAGACAGCAATATGAAAAAGTTGGAAGTTTCTTCTAATGCTCAAATATTCTTCCACATTTACTTTTATTTATTTTTATATTTTAAAATATTTATCGTATCTGTAGGTTGTCAGATCTAGAGTAACCTTTATTTTTAAAGACAATAATGCTATGAATGTGATGTAAGAATCACCAGGAGCATTATTTCTAGTACTTATTTTCATATATCCCAGCTGATGAATCTTGCAGCTGACCCTACTGATACTCCAGGGTATGAAACTGCCATCTCATCTTTAAACTGGAGAACCTTCAGTGATGTTCCTTGGATTTACAGCATTCAGGATTCTCATGTTTACCTTTATCTTCACAGTTTGCTTTGCTTTACTTTTTCATCAAATAGAAACATCATGAAAAATTAAGAAGAAAAAAGTATTTGGAAGTTTTATTAATTTAAAGTTATCTCAGGGACTAGGCAGCCAGCTGAATTTTCAATCAGAAGATCTGTGAGTGCTCATTACTCAGCCTGCAAGGTGGCATTAAGCATCATCTTCAAATTTGAGTTTCCCATCAGTTCTTAGAATTGCAGTGAAATTCCCGTGTTTATTCCAAAAGTGGATAATGTGCTTCTGATGATTAGATCCAACAATTTTGCCTCACAGGAAAGAAGTAAAAAACAACAAAAATACCTGTTCACCCTTATTCACCTTGAAGAATGAGACATAAATTGTGGGAGAAGCTTGTAGAGTTGGGGAGCAGGGAGCAGGGATTAGACTGATCCTGGAACTGTCTTAAACCTCCATTTTAATTTCTTTGAGTATCTTCTACTTGTATGAGGAAAAATGGGAATGAAATAAGAAAAGATCACCAAACTTCAAAATCTTGCTTGCTAGTTATTGGCTTACCTTCACCCACTCTGAAACAGATCTGTGCTGGCAACCCTGATTAAATGCAGCAGATATAAAGTGTAAGTGGCAGTTAAAACCTTGTTGAACACTGCAGTGATGCTGCATTTCTTGGCTTGGAAGGTTGTTCATCCAGCCTGCTCAGCCAGGATGTTCATCCAGCCCGTTTACCATTTATGAGACATTGTGTTAGCATTGAATTAGCTTATAGATTGTTTTAATATGACTTGGAGCAGTAGGGTGTATAATTGTTTGAATGTTTCTTTCCACTGACTGCACAGCATTACTTCTTTCTGCACCTGAGAAGGCTTTTTCCTCCACCTGAACACTTAACAAGCAAATTTCCAGATATTCAGAAGCAAATGCAAACAATTTAGAACAAATCTTGTTCCTGCGATTAGGGCCTCAAATGAAACCCCACCAAACAGAGCCAATAGAGATGAGGTTTTTTTCCTTTTTTTTTTTTTTTGGTAACATTTTCTCCTCTTTTCAGTGGTTTTTTTTTCCTTTTTTTTTTTTTGCTTCAGGAAGGTATTGCAGCATGACACCCTTCCTTATCTTAAATCCTGGTTTTTGAAGAGAAAAATAGCTTTAAGCCCTCTCTACAGTAAAGTCTGTACATACAAAGCATATGAAGACTCAGTGGAAAGCTTTTTTTACCATTTAATGTTTGCAGCTTTTTGTCCCATTTAATGTTTGTAGCTTTTTGAACATTTAACATTTGTTAGGCTGCCATTTATTTTCTGCCACAGGGTTTGGGTACTGTGTCATATTGTTGATGTTATGAGTTAAATTTCCTATTAATCCCTAAGTGGACTTTAGCAGTGAAACCCAGGCTTGGGAATCTCTATGAAACTGAGCTTTGAATTGCCTACACATATACAGCGCACAAAGTAATCCCATCAATCATAGTGGTGTCTGTTAAATACCATTATGTGACTTAATTAATGTCTGCCTAGCATTTTCAGATTCATCAGCAGTCAAAAACATTACCATGATGTTCTTAACAGCTGCTAAATTTCTTTTATAAGCCAGAAATAAAACACAGAGTAAAGGTGGTCAGACGGGTTGGCAATTAATTGGAAAATCACCAAAGAGTACATGGTTAGGGAAGCAATTACTATAAAATGCAGGAATGAGAAAATGCAGCCATTAGGGACATATGGTATTAAACCTTCAAAGGAATGTAAATATTTAATTTTTGTAAAAATATTATTTTTGTATAATGCATTAGCTTGCAATGAATGCGGCACGTAATGCATGTAAAAGTACTCCTTGGTCAGCAAGGGAGGCAGCACAATGCCAAACATTAACCCTGACGTGAAAAGCATATTTATACTGAGCTGACTGAGGAGATGACAGCAGCTTTATATTGTTCTAAATATAAAACACTATGCACTTTTATTTACAGGCTTTTTTTAGAAAGTCATTCTTTTAACAGCCTTGAATTTCGGTCAGCTAAATGGACATGCCATGAATGAACTGCATGAGTGACATTACAAGATTAAGTAAAGTAGTTAGTAATAATGACAATTACAGATATTTTTTATTTAAAGTTTGTGATATGCTAAGGCTTGCAATACTCTTGGATGAGGCCTAATGTGATATTTTGTATACCGGTGGGTGAAGAATGTTGAAGTAACCTGATCAAGGGCTGCCTAGAAGATCCTTAGAGAATCAGAACCTGCCTGGCAGTTTGAAGCCATTCCCTCTTGTCCTGGCACTCCATTCCCTTAAAAAAGTCTCTCTGCATAAACTTGGGTGAGTCTCCCATGTATGAGCCATGATAAAAGCACACAAACCAAGCAAATGCTATTACAAATTAAAGAAATCTCACTTCTCATGTTCTTAGCCAGCACAGTACTGGGAGGTTTGTTACTCTGAGGATACTACACAGTTACAGCTAGTGGAAAGTGCCCAGCAGCATTTGGGATCCATTGTGTCTGTTACTTGCCGCTGAAAAACTGCCCAGGAGAGTTCTTTGCTTTTGCTTCCTCAGAAACCTGTCATTGACACAAGGGAATTGATATCAAAAGAGGTTAGGGAATGGTTTATTGGAAAATGTAGTTCTTGTCAACGGAACTCGGCAGCTGCACTTTTATTAGGCTAACATAAAATGAGAGGTGTGCACAGTTCTGGAGTCCCTCAAAGGTCCCTTCATCATTTATCATCTTCCATTCCTGTGAAAGGAGCACTGAGATCTCCAAATCGTGTACCAGCCAAAGTTTCTCTTCCCCCCAATCTAATAAAGATCTCTTTATAGCAAAAATGCTGCTGTCACTGCTCTCACTCTCTGTGAAAAAATTCTGCTACAACTCCATTATGGAAAAGGATCTTAAAAGCAATGGCACTAAGGAGAGCTGTTTGCTTCTGCCAGTTGGTTTTGTGAAGGAGAGGTTTACACGTGTGTCTGTAGGTACAAATTAAAAACAAAACCTGCCATTGCATCAAAAGCTGGATTTCTATTTGATTCCTTAAAATGTGCTCTATGTTAAACATAGTTATGAAAAATAATGTAAATGACAGGACAGCAAAGACAATCTTTTCTAAATAAACAAACCCAATTTCAGAGAAAAGGGGAGGGATGTGCTCAAGAATGATTTAAACACGGTTGAGATGCTCTTAGTAAGAGGAGGAGGTGGTGCTGGAATTTAAGCAAAAACATGCAAGCAGCATGAAGAGAATGGAAATGTAGAGTAAGGGCAAATGGGACCACTAGGACAGATAGTAAATGAATGGAGTGGGAACTAGGATACAGGACAGATGTGGGAGACAAGACAGATGGCAAGGTACAATAAGTACAGCAAGGAGCAAAAAGTAATAATTTGATCATAGTACCTTCCAGTAAAGAAAAATCTAGGGTTACTCTGCCAAGGGACACAGTTTGCAAAGAATTGTACTTAAAATTCTGCTCACACAGGTAGTTGTGTGATCAGCCGTACTCACACTGTAAGGCTGCATGGGCTAATACTTAAAAAACCACATCACTACACTAAATACTGCAGCATTTTAATGATGATAGGTAATGAAAAACTGCATGAAAACTCACAACTCGTTACTGCTGTGAAATAACAGTAAAATTTTCCCATAAACTGCTAACTTCTCTTTGGCTTTCTGTGTGCCAGTAGGTCTGAGGCAGAGCGCTGTGCATGGAGCTGGGACAGGAACACTCCAGTGCTTGGTGTCACCTGGGACCTGGATCTCACCTGAGGCTGAAAGACAGGGAAACAAAGAGGGAATTCTGGCTGGGCTGGTGAGAAGGTCCCTGTGAGGGGCTGAGCTGAAGGTGTGCGAGGAGGAGGAAAGAGAGAAGCCAGCTGTGAGCAGCACCGCTCGCCTCTGCTGCTGAACGAGCTCTTCTGCAAAATGCCAAAGAACATCCTCATCATCCCAAGCCATTTTCAAAATGATTGCTAATATGGCTCAATTATGCTTTCTCTCCCTGCACCCGTGTGTTTAAATGTGAAAGAAAATGGTGGGAGTGACTGCTGAAGATGCCTGATAGTGCATATTTGCTTGGAAGTGTATTTTCATATCAAGCAAATGTCAGTGCAAACACCTGCAATCTGCATTGCTGGTAACTGTAAGAAACAAATGTAAGTTGGTTCACCACCACCACTCTGAATAAAGCTCCTGCTGCTCTGTGGCTGTTACTATGTGTATTTCTGCACTTTAAAATGTGAAGGAAAGCATGTTGATTATTAAAAGCATTGCTCCTTGTTCTCCCCCCAAAAATGAAGTAAATATTAATTTATGGTCTTCATGAAAAACAAACTGAATTATAATGGATTTTGAAGGGAATGTTCTGTCGAAATTCACTCTTTCTTTACAAGTAATTTGGTTAACACTTAATTTCCAAGTAAGTGCAGAAACAAATTAAAACATGATGCTGTGAGTAAGACACTGAAATCAATTTAAATATTATTGCAGGTACCACGACTTTGTTCTTTCATTTTCTTTCTCTCTCTCTTTAGAGATGAGAACCTAAGATCGGTTGTGTTAACGAGCAGAGGAGGAGAAGGGTCTGTGCTGAGCTTAGACCAGAAGCATATTAAATCTGTATTCATTCCCTTCTCTGTTGGCTGACACGTTTGTGTAGAAAACAAAATCCTCGCATCTCTGCTCTGTGCCTGAGAAATGTGGAAAAGACAGGAGCTGCCCAACCTCTGCTCCATCCTCTGAGCCTGCAGTGAGCGACTGCAGGGCTGCCACAGAGGTATGGATTTGTCTCCCAGTAATTTCATGTCACACTTTGGCCCTGGAAATGGAAAACCAAATGGTATTTCTGAGCAGATGACAGGTCTGGTCCTTCAGGCTTTTTGGGTCTGAAGAAAAACCTACTCATGTCAATGAAAATCTGCAAAGTGGTTTCCGTGGGGAAGTGGTTGAGAAAACAGCCTGTGGGGCACTTGCAGATCCTACGCTCAACATTTGTACACAAGGTAGGAAAAAATTAGCAGTCAAAAACTGAAAGTTACAATATTTCTCGTGGATGTTTTGGTTATCAATTTAAACCATTTTCTTTTACTTTCTTTTTAAATATCACATAACAAGAAGTAACACAAAATACTTAAAATGTGATTAATTCTAAAAGAAAAGAAAAGTGAATATATTTATTATTGCAGTTATTATCTTGTTACTGCCAGTGTATTGTGTTGCAGGAACTGGAATTTGATCAAAGAACTTTGTGTGTGTGGATGTAACTTATAAACTTCTGATAACAATTACTATTATTTTTGTTCCTGCTTGTTCAAACACCTACACAGGATTCCATCCTTGTGGATGGCACTGAATAATTGCATCAGTCCATCAAGGAGTCCTGCAAAGTCCTGGGTTTTGATATAATGAGTTGCACACTTGAAAGGGAAATATAAAACTGCTAACTTGGAAATAACCCCTTAAACAATTAATTTGAGGGCATTTTTATTCAACCATCTGGTTCATCTAATTCACCATTTTATTCAAGCATCTGGACAAGTCCACCTCCTAGGCCGCATTTTGGTCCACCTTGTTGCCTGACTTTATTTAAAATATTGAGTATTCCCTCATTCTATGGAAAACTCCCTCATTCTATGTATCACATAACCTCAGGAAAAAATCAGTCCCAGTTTAAACAGATTGTTATTACATTGTAAATAATGTTTTTATTTTAGTCTTTACATGAAGTGTTGGAAATTTCTTTCATTAGCTCGCATAGTCTGTCTTCTGCTAAAACAATAATTGATCCAGCCTTCCATATAGTTATAACAAAAAAATGAGTATTATGCTAAGTAGGAGACAGTAATATTCAGCTGTGTTTTACAAATCACAAGCTTCTCATAATTAATAAGAAATTCCTGATCAATTGCAACAAGCTATAAAACAGAAAATATAAGTGACATTGTAACAGAGTTTTTTACTTGCCAGTGCTATGGGATTAGTTTAAAAATCAGATTTTTAAAAAATAATTCTTAAAATTACTTTTCTAGCAGTTCATGAGTAAAATTTAAGAGTCTTTAATTCAGAAAAAAAATTCTAATGAGGAATCATGATATTCTAGGCAGTGATGTATGAAGAAATTAAAACAATACATTTAAGGGATTAATAACTGGGAAGTCAGAGGGAAATTGTCATCCAACTGAAAACTTTCTGATAGGATCCTAATGTAATTGGTTCTTTGTCCTTCACTGCTTGACACATTATCAATGAGCTTGAAGAAAACATGAAACCATCCAAGATAATTACTGTGGATTACACCAAGACAGCTAATGAAGAGGCCAGGTCACTGATCCAGAGATATGTGATGAATTCAGACAAATACCACATATTCCAATACAGCCAGGTCAAAAAAGAGGAAAACCTGTACTTTTAGGTCCAAAATCAGAGGCAGCACTTGCAGGCTAAATCAAACACGTGATGATTGGGATGCTGTGGGTGGCTGAGCTGGGGCGGGTGATGAGCAGTGATGAGATCCTCTGCACACCTGTGGGATTGTTGGGAACAACGACCTGCACCTGCCAGGGCCATCTGTGTGGAACCAGGAACACCTGTGTGGAATCGGGAACACCTGTGAGGAACTGGGAACACCTGTGTGGAACCGGGAACACCTGTGTGGAACTGGGAACACCTGTGAGGAACTGGGAACACCTGTGTGGAACCGGGAACACCTGTGCAGAACTGGGAACACCTGCTCTGAACTGGGAACACCTGTGGGAGCTGCTGGGAGGGGACAAAAGAGCCCTCCCAGCCCTCCCTACCCTGCTCCTGCTGGTGTGAACCCGTGGCTGAGGGCTGTGAGAGCTGCTTGGTGTCTGGCTGCTCCAAGAAAGAGGAATCCCAACGTTCAGGAGGTGTCCCCAGAGGCTCTAGCAAAGGTAAGGGGTGTGCAGAGCTCCAGCCTTGGTGCCCACTGCTGCCCGTGTGCTTTTCTTTGTCTGGGAGGTCTTTTTTTGGTCTGGTCTGTTTTTTTGTTAATATTGATGGTAAAGCTAAAGATTTTGGCTGCTGGAATCTTGCTCTATTGGAAGAGATGGTAAAAAATGTTTTGCTAAAGAAAACAACGCTTAAAGGTGAGGATTTTCATGCTGCAGGTGAATTTTACAAATGTGTGATTCTTGGCTGCTGCCTGAGATGTGTGCCTTCCTTTGTCCAGGAGGTTATTTTGTTATGGTCTGTTGAGCTGTGGTTTTTGGTCAATGTTAATGGCAAAGCTGAAGATTTTGGCTGCTGGACTCTCAGTCTGATGGAAGAGGTATTAAAAAATAGTTTATTAAGGAAAACAATGCTTAAAGTTGAGCGTTTTCATGCTGCAGCAAGTATAAAGTGTAAGTGGCAGTTGAAACCTTGTGAGCTTTACAAGTGTGTGATTCTTGGCCGCTGCCCGAGACGTGTGCTTTTCTTTGTCCAGGAGGTCATTTGGTTATGGTCTGTTGAGCTGTGGTTTTTGGTCAATATTAATGGTAAAGATGAAGATTTTGGTTGCTGGAACCTCAGTCTGGAGAAGAGATGTTGAAAAATTCTTTACTAAAGAAAACAATGCATGAAGTTGAGGGGTTTTGTGCTACAGGTGAATTTTACAAGTGTGTGGTTCTTGGCTGCTACCTGAGACATGTGCCTTTCTTTGTCTGGGAGGTCTTTTTGGTCCAGTCTGTGATTTTTTTTTTGTCAATATTAATGGTAAAGCTGAAGATTTTGGCTGCTGGAGTCTCAGTCTGATGGAAGAGATGTTAAAAAAGTGCTTACTAAAGAAAATAATGCTTAAATTAGAGGGTTTTCTGTTGAACTTTACAAGTGTGTGTTTCTTGGCTGCTGCCTGAGATGTGTGCCTTTCTTTGTCCAGGAGGTCATTTGGTTATGTCTGTTGAGCTGTGGTTTTTGGTCAATATTAATGGTTAAGCTGAAGACTTCGGCTACTGGAATCTCAGTCTGATGGAAGAGGTGGTAAAAATGGTTTACTAAAGAAAACAATGCTTAAAGTTCAGGTTTTCATGCTACTGGTGAATTTTACAAGTGTATGGTTTTGGCTGCTGATTTTTGATGGTGCTAGCAGTTATTATTTCTGTACGCTGAACAGGTGAGATTACTCAACATCATGAGCAATGGTGGAAAATGAAGTGCATGTAATGGTGGGAGGGCTCTGGTAACTGCAACATGAGGGTTCCATTTAATCCCTCTATATGATCTGTGTGTGCATTAAACTGTACATTGAATATGTGATTCAGAAGTTTTTATATGGACCCTTCATTGTCCATGAGTTCATTGCTTCCAGAAGCTGTGAATATGAACCACAATCCTGTCTAGATGTCAATGGTCATCAAACTCATATTAAATCCAAGATATAGCATTTCAGGCAGGACATATCCAGCATGATGCCTAAATAAATGATATTCTCACTATAAGTAGTAATTATTTGTCATTTCTTTCTCCTACAAAATTGATGTACTAATTGTTATTTGTGCATTATGCTCTCCTGACTTCTAATCTATTTATTTCAAAGGAACTAGTTATATAAATTGAGCTTCACAAATGTATCACAAAATGTTCTTTCCCTTTGGTAAGAATTTGGTAACTAAATAATCAAGTTAGAAGAATAACACAGTTGTTTTTTTGGAACAGCTTTTTCTGCTGCAGATCTTTGTATGTTATAACTCATTAAAATGTTGTGTTCTTTTTTTGTTTTCCATCACTGTCCCCTTTGTAGCAGAGTGAACCCTCTCTGCATGAGAATTGTAAACCTTGCTGGGTGTTGAATGCTCCTGCTTTGTATTTTTGTGAATATTGTCACCACAGTCCATGTGGCATTGTGTAAATCTTAAGAGATAGTAAAAGGAATAGTATTAATATTGATTCTTGTGGCACTCCTGTACTTGCTGCACTCCTTGGAAACTATTCCCACTTGCAAGTCTCCTTTGATTTGAAATCTGCTTTTATTAATCTACTCCAGTAACTCAGATATTTTAAGGTAACTTTGTAGATTTGCTCTTTATGATGGGCTGCCTCTAAAGCTCTGCAAAAGAGTAGATAAACTGTATTACTTTTACAGCATCTTTCTTATAAACTGTTCCTTTTTTCTTAAGTTTCTGAAATGTCTTTGTTAATATCCTCTATGAGTGACTGAGGGAGCAGAAGGATTTGAGAGGAGCATTTATTGTGTTCTAACAACCTCACAGACACTGTAAAGGCAGGGAAACCACAGGGCGGCCTGGGGAAGGCTTTGTTTGGGGAGCTGGGCCAGCTCTCCTGCTCAGAGGTTGGCTTGTGTGAGGACAGGGATTACCTGCTAACTGAACAAGTGTCTGCACGAAAGCCATCTGTCTGCGAGCCACAGAATTTAAATGCTCCTCTGTTGCTTGTTTTGATACTTGGACTTTGATAATCACCACCTTCTCTACTGATAAGACAGAAAAATGAGCCCTTTCCATAATGGATGTTTCATGCTTTCCTTTATAAACTCCTTGGGTACCCAGATATCCTCAACAAACCATTATTTTGCAACTGTTTTTTTCTTGTCTTACCACAACAGCTGTGCTTTGAAATGGTCATCATAGATTCACACACTTTTTCTGCCTAATGAGTTAATTGATTTGCATATCTAATGATATTTTAGCAGGATACACATCTGTGCTACTTGGTGTAATTGTCATTCCTTGTTGTAGAAAGTTATTTAACAGAAAATACTGTAGAAAAGCTGATACTGAAAGTCTGTGTAAGCAGTAGGATGGCTGGTCAGCTGCAGTTGGTACTGTATAATTCGAAAATAGCATTTCTGTTTAAAATTTCAGACTGCTCTGCATCCTCAGTGATTACTTGGGCGCAATCCTAATTTGAGATATTATCAGTGGTGAGTGAGTCATGCTTTCCTCTCCCTTGGCTGGTGATGACGAGTGTGTTAAAGATCCTTTGCAGGATAAATTGTAATGCTTGGAATTTGTTTTCCTGTCCAGTTATGTAATTTATATATATTAGTTTTCTGATTGATCAAGTGTCTGCTCTTAAAAGTATGCTAAGAGTTTCCTTATGCTCCTTTTGAACCTGACCAAAGAGCTCCGAGTTAAGGAGCTGGTAATGGAAACTGATACAGCCTTAACCTGAAACAGATGTTGGCGTGAGGGCCAGGGAAACAGGGAACAGTCTCTGCTCCGTGTTCACTTTTCCTTCAGTAGTGCCCTGGGGGCTGCAGCATGGCTGCTTTGCGTCAGGCCAGGGCTGCACTAATGAGCTTTAATTGCCCTGACCAGAATAACCTGGGGCTTGTTGCTGAGGGGCTCTTGGCTCTGCTGTGCCACAGAAACACCTGGGCCCAACAATCTCCTGCTCTCCTGGCTCAGGGACAGCTTCTCCTGGAAGAGCTCAGAGCTGTTGTGGGTTCTTTGTCTCCAGGTTTATCTCTGCTCCAGCAGGAAGATGGAATTTGAGACTGGCCTCAGCCCAGTCCTTCTGTGACCCTGCCTTGTCTGGGCTCTGGGGAAGGTTTCTCCTCTCCCAGCTGTGTCCTGCTCCATCCTGTGGGGCTGTGTCCCCTGTTTGGTGAGGCTGCACTCACCAGGTTTATCTCTGCAGTTGGAGAAACCCTTCCTCTTGCCTTTCAAACTGAAAGAGAGTAGATTTGAGTTAGATATTGTGAATAAATCCTCCCCTGTGAGGGTGAGGAGACCCTGGCACAAGCTCCCAGAGCAGCTGTGGCTGCCCTGGATCCCTGGCAGTGCCCAAGGCCGGGTTGGATGGGACTTGAAGCAACCTGGATATTATAAAGTTTCCCTGCCCCTGGAAGGGGGCTGGAATCAGGTGGCCTTGAAAGTCCTTTCTACCCCAGGCTGTTCTCTGACTCCCTGGCAATCTATTTGTAGCATTGTGTTTGCAATCTCTTGAAATGTTTTTTCAAAAATATTGTGAAGGTTCTGCTATCGTTCAAAAGCTTGTGTTGTACAGCTTATACAAAGGAACTTTGTGTAAAAAGAAACAAAAAAACAAACCCCCAAAAAACTAAAAAAACCAATCAGTTTGTACTTGAAGGAGAAGGCTTTCCTGCCAGTGGAGTTCCCACATCAGCAATACTGCAGAGATGTAATGGGCAAAGCACATGAAATCTGATTAAGGAATGTTTCCCTTAAAGGTAATCTTACAAACAAAAGCAAAATTGACAGTTGCCATCTGTAATCTGGAACTTCTCTAGATTTCATTTGATTTCTCAAAACCTGTGAATTTTGAATGAGGAGAAAATCTCTGTGGTTCACATAATGTGTTTAGAGACATGAAATGCCTAGACAAAAAGGCAAGAAAGGAGAAGGGAAGAAAATCCATCATAGTGGTGTTTCTGCATGCAATACCACCAAGACCTGGTGAAAAATTCTACCATGGGCTGAGAATCTTCTCTCCATCCCTTTTGGACAGTGTTTAGGATAATTAATTTGCTTTTGAATAAATTAGTGTGATGAGTGAGAGTAGTTCTTCAAGTCAATAAGAATTTAAGAAAGAATTGAATGCAAATAAATACCAAGCTGAAAAATCTGACTCTATTTTTTACTGAAGGAGCTTTTTTAGTTGGTTTGGTTCCTGAACATGAAATCAGACCAATCTTAAGCTTTCTGAGAAATGGGAGTAATTTGGTACAAGATGACCCACAGAGCTGTTTGGTGCCTGAGCTGTTTGCAGCATTTTTGTGTATTTTGCAGCATTTTTGTGTGTTTGCAGGTTGTGTTTGTGTCCTGTGCGCTCCTGTGGCTGCCTGGAGCAGCTCAGGGCACCTTGCTCACCCTGCAGGGCCAGGGAAGCACAGGTGTCAGTCCAGCAGTGCTGCTGTGCCAGAGGAATGGGGGAAAAGGATGTTTCTTGTGCTGTTTCTGAGGAACAAAGCAGCTTAAAATGGTATGACAGGAGACAAGAACAAGCTTTTGAAAGCCCTGAAGCGACTGAATGTTTTGTAACAGCAAGGTGGTTGGATAAATCCCACTGTTCTGTGGAGGATGTGCCAGCTGATAAAGCTTTTCTCCACAAGTGTTTGCATTCTGCTTTTAGGGCAGAATCCTTCTATTTGAGAGGCTGGATGTCTGCATAGGAAAAAACAGTGCCCAGTATGAGAGTGGGAATGGAATTAAAACCTGAAAAAATGGACCACGCTGGAAATTCAGAATGTAATGAGTGAAAGGCAGATGCAGATTGGTATTCCTCTCCTGCCTTCATTTTACCTGCTAAGTAAGTGATGCTCAGTATTTCAGTAGTGGAGATGTGTTTCTATTCACTCAAACTCCAAAAAAACAATTCAGTGCTGTTTCTGAGGTTCCTTTCACAGAAGATGGGGTAGAGGAAGAATGCAGATGGGCAGGGTGGCCATCCTTTGAGGTTTCAGTCATGTGTGCATCCCTCCATCACACACACACTGTGTCTCATCCTTTCTGTTTCCCTGCCACAAGGAAAACTGTGGGAGCTCTCAGTGGGTGTTCAGCAGGTAGGGAAAAGTTGGGGAAGATTGGGATTTAAACAAAGGGTGTGCTGCTGATTAGGCTACAGTGGAGTGTTTTAGACAGCACACACAAACAGCAGTCTTTGCTGCTACAAAGACTGGTGCAGTACCAAACTAAATAACTTTAAAAGGAACAAGATCATTTAAATAGAGGTTATATTTTTTTAACTCGCTGTTAGGAATTTTTGTGTAGAAGTACTTGGTACCTCAGAGTGCCAAGTAAATCTGCATAGCAGAATGTCTAGTGAATCTCAAAATATTTTTGGCTGTTTTCAGAATTATTTTGCAATTACACAGGAAGTAAGTGCTATGTCATTGTATATTTCCAGCCTGTTGGCAGTTGATTTTATTTTAGTTTTAAGAGGAAGGCAGGGTGATTCTAAACTGGTAGAGATGACGTTTATACACTTACTAAAAACTGATAATGGAATATTTTCTTCATAAGATTTTTTCCCTTTTAGTCCTGTGGTATGACAAGACCAAATAAATGTGGAATACTTTTCACTGTGTTACATAGCCTGAAATCCATTTAATTTCATTTAGATGGGATCATATATGTTGCCACATGGAATCCATCATGTGTGTTGCTTTCTCTGGGTACTTCTGGTTAAGTCAGGCTGCCTTTGCACTGGGCTGGGTTGATGAGCAGAGTGATGCTGTGCTCTGCAGTAGCCAAAGTATCAAAATGGAGTTTTTCCCACATGAATTTGGCTGTGTGGAAAGTTATGTCCATCTTCCCTTGTGTACAAATTAATTAAACAGGTGTGTATGTACACCAAGTGTTAATAAAACTGGACTGCATAATTTATTTATTTCTGTTTTAATTTCTAGCTAAACTATTTCCTATGTGAGGTTTTCTGTTTCTCCATGGCCTGTCTCTTTCATTGCTTACTTACCCTCTTTGTTTCACTTTTTGGTTTATATTAATTGGATGGATTGAACTTTTATTCAAGAGAGAAAGTATCTGAGTACTTTATGTTTTTTCCTTCATTTTTCCATGAAAGAAAAAAGCAAAACAAAACCCCAAGATTTCTTAAATGGAATGAAAGGCATCTGTATTCTCTAGTGGCAAAAGGAAAATTCCTTTCTGTTTCAGCAGGATAAGAACTTTTATCATATCTTTTAAAATGGTTTAAAGTGGAGGATTTTTGTCAGCTGTCAACTCGAAAGGTCATGTTTTAGGCAGTCAGTCCTAAGCCCCTTGGATAATGTTTACAGTGCTCTCAAATGACTTAAAATGGACTAAATTGTTTTCAGCTGATGGTAGTAAAGGTCATGGAGGAAATCTGTTTAGCTGGCCTTGCTTGCTGCCTAAGTACACCCAGTAAAAATGTGCCATAAACTGCAGCAAGACGGGAGTTCTGACTTTAAGAGACACAGGAGGGAATGGAATGTAGCTCTTGTGGGCAGAAATTGCTTGGCAGAGAATTTGCTAAGCAGAGGTTCCTACTTCAGGAAACTTTTGTCCAGTCCCTGCTCGATTCTACATTTTCCTTTTGTCTCCTTTCATGTTCTAATTCATCACTTGGAAGAATTTGTGCATTTAGGGGCATTTTCTAATCTCAGTGTGGGTGCTCATAACTTCCAGACACTCTAATGAGAGGCAGACATGATCTTAAGGTGGTGGGAGAGTGGGGCAGGCAAAAAAGATTTGAATTTCCTGAAACCCCTTGTCAGCCCTCACTTGCCCCCAGAATGTGGCTCCATTCCCCTCACTGCAAATGTCACTGTGTTGATTACAGGGACGGCTCATGCAGTGTAAGGTATTGCCAAATCCAATGATGAAATGGTCTTATTAGAGAAAACCAAGATAAATTACCTGTTTGTTATGGATCTGGTTTCTAGTGGCATTTGCTGCTGGATTTTTTCCTCACTGTTCTTGTCCAACCTTTCCAGAAATGTCTTCTCTAAACTATAACAAAATGCATAGCAATTATAGCAGGTCTTGCAGTACCTGATAGTACACACAAATATTATTTTTCTTCTGTGAGTGCTGGAAACCCCAAAGTAGTGGGATTTTACCCTGGAAATCTCAGAGGAGACACAGCCAGCCTGGTTTTCAGCACTTAAGTGGCCCAGGTAACTTAAGCTGTAAGGTTTTTACCAAGAGTGGATGAGATCTAATTTGAGGAAAGCAAGTGAAAGGCTTGTCTGCCTCTCTCAGACATTGTGCTGCATTCTGTGGAGTGATGAACAGCAAAGAGGGCAGTTCCTTAATGATGTTTTTGCAGATACAATAAGAGAACAGAAGAGCTGAAGTCTGTGTTTGAAATGTGCAAAGTGCTTGCACGATATACAGTTACAGAAAACACTGTGTTCCATTAGCCTAATTCCATCATTCCCCAGCTAAGTGGGTAATCCAGGGAACAGGAGTGATCCAGCGTTATGAAAAGCTTGTCTGGGTTTCATCTCCTGCTCTTGTGCCACGTGGGGCCTTTCTGCAGAGTCAGGTGGATGCTGAGTGAGGTTCTGTGATAAAATGCTACAGAAATAAAGTGTATTTGCCTGGCTATGTTTCAATGTTGAACAATTGCTGACTTGAATGTGTTAGATGTGTTTGCTGTACAAATGCCATGTGATTCCTAATTCCATGTAATTGTGGGAAATGCTCCTTTTTCGAGCCGAAGAAAAAGTGGGTTTTTTCTGCATTTGACACTTAAGCACAGCCTTAGAACTTCTACATTTTAAAATTGCACATTTAAAGCAATGTGAGGTCACTGTACTGCATTTCAGACTTTTTCTATAGTGATGATGTCACACCACTTAAAAATTATGTATTTGTGTACTTCAATATGCTCAGGGTATTTGAAGGTAAAAGTGTCTGTGAACATTTAAATATTGATTTAGAAATTTTAGTTGAAATACTGCTTTGAAATTTACGGGACTTCTAAATTTATGATAATAAAGCTGTCTGCCCTTAAATAATGATCAAAAGCGCAAAATGAAGTTATATGGGGTGGGGGGAAGCAACCACAGTTTGTTCTGTGGCACAGGACTAATGCTTAGTGGAGTTCTGAGATTTTGGTTTGAGGTTTTTTTGTTGGTCTCTTTGAGGTGATTCAGTGTGATTTGAGTAATTTGTCAGCTATAAATCAGCCTAAATTGAGTGGAGCACTTTGCTTTTCTGCCTCTGTCTCTCATCTTCCCTCTTCCATAACAGTTTATCACAGTGGCCAGGAAAGAGCTCAGTTAGGAGGACAGGAAGACCTTGTTCCTGTGTCATGTTTCCATCCCTAGATATTAGTGTGTCACTCGGATGGATACAGATTGTTTTGCTGCATGTCACCTATGACAGACTGAAGGACAACAAAAACAAACTCCTCCAAGCCTACACAGAAAGCAAGTTTCACAAAGTCTGTGTGACCAGACTAAATTAACTCTTCCCTGGTTCAGCCTGTTCAGAGCAGGGCAATCTGTGTGTGTGTGCCATTAAATCTCTGTGCTGGGCTTGCTGAGCTCCTGGGAGTGGCTGAGAGGTCACACAAAGCTTGTTGTCAGCGAGCAGAACTCTGGAGTGTAACTAAATCATAGTTTTTTATGGCAAAATAGCATGTTAGGTAATTATACATACCACAGAAAGCATGAATTGATTGAAAATAGAAGTTAAAAAGATTACAGAGGAAGGTGGCCTATTAGAGCCATTTTTATTGATTTACTGATTTTAAACTTCCCTTGGCTTTGGTATAAAAGGCTCCTGTAGAGTTTCCTTGCCATGGAAAGAACTGAACACAGGGTTAGAAAACCAGTCTGTCTCTCTGGGAAAGTTACCAATTACTACCATTTAAACTTGCCTTAGTCATTTTATCTTTGTATTGCTTAGTCTTTTCAAGTTTATTTTACATGAGAATTTCCCCCACTGTCCACTGTGTGTGCACGTGGAGCTGCAGCTCCCCTGGGAGGAGGATGAACAGTGAGCTGGGTGTCTTGCCTGGCTTTCAGCACTTTAGAGGAACAGCTCTGCACAGCTGAAGTGTGCATGTAGCTCTGAATGGTTTTACTGGGATTAAATTTACCTCGGGCAATCAAGTATCCATTTTATATCTGCATTTGTGTTGACCTTTTTGTGGTACCATAATGCTATTTAATGCCACCTGAAATTCTTCTCCTCAAAATCAAGAAGCATCTTAATGAAGAAAAAAATACTAGTGCATCATTCATGTGATTTACTGATGGTCTAACTGACCTGTGCATGGATCCAGGGGTGCAAATTCTACTTTACAAAGCAGCCTTGTTGTTCTGGCCTTTTCTACCCGGCTGTAATTTAAAACTGAAGCCTTTAAATGTGCTGAGGTAAAATGCAAGCTCTGCTGGCAAATTGGAGAGATAGATATTGACTGGGTGTTGTGTCACTAGAACCAGACATTCAGGCTCCCTGAAGTTTTAATTCTTGATTTAATTTTTTGATAATGTGTCACAGTTGTAACAGTGTGTCTGAAGCAAGGAAAAATGACAAGCAGGGCCATTAGGGAGTCTGTACCTACTCACTGCTGCTCTCCACCCCACCCGAATCCTGGTGTTCCCAGAGTAATAAAAGTGTGTGATAGAACCATTATTTGACAGTAGGACAGGGACTCAGATGAAATTAAATGCGAGATTACTTGAAAGCTTAAATTATATGACTAATTAACAGCCACTCACGTATTTTGAAGGTAAAAATACACTGCTACAGCTAACTTTCAGTAGCTGATAAATTTCTATGGCAATGGGCAGGGGTTTCCCATCCAAATGGTGAGAGATCTGGAAGAAATTTGGCCCCAATTAAACAAGCCCATGATGATTGGCCCCAATTAATCAAACCCATGATGACTGGCCCCAATTAATCAAACCCATGACTTTTGGTGCTCTTTTAAATAATAAAAATATCAGCAGTGCTGTTTCAGGGAGGTGCTTGTGTGTGAGTGGGAAATGCACTGGTAGGTGACAGCTTGGGCAGTTGTGATTGTTCAGCTGATAAGCTGTTCTTAGAGCAGATATAATGTGAGGAAGCATAATCTTAATGGCTTTTAGTAGCACTCAGACTGCTTTTATACAAAACACCTTTGTAAACAGGAATTAGGGTAAGTCATTTTAGACACAGCATTATTTCATAATCAACTTTGTTTTAGCTATGTATTTATATACATATTTTATTATTGTAACTGCTGGAGTATCTTAACTAGCTGAAAAACAAAAGAAATATGAGGGGAGAAAGAACTTGTGTTGCTTGTGGAAATTTATTGCTGATTTACCTTTGTTATGATATTGTTTTTGTAAAACCTGGAGGTGGTAGCAAAACTTGCTATAGTTAAACACTAAAAACCTGAAAAATAACACTTAGAAGATAACACACAGCAGATAAGGCTATGAGGCAAGGATGGGGGAGGAAAAGGCTGGAAATAGCGGTACAGAGAGCCAGAGCTGGTGTCAGCTTGACACAAATGGAGTGGATCTGCAGGCATTTGTGGTAAAAGGACAATGGGCAGCAAATGGTTCAGCTGGGTTGAGAGAGATTATTTACTTAAACTGTGCTGTCTCCCTGTGCCCCCACGGGAGCCATGTGAGGCTATTTCTACAAATGAATCGGTGTTTAGAGGGGTTTATTGCTTCTCTTTTTCCAAGTATCCATAAAGAAATGCTAGGCTATTCCTGGTGGAATTAGGGTCAGGGTGAACATGATCTCTGTTTCTGGAAACCCAGCCATTACTTGCAAAGTACAAGTACATTTATCCTGGTGATTAAAAAATAAATAATAGTGATTTTTCTCATTGAAAGTTATGAAAGTGACTCTTTCTTAAAGAAGTTTGAGAGCAGAAGGGGAATTAATATTTAATGTTACTGCTGTATGTCTTGGAGCTGGTATTGTCTGATGCATTTCACCTCTGCCTTCTCCACAATGAGATGTCACTTAGGGAATGGCCTCAGGATCAGTTTAGAGCCATCTCTAACAAGTGGACACGTAAAGGAACAGTAATTAGTCCAGCCAGAAGATAGCTTTGGGTAAACAGATTTACATCAAATGTGGTTCTGAAACCTTAATTGGATTTCTGTTGCTTTGCCCTAATGACAGAAAACCCGTTTGCTGCTATCAGGAACATAAAATATCCCTGCAGGGCTGTCAGAGTGGGGTGTTTTGCCCTCACTCTGGTTGTTATTCCCCATGTTAGTGTACCTGAGCACTAATTGTTTGGTTATTCATTAGCAGAAATGTTTGAAAGGGACTGGGCAGACATGCTAACAAGAAATCCTAAACCAATTTCCCACTCTCCCTGAAATGAGTATTTATGTATTTTGTATCAAGTAGCACAATTCTTCTCAGAAGAACTGAAGGTAACCCACCTCAGAGAGCTTTAAGCTGGGCAACTGCTTTGAAAGGTGACAGACTTTAGTTAATTAATTTTTGACACTAATTGGATAAACTGGACTGGTAATGTTCAGGTTATGTAAAAAAATGTACCCAGATAGAAGCACCACCTGAGACTGCCTTTGAAGACCCTTGTTTAGAAGTTTGTCTGGTATTTTCTCCTTATTTCCGAGGTATTTATTTTCATTTATATGAAATACAACTATTGCAGTAGGAGTGATTTTGTGTGGCAAAACAGAATATCCAGAAAATTGAATGAGCTGGTGGTGATTTATGGACTTCATCTGAAAATGAACAAGGTTCACCTACATCCTGCTTTATGTTCAGTTGGATGTTATAATAGTAGCATACTTATAATGTTATCAAGTATACATAAAATTAAAGTATCTTGTGACTATTTACTAACTTCCAGAGCTCCTTTGAATGGATCTTAATGGCAGACAAATGTACAGATGGGGTAAAGTTGTTCCAGTGTCAAACTCTCTAGCAGAAAGTATTACAAACATTGCTGATCTTAATGCAAAATTATTAAATTTTTAGCTTATATTTGAATTCCATTCATCTTTTAACATTCTACTTTACTTTCTTGCATTTTTTGCACTTCTTATTCTACAGAGATATAAAAGTAAATGGTGTGTGATTCTTGGTTTTTTGGTTTTTTTTTCACCTAAAAATCCATGTGTTCTTAAACAGAAAAAAAAAGAGCATAAAGAAAAGCAATATTAGTGCTTGGTCTTGCTGCCATCTTTCCAACTTCCCTGCATGTATCTCTGTTTCTGTGACAGAAGTTTTCTTGTGTTGTGTCCATTTGAAACAGCTTTTTCAGTTTTGTGGACTTTAATGAGGGGAAAATAATTTATGATAAGTTTTTTAAAAATGAGAGTTCTTTGAGCTTATCTTCATAAAAGCCAGTTTTATTGTTGTAGAAGTTAGGGAACAGAGATGTTATTTCCATCAGTTTTAGTGGGACATAAAATGGATTTGCATTCCAGCATCAGCTGGGTGCTTTGGGAGGTCTCCCTGGGTGGGCTGGTGCTCCCCCCTGGTTTTTAATCTCTTTTCCCCAGAAGTTTGCCTTCCCCTGAGCTCTGTCTGCCCTTTCTGCTCTGCCTGATTCCAGCATCACCCATCTGCAGGGTGACAAATCAACCCCAGCAGCCAGTCAGGCTGGGGATGTGCAAGTGCTCCTTGTTCCTGGGCTGCTGCAGCCGCCTCGGCCCTGCCCTCCTGAGCTGGGCAGGGATAAATGGGTTTGTGCCTTCCCTTTGCCAGGGGTGTCCAGGGACGGGATGGAGAGCAGAGCACTTTCTGTGCTGCTGGGGCAGGTTGCTCCAGGATCTCGGGCAGTCCAGCAGATGTTGGCTGGCTTGTACAGCTGAGATGTTTCATTTGGGGTGGGAGGGAGGGAAATAGCAATGGAAATTCTCATTATTTTCTTCCTGGAAATTGAAATTGAGATCATTTTCTTTCTTTTTGTCACCTTCCATTTCCAGCTTTGGTTAAGCTGTAGTGGATCTGGGTTCAGAGTTATTCTGGAAGATTGTCCAAGGAGCTGATAATAGGCAGGTTTGCATCTGAGAAAGCTCTAGGGGGAAAAATAAGGGATCTGGAGCTCAGATTGACATCTCCAACTGAGCTTTACACATGGACCAGGCAAGAACTGCAGTCATGGATTATTGTTTCCATTGCACAAGGAATCTGCTCCCAGATAAACTCTATCTAGTGGATGCTGTTCTACTGGAAGGAGATGATTGTATATGACATATATCACAGTATTTTAGGACAATGATTGTACAGGAGTTTTGGTTCTACAATTATTACACTTACAAGCTTTTACTTGGGCTCAGTGTGTTTATGTATTGTTTTCTTAGCAGAAAGAACACTTGGAAAATGACAGCCACGGCATATACGGAATGTATCACTGTTAATTAACACAGTCTTAAACTTTGTCAGAGCTGAATAAATGATTGAAACAAGTTCCAAATTGTGTTAGGTAACTTCTGGCTAGCTCGCTTTTTAATTTGTAAACTGTCGTTGGAAACATACTAATTGTTGCATGTTAAGCAATCCTTGCTGCTGCCTTTCTGGGTGCTAATTTGATATTCTTGTCAGCAGCTAACAATGGCTTTTTTGATCTGAGGTTCTGGTGACAGGCTGGCACTCTGATGCTCTTCCCAGGCTGAGTGTAACTCCCACTCTCAGCATTGTGGTGCAGGTGCAAATTCCCCAATTTCTTTTCAGGAACATTTGCTGGTAATTCAAGACTGGGTAGAATATTCTTGCCAGTAAGCGAAGTGTTAGAAAGTCAGCAGGGCTGTGAACACACTTGGGCCCTGAAACAGCCAATTGTGCGATGCAGAATGCATGATTAATAGAACTGCAAGGAGGGGACTCAGTCTGTCAGACCTCGCTGCCAACTGCATGGATGGCAACCTGGTGCCTCTTTGCAGAGCAGTTTCTCTTACATAACACTGCAGGCTTTTGTGGAGTACAGAAACTTGATAGCAGAACAGCTTTGGAACAAAACAAACCCTGAAGGTTTTGTTCCGCTTTGCTGATGGTTTGTCTAATGGGAGTTTTTCAATTGTTTTGTTTTTTTACTAAAGAAAACGTGTGAGATGTATCATTTATTTGGGAATCTCACCTGTCCTCTGGAGGACTCCTGACATCCTTTACTGAGAGAGTGATCTTGGGAAAATCAGCAGCATTCCTTTCACTTTGTCCCAATATTAGGTGTTCTTCAGAAGGGAACAGTGAGCTGCCTTTTTGCTGGATCACTGCACGGTTTGTATTTTAGAACAGTAAGCATTTTTCTCATGGAGCTCAAACCCAAAGTACATAAACATTTTCCCTAAAAGTATTTGGGTTATTAGGAATTTCTGTACTAGGTGTGAAATTTTGCTTCCAGTAGAGTCTTTGATAATGAGATCAACCCAAAGTTCTGGATGGTGTCAGCAGGATCAGATCTCTGCTCCTGGGGGTTATGCCACTGATGGCTGTTTTGAAAAGCACATATATTTAAGCTATACAAATGTGAGCACCTGAAGTGTTGTTTGGAATCAGTCAAAAAGAAAGGTTCAGTTCATGGAAACACTCGCTGTGCATCCAGGGAAAGACAAAACTGTGCTTTATTTAATGTGTGGAGTCCAGGAACTTGCTTTGTGTGTGTGTTTAGAGGGTCAAAGACATCTTCAAGTGCTATCAGTAGAAATACAAGCAGTGATTCCTGGTGCAATTCTGAGTTCAGAACAGGCCAAGGAAAGTTACTTTGTCAGTGTGCATAAAAGGAGAAAATTATTGTAGGCTGTGAGAAACACCCTCAAGGAGAGCAGCCAGGTGAAGCAACAAACCAACACTGTGTTGTGATGGATGATTCTAGAGACAGCAGTGAGAAATTCTGGGTTCTAATAACCATGTTAAGGGAGAAGGAAGTACACAGAGAGGAATTTTCCAAGGGAATAAGGAATATTTTGGTCTAGGAGTGGGCTGTGGCTTGCAGAAGGCTCTGTTGAGCGAGGTGAGTGATTGCACAGGTGTGACTATAGACAGGATCAGGGTTTTGTCCTGCTCAACCTCAGACTGGAGTCTTTGTGAAAAAAAACTTTAATGGGAATCCAGGCCTCTGGCTGGTCACTCCAACTGTTCAAGCCTCTGCCTTGGTGTGAAACTACAAATTACAATTGTCATGGTATCTTGAAACAAAACTTGGTTGGCAAGATTGGTAATTGGGCTGTGCTGGTGTTGGAGTTATTTGCCCATAGACATGGTAAGAGAAATGAGAGATTTTGAGCTGTAATTGTAAATAAAAAGCAAAATAAGTTGTATAGGAAATATTAGCATCACATACTGGAAATAAAGAAGAATAGAGAGGTGCAGGAGGAAGTGGAGAATGCATCCCCCTAGACTTGAAGCAGTTGGACAGATTGTAGGGCAAACCAGAAATTTCAGCTTCTCAGCACAAAGAAAAATGTCACCATAAACATGCTAAAACCAGTATTTAAAAAACAGCACACCAAGATTATCACAGATGCAATATTTAGGATTTTTCTGTCATCTTTTCTTCAAGCTGGTAATATTTTGTGTTAATATTTAACTAAGCCACAATTCCAACAAAAATTTATTTCTTGTGGGTATCTCAAGGTTGAATAAGTTCTTTAGGCTAAGAGAGTTTTCCCCCCAGATTTAATAATCACTTCTGTATTGCCCCTCTCCTCCCAGGAGGAGTTCAGCACTGGCACTATTATGTTCCTTTTGTTTGTATTTAGTTTTATATCCATAAATTATCAAATGTGAGAAAAGAAATCCCAAAACAGCAGTAGATGTCTGTCTCTAATGCTTAATTTTCCTGAAGTAATGTGAAGAGTCTACCCTAAGTAGTAGAAGCAAAAATGCATTTTACATACCAATACTTTGAGCAGGCTAATGGTGCTACTTGTAAAAATAGCAACAGCAGTCCACTGAAAACTGCTAAAAATATCACATGGCTATTAAAGCTTAATTGTGGAGCACAAGGGGACTGAAATAACAAAGTCAAGGTCTGGCCTTTCTCCTGCCCCTGTGTGTGTGAATTGTGATGGGTTTGGCAAAAGCCATCACTGCTGGAGCAGTGCATCTCTTCTCAGCCTCTGTTTCTCATTCTGCACTAATGTTCCTGATTTTGTTACATGTGGAATGTTTGAGACCTGAATGCCTGCACAGCTTTTGGAGCTATGGTAGTTCAGTGTATCCCCATGTGCTTATTTTGAAATGCACATATTTAAACTATACAAAGGTAAGCACCTGAAATGTTGTTTTGAATCGGTCAAAAAGGAAGGTTCAGTTCATGGAAGTTTATGTAAAATCTTTAAATCACATCTTTGAATACTTTTCTCAGCAGCTGCACGCTGGCAGTCCTGTAGCCAGCCAGCAGCCAGTGCTATTCATAGGATGAGGGAAATGGTGAAAGCCACCAGAGCTGTAATTTTATGAGGTCTCCTGGAGCATTTAGTGTGTGCAAACTTAGGCTTTTGTTCAGTTTGCTTAGGCTTTGGCTCCAGTTTGGGCAGGTGTGGAGTAGCAGTGTTTTATAGACAACATGGAGCAGGTGATAATTGCAAATTATTTAATGGAGTTATGCACCATAAGTGTAAAGAAATGAGATGGGAGTAGCTGAAGGGAAAATAGCAATGTGTAGTTTGTCAGCAGTGGTCAGAACAGCCTGAGAGAAGGTGGTGGTGCTGCAGAGGGCTTGTGAGCAGCCTGACTCACAAATACCCCACTTTAGACATGCTTTTGCACTGATTGTTTCTAGATAAAGGAGCTTAGTGAGCTGTTACTGTCTTGATCTGCATGCCCAGGGCTGTAATACATAATTCTCATTCCACCATTAGACTTTCAATCCATTTGCTTTTATTGCAGTTTTCTATTTTAAAACCCAAGTTCTTTAATTCCCTTTATTGCCATGCTTGTTCCTGAGGTTCTGTTCTGGTGCTGTGGGCTGCATGCCCTGGCTGCAGATACCTTCATGCTGGGCTGCCTTAAACTGAGATTTAGGGGGGCTGATTTTACCCATGATCATTAAAAATAGTGATGTTGTCTAAGCACAAGCATGTTTTCATAGGAAAGAAATTCAGCTTGACTGTTTTAAATATAATACAGCTACAGGTAATGTTCAAAGGTGCTTGAATGCTGTTGGTGCTGATTTTACCCATGATCATTAAAAATAGTGACATTTTCTAAGCACAAGCATGTTTTCACAGGAAAGAAATACAGATTAACTGTATTATATTTTAAAACTGTCAATGTCCAAAGGTGCTTGAATACTCAATGCTGTTACAGCTGTGCTATGACCCTCCCCTGCCCAGATTTGTCAGAGTTCATCCCTGTATAACATCTGGAAGTGTTCCTCCTGCCAAGGACTACCCATAATTATTTAAAACAGACTTTTCTTTGTGACTTCTAAAGCAAAGTCCTTATTTGAGAGCTCTCAAAGTTCTCCATGGTTTGGGCTGGGTCACTGTGAGGAGTTGCTGAGGCAGGGTTGGTTCTGGCAATGCTGAGCCAGCAATTGCAAGGCTGGTAGCAGGTGTTTTAGAAATCTCTTTTAATGCTAATGATTTCCCAAAATGATAAGTTTTTCAGGATCAATGAAGCTGTTAAGGGTTATGAGAGTGGCAGACTGCCCCTGAGCTGAGCAGAGATGAGAACAAGTACTTGAAGCATTTATTGAATTTTGGAAAGGTGAAGGGACAGTTGCTTTGGCTGAGTGAAGGAGAGGAGTTTCTCTCCTTTACTCAGCCAAAAAAACCCAGTTTCTTTCCCCTGATGGGAATTAATAAGGCTTGTCACTTCCATCCTTACCCTTGTTCCATATCCTGTGCACCAAGCTCTTTGCTCTTGTAATGTGGCTAATTTTTCTCAAAATATTTCAAGTTCTACTTCTCTTTTGTAACTTGCATCAACTGCAGCACCCCCACACCACAAACCCAGTTCTCACATAGCAGAGCTTCCCTTTGACTGCTTGTCACTGCAGTAGCAGCATCTTTTTAACCATTCTCTTTTCAGAATATCTTCATTGAATTCTTTACTGGCTGGAGTGGTTGCTGCCTGTACAGTTCCATTGCTGGCACTCAGAAGTTGCTTTAGCTTGGAAAAATAGTCCTGGGTGGAAGTTTTCCACTGGGAGGTTGACTTGGGCTGTTGGCTTTGACCTTAATGTTCAGAAACTCTTAAAATGGAACTTAGTATGGATGTTAGCAAACTTACTGGAAGTATTCAGTTTTTCACCTTGTGCCCACTCTGTTATCAGTGTTCAGTCGCCTTGGCATGAACTACACAGTGGTCTTAGTGTGAAAATGGAATATATTGTTTATTATTGACTGCCAGCCTTGAATATTGTATGATTTAAACTTTGCAAGGACATCATGTGTAATTCCATTATAGTTTTGACAAAATATGCCATTGTAGTTTTTGAGTGGGTGCAAGCTTTTTTCTTTTTCCCCTCTTGAAAATCTACTAATATATAGTATAAGCATACTGATAATGTTATTTTATATAAAAGGAAAAGCACAACTTGCCACAGGCAGTAGGAAATCATCACTGCTTTCAAGAAGGAAAGGTGATGGTTAGTTTTAACCAGAAGAAACAAATGATGAAAGGTGGGGAACAGGAAAACATGATTACTGTACATTTAGATAGATATTTAATTTAGATTGATTAAGGCATTTCTATAAAGGCAGAATTGCAATAGGTTTTGCAGGCTAAATCAGTAACATTATTTCCTAAAATATTTCCTAGGGAACTTTAATTATAAAACGACTTTTGTATGTAATTTCCTGTGCAAGAGTGCCCTATATAAATGTGCCCTGTGCATTTACACTAAAAAACCAAGAGAATGCTTACATTTTCTCAAATTCCTTTTTAAAACCAGAATGGATTAGCATTGTGTGACTTTATTTGAGCTTTCAAAAAACATCTGGGAAAAAATGGAATTGCTGGAAGATTGACTTACCTTGTTCCAACTCTTGCACTTGTGTGTTTGAGTTGATGGTAATTTGCTGCTAACAGTTCCATTGTGATCTGAGCACTGGTGTAATGTAAACTGTCACCAGTGACATTTCTGTGCCCTGACAGCTTTTTTTCTAGTGTGTGGGTAATTGTGAATTAGGCTAATAGACTTTTTAGCTGCAATGAAAAGACCTCTCGTTCACCTTGTTGTTGAATGCTTGCTAAATGGATGTGTACAGCAATTACTCATTTTGTTTAAACAAGTAATATTTTACCCTTAATGTTGCACTTGTCACTGTCAATAAGTAATTATGTAACTTCAGTTGCCTCTTTCTCTTTCTTCTCCTTCCTTGTGTTTTCTTAAAGTGAAATCTTACCAGACCTACTATACAGTGACTTCTGCAACCTTTCTGTGAAAGCATGTTCCATTTTGAATGCATTAGTCAACATAATTCCTTGTTTAGGTCTTTAACGATGCTGTGCTTTATAAAAGCAAATAATTTGTGATTGCACTGGCTGTTTTCTACTTGCTGCTTCTGTGAGAGCCTCAGAGATGGAGTTGTGTTAGCAGGAGTCATTAGCAAATGACATAATCACCTCAGTAAAGAAAGGCACTGATCTCTGCTGGGCTTTCTAACACATCAATAACCCTTAGATCTAGGAAATAAACAATAAAATAAAGTGTAAACTCTGCAGTTGTTGAGTGTCTTGGATTTCTAGGTGTAGCTGCAAATCTGTTGCCTGTCAGTGGTTCTGGTCCATGCTTTTAGGGCTGAGGTGGTGCTGGTGAGAGGAGGGGAAATCTCAGCTGTTCCTGTGTGCAGGAGTGATCACAGGGTGCTGCTGGTCCTGAAGAATTGTGTGTTATGTCTTGAGAAATGAATGGAATTTGCATTCAGTGTTTCCCTTCCCACAGGGGTCCAACCTGAACAAATTTTCTCAAAGAGATGGTTCAGCCACTGCTGTAAAATTGTCCTTTAGCACCGGATGAGATGCAGAAACCTTGAATGTTTTTCCAGTTTTCTTCTTTAGAATAGTTTGTAAATATGAAATATCTTCCAAATGCCCACCATAAATTACTATAATAGGTTTGTAGAAAGGAGAAAATCGGTGCCAAGCCGTCTTGAACACCACACTACCAAGGCACTTAAGGCATTTCTCCTAAGAAATGGGAGCTGCAGCAGAGGCATGTTTCCAGAGCAGCCTAAGTGGCTGCATTATTTCAGCACGATGGGATGCTCTCAGACAATCAAGAACACTTTTTTGCACAGTCAGTCCAGGGGCTGGAAAGCAGATGCATTATCTGGTTCCTGTTGCTGGGAAGAAGGAGGAGAATAATCAGCCAGGAGTTATCCAGGAAGCAAATGGGAGATGCACAGATAAGGAGGGCAAACACTGGTCTGCTGGCCCCCTGTCTGTGCCCTGTGCAGTCTGAGCTGCACAGATGGGTCCTGATGGATTGTGGGGCTATGGGGTATGGACACGAGTCTGGGAAGGGAGCAGCACCACAACCATTATGGGCCACTGAGAAAACATTGCTGTGCAGCGCTGCTCCTGTCTGAACTTCATCAGAACTAATTAAACAGATAATGGGGCTTGTCTATGGAACAAGAATTAGTTAATGGCATGGAGTAGGGGAGGGCCTAAAGAGCCTTTCTAAGAAAAGGTAATTAGAGGCTCAGTCGTGGGGTTTTCTTTTGTTTTGTTTTTCTCATGTTTTTCCTCTCCACCCCCACATTTTAGAAACTAAGACGTATTTCCAAAGCAGGAAAACAAATCGATTTTTTTCCCCCAACTTGTTTAACAAGTTGAGGTTACTTGGCCACTTGGGAGCTGGGGAGGTTTTTGTAGGGATCTGTGACTGTGGGGAACAACCCTGAGTTCAGAGAGAGGGGAGAAGGCAGAGAGAAGGAGAACAGATCTCTGTGAGCTCAGCTCCATCAGAGGGAAGGCAGAGCTGTGCTGTGAGCTCAGCTCCATCAGAGGGAGCTCAGCTCCATCAGGGGGATGGCAGGGCTCTGCTGTGGGCTCAGCTCCATCGGGGGAAGGCAGAGCTGTGCTGTGAGCTCAGCTCCATCAGGGGGATGGCAGGGCTCTGCTGTGAGCTCAGCTCCATCAGGGGGATGGCAGGGCTCTGCTGTGAGCTCAGCTCCATCTGAAGGAGAGCGGAGCTGTGCTGTGAGCTCAGCTCCATCAGAGGGAGGGCAGGGCTCTGCTGTGAGCTCAGCTCCATCAGGGGGATGGCAGAGCTGTGCTGTGAGCTCAGCTCCATCAGAGGGATGGCAGGGCTCTGCTGTGAGCTCAGCTCCATCTGAAGGAGAGCGGAGCTGTGCTGTGAGCTCAGCTCCATCAG
>JAWWEX010000260.1:3168197-3203125 GCA_035583215.1 Arremon brunneinucha | reverse complement strand
AGATGTCTGTGACCTGTGACAGAGCAGGGGAGTGGCTGGAGGGTGCTGTGACACCTCCCTGCCCTGGCAGTGCCTTTGGGGGCTGCTGGCCGTCCCTGCTGAGGATTCCTGTCCCTGTCCCTGCTGTCAGGGGACACATCCCAGCCCTGAGCTGTCCCTGCTCCCAGTTTGGCTCCTGGAGCTGCACTGCCTGTGCTGCAGGAACCAGGATCTGCTGGGAGCACATCCTTGGTGCAGCTGCTGGGAGCTGCTCCAAGCTTGGACAGAATCTCAGTCTCCAAACCCATTATTTTTCCTCCCATCAGTAACAAGCTCATCTTGGCTGCTCTTCCTCCTCCTGTGTGTGGCCTTGAGAGCAGAGTGAGCAGTGCTGTGTAAGCTCAGCTCTGATTTCATGTCCTCAGATGGACAAAGCAGGATCAAAGTTTGTTTGGGGGCTTGGGCAAAGCAGCAAATTGTCATCCTGAGTGAGCACTGTTCTTTTTGTCTCCATGCTGAAATTCCTGATCAAGTGTAAGGAAATTTGTGTTTTCCCCACCTCTGGTTCTGTGCATATTCCATAGTTGGTGACACTTTGTGCTGGCAGATCCCAGGCCAGGAGGAGCAGGGATGTGAAGGGATGCTCTGACAGGATGGATGTTCTCAGGGATGTTCTCAGAGATCTTCCCTCAGACTTTTCTGAGAGGAGTAAGCATTGCTGTTTCTTTCACTATTTTCCCCTCCTGATTTCTTGATTTCAACCCTAATAAAATCCATTTTTGTGCAGGTTTTTGAATGTCAGTTCCTAGCCAAGATTGTCATGGCATTTACATCTGGAACTTGGAGCTGAGCTCTGCAAGTCTGTCAAGTTTTGTGAACCAGCTTTGCAGACCTGTGAAGTTTTTCTTGGCTAACATTCTTCCCTGTGAGAGAGAGGAGGCTGCCTCCTCCAGTCTTTATTTTTTTATCTTTCCTTTTAGCTGAGACTGAAGAACTGAGTAAATGACAGATTTCAAAGTGATTTTTGAAGACCTGATTTCTTTACATTTATTTGGTTTTGGATTTCACTCGGAGGTAGTTCCCTCTCAAGTTTGCAGTGCCTGTGTTAGGATGCTGCTGTGCAGGAATTGGGGATGAGGAGTCTGAAGAAGCCTCAAAGGAGTAAGAAGGTGAAGGGGACCATTTTAAAAAGACCATTGTGTATAAGAGGATTTTAATTCTTCCCCAAACATTCTCAAATTGTGATCATGTTTTAATGGGGAAGTACTGGGGGAAAATGATGATAATAGAGGAAAACTTGAATGGCCAAGTATTTAATAAAATAGCAGAGATCTATGAAGATCTAAATCTCTGCCTAAGGAAGACTTAATCCAAATAAATAATTTATTAAAGTTAGATTTCATCATTGCTTCCTCCATCATTGCTCCCAATAAATTATTTGCCTTATAAGAAGATATTGGTGGAACTTCTTACTACTAAAGTAAGCAAAACTTTTTAGAAAGCCTTTTTCCCATGCTTCTGTTTAACAATACCTGTTTTATCAATAATCAGAAGATTTCCTTGAGATTTCTGCTGTATATTATTCCTTGCAAGTTTTAGAAAAAATGAGAAGTGCAAAACAACTGTTTAACAGAGCATGGAGGATTTGTTTTTTCATTGAATTATTTTATTAGAAGCTGCAGTGTTTCCTGCATACATTGTGTATGTGTTTCTTCAAATCAGCCTCAACCTTAAAAGTTCCAATATTCCCCATTTTCCATTTTGGTCTTGTTTGAGTTTGCATTTTAAAATGCCCATTCTATTTGCCTGCTCTAAAACTCTGTCAGTGAGTTTAAAGTGCAATGTGTTTCAATGGAGGATATTTTAGCCTGAAATTTCATTTAACAATTAGCATTTTCTAATGCTATTTTCTAACTGCAGGAGCCAGGCAGTCAGCCTGTCTGACTTGCAGCGACAATTTTCAAGACTAATGAAGCCAATTATAATGTCAGTGTAAAACAGATTTAAAGCAAAAAGTCTCTAGATCCTATATGAAAGTTAATAAGCATTGATTACATTTTACCTTTTTTTGTTTTAGCTATCCATGTGCATTTGTTTGTGAACTCTGATTTTTTTTTTTTAATGTTTTTTGCTGGTTCCTACTGTAGAAATAGGCTCAAGATAGCTTTGGCATTCAGTTAAAAAAAGAACACCATCCCAAATGGTTTTTTCTGTCAATGACCAGAACATGTTGGCTGCAGAGATGCATCATATAAAGGATATTAGTATTTTAAAATGAAATTTTAAAGTAAAATAATAAAAAATATCCAACCTTGTTTAACAAAGTGAATCATGAGGCAGATTAAGTTGTTAGATTAAGGAATATGAAATAAATTTTAATTTACAGTATGAAATTCCAAAAGGTTTTACAACAAGAGAGCGTTTTAGCCCTAACAAATAACACTGATTCGTGCCAGCTCAGGAAAATAAGGAGAACAAATCCCCTGAGTGTTTCAAAGTGAGAGTTTTCAAGCAGGAATGGATGAGGTGTGATGTTAGAAATCAGAGTGCAAATGCACATGTGTCACCACTAATGCTCCCTGGGTTTTATTCAGGCATCAGGAGCCCTTTGCTCCTTCTGCTCTGGGGATATTGAAATGCCAGATGCAGTGGGAAAGGAATAAATGGTGAAGCCACTACTGGAGTTCACAGCAGCCCTGCCTTGATTTTATTTTGTTTGGGCACTGTGGGATTTCAAGACAGAACAGATGGATTGAAGAAACAACCATGGTGTAAATTATTCTTTCAAAAATTTGGGCTATTCAGTTTTTGTAACTGCTTTTCATGGGTCTTACCTAATGCCTTTTAACCTCAGTCAAAAGAAATGTTTCAAAAAACACCAGTGAGTGATTCCACCCTGATAACTGAGCATTTCAGTGTTGGCTGAAACATTGAAATATACCAAAGTGTGTTGGATGCGCTGTAACTTTCTCTATGGAACAGCAAAAGCTTATATTAATATAAACATATATCTCTATGCTTATATTAATATAATATATAAATATAAAATATATATTTATATTAAAATACTAATATAAATATACATTGATATTTTATAATATTAATGATAAAATTATATTCATTATAGAAAGCTCTGATTTTGGTCACTGTGTGTACAGAAATCAAATGCCCCAGATCCTCAGTTCCTTCTGTTTCAGTGCTGGATACATCAGTACCAATGCATTTTTTTGGCCATAACAGTCATATCTCCTAGACTTTATCATTTTCCCGCACTTGTTATAAATGAATATTTATGGATTTTAACAGCCTTATCTGATTAATTATAGCAAGTTCTGATTTTGGTCACTGTGTGTACAGAAATAAATGCCCCAAATCCTCAGTTCAGTTCTGTTTCAGTGCTGGATACATCAGTACCAATGAATTTTTTGGCCGTAACGCTTGTATCTCCTAGATTTTATAGTTTTCCAACACTTTCTATAAATGAATATTGATGGGTTTTAACGTCCTTATCTGATGACTGTTTTGGAGGAGGACGTGCTGAGGAACAGGAGCTCCAGTCCATTTATTTACATGCAATTTCTTAATGGACAAAACCTCTTTTAGCACAGCAGTAAACTGAGTTACACAAGAGGGCTTCTCCCTGTGAAGTAGAAACCCTGTTTAAAGACAAAGGGAAGTTGCCAGCACTGCAGCAGGAATTCTCCAAAAGGCAAATCTCTTTCCATGTGTGCACCTTAAATAACATTGAAATACCTAAGAAGAGAATGAGGCCACTCTAGCACTACAGCAGCTTCCCATCTGAGTTGAAACTGCAAATGGGAAGTAATCCCTAAGTTGTTTGCAGTAGTTTCGAGCTTGCTTTTGTCTCAGAAATCCCAACACATTGTTAGCTTGTCCTGTGTTTCACCTCTAATGATAAGGCTCTCTGCACAGAAAGTGCTTTGTCTCCACAAAATTCCAGAAGTAGCTCTCAAAAAGCATATTTCCTCCAACAGAGGCATTTTAGAAAATTCACTTGGTCTCATCAAGAGAAAAGACAGTGGTGAGACTGCTGGTAAATATCTGTTATCTTTCTCAGCTGACTGTAGAAAGATTGAGAATCTGTGTGGTTAAAATATAAAAATCCAAAATACAAACACAATGGGGCTGCTTTTGCCTTTTTATTGCTTAATACTTCTGCTAAATGCAGCACAAATTTCCTGTTTGCATTAATCTGCAAATAGCATTAAAAACATCCCTGTCAAATTTGGAGCTAAAACCACCATAGACTGAATGGGTGAGAAACAGAGCAAAGGGAATATTCCATTTATTGCATCCAAATTTTGAGAGGAACTTACACAGAGGGCACTCCAGAATCAGCATAGGGGTAATACTGGATTTAGGGTAGATTTGGCCAGGTAATCTGCAAAGAAAAGCAGCAAGTGGGTTTTCTAAAATACATTCACTATGTTAGTTATTTTAGCCAATAAGAGAGATTTTCATATATTTATTTATTTAGCATTAATAGTTATAGCTGAAAGGTTGCACCAATCCATGGAAATGTTGTTCTTTGTGTGTGGAATTAAAGCCTGGGAGCTCCACAGAGATCAGAGCCCCCTCTGCCCATCCTTGTGATTCCTGTCTGTCTGTGACAGTGGCAGGGGACAGAAACCTCCAAATGACTGCTGGCAATGCCACTTGCCCCAGCGTCTCCTATGCGTTTCTAATAAAAATTCCACTTTAAAAGGCTCAGTTTAGTAATCTCTGTGTGGCTGAAGGAAATATGATTTACAGTGTAAGTAAGCAAATCCAAGCTAATTCCATTTTAGCTGGCATTAGTAAATATGTGATAATTGAGCAGTGGGAGCTGCAGTGACCTGTGCACAAATCCAGAGCCTCTGATGTGCTGTGCTCACTTTGGGCTGCTGTCTCTTCACTGCACATAGTGCTTCTCCTTAAATTGTGGTTTTAGGATAGGGCTGGTTCAGAGGAAATTAAAATCAACTCGGCCATGCAAGAAAATAATGGTAATTAAAGACAGCTCTGGAATAATAATTTGTAGAAGTGTCAGAAGAAAATAAAATCTAACCAGTAGTTAGATGATCTAACTAAATATAGTTAAATTGGAATGCAGTTTGATCAGCTAATGGGAAATTTAAGCAATGTGATGGATTTTCTTACAGCCCTGGCCTGCTGCTCCAGGGAGTCCTTTTCACCAGTTGTATTTCTGTCCTATAATCCACTGGTCAGCTCTAAAGCAACGTTACTGAGGGGAAAATTGCTATGCAGTGCTGTGGACTTGAGCTGTGTTGAATTTATTCAGGAATAAGACATGATTAGAAATAAAATAGAGATGCTTCAAGAAACCTTCAAATGATTAGGGGGAAAGAGATGTTTTCATAAACAAGGCAGAGCATGAAAAACCTGTGCTGTGACAGGGATGAGAGTGGTGACTTGTGAAATTTAGGTACAGCCCATCACTGATTTTTCTGAACCCTGTTCTGTAGAGCTCATAGTGATGTTAACAGAGGGATTTTGTGAGCAGCACTGGATCTTTTTATTGACTTGTGTGAAATAAAGATATTTCTAAAGGTATTAAGGGCGTCCTAGCCCTTCTCCAGCCCTAGGATGTGGTGATTAACAGACTTCCATTAGTGAGTCAAATTGCTGTGTGCAGTTCTCTTGCAGTCAGGCACCACAAGGCTTGATTGAAGTTTTTGGGTTTTTTTCCACGTGTTTTGCTTGCTGTTAATGTGTTTTTGATTGTCTCCATTCTCTCTGATAACCACTATGGAAATACAACATGCCCATCTTTTCTGAATGCTCCAAATCTCTTCTGTGGTTTGTACCAAAGGCCTTAAACAGATCTGAGCGTTCTGCAATGTGTGGGAAGCAACTCTCCTTCTGGAATTCATAATCAAATAATTTGGAAAAAAATGTTCTGCCTATTTCTGCTTTATAACAAATTCATATTAGGCATCAGGTCTCACTCTGCAGATGAAAACAATGCACTCATAATTCAGCTAAGAAAAATAAAGTATGTTGGATTTCACTATTCATCTCCAGAGTAACTTAAACTTGCTGTTTGCAGTAAACCTTAGTTTTTTAATGGCTTTTGTTTTGGTTGGAAGCCCACAGTACACTGTGGTGCTCCTGAGATTGCTTTCTAGAACAAGGCAAAATGCAGTTATGTTGGTAATTAATTTAAAGTGGGTTTTTGTGTGCTTTGTGTTTAGAACATTTTTTTTTTCAGAACGTGTCTTTACATTATGGAAAAATATTCTTCTTTGCATGGACAAAATCTCATTTGACCGAATGGAAGTCTGGTCAAAACCCAGTTTTCCCATAAGAACTGCCAAGTTCTTGTGCCTTATTAGTTTAAAATATGGCAGTGTGCTGGGCCTGGAGAACATGGATGGCATTTTACTGCCTGGATGGCACCAGCTATAAACTGGAATTCACTTCCATACTAAATACCAGGATTATAAGCAGTATTCTAAACACATGCACACAAACACCAGGAATATCAGGGAGAGGAGAAAAGGATCATTAAGGTTACTCTTCAAGGCATCCAGGGCTTTAAAAAATTCTTCCATATTATATCTATTACAATTAACTTGAACTTCAAAGAAGTTTTAAATAATTTGGCCATGGGTCATTAAGTTAGCAATGTCACTGTGTTCTTGCTACCTCATTTACCTTAATTAGAGTGCACTTTTATAAACGATGGTAACGCACTGTAACAAGCTGGATTTGATAGCCCCTGCCAAATGCTGCCTCTAAGATGGTTTTATTTTGCTGGCTGTATCCTTGCAGAATAATAATCTTTATCAAGTTGTTCTTATGGCAAGCTCATCATTGCTTTGGGATTTCATTTATGAGAGATATGTACCACATAAATGTTTATATAGGAAGGAAATGAATGGGTTGGGGTACCTGAAGGGTGCAGATTGGGGATGAAAATGAAGCTGGTGGTGTGGTGGATGTCTGAATTTTTCCCCCTGGGAGAAATTCTCCATTCTTCCTGAAGGAAATTTTTGTCAGAAGAAATCTGTTATGAGTAGAGCCATGTAAAATTAAATGAGTGTTATTCTCACCTTCCTCATGATGGGAGTGGATATATGTGTGTGAGTTTTTAGGATGGCTAGACAAGGTGCCTCTTTTTAATTCATGTCTCTGCCAAACACTGGGATGATGAACAAGGTATTTTGAAGTATCACAGTTATTCTTTTCACTTGTGGATGTTATGTTTATCAAAGATAGAGCACAGGTCAATGCTGTAACTCCTACAACTTTCACACAAAACCTATCTTTTTTTCCTAAAACCTTCCTTTTGTTTCACTGGGGACCTTTTCCCAACAGCTGCTGTTCAGATTGTAAAAAACTCTTCCTGAAAGGTGATCTAAATTAAATAATTCAAATCATTCAGTTACATACAAAAGAAACATGAATTATCAATTCTTTGATTTCTTATGTTTTCACGTTTTCACACTGTCAGATAATTTCTGTACTTGGTATTTTTAATATTCCTGTCTCGCTCTTACATGGGGACACTTGAGTTGCAGAGTTCACTTGGGTACTGAAGTTTTACCATGAAATATTGAGGCTGCCTGGAAAATAAACCTGTTGCTCACTGTGACTTGGAAAATTACTTAGCAATAGTTTACGTTATGTTGCACGAAATTCACGAGGGAAGGTTGCAAACCAAAATGAAAAGGCAGAAACAACAGCTGCATCTCTGTGCCTTGACAAAGCGGCAGATGGCAACTGAGGCAATGCAGCTTTGTACATTCAGAGCAAACAAATGCTCCTGTACACATGGGGAGCAAATTTATGGTCTTACCTGTGGCAGAGTGAGGGAGGAATAGCTCTGATTTGGGCATTGCTCTCTTTGTCTGGCACCATCCCTCAGGGCAGGGCAGGAGAGGTCAGGGCTCTGGAGGGAAATGAGGTGTGAGTGCTGATCCATGGCTCCCTCCCATTCCTGCTGAAATAATCATACATGCCATCAATAAATCTGGCTAATAGCTGTGTAACTCTGCTGAAAGGGGAAAAAAATACCCAAAACAGAGAGGCAAATTGTACTTTCTTTTTTCTGTTGATACTGTTCTCAGGGATATCAGCTCCCTTTTGCTTCTGCATCACTCTGTAGCTCACCTAAGTCTTGTATACACCTGGAGAAAAACATGTTTGTTAAAACTGCCACCTGAAACTGATATCAAACCTGTCTTATTGAGTCTTTTGTTGGAAGCCACATAAGGACATGTTAAAGATATGAGATAGGCAAAATCGTGGAAGAAGGGATGAAAGTCCCTTCAATGAAGGGATAAAATCCTTTCAATTCATGAACCTCTTTCTGGTTGACTTCTACCTTTAACTACCCTTGATTAGAGGTAGTAAAACAGCACAGCAAAAATGTGTGTGCATCTGCACAAGCACACAGTTATCTAACAATTTCTTTTGGATGTTATATTTTACTTAGTGTTTTTCTAATGTTTCTTAAAGCTGTAGATTTAGGTTTCATTTTTGTGCTTCTCTGGATGAATGAGGACAAGGTAGACCTGGAAGCACAACTGTTTGAGCTCTGTGCTCTAATGAACAGGTAGTTTTAATGTAATGTATTCAGAGATTTCAGCCCCTCTGTGCAGGTATGGAATATCCCATTAGTTGTACATTTACTAGCATCCAGCACAGAAGATATGAAATTACACACCACTCAGTTTTTACAGAAATAAGATTAGATATCTACAAATCACCCTCTGGAGTAAATCACATTACTAGCACTGTCTGGCCAGAAACCCATGAGAGAAGGCAGCAGAAATCCAGCATGTCAGTGGTACATAATAATGCAGAGCCAGACAAAATATTACATTCCATGCTTGGCCTGTGGTATGGGGACAGAACTTTAATCCAGATGCATGTGTTTGAATCAGATGAATAATTAAAGGAACCAGGAATATATGCCTTTCTGATCACCATTTCCAGTTTTCCCCATCCCTTTGCTCAGTAACTTTCTTGAGTGTGAGTGTGCTTTGTCTGGGAGAGGTTTGGGACCATGAATTGGGCAAAGTGAGGAAAGGGAAGCAGAGTTCAGGAATGGAACAGAATTCCCATGAAATATCAGTCTGTGCTGCAATGGAGAGAGGAGGACTTTACACACTTACTGAGCTAATTGAGAGCAGCTGCTTGCTGGTGAGCAAAGACATATCAGAAATGCTTTTACAAGAATTTTTCATATCAGAAATGCTTTTACAAATTAAAGCCATGCTGTCTGTGGAATGAGTGTTTCCCTATTTACTATTCCTCGTGTCCACTTTGCCAGTGTTCAGACTGTAACTGGACCATTTAGTGGCTCTCTCAAGGCAGTTCTTTGCCTTGGCTATCCTCTAGTGTGTGCTCAAGCAAATCATCTCCAAGCAGAAACTGTAATGTGCAACCCTAATGACATGAAAATCCATATTAACTCTTTAGGAAAAATCTCTTTCTAGGAGCTCAGATGCTGCTGCTGTTCCTGTGAGCTAGATGCATGCTGTCCAGGAGTGGTCTGGACCATTTTCCATCAAAAAAAAACCAACCAATTGTGTTTCTACTTTAATTCTATTTAATTTTTTAGATGGTGTTTCTGTAGACACTATGTATCTACAATACTAGTAGATAGAATGACTTTGAAGACTTCTGGCAAATAAAGTAGGATAAGTTTCTGTGATTGTCAGGAAAAATCACAAATCCAGGAAGTTGTCCCATTTTTAGGAGAATTAAAGCCTAATTCAGCCAGATACTGGATTCAGAACTTGGTTTTTAAGTTGTCCTGGCTATAGCAGCCACCAGAAGAAAGAATGGGGAGTTTGCAGAAGCCTGTGTTGAAATATCAGCAATGTGTCAGTGTTTGTGCTGACATGGACCTTCAGTACTGTGCACTGACCTTAGACTTTAGAAGCTCCTTTAATTTCTCCACAGGGAGCATTTTACTGATTCCTGCATGCTTTTAATTGCAAACTAATTTATCATTTGCTACAGGCCTTGAAATCGTTTCATCACACTCTGGCAAGGGATGGTTTCTGCTTTAGATGAGATCTATGGTTGGCCAAACTGCTGATCTAGCAGCTGGTGCCAGGGATCTGAGGGGCTTTAGGGTGATGGCTGGGGGCCTCTTGTGTGTGAGATGTCCCTCAGAAAGTCCCTGCGAAGAGGGACACTGGGAATTGTGGCTGATTAAAAATAAAAACAAAACCCAAACCCTCCTGCCTGGATACCCAGTGCTGGGTAAGACAGGGGAAAACATTTCCATAGCTTCTGTTTTTTTGGTGGCTGAGATGTGGTGACAAAAGCCATGTTCTGCTGTGACACGAGCTCCTCAGCACAGGAGTGTGGTAGATGTGCTGTGGAAGGAATATTGTGTGGTTCAGCACTGGAGTGATGGTGTCACCCATCAGGATGTTCCTTCTTCTTCTGTTGGATTTTAGTAGCAAACCTCAGACTAGAGCAGCTTAGCAAACTGGAATTCTTTAAATTGAAGGATATTTTACCCAATTTTTTCCACCACAATCTTCTTGAATGACTGTTCTGATAAAATTTTTCTTGGAAAAAATGTTTCTTCTCATCTGATATTCAGGTGATTTCTCATCCTTTTGCACAAATAGGGCAAAGCTTTGCCAGAGACACTGATGTTAAGGATTTATTCTGAGAAAAAGAAGGGGCTGAGGTCACAACATTTTTAGACTTTGAGTAAGTGGCTTCCAAACAAGCAAGCATTGCTCAATCAATAAAATAGTGTTGTATGCAGAGAATAAAATCCTAGCTGGCTTGTCTGTTTCCATCAAGAATGGAAAGCACTGAGGAAAAGGTTACCTGATTAAAATGTTTCCCCTTGCAGAGGTCTGAGTCGCTCGTGTAAATTTACTTTCATCAGGTCCAATGACAAACCAATAATTCATAATAAACATATTTTGGAATGGAAATGGAATATATTTCATTGAAAGGGCTGTGGGAGTGCAGGTCATCAATCACTTCTCCCACAATTCTAATTTGAAGCTGTCTGCCTAACAAGAAACATTATAGTGCAGTTGCATATTTAGCAGTGCTCAGGGAGGGGAGGAGGAATGTGAATTTCTGAGGTCCTCTGAAGCTTTTTGGTTTGATTTCCATTTCTTGGTCATTAAGAGTGGCTCATAGTACAAACTCCATGCCTTGAAATTAAATAATAACTCCCTAGCAGCAATGCTAATGCCTCCCCTCACGTGGAATTTTGGAATGGATTTTGGGGAACATCAGTTTGTGACGTTACGTCACAGCAGAGTTGCTGTGACTTTTTGAATAATTGCTGCACAAGAGATAGATCACGGTTGGACTGTCTGGCTTATGAATTACTGTGTTGTGAAACTAATTCTGTCTAGCATTTGGTCCCAGCATGGGAAGCAAGAGTGACACAAGTGATCCATGCAGGGGCTGTGTCTTTTTTTATGTTTTAAGAATAACTCCACTATTACGAGATCATTAACTTTCAAGTCAAGGTTACGAGAGTCTTTTCACAGCCCCTGCTTTGCAACATGTAAAATAGCTTTTCCTGCTTTTTGTGCTGCATTTCAAGGAATATATAGATTGGTTTAGTTCTTTATTTTATCCCCTTTTCCCTTTTTTTTTGTTTTGTTAGTAGTATAATTCTTCATTTCAGGTAAAATTGTTTTCCTCTTGAGGAGGAAGAACATTCATCAAAAGTAACTTTTATCTTGAGAGAAGTTAACTTCCTATTTCTTTTCATAATCAAGAGATTATTTGAAGTACTTATTCTGAAGGGATTAAATCAGTCTCTGAATAATATTATGAAGTCTTCTCCTTGCATATTTTTCTCCAAGTACAATTGGGATCCTTTGAAGCGAGCCCTTCTCTTCTCTTTTTCCTCCAAACATGGGGAACCTTGTTCTGTCACACTTTAGCACCACAGAAGGGAAGACAGCTGGAGAGAGTTTGTGCTTTACAATGGAAATGTGTTTTTTTTTCTTTTTTTTCCTCCTCTGATTGGGTTTTCTGCAGTCGTCCTTTTCCTGTCCCTTGTCTGATTTTAATAATGAGATTTAATAGGGATGCAAAATTTGTGGTAACAAAGATGGGCATTAATCATGTGTTTTCCATCTTCTAATAGCCTCAAATTATGTCTGGGTAGCTATCTAGACCTCATTAATTATCTCATGGCTATCCAGTCTGTGATTCTGTTGGTGCTCTTTGACTTCACAATGATAGGGTTTCATTAGACCAGCTTTAATCCCAGCTCTGATCCAGGGCCCATAATCCTCACTCTCCCAGCTTTGGTGTTAATGAAAAAAACCCAGCAGACAATATTTAACACTCCTGAGGTGAATATCAACCATTCTTCAGAAGAAATGTCAATATGATAAACACATGTGTGTATCGAACATTGAACATGTACAATTTTACTTCTGCTTTTTGCCTTTTTGGAGTGTAAACCTCCTGCCAGGACAAGGCAAAGTGCTGCCCAGCTGCTTTTGGATATTTGCTCTCTTTATTTATGATTCTTATGATTCATTTTCTTTGCGTAGATTTTAAAGAAATTTTTTTTTCTCCTAACTCAACCAGCCCATCACTGCAACTCATTTACCCTCGTAATAAAGGTGACCATAAAATCCCATTCATGAAGCAGTCAATGTATGATACAGTTAACATTTCTTAAAGGTAAAATATCACCTTCCACAGTAAGATCTGAAGGGTTTGTATGGAACTCTATACCTTTATAAGTAATGTTTTCTTCCTTTGTTTTCATCACTGTTAACTTCTTTCATTGGCTTTATGTACTCCTGTCATGAATGCAAAGTTAAAGAAAACCAAGTGGAAAATATCACAAAGGGCCATGTCTAGTTCAAAGTCTAATTAAAATTATAGAAAAATCTACAAGGGAAAGGGGAATGACTTTTAACCACATTTTGGAGGCTTAGTACTGTGAGTCTTGTTTCACTTATCAGTTCTTTTTGGTGTTGATCAAGCCTTAACTCTTGCCCAATGAAAAAAAAATCCATCTGAGTCCTTGCAATCCATCCAAAACAAAAGCATGACACTAAGCTCTGCTTTATCAGTGCCTGGAGGGTCTTTTCTCTCAAGCAGTGGAGAATTTTTTTTCTGCTTCTTCAAGAGTATTCTTCACATACTTTGTCTGGCATTTCATCTTTGACAATGAGATGACAGCATGCATAGCAGCAATCTGAAAATTCCCTCCTATCCAATTCACACTGCAGTCAGTGGGAACCCAAATGGAAGGATTTTAACTGTGGTTCATTTAAGTCTTGGTGGTTTTGGATAATTGTATAATTCTGTTTGAAAGACAACAGTGAGCATTTCTGTATCTGGCAGGAGGCTGTGGGGAGGTGAGGGTCAGACTCTTCTCTCAGGTGATAACAAGTGATAAGTCAAAGGGGAATGGCCCCAAATTGCACCAGGGGAATTCAGATTGGATCTGAGGAAAAATTTGTTCATGGGAAGCGTTGTCAGTCCCTAACACAGGCAGCCCAGGGCAGTCACCTTCCCTGAGGGTGTTTAAAAGATTTGGAGATGTGGTTTGGTGCTGGCTTGTAGTAGTTGGACTTGAGGGTCTTAAAAGTCCTTTCCAACTCCCAACATTAATTCTATGGTTCTGTAAGTGCCAGTTGCCAGTGGCCAAAAGGAGCTTAGGAAGTTAATTTTCTGATATGAAAACTAGAAGTTAGGCAAGGACTGGTAACTGCTTTTTGTCCTGATTGCTGATCTGGAAATCTGTGTAGCAGTGTGTAGAAACCATGGTGCCATCTCCTTTCTGGGAAAAGGAAACCATGAAAATCATGGTGTCAGAGAGAGGAAAGCACAGAAATCATGGTGCCACCTTCTTTCTGAGGAAAGGAAAGCACAGAAATCATGGTGCCATCTCCTTTCCAGGGAGAGGAAACCACAGAAATCATTGTGCCATCTGTCTTCCAAGGAAAGCAGAGAAATCATGGTGCCATCCCCTTTCTGGGAGAAGAAACCAGAGAGATCATGGTGCCATCTCCTTTGTGGGGAAAGGAAACCACAGAAATCATGGTGCCATCTCCTTTCCTGTGAGCTCCCAAGGTCAGAGCTCCCTTCCACAGAACACTTCTGGTCTCTGTGGAAGAAAGGGCTTCACCATTAAACAGAGCATAACATTGAAAGTAGAATTTTTAAAGATGTCTGAAGAAGCAAACTCTAACCCTGGTGGGTTAGGCAGTGCTCCTGAGTGGAAGTGGCTGTGGCAGGGGTGGTTCCTCCCCTGCCTGTCCCTCAGTGCCAGAGGAGCTGAGGGATGCCCAGCTCCTGTGGCTCTTTCCAGCATCCCAGTACAGCTGGGTGAGATGTCAGACCATGAGCAATAATTGAGGGAAAGCCATAAATCCAAGGCTGACTCGTGAGCTGATTGCAGCTATCCTGACCATAACTCTGCAGCAGTTTTCTCAGCTGGAGTCAGAAATATTCCAGTGGGCATTGCAGCCTGCAACAGGGCTGAGCTTCATTCCATCACTGGAGAGGCTCAGAGCTTCACCTGCAGGAAGGTGAGATTCAAATAAATTTTTTCCATTTCTGGAAGTTCTACTTAAAAATTATCAGTGGCTCCACAGAATTTTCAGAGCAGCACTTCAAGTTAGAATCAGCATTGCAGTGTCTACCTGCAATTTAGCCCTGAGCCAAAATACAATTCAGTGATTTAGTGCGTTAGATTCTGGGAAAAGAAATTCAATTTTAGCTTTCTAAAATGAATTTTCCCCTTGTGAATAGCTCTTCCTATGTGGTTACTAAACATATTTTTGTGGAAGTGTTAACTTCCTCTTGTTGATTTCATATTTTTAAATCTATTTACTAGTTTAACATGTGACTGCTTGTGGGTCTGGGGGAAGCAGATGAAACTGTTTTGCCAGAACATGCAGGTCTGTGAAAAGAGTTTTACTGAAATTTTTAGGGAAGGGAGTAGAAGGTACTGTTTTATTCCTAAAAAAAGGTTAACTTTAGAAATCACATTTAATGTATAATTTTAAGAAGGAATATGCAAGAAGAAGAAAAAAAAAATGTATGAAAAATGTTTATTTGATTATGTTCCCTCCTGTCCTCGTGAGTTCAGTGTAAAGACCAGTTTTGAAACATTAGAATTATCTGTATTTTTCATTTGTGTGTGACTTTGAATATCTGTATTTTTAATTTGTGAGTTTTGTCTGTAGTCTCAGCGCCTCTACATTTGATTCCAAAAATTATGTATTTATTTACCTTCTCCAATTTTAAATGTATCCATTGTAGATGTTTTTACATATCCAGAAAAGAGCAAGAAAAATTGCACTTACAGAATTTTGGGCTGACAGATGCTGTCTGATTTCCTCATTGGTGATACCAGGATAGGGCTTTAGGTATTCAGCTAAATAATTTTATTCTGTCTTGACCCAACCTTAGTTATCTTTGTGGCCTCACTTTTACTGAAATTCAGTAAAATCATCCCAAAATTCAGTTTTGGGAGAAATCCCACACACCATCTCTTCATTCCTCTTTGTAGGATACAAAGAGCTGGGAGATGATGTCTAAAATACTGTGGTTTTTTCCAGCATTAATGTTTGCTGAGGACAAGTTATAGCTGGGCCTAGGAGCCTAAGTAGCAGGCAGAGAGCTCGAAAGTCATTTCCAATCCAAACATAATCCAATCAATAGCCTAATTGTGGAAAATGCTGAAGACTTCAGTGGGCGCCTCTCATAAAAATTAGCAGGGAAACAGACTGAATTGCAAAGGAGAAAATTAAATTCTGGTGATTTTGTATGCAGTGAAGGCTCCAAGGCTGCAGATGAACAGGCTCTTCTGGGTAGGCTAATGCTGTGCCAAAAGGACTACACAGAGTGTAAGGAATGAGCAAAGAAGTGCCATATGAGTTCCAGTGCAGATAAATTTAATGTAATGAATCTGGAGGAAAAAAAATATATCTAAACCTGATAAGATGCTGACAGATTTCAGAAAGCAGAACTTAGAGTCACTGCTAAGTTTGTGAAATCGCTGGCTCAGTGAATACCTGTGCTCAAAAAAAAGTCTCTGGCATTATCAGGAAAGCATTGAGAAAGAGATAAAGGCAATTTAAAACCTGGTGCTTGTATCTCGAGTGTTCTGAGGAGGGCAGTTGGGTATAGAACATCACAGATAAAATAATTCAGAGGATGGAAGAAGTCTCTTTGTAGGTAAAGGCTAAAAAGGCTGAATTTCTCCACTTTGGAGAGCAGAAGGTTGCAGTGAGGAAAAATTGAGGATTATGGAATCATAAAGGCAGCGAGTAAAGTAAATAGGAGGTTAACTCAACAAATCAAAGTAATTGATAATTAAATCTGGCAAGACATCAGTTTAAATGAGCGAATGGTTTGGGCTGGAAGGGCCTTTAAGCTCCTCTTGTTCCCCCTCCCTTGGCATGGGCAGGGATGCTCAGAGTTCCACCAGCCTTGGGCACTGCCAGGGATGGGACAGCCACAGCCTCTCTGGGGACACCCCATAAAGAATTTCTGCATGGAAATCTGTGACATAGAGACAGAAAAATGGGTTCAGCTGGTTCAGAAAGGGGTTGAAAGAACCCCTGGACTGGTAATTCATTAACAGATCCAACTGGGCAAACCCAGGGCAGGGATTGTGGTGCTGGGGGAGTGACCTGCACCTGGCTGGGCTGCTCTGTGCTCCCCCAAAGGGCTTCTCCTCCTGCCCCTCTTGCTCAGGAGAGCTCTGGGTGCTTCCTGCAGTCCAGGTCAGACCTTCTGGGCAGGTTTCAGAGCTGCTGGGTGCCTGTTTCTGTCACAGCTCGTTCTGCCAGTGCCACAGAGGCTGGGGAGTGAATGCCATGTGTTCAACCATGGATGCTGTAACTGCAACAAATGGCTGCTTACCAGGAAGAACAGAAATACCAATTTAATTTGACTTAATGTAGTTATAGGAGGCTATTGGTTTTATCTTCAATATTAAATTCTGGTTTTCTGTGGAGCAGTCTAGGACCAGGATCAGATAACAGAAATGTCAAAGGCACTAAATTAAGCAGTGATTCCTATGATTATTATTTATGGACTTGTAGGATTTGCTTCATCTTAGCCACTTGTTTCCACATTTTTACTCTCAAAGATTGTTTTATGGTTTTCAAATCCAATGTGTTATATCTTTATTTTCTTTTATATCCATTTTTGTCTGAATGTAGCATTCAAACACTTTTACTAAATGATGTCAGCTGATTTGTATCTGATGGGTTGCAGGAAAAACAGACTTACATTTAAAGTATTCAAAGAGATAGAAAGGAAGATGCTGTGTTTAGTGTAGTCATTCCAGCTGGTTTCAGATACTGTTTCTTATCAGTTGCTGCTGGTTTTCTCTCCTGACCCTTTTTCCCCTCCAATTTTTCATTTCTAGCTGTAGCTATTTATGTTGGCTTATCCTGAGGCCCATTTTCTTGCTTTCCTTTTTGATCAAGTGTGTTGCTGTTAAGTTCAAGCACTTGCCCAGGTACCCACTGCAGAGGAGGATGCTCTTGGCACCAGGAACAGGGGTGAGCTACAGAAGAGACAAAAACTTTGATGTTACCTTAAAAATTCTAGTAATCTCTTTGGATGCCTCATGTATCCATCAGTCCCGCAATTTAAAGAACACAAAAAAAGTCAGTATTGCAAAGAAATGGAATTTCTCAAGGTTGTCTGGGGAGGATCTCGTTGGATATTCCTCAAAATCCTAAGAAACCTCTTTATACCATGGAAATTTATATATACACATATATATATATGTATATAAAATGGTAGTGGCTGTATCCTCTGGCTTTTTGAGATTCTGAAGTGAATGTGAAATCCCACATGTGTACGCTTATGCAGCTTGGTAGTTTAATAAGGAGTGGTTAGATCACCAGGACTTTGTGGTGTTCAGGTGGAATATTTATTCACAAATTGCAGTTGAAAGTTTTATCTCTCAATGTATTTTCTCCGAAGTCCTTGCAGTGTGTATGTACACCAAATTCTTACACAACTTGATTATTTATGGAGCATCATTGCAGTGGTTTAGTTAAAATCCTGCTTTGTTCAGTAGCCAAAGCTTCACAGTAAAGTGACCAATACTATTTTTAAGTAGGTATTTGAAATTTTTATTTATTAACAGTACTAAATCATCCACCTGGTCACAGTCTGCATTCTGAGGGATTGCAGTGGCTCCTTCTTGGGGATGAGAGCTGTTTTCTGTGATCAACGTGATTGCTGCTGATGGTTGGTGATTTAAGTGATTACCGGGCACGAAGAACAGTTTTGTAATTTGTTCTCCCCGGTGAATAATCTTTGGTTTCCTGGATTCATTTTTCCTGTTTATCAGTTGGTTAACTTTGGCTAAATGAGAGAGAGGAGCGCACGAAGCCACATCAAAGCGCGCTCAGGCTGCACTAGGCAGGCTCGCTCTCCTCTCTGCACAGGGAACTACATTTCCCTTCTGGAGCTCTGCTCTGTAGTGCAGGGCTCCTTTGAAATATTGCATTTGACACAAACGGTGGGAAACCTCTGAATTTATTAAAGAAACCCAGCACACCGAAGAGCTGGAACTCGTGGCTATTTATGGCAGAGCTCCTAATTTGGCCCAGTGTGATTGTTGTCTTCACAGAGCCAGGATGGGGAACAGGCATTGTTACCTTCACCCAGCTGCAGTTATTATCTACTAACTGCACTTGGGGGAGAGTGAGCAGCACAAAATGCACAATGCAAAGGAGGGGAGCAAACTGCTGGAATAGCTCTGCAGCCTCGGACTGCTGGAGCTGCGATGAGCCATTCAGGTGATCTGAAACGAGCCCTGACAAAAGCTCTGCAGCACTCTCTGCTCTGCATTCTGCCCGGTTTTTAAACTTCCCCTGCTTTATAAAGGAAATACTACTTGTTTCCATGGAGTGGCTTTTCCTGACTATTCTTTTGCTAAGTACACACCAGGCAGCTCTGTTTCGTGGCTGTGCCACACAGGAAAAAAATAATGTTCTTGTGTGTTTTTAAAAACTTGCTGAAAAACACATTTTTAACCAAATCCTCTGTGTTTGACAGTTTCAGGTGTGAGAAGTGGGATTAATTTCTTGTTGAAATTAAGTTCTTGTTTGCAGTTTTTAGAAAGTAAAAATTTTACTGCATTAAATATAATTTTCTGTCATGATAAACAGCTCTGACATGAGAAACAGCAGTTCTGAGCTAGTTCTCCCTTCACATGCAAGAAAACCATCAGGTAACAATTATAAGTTATGAAATTTTGTTGAATCTGAAACTGAGACAGTGAGTTCTACATATACAGATGTGCCTGTTGGCATTTTTCTGATCATAACACTGGTCATGTTGGCTGTATTGTGTTAAAGGAGGATTAAAAAACTTTTTTGATACTTCAAGATGATATTACAGCAAATTCAAACTTGTATGAAATTTATCCCAGCATATGGAAAACCAGCCGAGTTTTTAATGCCTCTGGAATACCCTGTATCAAACTGAGATCCTAAGTCACTGCACAAGTCTCGACAGAATTTTCAATTCTAAAGGAGATGAGAGAAAATCTTACAGGTGCAGCAAAACTCTGTTTACAATTCAAGTTTCCTATAGAAACAGTTTGTTTTGAATCCTCAGTTCAGGGTAAAAGTGGAGAAAACAGTCAAACCCAACCCTCACTTCTTTTTCATACTAAAAATTAGATTTTGAAATTGTTTTTTTTTTCCCAAATTCCTGTGTCCCCCATTCTATTTCTCTCACGAGCAAAGTTTTGTTTTTGAAAATGTCTTTAAGAAAGTAGATTTAAGTTAATTTTGTCCTTGTCCCGTGAAATGTATCCAGACTCATCCATTCCTTGGTGTCATTAGTCCTGATAGATTCTCATGTTTAGGGGTCTTTTAAGGAGCTGGTACATGAGCATAGGCAGTGGCCTCAGTTCTTGCTTGTAATCAGGATTTTGTAATCAGCCACACATTATGCAAGGAAGTGAATGATTATAGCATCACCTCAAATATGATGCCAGAGCAAGTTCATTTCCTGGGCTGGAAAACTTTCTCTAGTGGATAAATTACCTTGATATAGTGTAAGGCTGAATTCAGAGATGCTCCAAAAAAAGCTTCATTTGGAGTTGGTGAAATTAGTGAAATTGCAGCTTGGTGGGTTTATTTCTGCAGGGTGGTTACCTGAGGACATGGTGTCACCTGTCCCTTGGTGCTCTCTGGGATGGCCACGGTCAAACACAGGAAGGTTCCAGAGGCCCAGGGCTGTAAATAATTCACAATGTGTACACAGCTTTTTGTATGACACCTGCTGATTTTCTGCAGGTAAATGTTATTTTTTTTTCACAGCCAGCTCACAATGAAATTAGAAAACAACTTGATTGCGCTCTCGTGCATGGTTTTGTTTCCATGGTTTAAATTCCCATCTTGAGTTATTCCAGCCCAACGTTCATCTATAACCCAGCCCTGGGGAGTTGTGCTCCGTTCCAAAAGGCTCCTTGGGCTCCTTGGCAGCCCCTGTGATCCTCCAGTGCTTTATAACCAGGGCAGGGGGATAAAGATGCTTGAGCAGTGGGAGAGCTGGGCTCCCAGGGCTGCCTCGCCAGGAGCCATCACGAAGAAGGATGTCAGACAGCTGGCTGCAGTCTGCGTGTGCAGCGGCCACGGGAGGGGAAATCTGAAGGTAAAACGTCTTTGTGCAGCAGTTGTGCACTCAAGTGATTTCTTTAAAATGAGCCTTGTGGGTTTTATTTCCACTTTAAGCAGAAAAAGGTGATTGTCTTGCTGCCTTGCAGAGTGACTGGAAGGACTTGAGGAAAGCCCAGCAGGTCTGTTTTCAAGTTCCTCTCCAATTCTAAGCTTAATGCTAATTCTATTTTGCAAAATTATTCATTTCTGACCAGAAAGCCGGTTTAGACTGAAAACATTTTGCTAGAGATATGAAATTACTAAAATGAGGTCTCACTGTAGGGCAGAAGGAGAGAATTTGAAACACTAATAAAAATAGAAGCATTATTTAAGTCTGTTTTCTGCAGTGCTCTCAGTGTTTCAGAACAATTACTCAATATACATACCCAACCCTATTATATATGTATTATTTGTTTTTTTCCTCATCCCTCTATTAGCTGTTGTTACCATATGCCAATACATGTGCACATTGCTCTTCCTGGGGGATTTTAGGAAACTTCTTGTCAGGAAAAGTTTTGCTAACCCACCCTAGGAAAGCATGAGGCAGTCAAGACTGAGCAGCACATCTAGAAATGGAAACCAAAGTTCTTTCCCTTATCAAAGATATCAAGATATTTGTTTGAGCCCTCATAACTCAGAATAAATTGTGAAGATTATTCCCAATGAGTTCTGTGTGTTTAGATCTGTGATTTCTAAATTTGTACTGAATTTGTCTTGTCTTATAATGGTTTTCAGAAGTTTTTGTAAGAACAAAAGGATCTTAAACACAATGTTTAAGTTAGTGATATAGAAAAGAATTTATCGACTTGCTCTTCAAAGTTACGTAGCAAATTTATTAATGTTCTTTTTTGCCAAAATAAATAAATCATGGTAAACAAATAAATGCAGATAATAGAAAGTGAAGAATACATTACAAAAGTTCTACCTTATGTTTCTTTCTTGGAATCAATTAAATAGTGAGTCAAAGAAAATATCTGTTGCAAAGTCATTGGAAAATGGAAAAAACAATAAATAGTGTGGAAGAAGTGCAGAAAGTGTGATTAACATTACCAATGTAGGAGCTTCAGACATGAGATAAAATCATTTGATAAAATTAGCAGTCAAAGTATTTTATGGAAGGCAGAATGTATTTTCTCTTCCTACAGAAAATTAAATTGTTTAAAATAATTTCCACTGGCAGTAATGTTATTCTTTGTTTCATTGTAACACACCTGGAAAGCAGGTGCTGAAACTGCCATCACCAAAATTACAACATTTCCTCTGGATTGCCAAAGTTTGTTAAAATGTGTTTGAACACATCTCTTTATTACTTAAGGGCTTAAATTAATGTTGGTCACAAGGGTGTGTAATAATAAATGGCGTAAAAGAATAAGGACAAGTTCATTCATTGGATAGCCAGAGAGGTCTTTAATGAAAAGTGGTTGATAATTATTGTTGTGTAAATAAATTTGTGGGAAATGTAGTCTTTAAAGGCATTCATAGCATTGCAAAAGAAAAAAAAAAAAAGAAAAGGGTAATTAATCATTAAATTATACTAAAGAATGAATCTGTGCTGAGTTTAATAGCTTTGAGATACTAAACACTCGTGGTTTGTAGTACCTTGAGGACTTGTAGCTAACTCTGCCTGCCTGCTTGTTTATTGGAGTGTTTGAATTTGAATGAATGTCTTCTAATAAAAACCCCGGAGAAAAAAAAAGTCTGAGCCTTCCAGAATTTCCCTGGAATCCTGAAAAAGGCTCAGGAGACTCGAGTGGCTGTTCCACAACAATGCCCTAAAACAGTGGAAATGTTCCCCATTTCCCATAAGTGGGAGCCTGTCAACAACATTTCCTTTCCAGCACTTTTCTTGTATCATATCCCAAATTTTCATGCCTGAAATCAAGTGGCTCCATAATTGGAACAGCTTGGAATAAACTGATTGTCAGTTTGATTTTTTTTTTTTGTTTCCTAGGAAGAGTAACTGGGTTCTGTAAATCAGAGTATTGGAGTTGTGAGAATCCCAGTTTCTGCTTATAAAAATAGGCTTCTGTATAATATTAGACAACAATTACACAGACAAATAATGAATATAGCCCAAGCTGTGCTGCAGTCAGCAGGTCTGCCTTGTTGCATCAACAGCTGATGTGGTTGAGTTTCAGGCTACACCAAAGTCAGTTTTCTGTAGCTTTGTCATCTCCACCTCTCCAATATTTTAATTCTAACATGTCCAGAAATTAAAAAAAAATATATATATTAATTAAGCAATTAATTTATTAGTACTTAAGGTAATGAATTCTATCTAATCATCATTTCTGTGAACTGCTTGAAGTACAGCGCTTCTGTTTTGTACAAAGCTCAGGACCAAAGGCCAGGACTCACTTGATTTTCTGTGTTGGAGACTTGGAATTCCATGTATTGATGCAACTCCATCAGTTTGGGTTAAAATATATAGTATAAAATAGTATAAAATGCAGTGTTTATTTTATACATGTATGTAGGCAAATTTCTGTGGGTTTGATTTATAACACATTGAATAAAATTCCTTCTTTAGTCAAGGCAGAAGCTTTTTCCCTCTTAAAAAATGTGAATTCTTCTATATATTATTGCTTACATTTTTAATGTTTGATTTTTAAATTTCCCCCACTCCTGCTTAGTGCTCCCAAGGGATAAATGGTGATTTTGAACAGGAGCTCAAAGCACGGAAGTGGATTCTGTAACCCTCTTTGTTACTAGTTACCGCTCTGACTAGTGATGAGAGATTTTCTGGGTCATTTAGTGTCCTTCACATCAGCATCCTTTGTTGTAAAATGAAGCTAATCCTGCTTTGAAAAATCCTGGAAGAAGAATTCTTTCCTTTAAAGCCTGTATGGAATTCCTGTGGCACTCTAAGTCATCATTAAAAAATACTTACATTCCTAAGAGCAGGTCTCTCTATTTATGCTGTCAGGCCTTCATTAATTTTTTTTTGAGATCTCATGTGATTATCTTTTTAGAAAATTATTCTGTGAATTTAAGTGTGTTTGACATATGAAATAAATATATATACATATGTATATACATAATTGATGCTATTTTGAGCAAATGCATTTATGTCCAAGTGTTGAGTGCAATGTGTGTTGCAAAACTCACCTGGATTAGGAAGGAAATGGGATAAAGTAACTTTCTTAAATGCAAAAATGCATTTAAGTTGAGGTTGGCATAATTTAATCAGAGTGAAGACAAGACTACTAAAGGACAGGAAGTAAAGATTTTTTTCAGATCTATTTGTTGTTATTCCAACAAATAGAGGGAGTTGGATAAGATGCTCTTTCTTATGGATTCCAGGATTCTATGAATGGGATTGATATCTGTACAGCTTATTTGTTAAGGCGTTTTGAGATCCTCACTCTTAATCTTTCAGAATGAAACCAGCACCTCAGGCATTCCTTTTATTTCTCTGCTTTTTGGTGTGTGTTTTATTCTCGGATGGCTTTAAACGTAAAATTTGTACGTTCAGAAAATGGTCAGAGCATTTTATATGTCCTGAGGACCGCTGTCTGTATAAGTGACATTTTTAAGGATACCTGACAATGATCTGAGTGTGGTTTGTGGCTCAGACTGAGGAAACTGGAGATCTTCTTTTGCCTTGCTTCAGAGTGTTAAGAATCTTGCCATTAGCAACACAGCATTTTGCACATTAGACAAATAATTTGCAGTGCTCTGACTGAATCACAGAAGAACAGTGACCTTGCACATGTTCGTGCTGCTCTGGTGTTGAATTTTATCTTCGCATGAGCAGATTTTTCTTGTTGAAGTGTTAAAATGCATTCTGAGAAAAGGAGCTGTGTAAATGTTCCTAGGACGAGGATAATTTCAGTTTCAGATGTGCTCATGTTTTCTTCATAAGTGAGTAAATTTAATTGGAAGAAGGGACAAACCTAATAGTTTAACTAGAAGCACTCATAATATTATTACTTTTTAAAAGGCACTGCTGTAATGAAGTGGCTTTAAATTACTGAGTGGATAGATTGGGAAGCTTGCTCATTTTAATGGCCAAAGAGCAATATGCTTAATTTCATCTGATGGCCAGCCTGCACTGCAGTATTTGGCTGAAACACCTGAAGGAAAACCTTTTGTATTTTATGTGACAAGGTCTCATAAGTAGCCAGCCCATGCTGCCTGAGAAGTCTCTGCCCAAAAAGTTTTGAATCCCAAAGCTCCCAAATTTAGCCATTAACCGAAGAAAAAGAGGGCATGGAACCATCCGGGTTTTTCAACGGTTCTTCCTTTCTCCTATCATCTCCTTTCTGTAAATTTCTTATAAACATGGGGAATTAGTTGAATCATAAATCCTTTTGTGAGTCAAGTAGAAGATGAATTTCTCTATATGCTCAGTGCCTTTCTTACTTTCATTGAGTCTCTCATTTATGTTTTTCAATGGTAATCTGCACCACTGTTGGTTTATGCTCATCTCCAGCGAGTAAAAAAAGAAAAAAGGACAAATATAACTTATTATTGATGAATGTTGAACTCAACTGTTTTCCATTATTTACACAGATTTCCATTATTTACACAGTTTTCCATTATGTTTTTCAATGGTTATCACCACAAAGGTGCTACCTAACTTTTAATCTGTATATTCAAACAGACCTTTTCCACCAGGCTCACTCTGCACACCTCAATCCCTCTGTTAATTTCTCCATTAGAAATTAAAGCTAGTGTAAGGTCATTTGAAGAGGATTTTCTCACCAATGAGCAGCTTGGGGATGAAATTGAGCATTACCAAAGGGGGTTTATTTAGATTGCAGTGCACCTGCTTGATTCAGGTCAGGAATATGAATCAGGATCTGAATGTGCCACCTAGAATGAAAATGTTCATTAATGCCCCATCTTTGTGCTGATTGTGTTCCGTGGCTCACCCTGTGTGACCCATGTGAACACAGGCACAGTGATGGCACAGCCAATGGGGTTTCAAACATTTTTAGGTGCTAGGAAGAAGAGGATTACAAACTGCCTTTGTCAGGCCAAAAAAAGCAGCTTATTTGGTAAAACAGGCTCTAAGTTTGTGTGCAGTATTTTTTGAGCTGATTTTACTGATTTATGTAATCTAAAACTGCCTGCAGTGCACATGAGTTTAACTATGGCTGGTGAAGCATTGCACCAAAAGCTTTTTGCATAGGCAGCATTGGAGTTATTGCATATTAATCCACATCCAAGGTGTAATGGAATAAATACTGGATATTGTGTTCTGTAGTGCTGATCAACTAAGGATATTGTTTATTATTTGGTGCTTTGTGTAAATGTGCTGCAGCACAAACAGTGTAAAATAGATCTTTAAAGTATTTCCCCTGTTATAACATGACTTTTCGTGCATGTCTGCACATCTTTGCCCCCTGAGATCTCCACAGGTACAGGAAATATTCAATGTATCCATATAGAAATGGTAGGGAGAGAAGAACATTAAACAGAACTTCAGAGGCAGGTCCCAGTGTTAATTCTCATGAAAACCTTCCTGTTCTGGATGTTTTCTCCCTTGAGCTGTCATCCCTGGAGAAAGCAGACTGAAATTGTGTGCTGTAAGATGGAGCAACATCCTTCCTGTCAGAGCTGGTTATTTAGTACAGGCCTTGCTGCCACATCACCAATTTTCTGGCAGAAAGCTGTTGAAAGAAACGAGTGTTTTCCTGAAGTGCAAGGTTAATGCAAACTGACCCAGCTGCAAGTTCTGCAGTGTTTATTGTTAGAGATGTTTGTCTGAGAGATGAGGGACTGCAGGTAAGACCACGAGTGGGCAGAGCTTGTTACCACTGCACAGAACACTTCCAGCATTTCAAAAATGCCATTTGGCCAACAAACAGCTGCAATATTCACATGTGTTAACAGATAAATTGTACTGCATGGAGTTGTCTGAATTTTGCAAATTTTCTATGTCATTTATTTGTTTACTTATGAGACCATGTAGTGACAGGATAAGGGAAAATGCTTCTGACTGTAAGAAAGAGGGTTTAGATTAGATATTAGAAAAAATTATTTCCTGTGAGGGTGATGGAGGCCCTGGGTGCCCCTGGATCCCTGGCAGTGCCCAAGGCCAGGTTGGACATTGGGACAGTGGAAGGTGTCCCTGCCATGGACAGGGTGACATTGGATGGGTTTTAGGGTCCCTCTCAGCCCAAACCATTCCATGATTCTGCATTTTCCACCTCTCCTCTGACCCCAGATCTTTGGTTTTGGTAATAGACAAATCACAACACATAGGTGTTGTCTGTCTGTCTGTCAGCTTTTGGCATCAGTTGGAATTTTCTGGGCCCACCTCAGCACTTTCATTTACAAACAAGGCAAAACTTCAACTTTTCCCACTTTCTTCCTTAATGAAAACTTTTTGCATCTGCTAGGGTGACTTTCACACCAATCAGGTGTCAGTCTCCCTTTACTCTTAGGAAAATGAAACGTTTGAAGATCATTGGCTTGTGTGGGTAAAATTAAATTGTTTCATTATTTTCCCAAAAGAATAATATGTTAAACTCACACAGCATGGCTTGACTATAGCCTCTGGGTGCTGACCTACATTTTTTACTCTACAGAGCATGAAATATCTTGCTATGTATGATACAAAGTCAGTGCATGGCTAGAAATTATATTAAATTGTATGGCTCTGGTGTTCTGGATTAAAAAGTGACTTAGAGTTGCATCCAGCTAATCACTACAGTAAGTAAAGATTTGATATAATGCAAAATGAACTCAGTGTTTCCATTTAGTTGCCTTTGTTTCTATCTCATTGTTTTTCTGGGGGTTTTTTTGGTAGGTTTTTTTTTTAAAATTAACAGACTTGACTTCTCAGTGTTCAAATTATCTTAATAAATAAAATATGGCAAATTCCAATTCTCTCCCCTTTCTGTGATGCAGTGATGATAATGATGGGTGTTTCTAACCCAGCCTGGACAAAAATAAATGTCCTGAGCTTTGGTGGATTGGAAAGGCAAAACCCTTGTGCCTGTTTTATTCACTACTGTAAATAAATATTTACTGTAAATAAATAGTTCTATTTCCATAAGTAGTTCAATAAAAACAATTTGGATTGTATGCTAAGTGAAGACTTCAATTTTTTGAAGATTTGGTTTGGTTTTTTTTCTACCTCTAGCTGTGTTCATTCTCTTGCAAGTGAGATCATGTCCTCGAGGTCAGGGTAGCGTGGTCTGGTGATGAATTCTGTAACTGTAAACCCAATGATATTTCCTTGAGCTGCACTTGAGGCTCTTGAACTCTGCCACAACCCTTGAACAGTTTCTGTTTTGTGAAAAGTTTGCCATAAGAATAGAGAGGCTGTTTTTCCTCTCCCTTCTCTGCATACCTGAATTGAGACAAAAATAAACTTCAAGCCATAAATTCACGAAACATGAGAAACCTTGGTGTGGGTTTTGTGGCTCCCTCACTGAAATGTTTGCCTTTTTTGATCCCTTATCTTTAAATGGAGCCGTCTGAAGGTGTGAGTGTAAATCCTCACGAGTGCAGTCCTTGGTCTGTGACAAAAGTGTCACAGTTATAAATGTGGCTGCTGTGCAAGGAGTGACTTAGAGCACAGCCCTGGCACTAAATTCACTGAGTGCTGCAGACTGGGTGATGTCTGATGATACATTATTAATGGAGCTGATAATGAGAGTTCAAATACAGGGGAGGAAAAAAAGACAAGGCAAAGAACTCCATGTGTGATTAAAATAAAAAATATTTTTAATATGGTGTTGGAGAATGTTGTTTTAAGTGCACTGAGGAGATGAGAACTGAATCAATTACTGTGGACCAACTAATTCTAGATTTGTTAAATTATAGAGCAGGGACAAAATTCCCTAGGGAAACCTGAAATAATAAAAATAGGGTGAGGTGAAGGAAATTGTGACGGTGTTCACAGGGGTCTTAGGTTGAGGGAAGAGACGAGGATCTGACTCCATATTTCAGAAGGCTTGATTTATTGTTTTGATACATCTTACATTAAAACTATTCTAAAAGAATAGAAGAAAAAGTTCTCCTTAGAAGGCTGGGCTGTGATTGGTCATTAATTATAAACATCCAATATGGGCCCATCCCAGATGCACCTGTTGCATTCCACAGCAGCAGATAACCATTGTTTACATTTTGTTCCTGAGGCCTCTCAGCTTCTCAGGAGGAAAAATCCTAAGGAAAGGATTTTTTAATAAAAGTTGTCTGTGACATGAAATATCAGAATTTTCATTTCCTTTCACCTCTAATGTCCCAGCCAATGCCCCAGCAGCCACTGAGCTGCTCAGAACTGAGCCAGAAGCAGAGGTTGGTTTGAGTTGTGTAAGAATTGATCTTAGGCCCAATCCCTGAGAGCTGCTGACAGATTTCCATGTATTTTTGTGCATTTCTGTCCTCCCTTTCCCAGCTGTGATGAGGATGAAGAGGAGAGCACAGCTGCCTTCCACTGAGCATTTACTTTCCACTGTTTCTCCTGGCAGCAGAACATAAAAAAGCAAATGTTTTCTTTGTGAAGGAAAGTGTGAATTCCTCTTCTAAGTCTTGACATCTTCTGTAAAGTCCTGTGGGGGATCTGGGGATTTGATAAAGCCCTGAAGGAAACTTCTGTCCTGAGTGGGATATCTTTATATCCCATTGTGGGCCTGGGAGAACATTGACAGTTCTTCAGAATCCTGCCTGAAGGGACAAACTGGAGCTACCTCAGCATCCCTTGATCAATAGCTTGTCCCCCTCTCCCCACTGTAAACATGTTTTGTGCATTAAGTGCATAAGGTCAGCTGATGGTAAAATCATATTATTATGATGTGTGAGAAAACAATACACTCAATTCTGATTGATTTCCTCAATATATTCAGGCAGATCTTTACCTGCTCTGGGTTGGCTTTCCTCCACTGAGCTCATCACAAACTTTGATTTACATAGCACTGTTATCTCAGCAGATTTATCTTTTTTCTCTTGACTCATTTGCAGGTTTGTTGTTTTTAATTGAAGGGTTCATTGTGCTGGCAAAAGTAGCTTTACAAGAGAGTGAAATTTATAGGAAATGTGGTTTGTACAGACTCATTCCATGAGTCCATGGAGTCATGAGTGGGAGCCTGATTGAAGTCCATGGCATTTATGTTTCTAATCATTTGGGAACCTGTAAAAAATAGTATTTAAAGAACAAAAACCACATTGATTTAAAACTAAAAACCCTGGTTTTGGTCACTAAGAGGAAGTGTAGAGTCCTATGATAGCCAGGTATGAAGAGCGTGGTGCCCTTGTTGGCAGGATTAAATTTTAGAGTTAAAATGCTATGGATGGTGTTTCCTCTCAATGCCACAATTCAGATTCATCTGCCATATTTTGAGCCAAAGAAGGAACAGTAAAATATCATGGCATTCACCTGTAACTCTAAAAACTGAACAATAATTTAGAAGCTGTGTAAGACACACACATATCCTATAGGTTTGTGCCATAGATGTGAATAAAGGTGAAGAACCTTGGAGCTCTTGCAGTTGTTGCTTGCAGAGATTTCCAATGCACTGTGCAGTCAATATTCATATTTAGATTTCCTTCAAACTTATCCCTTTTAGCATTCAAAATAAGAAAAAAAACCAAGAAATTGAAAATATCACTGAATGAGAGTTCTGAACAGCCACTGTAGCTGTGTCTAAGTGGATGTGAATTTGCTTCATTTTTCAGACTCTTCCTCTGAAAATTATTACTCCCAATAACCCAGCCAGGCTTTGTGAAATGACCATAGCATTGATCCCTGCTATCATTTCCTCTCTCAGATACCAATTTCTGACGCAGAAATGAGAGCAAAGTGAATAATAAATAAATAATGCTTCCCCCAAATATGTTGCAAGCGCGATTTAGTGGAATTATTTCACCATATTGAAATACCAGAGAGTTTCTGCTTTGCCCAGAGCTAATTCTCTCGAACAGCAATTTGCCAGAGAAGCTGAAGGGCTCTATGAAATTTTACAAGAATGATGAGTTCTTAGAAAAATCAGGAAGACAGATAACGTTATCTCATTTGTAAACGTGGCTTTTATTTTAAAGCCACCAACAGATAACCAGAGTCTATGTTGTCTGATAAACCTTTCTCTAGGATATGGAGTAATAAAAGCCAGAAATGCCAGAGACAGGGTGTGACAGAGCACATTGTAATTCATGGGATGGCTGAGGATATAAATCTGCAAAATGCTCAGCTTGGGGCCTTCAGAGGGAGGTGAAGGTGCTCACAAAGGCGTTCAGCCCTTCAGCAGAGAGGGATCCTACATCTCCCTTAAAATTATGAGTTATTTTCCAAGCAAAGAGATTATTTTGCCAATTGTATCTGCAGAAAAGATCTGAAAGTAGCCAGGGATGTTTTGTTGACAGAATGGTTTGAGTCATTTGACAGAATATTTTTCTTTTATCAACAGAATCAAATTAGGGTTTCAACCAAATTAATTTTGTTTTGTATGTAAGTCCTGCCTGACAGGATATATTCAAAGAGAGAGAAAAACACTCTGGATATAAAAAATGTGTCAATTAGGAGACAGGAGCATGAAGTCTCCATAACAAATTGTTCACTAAAGGGTAAGAAGTGAGTTTCCAACGTAGAAAGCTTTGTTAAAGATATGTTTCGTTTTGATTTTTTTTTTTAATTAAGAAATCTTGACATTTTTGTCAACAACAAGAACTCTTTGCTGCTACTTGTTTCAAGTACTTTTTTTCCAGTACTTATTAGAGACAGGGCAACATTCTAGAGAGAATGAAAGAAAGATATTTTGAATACTGCTTCCCAGTTGTAAGCAAACCCATTTCTCTGGGCTTCTTTTCACACTGAGATAAAACACTTAGGAAAAAAAATGCAGCCACCCTGGAGGCAGTAGATATTTTGTAGGCAAAAAAAACAGAAGCATGTTAAAATCTATTTTAATTAAAGGGTTAAAATACTCCAGAGAGAAACGGGAGTTGCCAGTCAGGTCATACCAGGGGAATCACAAAGGCCTTGCAGATTTGAGCATTCCTGGAGCAGCGAGGAGACATTGAATAACATCTGAAAACCTCTGGTGCTGGGATAAACTGCATTTCTGCTGTGCCACAAAAGGTTTGGGTTACGGCAGAATGTCCAGAATTGGTGTTGGATCCCCTGCATTCTATGGACACAGATTTCTAATGAAGCTTAGAGCAATGCTACTATTAATATTTTATTGTTTTAATTACTGCTTTGTTATGTGATAGGCTCGCTATCCCCCAGACACTCCCTGGCCCTTCCTCTTGTCTGGATAATGTCTGTTGCTTATCCATACAGAATCTTTGGGGTGTAAACAGCACCTCTGCCAATATTCCTTGGAGTTTGGAGCAGGGATTGAAGTAGAACCAATATTTCTGACACTTTCTGGTTAACATGCACTACTGGTTCCATTATTTTGGCTGTATCTTGGGTATTGTGGAAAACTAACATTCATTTTCTTAATGAATAATATTCCATATTGAATTTGCCCTGTGTGGAAATAAATCAGCATTTGCAGAATTCTAGTATTTAAAAATCATCAGGGTTTTTTTTGTTTCTTTTTCTTTTTCCTCTAGTATTTGACAGGCTCTGCTGTTTGTGTCTGAGATTTTAAATACTGTGCTGTATTTGGGTACTATTTTGTACACCTGGGTGGGCGTTGTCCATCAAAGGCTCACACAAGTGAATTTTTGTGGACAAATCTCCTCTTTCCACCATTCCTGGAAGTGAGCATGTAGATCATACCAGTGAAATTTGCTGGAGTTTTGATCATCCATGATCTCCAAATAAGTTTGTGTTTTCTTCACGAGTCCTTCTCATGCAGTGAAGTCACTTGGGTACTGGTTTACAACAAAGTAAAAGAGCAACTTATTCACCTTATGTATTCAGCTATGTAATGCCAGTTTCTGAAGTAAATTCAGATTTTGGATCCATTCATCTGTTGGGGCAAAAAAAGCAGAAACAAATGAGCAGGACCTCAAGTGACCACAGCATCAGCAATACGTGACAGAGCATCAGGGGAGGGCTTGGAAGGGTTGTCCTGAAGTTGTGAGACAAATGTTGGAACTGCAGATCCATGCAGTCAGCTCAGACATAATATAAGCTTCTCTCAGTTAATTACACTTCTAATTTCAAACTTGATGTAATTGATGCTATTCTTTATTTTAAATTCAATATCTAGGCTCTGGCTTACCTACACAGGTGTCTGAGTGGAACCAGGGATTGTTTCACTGTATATCCAGGTGCTTCATCTTTGTGCCACTAATTGCCAGCATTTATTTGGTGTTACAGGTGCTTTTGTTTTTTTCCTTTCCTATTACAGGAGGGTGATGAGTATTTTGACCCCTGATGATGATAATGAACTATCAGATAAATGCAGCAACAAGCAAATTTCCCTCATTACTTTCTCATACATTGATACATGAGCAGCAATGCAGGAAGATGCTGTAAGAGGCATTGAGTTAATTAATAGCTAAGCCAGATTCAGAGTTTTGGAAGTGAAAACATTTGTTTCATAGCTTCTGGTATTATCCTGCTGCTTTGGAGTCTTTGCTTAAAGAGGAATATGAAAAGTTTATGTAACCAGATAACCATCATGATATTATACTTGTTCTGAGCTAGGTGACAGCAGGGGAAAGACACCTGGAATAACTTTTACTGGGAAAAAATAATAATGTTTCCCACAGGTGCAAAAAGAAATCAATCATAAGTACAGTATGAAATCTCTTCTGTGCAAGTAATCTGTGGCTGATTATGCAGTGAGGCTGATGGAGCAGTGCTCACTTTCAGAGGTGTGGGCTGGAGATTCTCTGTGCAGGAAACTCTGTGGTGTCATTTTCATAAACTCTGGTCCCAGCACCTTTCTGCCTTCTAACAAGCCAAGTAGCTCCTGTTTTGAGCAATGTTTCTATTTAGATTTAAAATTTACAATTAATTTTGCAGCAGAAAATGTTTGTTAAGACTGAATTTAAATAATTTTGTGATGTTGGCTTCTTACATTTTTATTTAGAATTGGACTCTGACAGCAAGTAGTAGCTGTATTGTATGAGCCAAGTAAAAGGACCAGATTATAAAAAACAGTGTGCTTGGATTGTGAACAGATTTGTGAGGAGATTTGTTACAAGTTTTCTCTTTTACTATTCACACTGTCAGTCTTTTCCCTCCCTGTCTGCCATATCAGAGGAAGCGCAGGTGAGATTGCCTGAGATTTTAATTGTTGACTCCCACCTTCCAACTGAAATACCATTTTCTTCAGAATTAATAGTTACATGTACTCCTGGCATATTCCACTTATTGTAATTGCTTATGTAGTATTTAACTTTACTTGTAGTAAAGTATAAAAGTTAATCCCTTGGCATTGAATTAAATCCCTTTATTCTGCTGACATTAGGCCATGCTTGTGATTGGTGAAGCATCGAGATAATCTTTGCAGCATTTCTGGCCTCTGATTTGTATGGTCTGCTGAACTATTGACCATTCTCATTTTAACATGTTATATGCATTAGAAAATCAATGTGGCAGAGCAGATGGAAGCTTTTAAACTGATATGACCTCTGTGACCAGAATGTTTCGTTTTGAGATCTTCTGCACTGAACTAAAAATGTGCGAATAGTGGACAACCTCGGCTCATGCAAATACTCAGTTTTTTTTAAATATTTTTAATATTTATTTTAATTTTTCTTAGAAAGTCATGATTATATTATCTATTAGACCATCTTTATTTGGTTTGTTTGATTAAAGTCTCAGGAAGAGAATGGTTTGTGCATTACTCACAGAAATAACTTGGTTTTCCACTAGGTCTGGTACTGAATAAGCCTTGCTAACATTCTGAGGTTTGAACCACATCTATAGGTTGGATTGCAAAATTTGTCAGCATTGATTATTCTGATGAACACCCCATGTGAAACAGATCTGAGGTGAGCAGCTGAGATGAGCCCCAGTGCAGAGGACAGGGAGCTGCTCCAGGCAGAGCTGGATGAGACAGGAGGGATGCAGAGACAAGGGTGCAGGGATGGGAGGAGATGCCAACACCAACAGGGGGACAAGGGAGGGCTCAGCGGGGTCAATTAATGCTGCCAGGGAGCAGAGCCATGTGCAGGAGTTATTTTGCACAGTTTGCAGGGGTCACAATAGTTTGTATGTTCCGTCTTGGGTTCTCAGTGTTGAGCTCCTGCCCCAGAGTGCTCAGACAAGGTTAAAACCCAGATAGAGCAGCTGGCAGTGATGGTTTGTGAAGGCTGACCTAGAACAGAGACCAGACAGAGTTAGAGAATAAAGCAGGGATTTATTCAAGGATCTCCTCCATGGATCCACCTTGGGCAGCACCAGAGCCCAGCCAGGGCTGCACCCAAGATGAACCAAAATGG
>JAWWEX010000260.1:3099927-3168097 GCA_035583215.1 Arremon brunneinucha | reverse complement strand
CTGGGCTGAGATTGGGATCATTTGTCCTTGGTGCCCAGCTGGAGCAGGAATTGTTTTGTCTCCCTGCTCTGTGCACACAGCTCACCAGCCCACAATGTGAAGCCCAGAAATACGCACTAAAGCAGCATAGGATTTGAAAAATATAAAAGCTAAAACCTGAGGCATCAGCAGTGCTTGTGGAGATGTCTTGTTCCTTCCCACACAGGCAGTGATGCTCCATGGGTGCTGTTTGGAATGCTGTGTCCTGCTCTGCTGGTGGCACACATGGAACATCTGGGGACTGCTGGGGCTCAGGGCAGCCCAGAATTAGCAAACTCTGCATAATTTTCCATAAGGAGTTTCCATAGGGCAGCTGTGTCCATTTAGACAAGGATGCTGTGAATTTAGCCATGGGACCCCTTAGATATTGTATGTTCTATGGTCTGAGTAGAACATCATAGCAGAAAGTCAGAAATTACTTTGATTTATTGTGAAGTTCTTCTCTTTCTATTTTAGGAGGCTGTTAAACATAGCTTTGTGCTTTTCCATCAATAATTATTTTAATTCCTATCGAAAATGTCCATATTGTTTGTTTGTAAAACATGAAAGAAAACAATAATCAAAAATACCCAGCTGAGCAGGGGCCCAGCTGAAATAGAGCCCTGTTCCTCATCCACAAGGGACTATAGATATTAACCTCACAAATTGTATAATTGCAGGTGAAATTAATGATTTGAGTAATGAATTATGCATAGTTTTGAATGCTGGTATGTGAAATTGGTGCAAATTTGAACTCTCCTGTAATTTTTGAGATGGCAGCATGCTCAGGGCCTATGGTCAGTAGTAGGCCACTGTCCCTTTTAAAACAGATTGAGAAATGTTATTTAATAAAATAAACTAGGTCAATTGCTACTCTGCTTAGTAACATAATAGAAATAAACATGAGAAGACATTTTGAAATTGAACTGGTTAACAATATCATCCTATTAGAATTTGCGTTATAACCAAATCAAATTAGTTTAATGGGGAAATGTAATAATATTTTGTAGATTTTTTCCTGTTAAGTTAACTTTGTATATTTTAACGAATACCTTAATTAGGTACCTTTATTGATACAGACATTTCAGAAATAAAATTTGCTCCTATGTTCTCCTTCACACACCAGCATCTATTAAAATAAAAGTAGCCCTGTCATGACTACAGGGCAATTATTTTGAGAACTTCCTGTGCCTGCTGAAGGAATTTGGATGTGATGGTTCATCTGTCTGTAGGCAGGGATGCCATGGCTGCTGTGGGCATGGAGCTGTGCTGCTTATTTGGTGTTAATTAATGTGATTGAGAGTTCCTCAAGCACATTGCCAGTGGTCTGTTCCACTGTACGTGTGTGTGTGTGTGTGAGTGCTCTCAAAATAAGATTTAAACCGTTTTGTAGCTGGCTGTTTAATCAGTGGAATATTGGATGTGGAATATGAGAGTATGAAATGATTGCAATCTGTGAGGGGAGAATCGATTGACTGCAAAATCCCAACACATTTTGTCAAAAAAAAAAAAAAAAGGCAACCATATGCCACAAATGTGGAGATTTGTGTCGTGGGGCTCGAGGACTTGCAGGGATTCTGCTTTGGCAGAGGTAAATGTGAGTTGGTTTCTTTAAATATCCCTGAGAGTTCTCCAGTCAGGCACCCAAAGTGAGGGGGGTGTGCATAATCAATGTTTGGGGGTGTGTGCATAATCAATGTTTGGGGGTGTGTGCATAATCAATGTTTGGGGGGGTTTGGGCATAATCAATGTTTGGGAGTTTGTGCATAATCAATGTTTGGGGTTCTGGGAGAACACCGAGGGGCAGTGGAATGTTCCAGAAGGGAGCAAACGGGCTGGGGCAGTTCATCCATGTCACTGAGACACAAGGGGTTGTGGCTGGGAATGTCTCAGTGCCCAGCAAGGGCACTCTCACATAATTAGCTCAGTGGAATGAGTTTTTCTCTCCCATTCAGAGAGCCCCTGACAATGAGTTAAGTGAAGAATAAAACACTTTTTGGACAGCATGTGGTTATTAGGAGGGTTTGGACTTCAAAAAGATAACCAGCTATAAAAGGCAGTGTTTTCCAAGCTGATAAGGATAAAAAAATGGTCAGTGCACATCCAAATACACAAAAGAATGCAGATTGTGGATTAATTCTGGTTGTGATCTCTGATGGGAACTTTCCAGGAAGAGCTCTTCCCTGAGGGGACTTTCTTGACAGAGATTTTTGAATAACCATAATCTGAGGCATAAGGAGCACACAAACATGGGAAATCTGTCCTCTAAATTCCTTCCAAAATCTCCATAAGGGATTGCAATTCTTCATCTCTCAAATTTAGTAATATATGAGTGGTTTCTAGCCTACTGTGGTTTTTCTTTGGAGGATGGATTCCTTCAGAATGAGGTAATGCTCATTTCCAGGTGTTGGGTTCATTTTGAAAACTTCTATGTTTGCAGAAAGTCAACACTAAAATTATCTCACATGGCTTATGAAGTGTTTTTTGTTCTTCAGATTTGAAGTAGCTGCAAGGAATTGTGTGTTGCCCACGTGTGGTTTCTATTTCTGAAAGAATCACTTTAAAGAGGCCTCAGAAGTAGCACCTTTGCATAGCTGCAGTGTTGGAGGCTCCCTTTCTGTGCCATTCCTGTTTTCCCAATTCCAGCTGGGGTTCAGATAACGTGGGTGAAGTGAGCTGTCTTGTAGTGATGACAAAAGGAAGCAAGAAATAGAAATAGCTCCTCCAACCCTTGAAAAATGCAGCAGTGGATTGCAGCAAGCCTCAGATGCCACAGGGATGATCTGTCTTTAATAACAATATTCTGTTATTACAGAATATTGTGCTATTGCTATGAAAATGCTTCCTTTATAATTGCAGATTTCAGGACAATGCTGCAAAAATATTTCAGTTGCCTTAATTATCTGTAGTCATGTGAAATTTCTAAATATGAGATACCATAATCCTTTTACTCAGTTTTTAATTTACAGTATTGCTTCTTGACATTAAGCTGTTAAAGCCATGTATTATAAGTTCAGAATAACTTCTTTTATGTTCTGGCACTGAGCTAGAGTTCTTGCCTTGTCTACTAACGTTGAATAATGGAAAATAATTAACTTTAAATTAAAAGTGTTGCTTTTTATTACATGACGGTATTAGTTAGAATATGGATTTCAAAAGACATTTTTAAGTGCAGGCACAGATCAATTATACATAAAGAATAAATTATCTCTGTGGCAGAAAGTAATACTTGTTTGATGAAAGGCTTGCTCGTGAGATGGAGTGCCATTACTGTCAGAGTGGGGGTGGGCTGGATGTCCTGGCAGGGAAGGTGCAGCAGCTCCAGTGGAAAAACACAACAAACTCCACAGAAACATGAAGAAAGGACTGGCTGTGGAAATCTGTGCTTAAAATTCCCTTTTCCACTTTTTTTGAGGCTCAAAGAAGGGCTGATAGTTGTCAGCTAGGAATTCTAATATTTTTTGCAACAACTGTCTTAATTTGCAAAATATTTTTTAAAATGTTTTTAATACCTTTTGTTTAGTCCAGGACTTTGTCAATATTTTTTAATGCACAAGCTTCTGATTTTTTTTAAGCAACACTTTTGTTAGAAGTGGAAATCCCTAGTGATTGTCACTATAAATTTGATGTTTTTACCCATGACACCCATAAATGGCAGTTAAACTGCAACTCTGAATGTAAATCACAAATATTGAGGTTGGAGATGATTTATGAACAATGAAAGGGTCATAATTTCTTTCATCACCTTTATTTTCCAAGAGAGAAAACAAAAAAGATCAAGTTACTTGGTTTGTCTTTGGTTTTGTATTAATTTTTCTCCTATTTATGAGTTTGCATGATGGAAATAGCATTTTCTGCAGAATCTGTGTATACTAGTAAAAAAAAAAAAAAAAGGGGATCCTCTATGGAGATCAATGTCCTTTGTATAGCAGTTATTAGAGTGAACATGTTATATGGATCCAAACTGTTGTAGATCAGTGCAGAAAATTAATAACACATAGATTTAGAGAGAGTTTTATCAGGAGAATGAATATCCATGAAATGTAACATTATTCCACATTACATAAGAGGCCTTGTGTAAGTGCAATGCAGAGTACATCTGAATTTAATTTTTTTTTTTGCCTGCTGCAATCAATATTTCTTCTGCAGCGCTGCTTTTCTGTGCAGATCTGTTTGCTATACATTCTTTTTGTGTTTGCCATTGCTATTACACTGAGAGAGCTCACCTGGTGGCTTTTTAGAATAGGGCAGGGCAGAGATTGAACAGCAGCATTTTGGCTCCCCGTGAGCATCGTTAGATGAACCAATGATTAAACTGTCAGGAGCCGTGTCCCACTGTTGTACCTACACTCTTGTACTCAGGATATTATTATTTTAAGGAGAAAAAAGACTGATACAGCTCTAGCCAAAGGTAATTTAATCTTTGAATTATGTAATAACTCAGGCAATGTTTTTTTTTTTTTTCACCGCAGGACCTTTCTTTCTGTTCAGCAACAAAAGTTAATTTTCATTCTTGCTTAGCATTTAAATAAAGTAGTTACTCTGTGTGTGTCTTTAATGTTTCTCAGGGTTTGTGGGGTGTTTATAGGAAATGGAGAAATAAAAAATCCTCAAATATGTGAATAGGATCACGTGTATTGGGGACTTCAATTGTCTGTACTAAATGCTTGAATATTTGGTATGAAGAGTTGTATATGTTCAATGCACATGTGAAATAGAGCAAACTGCAGTCCTGACAGTTTTTCTATCTACAGACTGTACCTTTCTTGGGAATTGTGTTTGATAATGAGGATGGGAATGCTGGACATGAACTGGATAAATCAAGGAGCCTCACAAAGCTGTGCCAGCCCCTGGGGCTGCCAGGGAGGGATGATGCTCAAGGTGTCCTGGCTCAAGGATAATGACAATATCCCTTTCCCTGCACACACTGGAGCAGTTCTCAGCTCTCTCCCCTGTATTTCCAGGCATATTCCCAGGGGGAACCAGCCCAGTAGCTCTGGCTGTGGTGACAGCTCTGTGTCAACTGCAGGAAGCAGCAAAAGTTGTGGCTCCTCATGCGCTCACACAAAAAGTCTTCACGCTGAGGCTCAAAAGTAATTTCTGCCGTGAAACGAGGGATTCCCCCTTCTCCCAAAATAATAAAATTCAAATAAGGAAAAAGAATCCCTGGCCCCTGATTTTCTGCTGCAGTGTTCTCGGAAATCATTTAAACTTCCACGCTCCAAGGTCAAACTTGTTATTAAACGCTGTCAGAGCAAAAGCATTTGTTTGGGTGGAAAAAACTTGAAAATAGAAATCCAAGCAATGAAAAATTGGGCCTCACAGTATTCCCTGGTAGAAGAAAGCATTTTGTTCTGTTGTAATGTGAAATGGCACATTGGACATTTTCAGCAGAGACACTGCATTTTGAACAAAATTGAAAATAAACCCAGCAAGTGCTGCCCAGGCCTGGCGTGGAACTGAGGTGCTTAAAAGGGATGAGGGGACAGAATCTCACCTCAACTGAGGCACCGGGGATGCCAGGAAGATGAGAGTCCTCCTCTCTTTGTGCTTATTTCTTTTTACTGAGGTTTGCAGTTCTTTACCAGAACCTTTCCCAAATGGGTACTGGGGGCTGGTGTGAAGGTGGGATGAAGAGTTGTTTATTTCTTTTTGTTCTCACATGTTAGATAAATTACAGCTTCTCACTTCTGAGGGGAGAAAAGGCTTGAAAGTTACCCAAAACATTTCCCAAGGGTATCAGTGCATCATCCTTGAGAGTCAGTGGGAGTTGGCTGAAATAATGGGTCAAAGCTGTGAAATGCAGCTTCACTCTCTGCATAACGCAGGCAGCAGCTGAGGTTTGAACAGTTTGTGCTGAATTGGTAATAACTCCAAAGGAGTGAAGTGTAGAGTTTCCATCATCTGTAAATTGCCATAATACACACTCAATGTCATGGGCTGCAGTGTCAAATGGCTTCAGGGGTGAGCAGAGCTGGGATCTCTTCACCAAGTTTAACCTGAAAAATACTCTTGAAAACTATAGAAATACAAGTGCTAATTTAAAAAAAAACACACCTTTTCCTTCTCTATCAGCAGATCAATATTTACAGCGTGTGCAACTCAAGTAATATATGCAAATTATTCCCTTTTAGCTTTCTTTTCAGAGTGTGTGAAACATCTCGAGGCATCATGTAAGACTAAGAAATTATAGTGGAGCTCAGTAAAATGAATACCTGTTAAAGCAATACACCCTGCATGGGATATGATTGCTTGTGGAGGATGTCAAAAACCTGAACATGAGCTCAAATGAGTAGATCTGCAAGGAAGTATTAATCTCATTATAGCAGTAAGATATTTTTACCACGCAGAAATAGGAAGTACCAAGTCTGCTTCAGAGGAAATTCATCCATCCTTGGATGAACAAAGCGCCACCCAAGATTCAAAATATTTCAGTCTTTATTTCAGAAGCTTCTTCACAGAAACACAGAATGGTTTGGGTTGGGAAATTAAAATCAATCTTGTTCCAACCTGGGCAGGAGCATTTTCCACCACACCAGGCTCCTCCAAGCCTGGTAGTTGGGGTATTACCAAAAGCCATCCATCAGCAAATAAAGTTGTATCATTTCAAAATGTGTTAGTCAACAAATTATAATTTATACATCATGATAGAAAGTATTTTTTTTAAGGATGGATGTTTGGTATAATCAGCTAATGTGTTTTTAATTATGATTATCCTTGCCCAAGAATGGAAATTGTTCTGCTTTGCTATCTAAAACACATAAATTAAAACACTTGCTGACACAGTTTAATCAACAAAGAGCAAGCAATTTTCCTTGAGTCTGAGAAAAACACGCTGGAAATAAAATTAAGTAGCAGTAGTTACTCTCAGAAGAATGCCTGCAGTCAGTGTGAAGCCGCTTTCATTTTCCAGTGAGATGCAATCAGGGGTACAATGGTGATGGTTGGATCTCCTGAGGAAGTTCTGCTGTCACCTGAATTCACAATCTTGGTAGTGTTATAGGGTTATTAAACTCAGCTCCTCACCATTTCTGGAGGAGAGGTCAGATTTTAGTTGGATTCAAATATTCAGATTGCAATGTTCTGCCATTACTTATCCAATACTCCCCACGTGCTGTTTGCTGGTTAGAAAGTTTCCTAATGGCAAATGATTCTGATGTGCCCATCTTTAAATTGCCCTATCACACTGAATTCCAGGAATTTACCTAAAAAATTATTGCTTCCCCAAAGGAAAATGTATGAATTGCTTTGTTATAAAAGATATTTTAATTTATAAATAAGAGTTTTTTTGGTTTTAGAGTAGCAAGCAAGTTCCCAACATTGAGTGTTCGGGTTCTGGTTCTTCTGTGCATGTTCCTCTCCCCAGCAGTCTTATTTTATGGATATAAAGATATTGATAAGGATATGGCTATAACTCCATCAGCAAAGTTTGGTCTCAAATCTGCTTTGTAATTTGACTTCTCTAGACCAAGATAAGTTACCCACTGGCATTATTTAGCTCTTTTGCTATAGGACATTTTACCAGAGTTAATTTTCTGTTAATTTTTCATCCATCTGCAGAGCTCAGCTTTCCTTCTAAGATCATTTCCAAGTGTGTGTGTCCCTTTAAGCATGGATTTCACCCAGTGCTGAGCCTGTACTTTTATTTTTGTTGGCTGGGAGTCCTTGTGCCAGCAGAGGTGATGTTTGAACTTGTGAACACCTGCCCGTTAGGAAATTAACTGAGACCATCAACTCATTCCACCAAGGCCAGCAAAGAGCTGTCAGATGGCAGTGACATAAACTTTACAACAGCAATCAAAATTCTTGTGAAACTGCCCAGAAATGGTTCTGAAGGAGGCAGGAGGAAAAAAAAAAAAAAAAAGAAAATAAAAGAGAGCAGGTCATATTAGCAGCAGAGTTGGCCAAGAAGCAGCTGTGTCAGCAAAAAGCACAGAGCATGGGGTAGGAACAGTTTGAGCAGTAAAATGCAGGGAGAATGTGCTTTTTGATAATATTTAAATGAGCCTTTTCTCACACCTCTGATGAAGACAGTATCTCCTGCCTTGTTTATGAGAATTCAATGTTAAAACAGTGAAAAGTCTTAATATTGTGCCATATCAGATATGTGCTGCTGTAACCATGTTTGCTTGCAATCCTTTCACTTCATGGAGAATTTTCTCTGTATCTCTGAATAAGTAAAAGCTTTCAAAGGAACAATACAGGAGAAAATGGAATAATAATAATAATAATAGCAGATAGACACTATCTTTATTACGAGTATATAGTTCTTGACAGCAAATTAAATTCATGATAAGTTATTAAGCCAAAAAGCATTTCTGATCTCTGAAAAGCGAAGTGCCTGTTCTCTGTGTAGGCATACTTTGTTCTCTTTCTCAGGTCTGCATCAGACATTGTTCTGCTGCCACCAGGGAAAGCCTTTTGCCATTGTGCATTCCTGACAGCTGTAAATGTGATATTATGGAGTTAAGGCTATGGAGGGGGGATGCAGTGGGAGAAGGTGATGGGTTCTGACTGTACCGAGGGTGCCCTCTGCAGAGTGTTACACTCTCTCAGCTTGCAGCTCCTTTATTTGGCTTTTTTTCAAGGTAGAAATGCTGTAAAGTTACACTTTATGTTGTTTAAATGCCAATAAATATTTGTTCATATAGGAAGGAAAGAAAAAGGAGAAATTATGAAACTAATATTGAATAAAAAAATAAACCTTGCAGTAAACACAGCCCCATCTGATCCCAGCTCAATGCCTCATGGTGAGTGTGGTAGAGAGCTCTGGTCATGGACAGAATTTCCTGTCTGTCCTCACCCCTTGTCCACCAGGCACATTCAAATGGATGCAAGGTGGTTTCAGTATACAAAGTGTTAATTTTGTACTAACAGAGGATTTTGTTCCCAGCTCACTTCCCTTTCCCTTGTTAGGATGGTTTTCTTCAAACCTTGCAATGCCTTTGAAAAAATAAAATAAATTTTTTTGGCACCAACATTACTGGAAGAGATCAGGTCAGATACCTGAGCATGCAGCTTCTTAACCAGGTGAGGTGGAAATGCAGGATTGTGAAAAGGTGAAAAAAAGCTTAAAAATAAGAGAACATAAGGGTTGTGCTTTTAAACTCATCCAAAGTGCTTTTGCTTCTCCTCCTCTCACAACCACGTGAAGATTTAGCTGGTACTCAATTAGTAGCATGCTGTTCTGTGCTGGCTGTGTGGCAGGACAGACAGGGTATGTTAATGCAGATAAATTATCTTTTTTTTCCCTTTGACCCAGTGGGTTTTCAAAACCATTCTCTTCACTTTCATCTGCGAACTAGCAGGACATGGGGAGAATTTTGATTTGTGTTTCTTTACACCTGGAAATGGAGACACCACAAATCCACATGCAGATGTTCAGGCACCAGATAAATATATTGACACCAGTGACCAGCAAATAATGAATTTCTGAACAGGAAATTTATTTTCTGTCATTTATAATGAATTATGACAACTTTTCAGGTCTCAAGTGATGAAGTTGGAGATCAATTTTGCTTTCCTTATATTTTTGACAGAACCCAAGGATCTGACTGTTAAAAACATTCTTTATATGCCCAGTGATTTCTAAAATTTTAAGTGAATGCATGATAAGTTGCAAAGGAATATTAGTGCAGCTTAAAACAATTTTAGTGAAAACTGAGAAAAATTAAATGATCATTGGTGGCAGAACACAGGAAATATTTTATGGATTTGGATGGATTTTACTTTGTTTTAATGGTGTGTCATCCCAGTGCTGGAGCCTAGTCTAGAAATTGTCCTTGTGTTGTATTTTCAGGGCCTGAGTTTCCTGTGGTTGGAGTATAATTGCAGATTTTATGTGCTAAAATTGAAGTAATAAAATCCTACTAAAGTTAGAGGAGTAATTTATACAAAAAGATTTGAAGAAAACATGAAAACATAGGAATGTCACCCCAGGTCATCTTGTTCAGTATCCTGTCACTGAAAGAGACAGAAAATTCTAGAGAAAAGGGAGACAGGGCAAGGACATGATAGATCCACCTGAGAGCAACCATCTCACAGCTGATTCCACCTCACTGGCTTTGAGCTTCAGTTAATTTCTGTATTTAATTACTTCATTTAAAGCAGAGTTTGGCTTTTGAACATGTAGAACTGCAGCATCTCCAGCATCCCTCAGCACAGAAGCACCAGAGCTCTTGTGGGACAATCTTCCCCATTTCTCCTCCCCAATTTTTTATTTTAATTATTTGTTGGATCCAAGCAGGTGCTGCCACCTTCTGAACCCTTCTCAATTCTGTACTAAAGGGGAGAGAACAGCCAGTCCCACCCACCTCTTCCAACCTGCACAAGATCTCAGCTGCCACCACCACCTCCATGCTATCCTCCCTTCATTCTGAAAGCCCTCAGTCTCAGTTTCCTGCTTTCCCCACGAAAATTTCCCATGAAAATCCCTCATTTCCATTTAGGGATGCCTCCTCCCACATCTGCATAATTGCCTTGACAGCTTTTTTGGGAATTTCTTCATCTAGGGGATGTGGCTCCAGGGTGGGCAAGGTCAGTGCTCACCCCTGCAGGCAACATCAGGGTTTGCTTTGGAATCAGAACCCTCCAAAGCTTCCCCTTGGCAAGCAAAATAAAATAAACTGGTTGGGTTCTCAGTCTGGGGCTGGGGTTTCAGTCTCGTGCAGATTTCTGTGGCTGGGCTGTTAAACTGATGCCACTGCAGGCTCTGGTCTGGCAGCACATCAGGACTGTCCTTGAGTTCCATGACGATGGAACCCATGAGGTGCAAAGAGGACAAGAAGGGTATGGAGAAATCCCTCAAATCCAGGAATGATCCTGTAATTTCACGTGTAGCTGAATGTAGACTGTGGGATTTAGAGGTGCTTCAGTTGTATATTTAATCTGTTCAGGAGATCTAAGTCAAGTTTAGCTTAGTTATTTCTAATAGAAGAAATTTTTTCTGGTTTTGGTCATGTTTCTTAGCTGTTCTTTATTTCATGTGCTACACTGGTATTGCTTAAATTTTTCTTCCTACATATATCTTCAGCAGCACTCAAAGAATTTGAAATGTAAAAAAAAAGAAGGGTATAAACCACCCTGGTATGTTTAGTTATATAAGAGGTATTTCTGTTTGCTTCTCTGGTGGGCAGCATGATCAACATTAGGCATGTATGATTATACCAGAGCTGTTTATAGTTTCAGAGGGTTAAATAGACCATGTAAAAATATTTTATGAGCAGTGCCATTAAAAATCCACTAGAAAAGTCTCATCCACAAACAAATTCAGTGAGAATTGGCCTTCCTGAAAACATTGTCTTTAAACAAAATAATTTAAGAGAACAAAGCCTTATCAAAGATTCCTTAAGGTTTATCCAAGCTTCTCTTAAACAAATCCCTTAGAAATTTAAGCCTAGATTATCAACATTACCTCGGGGGCATCTCTGCTGGACTTCTCTGATTAAAAGTAGAACCAAACAAAGACAAGGCAATTACAAGAAAGAAACATAAAATAAAATTATTTTAAATGAAAAAGGATAGGTATGATAAACTTGTATAAATAGCATACAGGGTTTCCACAGCACCTTGTGCTGGGAAGGTCGGGATGACCTCTGATGGTGACAGCTGAGATTTCCATCTGGCCCTGGCGCGTTTCCATGTCAGATCCTCAAAACTTCCCCTGCTCCATTTCCCACCACGGGCTCCACTCAGCCCTTCCCTCACCCCTGCACCAGGGCTGGGAGGAGCTGCACCAACACCAAACCTTCCCTGGTTTTCTGCCAGAGCCCAGGAAATTCCTCTGGCTGCCCTGGAGGACTCGGGAACCTGAGAGGGGGCTCGGAGACCTTGGCACGGAGTCAAAAGCACCTCTGCCTTTGATTTTAGCCCTTGGAAAAAACAATTAGCAACCGTTATGTTAAGAATTGCAGTCAAAAGAGTTTAAGTAGAATGATAGTGAATTTATCACTGGGTGAAATGTAGAATTTTAAGGTTTTTAGAATGGAGGTTCAGGGTCTCAAGATGGAGGAATTTGGGCGTGTCCTGTTCTTCTCTCTCCCTCCCAGCCTCCATGTTCTCTGTGATGGCGGCACCTTTGGATTGGCTTAAAGTAGAGACAGGCTGTCTAACATAGGTGATAGGTATTGGAAAATAATTGTAAATGAATAGTAAATAATTGCAAATAAATAGTAAATAATTGTAAATAAATAGTACATAAAATGTAGTTTTTAGTATAAAATGTTGACACCAGCCCAAGGGTGGGCAGTGTGCCTCTGGCTGACCTGCTGAACAGGCCTCAGCAGGCCAGAGAAAGGATGTATTAGATAAGAGAGAATGTATTAGATAAGAAGAACTAAACAGCCTTGAAAATCTCAGCTGAAGAATCCTGACTCCTCCTTTGACTGCTGGGCTGGGAAAAGAGACTTTCTAACCCATCTTGGGGTCATCCTGACCAGCAGAGATTCCGAGATTTTCCATGTGCTTTCCAGGGACCCTTGGGAAGGTGGGGGACTCTGTGCTGCAGATAAAATCTGCAGAGAGAGGGGGAATTTCTGCTCACCCCCCATCCAGGATGAGCCTCGTGGCTCCTGGAGGGTGTCAGGGACTTCTGTGGTCACTCAGGGCTCTCAAGGATGGGGAATAATTCTCAAAGCAAAGCAGCAATAGAGTGGAAATTAGTTCTTCTCTTAATCACTCAGACTTTATTTGGATTGCAGTGTTTACACTGGTTGCTGACTAGTGAGACCATTTGAAATATTCTCATCTATTCTTTTCTTCAATTATTTCTCAGGGCTCACCAGACAGCTTCACCGGCTCTGTTCTCTAGCTGGTGATTTTTCAATTAAGATGTGAAACATTTCTTTTTTGTTATATGGATTTAATTAAAATTCTTTGAAATATAATGCTTGGGGTTTGTGTGTCTGTCTGCTTCAAGGAAATTAAGCTACTGTTGCTTGTTCTATCATTTAGAGAAAATTCAATTCTTTATTCTGAAAATGTGGAATTATCTTTGAAATCTCATACAAACAGCAGTTGCCGTTTATTATTCCTACCTATCTTCCAGTTCTTGAATAATAAAAAATAATTTATACGTATTTTTAAAGCTACAAATAAGAATTTGATTTTGCAGGATTTTTGTTTCCCTTCTTTACTGGGTTACTGAGTTATTTTCCATGCTGGTGTTTCCATAATTAGCTTTCTTATAATTCAGTATTTAATATCAAAAATTATGTGACAGGTAAAACCTACACAGGACAGTGTTTATAACTTAGGGTTTCTCTGGTCTCCAGTAGTGTTGCCTTAAAACCTGCAAGACCCAAAATATCTATAAAAATAATACCTATTATTAGTTTACAGTCTCTGCTTCTCCACCAGACTAATACCATTTTGAAGTCAATTCTAAGACATTGAAATGCAAAAAGAAAGAAATACTGAATTTATTCACTTAGTCCAAGCAGGTTCACAGCAAAGGATGAAGATTAATAATCACTTCTAAAATTCTCTGAGATGGAAGGCCACACTAAGTGTTGGCATTATTTTATTATAATGGAATATTGAGCCTTCACCTCAGCATGACCTATTGCTGCCCACTGTTATATGGGCAGGAGAATTTGCTCTGTGTCACATTTGGTTGTGTAGGGGATGATTCAGCCCCTTGAGTTCTGGAGAGGTTTGCTTGGATGGGATAAAAGGATCCATGGATTAATAGAAAAAGCCCTGAGAGGTGAGCAGGTGGGACAAGCTCTGCTTGTGTCTCTTGAACTGCCTGTGGGAGTGGTGAGCACACCTTGAACACCTGTGATAAACATTGGGGCACTTGTCCTTTCATGTGCATTTCAGGGCTATAAAATTGTCATCTCAAATTGCAATGGAGCTCCTTCCCTTAAAATAACCCAAACAGACCTGAACCAGTGGAGGGAGGGATGCAGAATCCAGACCTGTCACTGTAGTTTCAATAAGGAATCTGTTGAAAGATGAAATTTTCAAATTAAGTGCTCCAAGCGGCAGGAGTGACAGGGCTTGGAAGGATGAATTATGACTGGGCAGCCTCTGGCCACGATTTTGCCTTTCAATCTTTGGTTTGGAGGGTGATGTGGACAGGGAAGGGCTGGTGGGTTCTGCTCTCTGCATCACTTTGGGTTCTGGCCCTTGTTCTCATCTGGGTAATCTCCAGTGAAAATGTAAAACCAGCTCAGATTTTATTGCTGCCTCCTCCTTCCCCCAGGGAGGGTTTGCAGAGCTGGTCCCACACAGGTGCCTCCAACTTGAGTAGGATTTTGTTACTTCATTTTTAGCACATAAAATCTGCAATTATACTCCAACCACAGGTACCTGTGTGTACATGAGGCCTTTGGAAGGGTGAATGGGACTAAGCAGGGCTTCATGCAAAAATCTTCTCAATTTCAGTGATTTCTGTTTCACAATGGCAGTACCTGGAGGGTTTGCAGATCAAAGGTTTTAAATTTGGGCAGCACATTCTGCAGGAACCCCCAGCAGCAGCCAGATTGCAGAGGAAGATGAGTCCTAGTTGCTTTCTGGAGGAAAAATACTGAAGCTGTTCACATCATTAATCTGTGTCTTAGAGGCTGCTCACTAAATTCTTTGAAACTAAATAATCACCTGCAATGGACCTGTATAAGCAAAAAGAAGTATTTTAATATCTAATAAAAAAGTCATTTGGTTCACTTAGTTGACATGATTAATGAATGGCAAAACATAAAATGTGGTAATTAAAATAATTCTTTTTCCAGACTTCATTAACTACATTTATCTCTCTTAATTTTCAAATTGCTTCAAGCTTTTAGTTGTTTCCCCTTTGGGAGATCAAAAAAATTTGTAAGAAGATTGGAATCTTAGAATTCCTAATTCACAAGTTGGCTTGATCTGCATTTGCTGAACTGAGAAAATCAGAAAATTTTCAAACCTTTATTTACAATTTGTATAAAAAGCACTATGTATAAATCATAAACCTATCATAGTTTTTTCTTCAGAAGTTGGGTTTTAGAAAAAGAATTGCAGAAAAAGATCTTACAAAACCTTACACTATTTTTTAGTGGATGAGGGGGCGAGTGCTTGTATGAGGTACGTGCCTTTATCTCCCACTCCTGTGGCAAATAAAGGAAAGATCATAATCATGACCTGCATCAAATCTATTCTTGATAAGCTGTGGAAAAGTCCCTTCTCAGCATTCAGTCTTTCTTTGGCCTGAGTTTTGTAAAACTCTTTTTTGAGAACCCAAAATACAGTCCATGTGGTTTGAAGAATTCTGAATATAAGCAGGGAGAGAAGAGAGGAGGAGGAGGTGACTGTGATAAATTGCAGGAGGATTTTGGGACTAAAAGGAAATGTCACTTTTAGCAGCTTGGTTTGGTTGAAGGTCTAATGAACCTGTTCTACTTCATTGGCACCTCTGATATCCTGGTTTCAAATCCACATTTCAAATCCTCACCCATTTGGAAAACGAAGAGGCTGTCAGATACATCTCAGCTGGCTTCCCCAAACATAGATAGGAAAAATAAAGGAATTGAAGCAAATTTGCAGAGCAGAGATGTCCATGTGCCCAGAATTTGTCCAGTTTATGCTGGATCCAGCAGAGGGGAGGAAGGGAAGTGTCCCACAGTGACCTGCAGTGAGAGGATGGAGGGATTCTGAGAGGGACAGAGAAAGTGGATGTTTGTGGATTGCAGGAACTGGTTCAAAGACAGATGAAAACTTTGAGTTCAGGAGCTTTGGAGCTGATGCTCAGTGAGTTTGGGTGTGCTCAGAAGCAGCCCCAGTGCTGGAGGGATTCCCTGGAATGTGTCACATCTGTAATGAGTATCCAGCTGAACCTGAGCAGGGAGGGCACAGGGAGCTCTGCACATCCCAGCCAGGACACATAAACTGCTCAGTGATTTATTTACCACAAACATTCCCAAATAAATATCCCCCACCTCTCCAGAGCTATCACACCAACATTCCAGCACTTTCCCAGGTGCATCTTGGATGAATGCAGTAAGAGTATGAATAATAGAATGAATGCATGAGACGGTGATTAAAAAATTGAATTGATCAGAGCCTTGAAGCAGACTGCTCTGCTTTGTGTTCCTAACACATCAAGATTTTTTAAAATATATTTCCTGCTGACACCCTAGGTTAATTTTTTTTGCTGGTTAATTAACTTGAAAGCCAAATGTCCAACCTAAATATGTATGTATAATTACTGGGTTAGTTACCTGTTCCAAGCAGATAATTTTTTAATGTCTAAATATAACAGTAACTGTATATTAACTCTTCTGGATGCCACGTGCATGTTGTACATCTATTCCTTCCACATATTAAAATGTATTTATATTTTTGTCTTATATTTTTAATTGATAAAATATCTCTGGGGCAGGTAGAAGTGCAATTCCAGATTTGTGTGCTGAGTGCAACTGCTTCTGGTCTTTACAAAAATTTGTAAACCTCCATTTATTTGCAATTTGTCAACCCTAGTAACTTGGAACAGATCCAGGGAATTAGCAATCTCAGTAATGTGTTTTTCAATATGTTTTTTTTTCTTTTCTGTTTCTTAATTTGGTTGCTGTTGGTTAGAAATACAAAGGTACTTAGTAGAACAAAGTGATTAAAAAGTCATTAAAGTGATTTTTAGATGCCAAGTGCTCTAAGCTGTCAAAGGATCTGACCCTTATAGTGAGGACAGAATGTGAAGGCCTTTTAGACCTGAATTATATTGAAGAGATGAGTTATGCAAAGGCTGTTGTTGTTTTTGAAGTTAAAAAACATTGTGTGGAATAACAGAATTTTAGTCCCCCACACAGAATTTTATTGCCCATCAGCATAACTTTAATTTCCGTTCTGCCCTTTTCTGTGTTGTTCTGTCCTGCAGGCTCTGCAGAATGACAAAATAAATACCAAATATCAAAATCGATGTAACAGCAATGATAAGAATGTCCTGTGCATTATTTAGTTCATGTTGCTTCTGTTATAAAATATGTAATGGTATTTTTTCTGTGCAAGTGTGTCTGGGAGCATGTTCTAAACTAAATTATTCAGGACATAATGAAATAAATTCCCCAAATTCTTTTGAGTACTGTTCTGGTAATAGCAGCATTAATAAAGACACTCCCCCAGTGCTTTCCTATGGCCTTTGCTACTCCTTCCCCACTAAACAAATGTGGTTTCCTGTTTTGCTGAGGATGAGCAAAATACTTTGATAAGTAACCAGAGTGTTCAGTTCATGGCCACTCACAATGAGAGATTTTTGTCCCCAGAGTAGAAGTCCTGGGACTGGCAAATAGCAATTGTTTAAACAAAGTAAAAAGGAAAATAAAAAATGCTGCATTTGCCAATATGTGGAGAGATACTCCCAAGTAAATGTTTATTTTTTATTGTGTAAAATTTAATTTCTTCTATAAGAAAAGAACAAAGCTTGGGACTCAATAAGAACAAACTGAAACTATTAATTTAAATATTTTCATTGCTAAGTGTATGTGCTTATGTGTATTTCTACCTTCCTGTGTAAATACACATAGAGAGCTATAGATATAAACCAATGATTCTGGAGTTAGTTTATTTTAAAATTCATTAACTTCCTGAATTTTGCATCTGGCTTGCCGTGTTTTCAGAAATGCAAGGAGAGGAGAAGGTCCCATGAGCTCCTCTGCCTAGCAAAGCAAAGACACCAAAATTCACGACTGCTGAACTGAGCATGTGTGTGTTTTTACCAGGGCAGGTAGGGATGGGTGGATTTGCAACACCTCCACATTCCTGACTCTGTTCTGTCACCTCATCTTTTCTTTTCAGTCCATGCCAAGAGATTATAAGTGCTGATGAAATTTATTGACTTGCTGCAGCCTCCAAGTTGACTAAGTCCCTTCCAGAAATAAATCAAAAAGAATAGGTGTTCATTTAGATGAATTAGCATCGACGCTTTGCAATAACTCCAAACTAACTGTGTGACTCTGGGCCACTCCTGTCTGAGCAGAATGACCTTGACAGAGCCAGGGAAAGGATGTTGTGTTCCTCTGCTTCCAAACACAGATGTGCATTAAATAACATTGCCATACAGCAAGCAGGTAAATCTTATTTATTGGTTACCACTGTTCTTTTCCCCACTTAAATCTTCTGGAGGCATTAGACACAGAGTTGGTCTTTGCATTCATATTTTTCTGAGTTACAGCTGATTAGAAGAGTATAAAGAACTTCACCTCTGTGAAGCAGAACATTATTTTTATTTGTTATTTGCCTTGATTTATGGTGGCATAGAAAGGCACCCGTTATTTACTCTGAACCTCCCTGAGTATTTGAAGTTGTGAGGCACTGCAGGCTGGACTGACAGCACATCCCTGCAGAGCAGCTCCAGGGAGCCTGCCTGTCTCACAGAACCCCCTGAAGCTCTCTCTGATAAAATTCTGCTCCAAGAGAACATCAGGTTTTATTCCCAATGCTGTTTGAAAATGTGAATTTGTGTAGGCTGTCCTGGAGGTCAGTGCTCTGGTGTTAATTTGTGCACAGCTCACAGGGCTGGGTAGTGAGGGCCAGGATTCTCCTGCACCAGGGGCAGAGGCACCTGGAGCCAGAGAGGGAGAGGCAGAGCACGCAGGAAACAGCAAACAGAGATCTCAGGCAGGCCCTGCCTGTGCCCTGCCCCTTCCAACAGACACTTCCATTTCTAGAGAAAGGGAGTGTGGAATAAGAGGAAATTCTCAGACTTAAAACTGACAGGTTTTGAATTAAATGTTGAAATGGTAGAAAAGCTTTTTTAATTTCTCACATGTTCCTTTCCTGCTTGAATATGTAAATTTTTGGGACCAAGACCAAGATCTAAGAGATGTGAGGGATTTTTACTGGTATGTTGGGATGTCTGTATGGGAAACACTAAAGAAAAAATCCTTAAACCAGGAATTGCTTCTCAGGTTAGAAGCTTAGATTTTGTTTTCTAGTTCTGGGTAATACCTGGGTGTTCTCTCAGGCCTTTGATAGTATTCATGATTTTAGGGACCATTTCAAGGTTAACGAGCAACTTCTGCTTGAAGTTTTTCTCTGTGAAGAAGTAATTGAGTTGTTACTTCTGTCTCTTTTGAGTTGTATTCTTCTTTCTGTCTCCCTCTCCTTTGCTGGATTATTGTAACAGTGAGAGGAGAGGAGAGGGACCAGAGCAAGGTCGAGGCTTGGTTGCTTTGTTGAAGAAAAGGAGGTGAAGTATTCAAGGTAGAAGAGAGGATGTAGATTTGCAGTTTCTCTATGGTCACCACAAACACCTCCCAACTGCAGGGGTGGAAAAAATCCATGAATTAGAAGCCAGGAGGATTTCCAGGCTCTACCCCTGGGGTTGGAGGTGTTTAAGGCAAGGATGGTGTCCAGGATCTGTCCTTGGGGTTGGAGATGTCCAGGATCTGTCCCTGGTGTTGGAAATGTCCAGGATCTGTCCGTGGTGTTGGAAATGTCCAGGCTCTCTCCGTGGTGCTGGAAATGTCCAGGATCTGTCCGTGGTGTTGGAAATGTCCAGGCTCTGTCCGTGGTGTTGGAAATGTCCAGGATCTGTCCGTGGTGTTGGAAATGTCCGGGCTCTCTCCGTGGTGTTGGAAATGTCCAGGATCTGTCCGTGGTGTTGGAAATGTCCAGGATCTGTCCGTGGTGTTGGAGGTGTCCAGGATCTGTCCCTGGGGTTGGAGATGTCCAGGATCTGTCCCTGGTGCTGGAAATGTCCAGGCTCTGTCCCTGGTGTCGGAAATGTCCAGGCTCTGTCCCTGGTGTCGGAAATGTCCAGGCTCTGTCCCTGGTGTCGGAGATGTCCAGGCTCTGTCCCTGGTGTCGGAGATGTCCAGGATCTGTCCCTGGTGTCGGAGATGTCCAGGCTCTGTCCCTGGTGTCGGAGATGTCCAGGCTCTGTCCCTGGTGTCGGAAATGTCCAGGATCTGTCCCTGGTGTCGGAAATGTCCAGGCTCTGTCCATGGTGTTGGAGATGTCCAGCCTCCAGCTGGCCCAGAGCCTGGCTGTGCCCTCCCTCCTGCCAAGAGCAGGAAGTGCAGCTCAGTAATTAAAGCTATTTCTGGGACTCCCAGATGGTGCCTTAGCTGAAAAACATTGCCTCATTGCTCTGGATCAAGGTGTAACGAGTTGGTGAGGATATTTACGTGTTTCACGTGCAGTGCATTACAACAAACTACAACTATGTTAAATATCCTCATCCTTTGGGAACAAAGGCATTATTTTGCTTTGCTGCCATCTGTAAAACCCTGAGAAATGCTGGCTATGACCCACTGCTACTGTAACAAGACAAAAGGTCTTGATGAAATGGTTGCTTAACCATCAAACAGAAGAAAGTGAAAGCTCTGGATTCTAATTTCTGAGCACATTATGCTGCACAGCATTTTAACATTTGTAGTCTCTTCCATCACACTACATTTATCACATTTGAGGAGGGGTTTTAAAGACCCCTCTGGAGAAAATGTAATTTGTTCTCTGCTGCCTGCACATCCCACTAAACACTCATTATTTATAGAATTCTATAGGGTCTTTCTACAAAAACACCATCGATCTCTCGTTATGGAGTGCCAGCACTTTGATTCATGATCTGAGCTGGAAATGTCTCAAAGTAGTACATGATCCCCCCCATTATAACTTGCCATCTGTACGTGGTGGCAGACTGGAAGATCATCAAAGAAAGTTTATGCTTGTAAAGATTGCTGCCTGAAATATTTTAATCAGGAAAGGCAAAGGACTTATATTTTGTGTTTTCGTAGAAATACAAATTTCTTGTGCGGTTGTTAGCGCTGATATGGTCAAAACTCACACAGGTTATTTATAGAAAGTTTTAAAGGAAAATAGCTACCAGTCTTCACTGAATGTCTTCATTTGTGTTCTCAGTTTGTTTTAACTTCCTTAAAATTTGTCACTGAAACTTTTGGAAGGAAAGTAAACACTGAGCAAAATGACATTTTTAATGGAAAATGAAAAGATGCTGAAATTTTGAGTTTTCTTGGGAAACCAGAAGACACTTTGGGATGGGGATGCTGGAAGAACAGATCAGTTTTAACTAAATTGTTTGCAGTCTCATTAGGAAAAAAAAAAGCCAAAGTGAGGCTGTGGAATGAGGGCAATGTGAGAGAAAAGGTTTATAATTGCTGTTGGTCATTTCAGTGATGGTGCCTTTGGTTAGGGGAATATCTGCAGAATTTGTTAGCATGAGGAACTAAATGTACACATGGGAAAATTGTTGGTCTGAGGATCACAAAATGGCTCTACAAAAAGGAACCCTGCAGTGCCTGTGACGGTGATCACAGTGACTAACTTTAAAATTTAAAAAGTAAAATTATAAAAAGATCCTAACTTTTTATAATTTTGCTTTTTAAATTTTCTAGTACTGGATTTAAAATTTTCAGTGTTTGGAACTATCAGCTGCTGGGTGGAATTTGGTCTGTTGGTGCTGGGTATTTATTTGTTTGGTTTGGCTCTGGCTTTTCTCTCTGCATTATAGCAGGGGATTACCTGCTTTCACTGCATTTTTATGAGCTTTAATGCATTAATATGACTTTTTTTTTGTTCTTATTAAATTGCCTCCCTGCCATTTAATGAAGAGTAAGGATAAATGAGAGAGTGTGCAGAACTTTGAAAGGTCAGTGATCCCTCTGTGTAAAAAGTGATATTTCTGCTGTAACTCGGCCTCTCCACGGAGCAGCAAGGTGAGGATAATTTTATCCTCCTCAATATTCCCCATTTTAGTGGGCTTCTTGCTGTTAGAGAATTATTCCTATTCTGAAAAACTTGTAGTGGAGATAAGTTTGTATTTATTGCCACGGCAGAAAAGTCAGTGGGGCTTTGTAAATGGTGAAAGAATAGAGTTGCAAAAATAATGTGTTTGTGCTGTGGGTCTGTGGGACAGAATAGGGAGAGCAGTGACAGAAACCACAGTGGGCACCAAAGGATTTGGACAAGATTTGAGGAACAGTGACAACTCAAATTTAGAAAAGCTGAAGTTATTCTTTTGACTGCACATCTACCAATTTTCATCAGAGAGCTGGAGAATTTTCCAAATATTCTAAATATGAATGGGAAGGACAGTGTGTTTTATGTAAGATGGGAGCAACCTGCCTTTCACAAAAACAGATGATTTGAATCAGTGTAGGAATTAAGATTTTACAGATTGGAGGCCTTAAATTACAGATTTTGTGCGAAGACTATGACAGTTTATCTTATTTTGCAAACTTTGGCCAGCTCAGAGCAGCTGATGCTAAACTTTCTAAGCATAAGTGTCTTAGCTTGGGGTGCCTTTTATGCCTTCATTAATGCTTCAGATATAATTCCAGCTAATGGTTGTCTGAACCATTAGCAATTTATATAGTTCATTGTCATCTATTGTAGTCAGTTTTATACAGCTTTCTCATAAAACTCATGGTTCTGGGTTTCAATACATAAATTTTATCTTTTCCATAAAGAATTTTAACACAAAGTTACCTCCATGCTCTCTTCAGCATTGTATAGACCTGTGACGACAGTATTATGGCATTTAATGCAAGGATATTTGCATTCCTTTAGTGAGTTTTTGCATTATATTATGCTATATATTTGCTATTATAAATAGCAGAGAACAGATGCACAATTAATATTAACACTAATTAAGCAGTGCATATGTGCTGGTTTAAAAGACTGTATCTCCATGTGCTGTGAAGGTTCCCTGACACTCTCTGATGGATTTCCATCTCTAAGAATTCACACTGAAGACTTTTGATGGCAGTGGCTCAGCTGTAGAGGGTTGGGCTTCAGTTCTTGAAGGAATTTAACGAAAACATTACAAGGAATTTAATGAAAACATTACAAGAAAAGAATAAAAGGGGGAAAATTTTAATTACTGTATTCTGCTTCCACAGTGAGTTTGGAATCACCACTTTTAATGGATATTGTCTAAGATATTTGAGGCTGTTATGGCAGGTAATTTTGGGAAGTTATCTGAAGATGAATTAACTAATTATTTGTAAACCAGTCTGACTCTACATTGATGAATACTACAGATAATCCTACAAGAATAAGTCAACATGGTCATTGCATAAAGTCAATGGGGTTTCTATTGAATTCAGAATGTACGTCTTGAATTAAAATTAGTGTAAAGAGAGAAAGAAAGGCCTTAATGATATGGATTTCCAATAAATTAGGGTTTCTCTTTACCTTTTCTGTACTGAGATTTGTTGTGGCAGATGACTGCATTAAATTGGGAAATGAAACCAAAATGGCTTCTTATCCTAATTGTATAAAAGAATTGCATTTTATTCGAGGAATTTAGAGTTTCAGAAATTCTGAATTTCTGTATTGCAGTGCTTGTATCTGTGACTGGATTTCAGGAACCCTCTCCAGGTGGGCACAGCCAGAGGAGCAGTGGCCAGGGCAGGTTTTGCCATCTCCTCTCTTGGAGGTTCCCAACCAGGACTGGGTGAAGCTCTGAGCAGCTGGACCTGACCATGGCCCTGCTTTGAGCTCGAGGCTGGACTCGATGATTTCCTCAGGTCCCTTTCAGCCTGAATTACCCCATGGCTCTGCTTTTATTTGTGCTCTTACCTCGTGAGATTTGTTAATTGAAATCTGGGCTTTGAGCTTCTGTGAGTTACATCTGTCCTTTCATTTGTGATCTCACTAAATCAGTGTAGATCACGTGGAGCTGAGGAAGGCAGATTTGTGCACTGTTATGGCAAATTTACACAAATTAGAAAGAAAAAGATCAATTTTCTATGCTATCTTTGATGGATTATGTATGTTATTTTAGCTATGTAGTCTTTTAATTTTTTTTTTGTTCAAATACAGTTAATAGGTTCAAAATGTTTAGTATCAATTGGATTATCCCTGGTTTCCTATCCTCATTCTTGCTTTTGCAATAAAGTAGTGCATAAGCCTAAATTAGCAATGGTTGTTATTAATTCTCTTTTTAAATCCCTTGGCATCCTGACTGGCCCCATTTAATAAAAGCTGCAATACTTGAACAGTAAATATTGTGTAAAAGTTTCATATTTGAAATGAATTTCCTTCAGGCAAATAACAGAAGTAAGATGATATTTTGCAGTGTTGTATATTAAAATAAATATACAGCTAGTTAGAATAGGAACATTTCCTTGGAATAAAAGCCAAAGAATGTGAAACAGAGCTTTAATTTGATTAAACTTTGTGTGTTTTGAAACACATAACATTTACCAATGTTTATCTATCCCACTTTACATTCAGAGCAGATAAGTTGCATCTGCTTCAGAGTTTTATTTATAATTTAGTATTGAACTTTCAGAATGGAACTCACCAATTCTTATCTGTTTATGTGGATTATATTTCAAGAGCTTTCTGTATCCTGCACAGCAAAGCCATAGAGGGATGGGGGGAAGGTGAATATCTGATTTCCAGAAAATTCTGGTTCCTCTTTGCTTTGTTTTGCTTTCCTCCATAAATTGTACTTAATTTCTTTAATCCACTGGAGGAATAACTTGGCAAAAATTAAAAAACAAAGAAGTGAGTTCGAGTAAAGTGAACACCTTGATGACAGAGGGTTTACATTTTTATTATCGTCCCCTTACTCTGCCCTTCACATACATGGGAACTTTGGTTCACTTTGATGCTGCATTGAAAAATTCCCCTCTGGGGTATTAAAGGTACCAGACACTGCAGCAATCCCACCTTTGTTAGAGAAATGAGCTTGAAAAGGAAATTTCTGGCCTGTTCACAGTTACATTTAACAGTTTCCAGTTGTACTTCAGGAGCAGTTTTATAATCTTTCCAGTTACAAGAGACTGGCCAAGAATCCTGAATAAATTCTTTGGAAATACCTATGTGGCAGAAATAGTTTACATTAAATCATGCTATTAAAATCCTGCACAAGTCTGGGCATAATTATTAACAAATAACTATTAAAGATTTGGTTTCTTTTATACAGTTTGAAATTCCCTTTGGAATAAAGGTTATTCTCAGCAATACTTTTTTGTTGTTTGTCAGATTCTGTGAATCTTTAAGTGTATTTTGGGGCAGACATTTTAGTAAAATTTCAAAATAACTTTAGGTGTTTTAAAGACGTAAACATAACTTACCATAAAATTTTATATTAACCTGACTTATTAAGATTTTGTTAGCTACAGGGCTTGCTTCCTTTCCACATCTCTCTATCCCCATAAAGTAGTGTGCACCTGAAAGACATTCCAACAAAGAAAGAACAATAAAAATTGTACAATGAATTGTTAGATTACAAACTTTGTGATTGAAAGTGATTATTGGGAAGCAAACTTCAATTGCTTCAGTAAATCATGATGAGCATTTCCATTATTTGACTCCCTTTTTCAGTCATTTATGAAGGTGGAATCATTCAAACATAATTCACATTGTGTAAGTGTTCTTACAAACACATCCCAAATACTGGAATCTTTCACATTCCTGAAACTTATTAGGGAAACAAATTTTAAAAAGGAATTTTTTTAAATTTTATTTTACAGGACCTGCTAAGTTATCTCACTGTTGAAAAATCTAGTATGAAAATACTGTTTAACTAGGGACTTCTTATCAGTTCTTGCTATCAGAACTTGTAATTACACAAGGACTCTACATGATATTCTACTTAATTTATCTTTATCTATTTTCTGCATTAATTTTCTGGTTAAATCAGTGCTGTAATTTGTAGTGCATGATCCTACACAGAAATATTTTCCCGGTGCCTCCAGAGCATGAGCCTGCAGTGGTTTGGGGCAGGGAGCTGCAACAGCCTGTCAAAATTCCTCATTTCTGATAAATTCTGAGGGATATAATATATATTACTATATATTATATAATTATTATAATATATAATCATAAAAATATTTTAATCATATATAATATATATTAATATACAGAATATATAATATGTATATATATAATATTATATATAACATATTTTATAATAATAATATTATATTATTAATAGATATATATTAATAATATATCTTAATATAATAATATATATACAGATATATGTGTATATATAGATACAGATATATGTGTATATATATATGTATATATATACAGATATATGTGTGTATATATGTGTATATATATATGTATATATATGTATATATATGTGTGTATATATATACATATATATATGTGTGTATATATATACATATATATGTGTGTATATATATACATATATATATATATATATACACACACATATATATACATATATATAATATGTTATCACAGCAAATGCTGTGTTTGTACAGAGGCGTCTGAAGGAGATACTGAGCAGAAGGAACCTGCCAGCCCTGCCCAGCTGTGGGTTAGTGCACAGCCCCACTTTATCAGGATTAATGTCCCCCCAGGTCTCCCTGCCCTTCATTTGCCCCTCCAGCTGCTCTGCAGTGCCCTGGGGGAGGCAGGAGTGAGGGAACACTTCAAGGACAAACATTTTGTCATTCCTGGAATCCCCTCCTGCAGAACACAGCTCTGGGAGACCTTCAGGGGTGTTTTAATGCCATCAGTCTCATTTCAGAGCTGCAGGTGGATGGGGAGGAGATGAACCGAGTTTGTGGCTTTGTTCCTTTATCCCCTTAGCTCTTTACCATGGAAGAACAACTGTGTTAAAAGTAGGAAATATTTCTTCTGGTGCATCATTTCCTCTGGTGGCAGCATGACTTTTGGAAGTGACGTATTTCCTCAGGAGAAATCTCAATTTCACATCCACAGAAACTGTAGCTCTAAGTGCAGTTCGGGAAGGTGAGCACAGATAGCCCCACTCTGTGATGGCCCTGGTTTGGGTCAGAGGCAATAAATAATTCCACTGAGGAAAGAAACTTGTTTCCTTCTGCATTTTCCATTTATTGAGGCTGAGAGGTATTCTTCAGTAATAACTTCTTGAGCATTTAGTAAGAGCAAAACAAAATAGCTTTTCTCTCATTTTTCAAGGCTGGAGGGAAGAGAAGTTAAGCTTGAACCCAGATGACCCTTTCTGAGTTCAGTAAACACAGAACATTATTAAAATGCTCTAAATGAACATGTGCATGTGTTTGTTTACTGATTGCACTGAAGAGATAAACAGCTTTCACTCAGAAACAGAACATTAAATGTGTGTACTAGGAAGCAGTGTTATCTAGAAAGTGCCATTCTCACTCTACTAAGAAAGGGTTTACAAGTCAGAAATTCAATTTCTCAGGGATTTTTTTTTCCATTTGTTTGTTTTAAAAAAAAATTGGCAAATTTACACAGGAAAAACAGAAAATAAGCCAGAATTCTTCTTGCATTCGTTCAATTTCCTTCATTTTCAAGCAAAGCTTTTGACATGTACTTGAAAATTGTATGTTTTAATGAAGAGATGAGGTTACACTAGGCTGGGTGGGAACTAGTGAGACAAACCCAGGAACTGTTTTTCCTGTTACATTCATTATTTTATGTCTCATCCTGGTGTCACACCTGTCTGTTCAGCAGAGCTCTGGATTTTGGAGTGGAGCAGAATGTGCAGGACCTGGGTTTTTAACCATGTATTATTATTATGTTTATTTTGGATACAAACTGTGGCACCAATATCGGGAACAGAACCATCCCCACACCCTCCCTGGGCAGGCAGGGATCTCTCTTGAGATCTCTCTGGGATCTTGGCTCTGGTTTGAGGGGCTCACAGAGAGAACCCCAAAAATGCAACCTTAAAAAAACCTTCAAGCAAATTAACACATGGGATTATTTTGCCAAATGTGATTTGTTGCCAAAATATTGTTCCTACTGTTGATCAGCTTTGCTGATTTATGGATAAGTGCCGAGATCTACGTTCCAAATTTCTGATTTATAGAATATGATTTGCGGATTTACCTTCATGGAGCTGTGTCACAGTTGTGTGGGTGTTGTGATTATAAACCTCTGCTTCCAGAGATTTATAACTCACCTATAAAAATTGTTCTAATTGAAGCTGTTTTCTCACAATTGCTTGGTTGTATTTGTAGGCTTGAGAAAGGCAGAAAAAGAGAGGCTTTAGTGTGGGTCTGAGTCTGAATGTGAGATTAGGATTATTTTGAGTTTAAAATGCTGAAGATCTTTAACATATGATATTGCAGAAGTTTTCCTGCCTCTGCTTTTGTTTCTCCAGAGAGACAGTGATTAGCCTAGACCAAAGTCCAGCAAGTGATTTTTATTCATGAATGTCTTTATGAATTCTCTACAAATGCAGCCCTGATCAACCCTGAGAAGTGCTTAATTTGCACAAAAAGCTACACAGTCATTATCTTGCACTGCCAAACATTTGTTTCTGCATTAAGCTCATTTCAACCCATTCCATGTGTGCTTCCAGGTCTCTGCAGAATTCCATCTGTGCTCCCAAAATTCCAGAGGCAGCTCTGGGGTGGGGGCTCCTTCCAAAGCAGCCAATGAAACCCTGGATAAAACCTTTAAGGGGGTATCTGGCTTTGTATTTTATGTGTGTGGTTGTAAATCTGGCAATTAATTGTTATATTAGAGACATAATCCTGGATAGTGGTGGGTAGAGACCAGACTGTCTGGCCAAAGTGATGAAAAAAGTTTGCAGTGCTGTTTGTGGAAGGAAATAAACCAAACAAAACCCAAACCCAGCTCTTCCTTCTGCTCCTGCTCTCTCTCAAAGAGTAATTGTGAGAAGGTGCTAAAAGTCTTATGTAGGGCAAACATGAGAATATATTAAAGTGTCTCCTAGAAAATGTGCACCACCCCCTTTAATTTGTCTTAGTAGCTTGGCAAGGGTACAGATGGGGCATTTGAGGAATGGAGTAGTTTAATGATCTGCTTTTAAAAGAGGCTTAATAAAGTTTGTTGTTTCTTCTGTATCTTGCTGAAAAGGTTGAGAAAGAACTGTAGGAATTTTCCTTCTTTTAATTAATTTTATTTCTTTCTTATAGCATTCAGCTAGGAAGGGAGTTAAATTATTCTATTAGATTTTGAGGGGAGGCAGTTACCGAAATGGAGATCCAAACAGGAGAATACATTAAAATAATTATTACTCTGGTGGATTTGGCATGCCCACTTGCTGGAGGCACTGAGGCCAGCAGATTGCTTCAGGTAACATTAATAAACCCAACAACACTTTTGTTCTTGGCAGCACAGGCAGGGAGTAGGTGCCATGTTGCCATAGGAGGTTCAGCAGGATGACATTTTTGTTGTTGAAATCATTAACCTGGTAAACCAAATTAAAGGATTGAAACACGTTGGGAAAACTTCAGCTTAATTCTCAAAAAAAAAAAAAAAAAAGAAAAAGAAAATGCCCCAAAAGAATCCCAGAAGGTGTCAGAAAATTAATTTTTGTTTTCCTGTGATAGTGTTTTGGAATTAGGAGCTTTTTATGTTTTGTTTGTTTTGCTTTTTAAATCTCAAGCTATTGTGGTTTCTTAAAACATTTTTAAGAGGCTATTGGCTATCCTTTCAAACCCCAAAATGGAACCTGTGTTGTGCTATGGGAGTGACACAGGAAATCCTCCTGACAGATTGCTGTTGATGCTTGGCTGATTTCTTGTGTGTAGGAGTGGATGTGGTTGCTGTAGCACCTCAGCAAAGAATAGCCATGCTCATTGGGCTTGGACAACAGTCAGGAAAAAAGGAAAAACTTTCAAACTATTGCCACTGCAATTCTTTCAGCTTTGGAAGTATTGAATTTCACTGTTCTGTGGTGCTGCTGTTGTGCGAAAATGAGGGCTGGGCTTTCGTTTACCTGTTTTTTTCTTTTTACCTGTTTTACCTGTTTCTTCCATCTGTGGAGCACATCTGGTTATGGTGAGCTAACCCACTGCTTTGGTGTTAATTACTTGGTAAATAATTGACTGTTTGTGGACCAAAAGTCTTAAATAGAAGGAAATCAATACCATTTCTTAATAACCTTGCAAGAGTTTTGCCAAGAGTGAGTACCTGGTGTTCTGTCAGAGAGCCCAGTTCGGCACTCAAGTTAATGTCAAGCCAAGGTAGAACAACACATTCTTCCTTTTATCCTTTGAAAATAATGGCATTTCCTCAGAACTCCTTCTCTGTGAGGGTTGTTGCTATTTTCCATCACCCAGGTAGAATGTGAATTTGTCTTGTCTGGTCATTTTTTATGAGGGTTGAACATCACTCTCTGAAAGATGCTCAATAATGAGTATTTTGTGCCAGGACTGGTGTGGGGCTGGGGATGCGTCACTCCCAAAAATGTGGGCTGCAATTTTAGGAGTCAGTCAAGGAGGCTGGGAAGGATTACTGCCAGATGCAGTGAAATCAATGCAGAGGAGCATTTTACATTTCATGCTTTATTTGGATTGATCACAGCGGGCTCACTGGAATCGTGTTCTGTGCCGTAGAATTGTCTTCCACCGGAGCTTGTCAAGCAGGCAGACAAATCACTTGAAAATATGAGGGTTTGGGAATCTCTCTTCATTTAATGATTTACACAGAAATCATTTGGGATTGTTAGCAGGGTTTCCAGCAATGTTTCCCAGGGTTGCCTCCCTAGCCAGAGTGAAATGTAACCATCACTTTCTAGAGGCACTCTGAGAGATTGATTGCTGCACTCAAAGCAATTCCACTCATGAAATGAACCTCTGGGTAAAGCTCACAAATTCAGGGTTTTCTCTTTCTATTTTAGTCATGAAAAATACTCTTCCTTAATGTTTATAGCGGACAAAAATTGCAGATATAGTAAAGTCTATTAATGAAGAATCAAATATGTAGCAACTCTTTGACATCTATTTTTGATTTGATCTCCACTTTGTAACAAAGTCCCAGTTTGGGTTATGTCAACCAATTAAAACTGAGATTGTGTCTGACTTTGAGCCCATTTGTCAGCACCATCAATTTTTTTTTTTTTTTAATCAAAAGCAAGTCACATCTGTGGAAAGGTGAGTTAGAAGAATATTCTATAACCATATAAAAGTTAATAATTATCCTAAGTCCTTGATTTTTCACTTCATTCTGTGCAGGATTTTCTGATTCCTTTTGCACTTCCCACAGTCCCTGACCATGCAGATAGAAGTTACTGGAAAAGGGTGGTACTGCTCTATTAGAAGTTCAAGTTAATTGTCATAGATACCTAATTTAAGCATTTCCATTATCATTTTACTCAGTGCTTTATGAGTTTGCAATAACAGGGTAGATTAAATAGTACTGGAAAGCCAATATTTTTCCCCCATCCAACTGTTAATAAAAGACCTCCTTAAAGTACACAGTAATCCATTGTAAATGGATTGTAAATTGTAATTGGTTATCTGAAAATCCACTACAAATGAAATTTACTTGTAGGTTTATATTACTTTGTGATGTTTATTCCATGCTAATCACACTGTGTCACTAATCTGAGTGATTTTAGATTTATAATAAATTGTTAATCCCATAGCAGACTGTGTTTGATAAGACATCTCTGCCAGTATATTAAAGGGATTATTTTCCTTAAACACAAATCATTGGGATCACAAGATGAGCTATCTTTAGAAGAAGCAAGGATTTTGAGTTTCTCAGCTGTTGATGTTGGTGGTTCCCCGGGAGAAAAATACAGGGAAACTATAGAAGGGTTGTTTTGGGATTTTTTTTCATTTTAATTGTATAGCTGTCAGTTCAAGCCAAAATCTCCCCTGCTCTGTTTGGTGGAAATAATTTCTCAATTTTCACGTTCTTGTGTTTGTAGTTTTTGCATCTACTTTGTAATCAACAATTCACACCTGAATCGATATTTTATTAGAGAAATTGCCCCTGCCATTTATGAAAAGTTCCTACCAGAAATGTAATTCTGGAAAACCCAAACATCACCAGTACAGTTTTGTCATGAACATACAAAACATATGTAGGTTTTAAGGTATAGTAGTTTACATGAATCAATTTCTCTTGTAAGATCCCTTCTTCCTAAGGAAATTTGGTGCAGCTTTGTAACATTTGAGACGAGTTGTCATGGAAATGCAAAGCTCAGTGATGTTTTTCAATAGTGCTGATTGGTTCAGAGGAAATATTTTGACACCATGTTATTTTCGACTTGAAAACTTGGTTAAAAAACATCTTAACATTGTTGTGTAAAGTCAAGAGCAAAGGAGAGGCAGTCTAACGCAGCTGTCATGATAATATATTACCTTACTATGAGTTGGAAAATGGATTATTGTTGCTATGGCATCAGATAACAGGAGAAGCCACCATGACTGCTGGAGTTGTTCAGCAAAACAACAGCTCTTGCTTATTCTGGTGGAAGAAATATTTTACATTTGCCTCACTTTTTATATCCAGTGTTCCACGTCGTGTTGATCCTCCGTGTGCCATGTTAGAATAAAGGCGACGGAAAGGGATTATTCCAATTCATTCCAATTTTTTAGTCCAACAATTTCTAACATGACCCATCCATGTTTTACTCCAGCAAAGAGTAAGAATGATAAAATAACTGAATTTCAACCCTTGTCAAAGTGCAGTGAGGCCATGCTTGGCTCGATGTGTCTGCTTAGAATGTCCTGGATCCCTGCAGTGCCCAAGGCCAGGTTGGACACAGGGGCTTGTAGCACCTGGAACAGTGAAAATTGTCCCTGCCCATGGCAATGGGTGGAATGGGATGAATTTTAAGGTTCCTTCCAACCCATTCCATGATTCTACTAATAAAACCAACGTACCTCTTTATGATTTTAATAGAGAAAAACATTTAGATGCACAAGTCTTTTTATTTTGCTTTTGCAGTATAAGAACCTTAAAAAAACCCAAGGCATTTTGTGAGGCAATTAACTAGAATCATTCCTCAAAGCATTTTTGCCCTGAATATTGTGGTTATAATGCTAATATTAGTTTGCAAATTTTTATGTAGAACTGTTCCAGCTGTTAATCACACCTTACTTATAAAATGAATTGGAGAAATAAAGTCTGCTACCAGAGCAAGACTTTTTGTATTTCCAAATTTAGGCCATTAAAGAAAAGGGGAAAAAACCAACCCAGTTGATGCAATAAAGGTTGAATGAGTACTGAGGAAGCAGTTTGGTTCTAGTGAGGCTCATGAGGCTTGGCAGGGGGTTTGATGAGTCAGGAAATGGTTGGAAATTCTGGAGGTGCTGTGCTGTGTGGAGAGGGCAGGCAGTGATGTTGGCATCCTGAGCTGGGAGCAGCACTCCTGGAAATGCTGGATTGCTGCTCTTGAAGGAGCAGAAAATCCATCTAAATCCATCTAAATCCATCTGAAACATCTGTACTGCCTTCAGCGCAAACATCTGGAGAACTTCTCTCTATAGGAATGTCAGTAATCTCTGTAATGCTGGACTTTATACCTTTTGGCTCTGGTTATTGGTTCCTCCTTATCTTTACTATGGAGGTTTTTTTGGTTATTTTTGTATTTTTGTTGTTGGATTTTTTTTCCTCCTGAAGTTTTCAATCTGCTCCGAATTAAAGAATTCCTTGGAAACAGGAAATTCTCAACCGTACCAAGGAGATTTCTCCTAAAAAACCACATCCTTGTGAGAAAAGTAAATTGATAGTTTGCAGGAAAAGCACTTGAAATTAAAATTTCTCTGGCATTTTTAGAAGATGTGAAAAAAATGAAATGAAGTTACTCTTGTAAATGTTACGGATTAAAAATGCTGCTTAATATTGTCTATGGTTCTAAAATGAATTTTGGTATAGTCCAGAATTTAACACAGAGAAAAGATGAAGTGGCATGCTGCCCAGAAATAGTGGGTGCAGATCCACATTTCTGTAACTACAATAAAATTCAGGTTTTGGTGTTCACAGAAAGCAGCTCACTAAATTAAAAATAGAAAAAATAAAATCGCATTTTAAAAGTGTTATCGAATGAATTAAAACTCTGGAAAATTGAGCAATTTCTTGGGTAAATATGCTTTCTTTTATAAATACCAAAATATCTCAGGTACTTTCCATTTTGAATGTCAAATTTAGGCCAATATTATCTGGTAAAACCCATGTTTGATAGTTGGTCCTGATTCTTTATGGGAATGATTCCGATTATTCTTTATCACCCATTAAATCAATGGAGTGAGAACTTTCACCATGAAAATTTTCACCTGGTTGGGTGGATTGGTTGGAGGATTCTTCTCTTATAAGCTGCTGCAAAGACTTCAGAAAAGCACAGAAAATTTGTTAAGCTTAGCTCAAGTTAAAGAATCTACATATTTTTCAAAGTTTCATCCTGTAGAGTCTCAACTGACAGTCCCAGATGTCATTATGGCAAGCTGCATAGATAGAAGTAATTTTTTTTCTGCTCCTCTGTATTTGACTAATTCCCTCTCTCACTATTTTTTGTGATTAAGGCTCAGCAATTAAAATTTACAAGCATGGTTTTCTGTGAGGTTTCCTATTCCCATGAACTAAGAAGGAAAAAAAAAAAGTGAACTTCTCATCATAAAAATGAGCAATAACAGCATAATTAGTGCTTGGTACCATAATTGCAAGGCATATTAGGAGTGCACTTGATGGCATTGTATTATTACTTTGTACACATAAAAGCTGCAAGACCAAGCCAATAAGCCTAAATAATGGTTCTGCTGAAGCTTCTCAAGCTCCAGCCTGTGCCAGGCGGGTTGTTTGGGGTTTTTTTAGGATGTACTGATGATATCCCTGAGCTTTTGTGGAGAAGTTCATCAGCTTGGCTCCACACTCCCTTCTGCACTGCTTTTGTGACCAGAGTAAATGTGCTTTTATCCCTTGGGAATGTGCTTTCTGTGTGCTTTGTTTCCATTCCTGTGAGCTTAGGAATGTTTGGAGTGCTGGAAATCCCATCATTTAATCTGGAGATCACATCAAATGTGCAAATGGGCTCAGACTGGGCATTGAGGAATTTATGGGGTAAGGTCCCCATTGCAATAAAAACAAATATTTGTGGTTGATAATCTTGCTCAGTATGAACAGTCCAAGGTAGAGGCTTTTGTTTCTCCAATTAAAATCTTATTTAGGTACAGATAAAAATGAATGCTGGCCCCAGGGGTGAATGAGTTGTTTGTGTGATAAAAATGGACAAATGTAATCAGGTGTTTTAGCAGTGCTGAGAAGTTTACAGTTGTTTTGTGTGGTTGCTCTTTCTTTTACTGAGATTCTAAGTTAGGGAAAAAATACATAAAAGAGACACATCTCTCATAAAGCTTTTACCATTTTTCTGTTATTTCCTATTGACATAAGAATGTGTTTGGTTTTTCAAAAGCAGTGACCTAAAATGAAAGGCAGAGTGCTGTGGCCTGTCACTTTGGCCTCTCACATTGACCATTCTGTCTCCAGGGCTCAGCAAAGGGAGCTGAAATTGAAATTATTTGTCCTAGGAGGAAAAAAAAAAAAGACTTGGAGGCTTTAGATTTTTTTGTCATTGACTTTCTTATGTCTATATATTTTTGTCCTGGAATTATTTGAGTATTCTGCTTTTCATAGGTTACAGAATTTTCCTTTCCTTGGAAAACACTGAAGCAAGAACAAGGAACATTCCAATGATCAGAGATCATTTGGGTGTCACTTATTTGTTATCACTCAGGTCCCCAATAGAAATCAAGCCCTATAAAAAGCCCCACCAGATTTTCCTCTCTATTCCAGGAGAGTCTTCTAACTTACAATGTTTTTGTATTTCTGAATCTTTTGGGCCGCCATATCCAACAAAACCTACAGGGAAATTCTGCTCCTGGCAATATTTATGATTGTGGGTATTTAAACACTGATATCCATATGTTTGGAGCATTAATGAACAGTTCTCAAATTCAATCTACATGGAAAAGTAATTATATGGGTCACTGATTAGGGAGTCTCCCTGGCAAAGTTGGAAATTGTCTTGAAAAAGGTGATTTAATCACCGAGCCCTTGCAGTCAACACAATGCCCTTATACATAGTGTTGTGGAGTGCTGAGAGCTCACGCCTGAGCAAATTGAAATCTCAGCTGTCTCATCCAAGATGATTAGACTTGACAAAATCAGTCACCCAGGGATATTTTAGAGCACCGCCATGGTGGGATTTAAGGGAAGGTTCTTCTGCTGTGGAAGATTTGTGAGCTGATGAGAGCTGGAAAATTATGTTCTCAGCAGTTGGAACATGAAATGTTGGCTTAAAATAGGAATGATGGGACTGTGGGCTGACAAGAGCACAATAATTACAGCTGCCTCACCTCTGCTGCAGCCCTGGAAGTCGGGATGGGCATCAAAGGCTGAAGCTGCTTCTGGAAGCTCCAGCAGGTTTCTTGGTGACAAAATTCCCTCTCCCATGCCCCAAGTGGAGGCTTTCCAGAATTCCCTTCTGAGGCTGTTCTGAATTTGCTGCCTCTTTTACCATGCACGGATAACTCGAACTTTTGGAACACAGTCCCTCCACTCTGCATTTTATCCTGTTGAGACCTGAAAGATTGTCTGGGGACAGGCAGTATGGTTCTTATCACTGCTTACCTCTGAAATTTTGCTTTAAATTTTCAGTGATCTGCAGTGTTAGTGATGAACCTTGACTCCACAAACACCATAAAAAACAAAAAACCTCCCAGGACAGTTAGACCTCAAACCCAGAGAAGGCAAGGAGTGCTCTAGGAGCAGCTTACAGCAAATTATGGCAATTCTTTAAGCAGCCTGGTACCCCTGGACTGAGCCCTGCAGTCCCCTGGCTCTGTTGGGACCCCATCCCTGCTAAAATCTCCCTTTTCACAGAGCTCAATCCACTGGGCAGCCCCTGGTGCTGACACAGCTTTTCACCTCTTACACCAGAGAGAGGAACAAGGCTGGAGCATCTCCTGAATTATGGATCTGCCATGGATGAGTCACATCGTGCTCTGGAACTGTCAGATGGCCGCCAGATCCCTCGCTGGAAAAACAGGAGATTCTGCATTGCTTTGCTTCCTGGAGAGTAAAACAAAGCTTAACCAGAGTGGCAGGCAAGCCTGGAGTACTGTAAAATTTATTCTGCACTGGTGCAGTGTGTTTACTTCATCTCTGCATTAACCAGAGAAGTTATGTGGGAAAAGTTCTGCTTGCTTTAAGTCATTTCATTCTGGCAGATTAGAAATACAAGCTTTAGTGGATCTTGATTCAAGCCTAGCAATCTTCAACCAAGAATTCTCTCTGATTCCCAGATGCAAAGATATATGGGATTGGTGCAAGTGATACAAGCAGGTTTATTGTGCTGATGACAGCTCACAGATTGCACACAAAGCCCCAACACACTCCAATGTATATGCAATTAAATGGGATGTAAAATCCAAATTGATTTGTGCCTCCTTTCCTCATCACAGCAGTGCATCAGAACACAGTAAATGCATTGGAATAATGGAAAATCCACTTGCTCTTTTCTGTGCCATCTCTTTCAGATAATGTCTGTGAAATTCCTGAGGAATGTTTTTACAGTGCAGCTCTTTGCTTGGCTTTATGCTGGCAATTTACAGAGCTCTTCTCAGATAGCCACCCTCTCAACAGAACCTTTCTGGAGGTGGAACCAAAAGGAAGAATATAACAAATACTTTTAATCTAAAAGTTTAGAATCTTCTACATCTTAAGTCTGTAGAAAACTGGTGGTTTTTTTCAGTATTTTGGGTTTTTTCATCCTTTTTCTTCCCTAAAGTGTTTTCTGTTCTCACAGAACAGTGACATCCAGAGGCAGGTTGATGATCACATCTGAATTTAGTTAATAATGATATTTTTTTCTATGTTATGTACTTATATTTTATAGCAGGGGATAAATAATCAGAGAAGTTAGCCACACTTAAGCACACAGAAATTTATTTCACATGCTTCTGTTAAAGCACATCAGATTCAGAGATGTTCAGGGCACCCATAAATCCAGAGAAACAAAGAAACATGTGGATGCTCTACAGTCAAGTTGCCAGAATCTCGAGGAATCCAATCTGAGTGACTTTTCAGACAGAGCAGGGAGGCTGCTGAGCTGTGCTGTGGTCAGTAGTTATCTGTGCTGTGTGCCAGGGGTGATACCAGGCAGTCATTCCTGGTCTGGTGAGCCATGAAACAGAGCAGCCCTCAGGAAGGAGGGGAGGGAAGTGCTTCAGGAGCTCACTCAGAGGTGGTGAGTCAATAGAACTGAAACCTGCCCGGTCCCTCAGCACAGGGGAAGCCTTGTGTGCACAGAATATAGATCAGCACATCCTGCTGCCTTTGGATTTATAGGCACAGGAGACAGAGACACAGGAGACAGAGACAATTCTCTCTGGCTCCGTGGTCCTTCCTGAGCCATTCTCTGCCTCATGATCCCCATCCTCACCTGATGCCTCTTTCCTGTGTCTCCATGCTGGGTCTGTTACCACATCAGTAACCCACAACAGGGACAGAGACAATTCTCTCTGGCTCCATGATCCTTCTCTGAGCCATCCTCTGCCCCGTGATCCCAATCCTCACCTGATGCCTGCCTCCCTTGTTATCCCCCCTCTATCTCCATGCTGTGCCTGTTATACCACATCAATAACCCACAATAGGGACAGAGACAATTCTCTCTGGCTCCTGATCCTTCATGAGCCATCCTCTGCCTTGTGATCCCCATCCTCACCTGCTGCCTCCTGCCCCTGTTATCCCTCCTCTGTCTCCATGCTGGGTCTGTTACCACATCAATATCCCACAAAGAGACAGAGACAATTCTCTCTGGCTCCATGGTCCTTCCTGAGCCATGCTCTGCCTCGTGATCCCAATCCTCACCTGCTGCCTCTTTCCTATGTCTCCATGCTGGGTCTGTTGCCACATCAATATTCCACAAAGAGAGACAATTCTCTCTGGCTCCTGAACCATCCTCTGCCTTGTGATCCCAACCCTCACCTGCTGCCTTCCTCCACTGTTATCCCCCCTCTGTCTCCATGCTGTGCCTGTTACCACATCACTATCCCACAACAGCTTGTGCATGGAGATGAGCTGATTGCTTCATTTTGGGTAAAATATTGCCTCTGTTTCCCTCTCCTATTGGCACATCCATGGCTTCTTGTTTGGAATTTGCCCAGAGGATCTGCTGAGCAAACACTGGGGAAGGTGTGCTGAGCGTTGACTGCTCCTCCCAGGAGACCAGCTCTCCATCCTTGATGGGATGGTTTTTATGGAGGTTGGATTTAGAGCAAGTCCATCTGTTTATGACAGCCTGTCCATCGTGTTACAGCATCTGCTAGGAAAAAAAAAAAAAATGAGTGGTTTGGCTTAAAACAAACAGAAGTATGAAAACTCTCAACAACAAAAAGTTGTTTGATGGGAGAGTGTCAGAAGTAATTATACAGAGTGAAAGCTAAAAAAAACCACAACCAAACAAATAAACTTGTAGAACTAATGTGGCTATTAGAATTAACGTGTTTATGCCCAGATGAACAGCTGTCCAAAAGAATTCAGTTAGAGTTATGAACAGCCCATGAATTTAGTGACAGCTGGTAATCCTGTTAAGCACAGCAAACCTACAGGCAAAGGACACCACAAAAGCAGGGTTTTTGGGGCAAGATGAACCAGATCCCATTTCTGTGCAGGCCCAGGTGTGCCTGTGCACAGGCAGGGGTGAGGCAGAGGCTGACTCACAGCACATTTGGCTGATGGGCTCTCAAAGTGATTAAAAAGTGCTCTCAGAGCAGGAGGAGGACTGAGGTAGGTGAGACATGAGATGGAAGATTTTCCTAATGAATGAACAAAAAGTAGACAAGAAGCAGGATGGTCTGCAGGAGTTGTTTGCCTCCAGCAAGCTCCAGGCGTATTTAAGGCACTTAAGGCCACATTGACTTAGAAAATAACATTACTTTGTTATATGGTCTTATGAACTAACTTGGCTTCTTGTAAAACTTCCATAGCTTTTGATCTTCTTTTTTCCTTCTTCTCATGTACTTCTGCTAAAGTAGAAAAAGGGGCAGAATTGAAATGCATAAGTGCATGGCTTTTATGTGAACTGCATCTCTAATGACTTCCCTTTGTACTTGTATAAATTTAAGCTACTCTGACCAAGTTGTTTTTATTAAATCCAGCCCTCTGAGCCTTTATAATGCATGGAGTGAGTTCAGGAGGACTAACTTTCCAAATGTAAATGCAGTGGGAGGTTAACACTTGCAGAGGAATAATTTAAGTTGCTATTGCACTGATTTTTCCTTGGACTCCTTGCTGGTCTGTTCCCTGGAAATGTGCTACAAAAGGAGGATCACATTTACATGGCTGCATGTTTAAATTGGACAGAGAGAAACTGAGCTTCAGGGCTAGCAGGAAAAAACCCAGTAAAAATACAGATCAGTGTATTAATCCTCTAATGGGGAAAAAGAAGAGATGGTCTGACCACAGATGTAAATCAGCTGATAAACTGATCCAAAGGAGAATTTCTGTCAGATGTTATTTAAATTAGAAGTGGTGCCAGTACAGCACAGAGGATTGCTGTAATATCAGGAGCCATCATGCTTAGCAGGGTTGCTAGGTGCTGAAAGACAACAGTAGTCACTGAATTTATTCACAAGCCTCTTTTTTGAACCCATATTTCTAAATGAATTAAAGCTCTGTCAGTGACCTGACATGGTATTAAAATTACAGGTATATTTCTACTTATATAGAAATATAAGTAGAAATATGCCTGTATTATATCAGTTATTATATCAGTTATGTATTATTATCAGTTGCTGATAATTCATCAGGAATAAGAGAATTCCCCACTGGTTTTACTTTGTTACCTGGTTGGAGGTAACAACTTCTGTACCAGATCCCAGAAACAAGACATGCTTGTGTTTTCCCATCATTTCTTCTTACAGACTTTGGTCTCTTGCTTTTTCATGACAAGAGGATGAATAAATATACCTGTCTTTAAATGGAAAGGTGATGATTTGAGAAGGTGAAGCCTTATGTCAACTTGTGGGATTCTTTTAATTAAAGCAAAACCATCTGATGGGAAAATAGACTTAATTTTCTCTTTCCAGTGAGTGCATGGAGCTTGGGCTGTGTGTTTTTGAGGAGTGTTTGCTGGTGAAGCAAAGGCCTGAGCACACAGAAGGGCTGGTTCTCACTTTGTGTCAAGGTGTTGGTGTTTGACATTTCTTGGCTGCTGTGGCCTTGCTGTGATTCATCTCAACACATTAACACAACAGAACATGACTGATGTAACAGCCTGTGACACATCCAAACAACACCAGCAGAGGCCAAGGAGTTCCATTTTTAATGCTGCTGCAAACAGGCTATTAATTTTTTTTTTTTGAGAGTTTCTTTTCCCTTTCAGACTTCCTAAATTTTTTGTCATTTTGATCCGAATCCAAGTTAACTTCTGAGATGTTATGAGCAGGATCTCTATTAGAAAAGTCAGAAAGTCCAGAGGGAAAGCTCTGAAACAAAATGAAAGGCTGATTGTGGAACATTTATAATGAACAAAACAGAAAGAAAACTCCCAGTATTTAAATCATGGGGCTTTCAGAAATGCCTGTTTTGCATATGAATAGGCTAGAAGTTTCCTTAACCACAAACCTGAAATTAGGGTCTGCTTTCAGGACTTTTCATTATAAATTTGTGAAAACATCATAATTGTCAGTATTTTTGATTTAATAGATGTGGTTTCACATTGAGGCAGAATTTCCCTGTCCTCAGCCTTTATCAGTGGCTGGCATTGAAAATGCCATCACAATCATGTTGCTTTGGTTGTTCCAGAGTTTCTTTGGCTTTCCCAAACTTTCCAGCAGTTTATCCAACAATGAATCCCCCTTGTAAAAAGGAGGGTTTGGGAGAAAGATTGCAGCCACAGATGGAGAGCTTAGGCCCCCATGAGAACTCACCCATTGTTGAACTCTAAATTTTGCCTTGCTATCTCTTTTAAATTCCGTTTTACGTAGTTTTGTTTGGTTTCTCCTTCCCTCAGTTGGATGCAATGATAAAATTCTCCTCTGCCCCTGCTCTTTTGTGTGTATTAGGAGAAGCAATGCCAAATTTTAGGTCCATCCCTGCTTTGGGATCCCTGTGTGTCCCCTGGGAGGGGATCCCAACCTGCTGGGTCACATTAAAGCCTGGGCAGGGCCTGGGTGTCAGGCTGGAGAAACAGAGCAGCAGTGACCACTGCAGGTAAAAATGGTGAAATCAGAGGAATTATGGTAACACTGCAGCCGTCTTTCCTGCAGGATGTCAAAGGCTGAGCAGCCAAAGAGAGCAGTTCTTTTTCTATAGTTAAGAGAAAAGGTGAAAATTTCAAGACAGTTTTGGGGTTTATTGGTTCAAAGAGGAAGCTGAACCAGTGTGCTCCTTTTTTCTGGTCTCTGAGTACTTTCTCTAGAACTGTAAGTACTCCTTGGAACATTTGCTCAGAATTCCTTCAGCAGTGCCATAGAAAACTGTGAGTTTTCTTAAACTTTTTATTTAGAAGAGTTTGATATTTCTTTCTTCACCATCATTGGAAAAAACCAAGGCTTTTGTTATTCTAATGTGATTTTTTCTATTGGTGGTTACTCCAGAAATAGAACAAACACTATCCTGGAGATCTGACTTGTTTTCTGTTGCAGAAATTCTGTATCTTAGAATTGTAGCATATAAAATAGCAATCAGTGACTATTGTGCTTTGTTTATTTATTTATAGCTCTGATGAACATAATCAAACCAGAAAGACAGAAGCAGAGTAGAAAGAAAGAGCTGAAAAATGAAATGTGAACAGGGAAGGGAGAGAAACCATTAGAGAGCAGAAAGATGACTCTGCTCATTTGTCTGACGCTGGTTACAGGATGTGTTACAGAACATGCTGGAGCTTATCAACCCCAAATCAGCACAATTAGAAACACTCTGATTACTGAAGAGTGGTCATTTTAAGCAATATGGAGCCATAGTACCCCTTCAGTACAGATTTCTAGCTAATGCCTTGATTTTGCTAGTAGACACAATTTTTTTCACATAGATTTTCAAATAGTGACACCTAGTTTGGTTTGGTGGTTTGTTTCTTTATTTGTGTGTAGCTCCTATGCTTTGATTGTTGGTTTTTCAGATTATTTGTGGAAATAAAGTGATCATGGGGTGATGGGATTTGCTTGGATTGCAAGTAATAAAGGGAATAGATTACTTTAATTTCATTGTAACTTGGGAATCTGGAGTACTTTCTCTGCAGCTGTCCTCTGCCAAAGACCTGGTATATAATGTATAAGAAAAGTTTTATAGGATTTATAATTTATAGGAAATATTTTTTGAAGACAAAAGCACAAATAGAAAACTTATGGTGAATTGTTTGTAATTTGTACTGAATGTTAGCTTTATTATGTTTTAAATGCCAAGATGAACATACATGAGAGGATTTGGAGTCTTCTGGCCATCAAGTTCAATTTTATATATTGCAAACAACTTCACCATGTAATTTCTTTTATAAATGAAAAAACCTATCTTTCTTTTCCCTTCTTTTTTTTTTCCTTTTTTTTAATTTCTTCCCCACATTACCCACCTTGGAAATTCATTCCAGAAAAGATCCTGATGGCTGGGAGATTTTGTCCAGTCTGCAGCAAGTTCCTATAAATGTGCCAGTTCTATTCTACTGGAAATTGCTTGGAGATCCATTTATTTATATGAACTTACCTTTGCCAGCCAGTCAGCAGGAACGAGTTCCATGATGTGAATATCAGCATTCACATCTCAGTGTTCATAAAAGACACAAATAACAGAGGATCACTGAGCAGTAATTGCAGTCTTACATCCATAACGTGCTTTACTTACAACTGAATTATTAGGACACCTGACTTGAGCCCCCAAATGTGAGCAGTTCTCCCTTACCCATTGTCATCCATTTACTAGAAAAACTGAAATGAGATAGGGAAAAACAAAAAGTGATAGCAACAATACTAATAAAAACAGTGTATAAAAACAACTAAGGTTTAGATTAATTGTTAGAAGGAAGAGAACGGAAACCTTTCTTCTAATCTCTCTCTATATTCAGATGTCACAGACAGTATGTTAGATGTACTTAGCACATGAGAGGAAAATCACATTGTCTTTAAACAGAAGAACCCCTTAGTTTTAAGTTTATATAAGTTGCAATTTACACTTAAATGTATAATAACCATTATGGTACAACAGCTGAACAACAGAGCTAAGTTAAAGATTATAAAGACCTGATTTTTAACAGACAGTCATCATTATTAATGAGCACAGCCCAAGGAGGGGGAAAAAAGTAAGCCTTTTAAATTCAAACTAAAGTATAGAAATATTTTCACTGGCTTTGTTCTTTTCTTTTTGTGTTACTGTAGGTTTGAGATAAATAATTTGTCTTTAAAAGAATGCTATAGAGCACAATTCAAACAGCTTCATGTGATTTGAATATTGTTCATTTTGTTCAGGCATTGGGGATGGGTGAGTGTAAGGAAGTCACTGCATTTTGTTGGGTGTGCCAAGTTTCTGGATTAAGTAGAATATTTACCCTGTGTGGGGCATGGCATCCTTGCTCTGTGATTTTAGAAAATCAGGGTCTTGTTGAATTCTTGCACTTAATTTAATTTTACAGTTTTGTTTTGCTTTTTCCTATCTTTGAAGTGATGATATAGGAAAAAACAAGATCTAAAGTAGATTGACATCTACCTAATACAATTTATTGTGTTTTCACAGCTACTGAATTTGCCTGGGAAATATCTGCAAATAATCTCTGTTAACACGTGCTTGTGCCTCCCCAGTTCCATGCACTGTCCTCATTTACCTGAAAACTGTGAGGGAAGAGAGATCTGCAGGCTCTCAGGGGTGCACACTCATACCCAGAATATCGAGGGCCAAAAGCATTTTCCAGTACCTCCAGTATAAAGCCCATTATTTTTCCATTTTATCCCCAGTGTAAATATAAGGAAATCTGCACATATCTTTTAGTATTTTAAATATTTCAGTGTGTAAAGATTTGTTTTTTTAATGATCATGGGACAAACCCTTCTTATCAGAGATGTCAGCATGTGCCTTTCTCCTAAACCTGGTCCTGGACAGCAGGATCCAGTGGCAGAGGAAGGATTTATCTGAATAGTTTTGATCCATGCCCTGCTATAAGTTCCCAGTTCAATTGTAATTAATGGCGTGTAATTTTCCACTCTTACTCCCATACTGGTCCATTAGGTTTCATCTCTGAAGCATTTTCTTGATTTTTAAGAAAGCAGAATTTGCATTTCACTCAGATAATTTTTTTAAAAGCCAAATTTCTGCTTTTCTCCGTCGCTGCCAGAGAATCATTAGCAAATGCTGCAAGATTTATGGTCTTGGAAATGTCTACAGTAGATCATAGTCCTTAACTGGTGAGGATGATGCAGGGAAAAGAGAATGTGTGTTTAGACAAGATGAATTGTGTTTGTCTTTCCACTTATATTGAAATATTTATGTGCATTCTTGTAACATTACGTTAGAGAATTTGCATGTTACCCATGTGTCACATCAGATTAAAGATGACTTGACCTTAAACACAGAAGTGTGAACAGCAGTAGGAGTACTTTATGTGTAATGTGCTCTACTCACAAAAACAATTATCTTTTAGGGCTCTATTTTCTCTGGAAGATTTTATTTCCTAATTGCATTCCTGTGATCACCTTTGTACTTTGCCATATTTCACTGCAGTACACAGATATAAAGCATAAATTAATTTCTTTGCTAGAGCAGCTGTGGACTCAGCCTCATCCAGTATTCCATGTGGTGGTAGTAACCAGTAGCAGAGATTTTAAAGAAAACTGCAAGAAATTTTTGAAGTGAATAATAATTTAATTAATTACTCAGAAGGTAAATTTCCTCCTCAAATGCATTTCTGATTGATGGTATCTTTTATAATCATAGACTTCAATTGCAGATATTTCATTGGGGGAAAAATCCATATAAGAAAAAATCCATATTATTTAAAAACTTAGCATTATTGGAATTCCAGATATTTTTGGGTTTGGTTCTTTTACTGTGCTGTGCTTTTTAGTGTTGCTGGGTTCTCAAAAAATTCAGTGCTTAATTTTGTACAGTATCAACCAAAGGAGTTTTCTAACGTTAAAAAGACATTTTTTTTATAAGAATTGCCTCAGCAATTTGTCCAGACAGGTAATTCAGATGCTTGAAGCAACGAACAAAAGGTGGTTGAGGTGTGTAGGCAGTAGAACTATAGAAAAGAGTCATGCTGAAAATCCAGGATCTTAGTTGCTTTGAGAAATTTGCAGTAATCTGTGGTGATGTATTTAATTTGAATGTCCCTGCCAGGGCCTGGCATCAGAGCCACCACCAGCACTGAGTGGAGCTGCTCCCAGCTCCTCCAGAAACTCCAATTATTTTGCTCTGCCCACATAAGTGGAGAGGCAGGAAAAGGCCAGCAAAGGCAACCAGCAACCCTGCTCAGTGTCCAGAGCTGAAGCAGCCAGGGTGGGATGTGATAGAGAAAATAACGGCAGCAAAATCCTCTCCATCACAGAAAATAACAGCAGCAAAATCCTCTCCATCACAGAAAATAACAGCAGCAAAATCCTCTCCATCGCCTCCATTGTGGCTTCACTGTGCCCTGCGTGCAGCCAAGCTGAGTCCCTGCTAATGGAACACAGGCTAAAAATGCCATGCCTTGTCCCCTTGTTTTCTGGTGGATTGAGATATTTAAAAAAATAGAGAAAGCTCAAGTATTTCCCATTTTCCCCATCTGTATTTATTCATTAATCAGAGCCACCACTGATTGTGCTGCGGCTCAGCCACTCATTCCCCAGGTCACTGTGTGCCTCACACAGCTCTGGAGTAGCAACACTCATTTATCTCCAAGTGCTATAACTGATATTTAAAGGTCAATATTGGCTCAAATCATCTGTGGGTTTGAGTGCTCAAAAACAGCAGCAGCAGTGCACCCACTCACAGAGGGGATCTCTGGTCAGCTGCTTTAATTCTCAGCAATTGTACTTATCAAAAGTGAAGACATGGCTTTTGGGAGCTGGTATTTCCCTTTCTCTATAGGCAGGATGCGTTGCTTTATGAGAAACATTTCTGATCTGGTATTTCTTTGTGAAAAGCCTGACTTATTTTTGTCAGGAAACTTTCTTATTTTCCATCACAATAAATGTGGCAAAACATTCTACTGTTTGTCTAGACAGGTGTTATTAATGTCAAGCACTTAGGAGGAGAAAAACATACCAAAATACTCAATAAAATATTCTTAAAATCTAAAAGAAAATATTGATTTAAAATATAATTGGAAAGATTGTCAAAGGGCAGCAAAACTTGAATAAATAGATGTTATAAATATATATACACAGAAAAAAATTATATATATATATACACAGAATCATAGGGTGGTTTCAAGAAAGGAACATTTAAGATTACCACGTTCTAACTCCACCAGACCAGGTTACTCAACATCATAAGCTGCAGCCAAACTTTCTTCACTCTATTCAGTGTAGGCATATGGAAAATCAGGATTTTCCCTGTCCTAGCCAGCATGATTTTAAGGTATAAACCTCTCCTTTCCATTATTTCTGTATTTTTGCCCACATACTGGATATTTCTGTATGTGGAGCTAAGAATTTCAACATCCTGCTAGGTCAGTTGCAAAAAGACAAACTCAAGTGCTGTCTTCATTGCTTCTTTTAATGGCAGCAAAATTATTTGGTTTGCAGGTGGAGAGATGAGGTTTGTGGTGTAACTTTGAATTCCTGAAGCAACTCTGTGAGGAGGAGCCAAGAGAGGAGAGGAAACAGTGGGCAGAGAAAAGAGCAGAGAGCAAATAAAATGTTTGTGAGGTTGCTGCCCTCAGAGCTGAGCTGTGCAGGGCCAGGGATGCAGAAAGCTGCAGGTTCCTCATCAGTGAAATGCTCTGAGTGTCAGCTGTCACCTGCAGTGGTGTTTGTGCAGCAATCTCCGAGCTCACAGGGGTGGGTTTGGCTTTTTGGACAGCCCAGGTGAAATGTTGTGTGCCCAGGGTCCCTCAGATGTGATGTGCCAGAAACTTGTGCAGCTTCTGCTCCATTTCCTGGCTGCTGCAAACATTCAGCTGCTATCAAGAGAACGAATATTTTCAGAGGTTTTCTCTCTTTTCTTTTTTTTTTTTATAGAGTGATGTGAGAGGGTTTTTCACAAAGCCCTTTTGTCATGCAATCTGTAAACCAGAATTCATCAGTTTTCTTTGTAGCATTGGAGTGTCTTCGTCATCCCTGATGTATTCCACAGCTGAAGTCAATTAGAACCTTCCACTGACTTCACCCCATAGCTTGACAGGGCTCACAACAGGAATTGTTTCATATTTAGCCTAGAAAGGAAGGATTAAAGGTTTTTCAATCCCATGGCTTCCAGTAAATGCTTCAAATCTTTGAAGTTTAAATTCAGTTAATTCTTTTGTTGGTTTTTTTTTTAGTTTTTTCGCCTCATTTATCAGAGGCATCTAGAGTCACTGTAAAAGCCAGCCCATTGTCTCAGCTAGGTGGCAAAATTATCAGTGATTATGGCACATGTTATTCTATGTACATGTTGAGGATCTGCCCCCTGAGAGCTCCTCTGGGTGACCATGAGGACACAGATTTTGGGCTCCATGGGCCTGGAGTTTTTGATATTATGCTTGGCATGTTAAATATTTGAAATTAACAGCCAAGCATTTGTTTAACTGCCAGGAATCTGTTAAATGTGTGATTGCACACCCAGATAAATGCTGTCAGTGATTTCAGTGCTGGTCAGAGTTGGGATACGAGTCTGACAATGCTGCAGTGAAATAAAAGAAGATTCAATCCCTGCTCTTGGGCTGACCTTTCTCATTTCTTACAGATGCAAGCCTGACTCCACACGGCTTTAGGTGCAGAACTCCTCTCAGATTTAGGGATAAAGCAGTGTTTGAATAGGACAGCTGCTCAGCTGGTGTGAATTAGCCCAGCTCTGCAGGAGTCAGCAAACATATGAAGGATTAAGAACAGCTTATGGCCTGGCCTGGCATCATTCTAAACATCATTTCTTAGCATAAGCCTTAAAAACCTTTCTTTGACATGCAGCCAGGGAAAGTACGAGGTAACAGCACAAGCCTGGCAGAACTTGGTGCCCATTAAGAAAATATCTTACCCTGAGGAATGAGCTTTGTGAGCTTCTCCAAGCAGCTTGATAAGTAACTCTGGGAAGCTGGCTCTGAGTGTCAGGTGTGAGGGTTTGGGTACTTGCATTTTATGCAGTTAGCATTTGTTTGGCAAAAGGAAGGGATTTTTTATTTTTTTTTCCCCTGCTGAGTTTCATTTTGGCAGGGCTGCAAACTGGTATTGTGTGAGCATTGCTGAGCTCCAGAAAAGCTGCTCAGGAGCTGAGAGCAAGCTCAGTCTGCTGGAACTCCTTACCAGGCCTTGTTCTGACCCAGCATCCTGCCTGGCTGTGTCTGTCAGTGCAGCTCAGGACACAGCTGAGCTTCCTGGGCACATGAGGCTCAGCACTCAACTCCAAATCCATGTTTTCCCCATTCTTTCACGTTTCAGAAAACCCCAAAAGGCTGACAGGGCTCAGACAGGAACATCTCCTGCTCACTTCATGCTTTGTTTACAAGGAACTCATTGACGCAGGGAGCGAGAGCCTCTCCATTTGTCACATGCAGTGAGTCAAGCTGCTTGCAGATAGCACAGCTCCTCTCCAAATGAATCTCTGTTCTGGATGCTTTTTATTTAAAATATATTATATATATTTGTGTATTTCTGAAATGCCAACATGGAGACTTCCCTGCATTAACTGATTTACAGAGATGCAGAAAGGGGATGCACATGGCAACAGTGAAGTGTTATTTGCTGTTTGGACAGGCTTAGTGCATGATAAAATATAAGCTCTGGTGCTTCTGCTAGGAGATCCAAAATTAGGTAATTAAAGACATAGAATAAATAATGGCCATTATGTTTAATCTAATAGTTGCACTATGATCTATAAGAAAAAATATTAGGTTGGTTTGGAATGAGGAAAGGTCAATTTTTGTATTTCAGGCTCCAGTAATACCAGAATTTTGCAACAAAATCTCTGTTGTGGTGCATCTGTAGACCAGCATCCTCCTTCTGAAGTGTAACTCTGTGCGTGCTCAGTGTAACTCTCTGGACACAAATTCCATAGAAATCCCCACTTTACACAAATTTCATTTATTCTAGCACATGTTTCTAGCAGGTTGGATTGGATTTTCACGGCGGGGTTTTGTTGTGGGATGGTTTCTGTGGGAGGCTGCTGGAGCTCCCCCAGTCCCACAGAGCTGAGTCTGCTTTACCCCTGGCAGGAACTGGTGCCTGATACTGATCCCTCCTCTCCTTATCTCCACCCATGAGCTTTTGTTTTATTTGTTTTATTTTCTGTCCCATCCAGCTGAGGAGGGCAGTGATAGAGAGGCTTTGGTGGGCACCCAGCCAGGGTGAACCCAGCACAGAGCTAAAGTGAAAGCAGATAGAATATTCATCCCATGAATTCATTTATCCAGTGTTTGAAGAGATTTGCGGTGGAATGAAAAACCATGTAATGTAAAGGCACCAGAGTATTTCCCTCTGCAAGGATATATTATATTTATTTTCAAGGATATATTTCTTTTCTCTGTTTTTTCATCAGTTTATGTTTTATTTAAATCTTGCCTCAACTGCCTCTCTCTCTCCGCATTTATGAAGTGCTGAACACATCTGAAATATTTCCATGGTCTGAGGAGTGACCTCTATTTTATGTGGGAGCAAAACCCTTTGCATAATCTGAGTCAGAGGAGAATGCTCCCAGAATGTCCTGAGTTTTCCCTTCTTTTGCTTTTAATTTAAATTACAGAAGATCAATTCCTGTTTTATCTGTGCAGCAGGGGAAGCAAGGGAAGGGAGCAGTTTCCTTTTTAGTGTCAGTTTTCCTCAGCTCATTTGGCCTTGGTGGGTAATATGCAATTTGCTCTCTCTGATGATGTAATTGATGATTACAGGGTCTGCCTCCCTGACTTTGTTGGAGGATCAGAGTTCTCTACTTCAAAAAGACACACATGAGAATCAGGTGCTGTTCTATTCACTATTTAGTAAAACCAGGTTCTTTCAATAATGGAATAACTTTGTTCTTCTGACTTCAGCAGTTTGGAAAATAACTTGAATTTAGTCCTTTCTGTTCCAGAAAGGAACACACTGGATTCCAGCTCCAGTAATATTATTGATTTGAATTCCACTGTGGGAATATGACAGGAATTATTCATCAGAATCTATCTGAAAATTATTTATGACAGGAAATTGCTCTTCAGTTATTTAAAAATTAGTTACTTTTGTGTTTGATTTGGTATTTTATTTGCATGTCTAAAAGGAGAGGAGAAGGCACCATTGAGTGAAAATGCCTTTGATCACTGGCCTTTTTTCTTTGAAATTATCTGGTTAAAAAGTGGTTATTTTTATTTTTAAATTATCTGCTGGACATAACACTAATGACTAAACAAGGATCTATGTATTTTTTCTGAGATATAAAGAGGGGCTTGGGATTTCAAGTGTTCTGAGGTCAGATGGTCATCTGGTGTAAATTGGTGTATCTCCATGTATGTTAGATGTGGATTTGGCTCCTTTTTGCTCTTTGTAATTGGTGTTGGCATAGAAAACTCCTCAAATTGCAAAGCTAATTTAAATAATTGGGGCAGGAATGGGGGATCTGATAGCAGGGCCTTCAGCAGTTTATCAGATGTGCAGCTTCTGCTTTACTGCAGGAAAAAAAAGACCAAAAGCTCCATTTGAGACAGGAAATATGAGTGCTGTTGTTATTATTTAATAATTAAGTGGAAGTTAGCGCTCACCATTTAGGTAAATAAGTGAATATTAACCAATGAACAGGTTTTCAGGAGAGGGATCTTTCCTTCTACCTTTTCTCTCCACAGTGGAAAAGAAACCTTAGCACATTTGGGATTTTGGTCTCGTTCCTTTCTTGTTTTAAAACAAAAGGAATTTTTTGTGCTGTGTGCACGCAAGCCCAGCACCAAGGACTGCTCTTAGCTTTTCCTTTCAGGTATTTTAGAGAGAAAAGCTCTGCAGATAACAATGTGATAATTCTTGAGCCTAGAGCAGATGATGCTGGGATGATGCTCAGCAGTGTCAGCTCTGAGGTTTTGGGTTTGCTCTGGCTGTGCAGCCCCAGCTGGAACCACAGGACACCTCTGGAAAGATAAACTGAGATAGGCTGGTGATTAATCAGGAGGAGCAGTGTGTGGGAGGAACTGGGCTATAAGTTCTGCTCGGTCTAATTCTGGATGCTTAATTAAAGTCTTCTGAATTTAAGGCTGAAATCTTAAAGATAAACATGTCAAAAAATGAGAGGGCCTTTTCTTTCTCCAAGAGATAATTTTGTGAACTGTTTTGACTGGAAGGAAGCAGAGATTTGGTAAAATTTTATTTAGCATAAATTAGATAGGGCTACTGGCTGTCTTGTGTTTCCTCCAGATCATTTAATCTTCTTATTTCTCCATCAGACTTTCCTTGCATTTTTAGTAATTATGTGATTGTCATTTGGAAGTAAGAGCTGGAGAAATAATATTTGGTGATCTGTCTTGTTTAATGTTTCTCAGGAAATTTTACTGAAATTTACAGATTTCAGGTCTTTGCTTTTCAAAGTTCAGGTCCCTATGATCCCACTGTATGAGAACATGGTCTCAGTTCATGGTCATGAAATGTTACTGTGTTCTGACTTCTCTTCTTAAACCCATCCCAGAAATGTGACTTGGCACAGCCCAGAGCTTCAGAGCTGTATTTGCGTGGGTTGTGTCCACTCCTGGATAAACACACTTTAAAGACACATTTACATGAATTTTAGGATGTGTTTTAAATAATAATGGAGTCTTGGATAGAACTTGCAGCCAGTTTTTTCTTCTAATGCACAGTTCCTATCAGTAACATTGACAATAGCGTGACTTTTTATAACAGAAGCCAGTTCACAATTTCTTAATGTCATCTAGAGCATAATTTGGTGATAAAAATTCTGTATTGAGATGAAAGATATTAACCTGCTTTCAGCTTATAGTCACAGAAATTGAGCAGGGATCCTCTGAGAACTGTATGATACTGAAATGGATGCAAAACTCAGAGGACAGGATCAAGTAGACAAAGTTTCTTCCTCCTTGTCATTTTGAATGTTTTTGCATTAATGATGTAACTTGAAAAGTCACTAAAAAACTTGATATGACTAGGAAATATATCATTTAACAACCTAGAAAGCACAAGTAAATATAGAATTTTATTTGCTGTTGTTAAATATGTCTGCACCTCTCTGCAGTGGTTCCGCCTTGCACTCCTCATTGATGAAATCCTCTGATATTGGTAACACCAAAAGAATGCCCTTACCTGGCAGGTCCTGTCTGGCAAAACCTCACTGCAGACAGAGCAGGAAAGGCAAAACTCAGCTCCCTATTTCTGCCAAACTCACCTCCCCACTTGTGCCAAATTCCTGGAAAATTTCCTCCTGCATTAGGAACTGGGCACTTGAGGAACTGCATCTTGTTAACATTATTTAAACAGACAAAGGGAGTAAAGATTAAGTAGAACAGAACAAAAATAAAGCTGCCAGGAGTGGGGAGATCACCCCTATCAGGTGATTAATCAATGATTAATCTGCTCTGCAGCTTTTCCCAGATGCCCAGTGCACGCTGCAGGGTTTTGCATTCAGGAATATGATGAGATGCTAACGAGTTTAAAGCTTTTGGGAAACAAAGTGAAAGGGTTTCTAGGTGCCAGGAACATCCATCATTTGCAGTGGGATTGCCCCATCCCACGTGCAGTGCTAATTTTCTGGAGGTTTCCTGGAGAGAGGAGCTATCATTAGACAGCACAGAGTTTCTGCAATTAGCTGGTTAAGCAGCATTTCTTCTCTAAAGCAGCATAAAAATGACATGTTCAGGCACAGCACGTTAGATTTTCTTCTAAGTGGCTATTGCAGGGAATAGTATTTGTCCTAGAACAGAAAGGTCAACGATAATTGAAGATATGTCAATAATGGCCAGTCACTACAAAAAATCATACAAATCTGTTAGATCATTTTATATGTTCTTTCTTCAGTGTGATAGTCCCACAAGTCAAAATCTGTAAGTAGGAAAGCCCTCAACCTATCCTTCAAGTGCTTGGCTTTTATAAGGAAATCTGTTAAATTGCTGCATTTATCCTGTAGCACATTTCCTTTTCACTGGTGTTCCTAATGGCAGAGTCAGGAGTGTTCAGTGGATCAGCTGTTGCACTGGCAGTGGGTAAGGTGAGAGGAGCACTGAATTAAAACTCTGGAATGTGTTGGCACGTTTTCAACAGACTTGATGGAAGAAATACAAAATTATTCAAGTTGCATAAGTTGGAAGCAAAAACGGAAAACAAACCCAAACAAACTAAACTAAAATGGAATAAACAAGCAAAAAGTCAACATCCTAAAACACCCAAAGCAATGACAAGAGAGAATCCAAACAGACAAAGCAGCAAGAATTCAGTCATCTCCAGTTTAGCTGTTCACACAAAAACTGGGGTTTGAAGATTCTCCATCAGGAGGCATTTGTCAAAAAGTCAGCACAAGAAAGTCCTCTTTTCCTACTTAGTTTTGAGTTTGAAATTCAATAGACCAAAGTAATCAAAGGTACCAAAAATGACAAAAAGATTCATTGTGAAAGTTCTTGCATTGCTCTCGCAGCTACAGTGGTAGTGAAGCTACCATGGAATATAATCCAGAGAAAGCTCTGCTGGACCAGTTCATTTTGGCAGCTCCGTCTGGAAGGATTCCAGAGCAGCTCATCTTTTATTCAAAGGAAATTTGAAAAGGGATTTGGCTTGGCATAATGTCTCATCCGTAGAACAGCGAGAGCAAAAAAGTAAATAAAAATAAATGCAACAATAAAGGCATGTCAAAACACTAAGCCACACTAAAGGGAAAAAAAGAAAAAAACTGCATAAAATTGACAAACAGAAAGGAAGATGAAATAATAGAAAAAATAATGAAAAAACAGTAGAATGCGTGAAATAAAAGCAAGTAGGAAATTACATGTCAGGAAAAGGAGCAGTAGAAAATAGGAAACAGAAGGAACCATGTGGAGAGAGTAAATAAAGCACAAAAATATTGAAAATAAGTTTAAAAGTGAAAAATATATTATTTGCTTGGTGTTGTTTCTCTTGAAAGAATTTCAAACATTGAATTATCTATTGTTTGAGCTCTAAATGGAAGTCGTGTTGACTTATCCAGTAACATACAGATTATTTTTGCCTTGAAAGTAAGGGAAATACAGAAACAATTATGTCACTTTGTAACTTTTGCAAGTAAAACGAAAATTTTCAAAAATTAAAATAGCTAGTGAAGGCCTGCTTTACCAAAGTGTGTGCTTTTGAAATAATGGAAATTAAACATTAAACCAGAGAGGCATATAAGTTATGATTCTTTTATCATACTGGTTTATAAAATAATATAAATTATGAAAAAAATAATAAATGAACTAACAAACGAGCACAATATGAGCATCATAAATGTGAAATTTTGTCATGTGGATTCCAGAATTTTAGCCTCTGAGTTCTGCTGCTCCATCACTCTCTGTGGTCCCTCAATCCCATCAAGGGAAGGCACCACTGGCTGCACAGGAAATGGACTGGGAAATTTTGTGACGAGAATTTGTTAAAGTTTGTTATTGTGAGTTTTAGTGCCGTGCTATTCTAACCTGCACATTCTGAACTGGTGCATCCCAAGTGACTGAACCAGTGCTGGGGTTTGTCTCTGCAAACAGCTGCTCTTTGTGGGCCCAGCAGGGATAAAATCTTTATCAGAACTCTGAGCTTGTTTAGACTTGTAGGAAAAATCTCAATAGTAAAAAAAGGGGTTGTCCAAACCATTGGAAGTTATCCTGCAATAGTAGAAGTGTAGAAGGCTCACAAAGCACTTGCTTAGAGCTTGGAACTAAAACCTTCTTTTCTTTTTCGTACTGAACCCACTTTTTGAATTCTGACAGCCATAAATAACTTTCATCCAGAGGCAGTTCCTGAAGCATGAGTCACAAACTTTGGGGCAGAAACATATGAAGGATTTCTGAAGTCAGATAGAGATACATGAGTATGAGAGACTTGCAGTCTGTCAAATCACCTGAGATTTGTATGTTGGACTCCTCTGAATTAAAGTAAAACTCAGAAAGCTGCTGAAACCATATTCTGATCTCTTTGGTCCCTCCCCACCATTCCAATCAGGCTAATGGTTTGTATTAAGTTCTGCTGAATGTCCAATACAGGCATTTCCTGGAGGCACAGACAATGTGAGCAATAAACAACTTCATTAATAATTACATAAATATTATTCCCATGCAAGCAGATTCTTCCCCATCCACGCTCGTTCCGGGTATGGGGAGCAATGCAGTGTTCATTTCACTAATCAGAGAATAGCTGCTTATTATGGTGGGAGCAAGATGCAGGCTGCATTAGGATGGCATTTCATCTTATCTCTTACAGCTGCTGGGATTATTTCTTCCTTCTCCTGTTTCAAAAGGAATTCATTATGCTGGGATGTACAGCAGGAGGATGGGTCCCTTTATAAAATTATTAGGCAGCTTTACAATTAAAATTGCCATCTTTTGTCCTGTTGCCGTTGTTTATAAATGAGAAGAAAAGAGGAATGCTAAGCAGGATTATTGTAAAGTACGTGCTTGTTCTCCAGGAGTGTATTTTCCATTTCCTTATGAAGTACTGACGCTGCTCTGGCGTGTTTTATTAATCAGATATTTTATTTATCTCAGAGCAGTGGAAGCCTCCAGCTGGCTCTGGGAGCCCTGCTGTGTGCCTGCTGCACACACATGTAGTGATAAAAGAATAAAAGGGATCCTGCCCAGGTCTGAGCAAAGGTTACAGCCAGCACAGCCAAAGGTCTGCTCGCTTCAGGCCTCGTGGGCCAACAAAATTCACATTTTGTTAACAGCATCCTCTCACTGTCTGGGGCCCACACAGGGCAATTGCTGCGTCCAATTAAATCACCATTAGGAAATGGCAACAGATTTTGTTAAAAAAATATATATATAATTAAGAGAATTCTCCTGTCTTATGGTATTGCAGCCTGTTTTCTCCTTGTGTCAGTTCGTGATGGTGTGGTAACCCAATGGACAAAGCAGAGCTTATTTTTTATTGGATTGTTATTGATCAGTGGGACTCTGCTGTTTTTTCAGCTCCACATGGAGCAGTTGAATGGAGGAGGATGGAGACTGGGAGAGCTGGGAATGTTCACCTGGACAAGAGGAGGCTCCAGGGAGAGCTCAGAGCCCCTTGCAGTGCCAAAGGGGCTCCAGGAGAGCTGGGACTGGGGACAAGGGATGGAGGGACAGGACACAGGCAATGGCAGGGATGGATGGGATATTGGGAAGGAAATACTTTCAGCTTAAAATGTGCCTTGTGCAGCTGAGGCAGCAAACCCAGCTCAAGTGCTGTTGAAGGTGTGATTTGCTATGGTAAAGCCACACAGGCACAAAGATCCAGTCAGAAGCTCCAGAATGGGTTGGTAGCTGGACTGTGAAGGCTGAAATGCCCGGAAACCCCTTGTGCTAATCAGCAAATATGAGCCAAACCATAAAGAAACGACTTTTTGGTTGTAAATTCTGTGGAGCTGTCCAGAGCTGTGCAGATGAGGGAGTCTGAAACCCTCCGGAATGCCTCTGACAGATGAGGGTGCTGCACCCAGGCCAGGCAGCAGGGCAGGAATCGCAGGGTTCTCCAGGAGGAGATGCCCAGGGAAGGTCACTGAATGCAAAGGAACAGTCCATGGCTGCAGCATGGAGAGATGATGGATCCCTCAGCCCTTTGGCACTGAAATGCTGCTACTGAGACTCATGTACCTTCCTGGGATCAGCAATGTAATTTTGAGATTATAATTTAGGAAATAGAAAGAAAATGTGAGTTAAGCCTAAGTACAGGAGCCAGGAGACATTATGAACGCTGCAGCTATTAATTCTCTACAAAGAAGAATAAATAAGAGAAAGGCTTTAATTACCTCTCTCTCTGGGGTGCATTTGACATTCCCCCTCTGTCACAGCATGAGCTTGGTTTCTTTTCTGGGCAAGTCAGGCCACTTCTGCTTTCAGCAGAGCAATTTCCAGTGCTGCAGACGAAGAAGAACCACCGTGGCTTTAAAATTAGTGTAGCCTTATTTGTCTTTTCGAGTTCATTTATGTCAGTTGCCACTGGAGCCAGAGTGCAATCTCTTTTTAATCATTTCTTCATTCCCCCTTGAACGGTCACAGTGTAGCCAGTTAGGAGCAGAGATGAAAAAACTCCACTTAATTTGGTTGCTTTTCATCAGGAAGTTCACTTGCTACAGAGCCACTCCATTAGAGCAGCAATGTCAAGGCAGCTCAAGACATTAGCTGTCAGAGGAGCTCTCCATAGCCACCTGCTATTTACATGCAAAACATGCCTCCCTGGTGAGCCTCAAACTGTAAACACATTTCCACAACAAAACTACTGACTTAAGCTATGACAGAAACTTTTTTTTTTCCTTTTTATTTTTCCTTTCACATGATGTGGAATAAAAATCCCCTTGTTGTCAAAAGACTGCAAGAAGCCCCATTAGGGAAGAGCTCTTATTGCTTTAAATGCTTCCACAAAACTGCTTTGATTTTACTTCTGCAAAAAGGTTATAATTTATTTGTCTCTTCACTCCTGTCTACCCCATAGCAACTGTGATTACACACAAATAATGAAATCTGATTGTCTTGCCTTGCAGTGTGACAGAATCTCTGCTTCTGCTGCAGTTCTAATAGTGGGTTATTTATAGCTCTGTGCTAATTCAGCTCTGCTGAGTGATGCTCTGGAAGGTCAGATTCCCATCCATCTGTGGCTGTTTGCTGCTCTGCTGAGCACGTGGGGTGTGTGTTTGCTCCACATCCACCCAGCAGCTCTTGAATGAAAGATTTTCCTTCTATTCCTTCACCTTCCTTTCCTTCCATCACCCTCAAGGCACAGGAACAACCTGAACCCTTTTTGGCATGGCTCAAAACCCCTGACAGCACCAAAACCTTTGGGTGATCTGTGCTCTGGGGATGTTTGATGGCACCAGATGGGTGTGGGCAGGTACTCTGTCGGAATTCCTGCTGGTGAAAGGCATTGAATAGTGAAAATTGATTAAACATATGCCCATTTAATGATCTGAGTTCCCACTTCCGACAGCAGCACAAACAAAGTATTGGGATAACTGAGAAGTTGCAGAACTCAGCTGAGAGCAAATGCAGAACCCATTAGCTTTTGCAAACAGATCATTATTTTTTTCTGAGAGGAACTGCTAAAGTGTATCTTTAGATATTGGTTCTCATCTAACTGTGTGAGAAAGTTCATTATTCAGGAATTTTGAGATCTTATCCTCCTGATATGAGAATTAGAGAGGTGTATTAGAAAGGCAGCAGATACTGCCTTGGCATCAGATGGAATTTCATTAAGATTAAATTTATTCCAGTACATTTAGAAAGTAATTATTGCCACAGAAATGTTATGCCAGTCTAATATTTTTCCCTGTTAATACAGAGCCCAAAACTCTGGGTTATGTCAGGCTAAGTTGGTGGTTTTAATGTAACAATTCTCGGAGCTTCTCGTCCTTTATCCTTCTATATTCTGAATTTCAGCTCCTCCTTGAGATTGGAAGGGGACATGGGGAAGAGTGTGTGGCTGTATTACTGGAAACAAATCTGCATATGGAATCCCAAGCAGGCAACTTCTTAACAAAACTGAAGCTATTTCAACTATGCAGAAGTCAGTTTGTGCAGAAAGATAGATTAGGTGACCTATTAGGAGTTTTTCCCATTTCTGGTTTTATGCTTTTGAGAATACAACGCTTGCCACCAATGCCTGAAAGTCATTATTCCAATGTTCCTTTTCTGCTGATGAGAGATACGCCCCTCAGAGATTTCTACACATTCCTGGCATCTAAGAGATGGCAAATTAGGCAGGGAGAATGGGAGTAAGCTACAGGATATTGTAATGCCTAAATGGAAAAATAATGGACTTCCATCTCAGAATATTCCATCTACCTACAAAGTACCTGAAAGGTTATTTTGATATGACTTTTTTGGACTCAGATTTCCTCCTGTGTGCATTGCGGGGAGAAAATGAAAACGATGTCAGAAATTTGAGAATACGTAAATAAAGCAGGGGCCAGTAAATGAAACCCATCAGGTCTGAAAGACCTGCAGCAGAGAAATGCCCCTGTGCTGGGAGGGAGGAGGGCAGATTGTCCCTGGGGTGGCCACAGCCATGCTCTGCTTTGGTGGGAGCCAACAGAGCCTGGAGAGCACTGCGGCTGCACATCTGGGGCTGCACATCTGGGGCTGCACATCTGGGGCTGCCCCCTGGGAATGGGCACAGGGGCTGAGTGCCTGAGGAGGTGATAAAGAGACAGCCCCAGTCGAGGCTAAGTAAGAATCACAGAATATCCTGTGTGTATCCATCAGGATCACTGATCAGCTCCTGGCCCTGCACAGGCACTCCAACAATCCCAATCCCAATCCATGGAGTGGTGTCCAAGCACTCCTGGAGCTCTGGCGGGTTTGGTGCTGTCACCTCTGTCCTGGGGAGCCTGGGCAGTGCCCAGCCACCCTCTGGGGGAAGAATATTTTTCTAATATCCAGCCTGAAGCTCCCCTGACACAACTTCAGGCTGTTCCCTGCGTCCTGTCCCTGGTCACAGGTGTCTGACCCTCCTCTCCTCCTCACCAGGGAGTTGTAATTGTGGTGAGTTCTCTCAGACTCCTGTTTTCCATCTGAACAAACCCAGCACCCTCAGCTGCTCCTCACACACTTCCCCTCACAGCCCTTCACCATTTTTGTGTCCCTTCTTTGGACACTCTCTAATACTTTCACATTTTCTGACACTGTGGTGCCCCAAAGTGCCCCAGCACTGGAGGCGAGGCTGTCCCAGAGCAGAGCAGGACAATCCCCCCTGTGATTCCCCCCAGGACAGCACAGGGATGTCCCCCTGCCTGTCAGGGCACTGCTGACTCCTGTCCAACCTTCTGGCAGGACCATGAGTCTGAGTCCAGATCTATGGCTATTGCAAACACAACCACTTGTTTGCAGTTATATCTCTTAAGCAAAAAGGCAAAGGGTGTTTTTTCCCTGATTTTATGAACAGAAGATAAAAAGGCAAGTGCATCTCGGAGCTCTGAGGTTGCGTATTTTGCAGCATCCCTGAGCAAGGAGAAAGCTAAATGCAGAAAAACCCCTAAAGCTAGAGATGCTCAAGGCTCCTTGGAATGAGATGTGGAAAAAATAAAATAGGAGTTGTCCTTTGGGGAAAAATCTTTCAGGGCTATTTCCAAACAGCTTTCAGACTTGTACTGGGATTAGCCATGGGGAGGTGTGGCAGGACACGGTGCACACACACAGCATGGAAACACTGCCTGGTTTGAGCTCTGTAGTTGAGATACTTTATCATTCAGTTAAAATAATTACTTAGGAGAAATTTAGAGAGAAATTCAGAGTAGCACAGTAATTTCTTGAGTATTTTATATATTTTCTATATATTTATTAATAAGCATTTAAGGACTCATCCCCAGCTGTTCTGTCTCCCACCCTACACCTTTTCAGCTCTGCCCTGAGTGCAGGTACAAAGCTGCAGGCAGGGATGGAGTTTAACCTGTTTATCCCCAGGACAGCAGGCAGAACACAGAATTACCACTGAGACTGAGTCTCTGACAAAGGCTGGGGCTTCAGGAGGCTCGACACAACAGGACTTTTGTGTTCTTAAATGAATAATTAGATCTTTCTTTAAATAGGCAAACACTTGGACACTCACCCAATATTTAGCTCTGTATTTGCCAAAATAATTACTGACATGAGGTGAGGGCTCTTTTCAAGTCCTCTCTACCAGAAGCCATTCCATGGAAAATGAGTTCAATGTTTTGGGCTTCCTGCAATCTCCTTTTCCATTAATTAGTTCCATTAAAACACAAATTCATCCTTTTGCTCTGGTTTCTTGTTGTGGAGGACTCATATGTCATAGCTTGAGCACTGTCATAATTTTTATAACAAATAGCTTCAAAGCTATTTATTGTACAACAGAAAAGAAAAACTAAAGCTTTTGATTACTGGCCTTTATAGGGACTAGATAAACTGGCAAACAAAGGGATTGGAATATGATAAAAGTGATCAGCCTTAACTATGGCTTGGTACAATGGGAAAACAGCATTTAGGCAGATACTTAAATTTGGATTAAAGCTAAATTTCCTGAGTAGGAACAGTCTCTTGAATTGAAGATTTCATTAGGTAAAACATTTATTGATCTTAAAAAAGTTTAAAAAATAGAGTTTCTCTTTCGCAGTGACTGGGATTGCTTCTTTGCTGTTGGGTTTTTATCAGCATCATAGGCTGAGTTTTACACAAAAATACATTGCAAGAGTTCTCAGCTCTGTAGAGAACAGCCAGGAAGGTGTCAGGATTTGGGGGGATTTCCTGTGATTCCCTGAGGTTTGGAGTAGGTGAAGGAGCCTCAGTGGTGCAGAGTGCCTCAAGGAAGAATGAACACACAGAAGCAGAGCACAGAAGCCAATATTTGAGTAATTAATGAAAAATAATCTGTGTAATAGCAGAGTGCTTGGCACTGGATTGAGGAGCTGTGAACAGACCCGTGAGAATGTCACAGTTCGCATCACTTTGAACTGAGCTTCATGATGAAGTTTTCAATCAAAACTACCTAAAATTACTGAGCAAACCTCCTAATCATCTTTAGACCAACTTTGTGAGATACTGAATAAGAGTATTTATCTTACTAATATCGATGCACATATACTGGCCTAGGTTGTGGTTACTCGACTGTTGTTTTTTGTATGATGCTGTAAATTTATATTACCAAAGAGAAAGAAGGATTTTGTTAAATGGTTGGTTGGCTGGTTAATTTTGAGTTGGTTTTGTTCTTTTTTTTCTTTTTTCATCACATACCTCCATTGTAAATCTTGAACAGTACACTGAAGTTGTTTTCAGGTATAAAAGGGATCCAAACCCCAAGAATTTCATGACCTCCTTTACCTGTGCCCTGCTTACAGGAGTTCCAGCCCAGTAACATTTCCTTTGAATTATTAATTTCCCCACACCTCAGATCACAGCTCGCTGGAGAGAGCAGAAACTGAAGAATCTCCTCTGTTTGGGAGCGATGAGCTTGTAATGAACATTTTTGTCCTTCCTGAGCAGCAGCGCTGAGGGATGAGCATGGGAAAGGTAAAACCCACATTTAATTCAGGGAGTGAGAGTGAACAGTGGAATTGCTGCTGCTTGGCTGGGCGTTATTTTCCTCCTGTGCTGTTTTCATCCTGAAGGCCTGAGTTCCTTGGCAAACAGGAACTCTTAAAGGCCCCTGAAAGTGCAGTTAAACCAAGGGATAAATATCAATTCTAGCTCTGAAAAGCCAGAGGCTTCAACTTCTGTGAAAGCTGGACCTCCCTGCATGAACACTGAATTTAATAAAGAAAAAAAACTAAATCAGGGGATGAGCATTTTAAGAGAGCTGTTAAATTTCAATGCTGGCTTTAATTAAGTGACTATTATGTTTCTAAGTACCTTAAAAATTTCGCTCCCATGCATTCAATTATTATTAAAGATAATTCTTAAAAATTACTAATGGAACATTTTTAGGATAGATTAAATATAATTTAAATCTGTACATTAATATTTTTGGTATTTGATTAGAATTCATCAATAAAACCAGCTTTTAATTATCCTTTTTGAGCATTCTTTCTAATGTGGATGCTCCCCTTTGTAATACTGCATAATGAATACATTTAGAAGCATCTGTGAGTCTTTGCTCATGTACTTGACATGATTCTGGCCTTTTAACTTCTGAAACATTTCTCCAATTAAGCTGTTCAAGCCCTTAAGGCTGTCCACAGCTGCTGCCAATTGATTGCTCCCACGATGGTATTTAGAATCCCTTGCTGAAACATGAGAGGGCAAACCCCAGCATTTTGTAATATTTTATTTTTTTATATCCTTTCAGATTTCCTTAATTTAAAGGAAAATTTTTTAAGGAAATCTGAAAGGTAATAACTTTAAAGGTAATCTGAAAGTTCCAGTTTTCCTTCCTTTCTTCTTCATCATCTCCCTCCTGTGCTGACCATCTTGAAAATGTTTATTTCTAAAGTCCAGCCTATCCCGGGTTAAACTTTAAAAATATTCTGTGGAGTACCTTTGGTTGGAGGAAATCTGCAGCATAAATGAGAAAACATTAAAAAATATTGAGAAATAGAATGGCAGCTGGAGGAATTCAGTAGTGTAAAGTTCTAAAGTGGTTTGTGTGGAAGTGTTTGCCCATTTTTGCAGCTGAGGAGGAGTCACTCATTACTGGGGCAGTCAGGCAGGGCCTGGGAGCTGAGCACCCCTTAATTCCTGGAATTCCCACTGGGATTTCACTGATGGAGAGATCTGGTGCTGCTCTTCTGCATGGGAGTCAGTTCTGCACTTCATCCAAAAAATATTGCTTGTGCTGTGGCCTTACTTCTGCTTTCTAAAGTCTCTCTGCATTTGATCCAAACTCTTGTGAAAAATTTGGAGGGCACTGTGGGGTTGCTGGATCAACGTTCACACCAAGGGCTGTCAAATCTCCAAAAATTACAGATTTTCTCAAGTTAACAAAAAGCTGACAGCACCGAGAATTTGTGTCAGTCTTTTGCAAATATTCCTTATATTTTCCATAAGAACCTGCTGGTAACTGTGGATTTAGGATTGTGGTTTCCCCCAGAACCCTGTGTGGTTGTTTTGCTGTTGAGCGAGCTCTTTTTGGTGTGCTGGGCTTTCAGATTAGTGGCTGAGCATTGGTAAATGAGTTTTCCCTATTTATCTGCAAGTTCAGCTATGGCCAATGAACCTGTTATAACAGGGTGTGAGGAGGTGCTGGCTGGATTGGCACACATCAGAAATGAAGAGTTTATGACTTTATTTAGTTTGACATTTAGTCTTGATCCTCTCATTAACCACTGAAATCTCCTACTCCAGTAAATTCCAGGAAGCCCTCTCCCCTCTAAGCACTTTATTTGAGAAAGGCTAAAATGTAATTCCTTAAGCAGAGCTTCCAGTCTCATTAGTCTGACATTAAATCAGTTTGCTTTCACGATTTTTATTTGCACACTGTTATTGATGGGCGTTTAATACTAAATTTCTAAACCTGCAGTGAACAGAAATTCCAGCTGGGCAGCAGATTAGGTGACAGAAGGATGAAGTCTCTGTTATCAGAAGCACCATTGCTCTTTTAAAGAGGGGGAATGGTTTAATTTCATCTCATCTAATTGTTATCAGCAAGTTGCCATTGGTTCATTAAAAACATTGCCCATCGAAAGAGCAGCACTGTAATGACTTTATATAAAGGTCTGCTTCCAAGGCACTTTGTTGTTCGTGGCAGGCACAAATTAAAATGAATTATTCCGAAAATGATTTTTTCAGTTACTTCATTTCATCATAATTTTAAAAGCTAGAAGTCGGAATCTAATTTTCTTCCTAAATTATTTTTAACATTTAAATGAGGAAGAAAGGAAACACATTCCTCCAGTAATAGCCTGAGACTTTAGCATCTTGTTTATGTTTTTTTTTAATTGCTTCTTTTCCAAATGAACATTATACCAGCTAAACTCATTGTCATATTTATCCATATATTCAATGCTACATGCTAATTTTTTCAGTTTCTCAGAGTACTGACTTTGAGAAGATTTGGCATCATTTTTAGATTTTGAGTTTTTGGAATGAAAAATGAAGAAAATCAATTTTCAGATGGATATTTAAATTATCCTCATCATAGTCATATATACCTTGGCTTAGATGACAAAATAAGTGAGCAAAATTTTCCCTGAAGAAAATAAATATCCTTATTCATTTTCAGACTCTTGCTGTTAAAATTTCCTTTAGCTGGAGCACCTTTGCAACTTTGCTGCCTACAGAGGAAACTTTCCTGTGTGGTTTATTCAGCTAAAGGACAAATAATTGAAAATTTTGGTGTCATTTTAAACATGGCCTGAAAATCATCGAACAGCAGAGCATTAGAGGGGTGTCAGCCCAAACTCCTGCCTTAAAACGCAACCTGCAGTAAGAGCAAAATAACAGAGTGAATTAAAAATATTTACATAAACGCTCTTGGCACAAACAGCAGCAATGTGCAATTATCTCCTTGTTATGCTCTGCTCTCTGATTAGCATTGAAGGGGAGGGACCAGGACAGAATAGGCAGAGCAGGAAGGCAGCCAGCACATTTGCTGCCACTTGTGTATACATAATCTTAATAAATCAAATTGGCAAAGGATCAGCTGGCACTCGGCTGCTGTGTGTGTGTGTTCTGCAGCCGTCTTATACAAAACGTAATTTTTTGGACATAATCAATAATTATTATTGCAGGCATCACAATTAAACAGTTAGAAGCAAGTTATTAAACTCAGCTGATGGTGTTTTCTGTGAGAGGCAATGGACTGTGCACGCTGGAATTAATCTTGGTGGTTTTGTGTGAGTTTGGCTGCACTTGGAGCAGGACATCAGCTGACAGCAGGGCTGGAGCCTTTGTCCCTGGGACAGACTCTCACTGTCCCCTCTCTCCTCAGGGCACACTGCTTTTCCTCTCCAGGCTTTGTGGAAGTCTCAGTGAATTCTCAAACATGCCACAGTGCTTATTTATGTTAGTAACCAATTAGTTTGCCACTCTCTTAAAAAACTTATTGGAACAAACAGCAGAGAGCAAATCTATTATAACAAAGTTTTCACATGTTGGAGCTTTTTCCTGGTCTAATGAGGAATTGTTTAGTCCCAGTTGTTCAGATTTTTCATCTTTCCAGCACTGAAATTTCTCTTTTGAAGCTTGACATTGATAACCAGAACTCATTGGTATTGCTCCTTTGTCAGAGCCTTGTTTATTCTGTCTGTCTAAATGCTGCACAAGTTAGACTTGCAAATACAATAAATAAATCCTTGCAGGAACAAAGGCCATGGTTTTGATAATCTTGAGTTAAGAGCACCTTGCTTGGGAGTGGGCAACAGAGGCTGAGGGGAGCAATCATTCTTGGGCCAGTAGAAATTCATGCTGTGAACCTACATTTTTTTAATATTTTTTTTTTTTCTGTGTGAGGTTGAACACATGCTCAAGTCAAACAAGAATTCTGTACATGGCTAATTATGCATATATGTTTATCTTAGAGAATAATTGAGAGGATGTCTCTGGAGGTGAACAGTGCCCTGCCCAAAGCAAGGCTCTGACTGCGGGGTTAGTTCTGGTCAATGATTTTGATTTTAGGTCTTTATTCCTGTAAAAGTTTGGTTTAGAAGGTGTGAATGAAATGGATTGAACAAAAGGAATAATCAGCAGAGAGGTGCAAAATTAGGGGAGGGAAAAGGGGAGTTGGAGGGAGGTTGTGTATCTAAAAATTTGAAGGAAAAAATGCAAAGAAAGGGAGAGAAAGGGAAATCAGCAAAGAGGGAATAGTGGCTGCTGTGGGCAAAGCAGGCTCAGCCTGCAGAAAATGATGCAATTTATTGCCCATTTAGGGTGGAAGGTGAGAAAGAAAAACAGAATCCACATCCCTTCCCCTGGCACAGCTGTGCCCTGGGCAGGGCTGGCTGGAAAGGGCCGTGTCCAGCGTGGGGCAGGAGAAACAGGGATGGTGCTCCATCCTGAGGGTGGGGATGAGGCTGGAGATTTGCTCCTGGTCCCTCTGGTGCTTCTTGAATGATGAAAAGAATTGATCAGAGTGGAAGGTGCTGCAGCTTCACCAAGGAAGGAAAGAGGGAGTGATTTATTTCGGGCAATGGGATTTTTGCTTTTCATTTGCTCCCTCTTAGGAAAAAACCCCAAACATAAATATCAGAGATTGTATCCTCCTCACCTCCTTCCTTCCCAAACCAATCCACTCCTTATGAAGGGATACCACAGCCCAATGGCCATTTATTCATTTGGACGATGTAAGAAACATGATTTGGATCTCCTGCTTCCAAATGTAGTTAGATAATATTAACAGAGGGGGAAAAAACGCTTTCCAGTATTAGGAAATATTCATCATGACTAGAACAAATATATGCACTAATCTGCTGCTGAAAATAGTGCTCCTGAATGGAAGGGGAAGTTGGAGTTGGTGTTTCTCCCTGGAATACTCAGTCTGAACACCCAATTAGGGCTTGTAGAGGCAATTAAGGCTGTGCCTGCGCTCACAGAGAAGCAGCAGAGTTGTTTGAGCATGGCATTCCACTCGAATTAATATATTCCAGCTCTTTGCAAGGTTAATTAGAGCCAGTTGTGATGGGGGAAGTGGAAAAGGACATGGTAGGTTGAAATTGCTGACTAATTCCATGTTTTAAGCTGAGCAGTTGTATGATGGCAGCCGTGGCTTTGTGGATAATCTGAATTTTTGCATGAGATAAGCCCTTAACCCAAATCTTTATTATTATTATTATTATTATTATTATTATTATTATTATTATTATTATTATTATTATTATTGTTACTACTATGGTGTTCATGAGAGTCCCCAGGATGAGGTGTGAGATGAGAATCTAACTCCTTGTT